>CM066999.1:107272270-108472270 GCA_033977485.1 Hydrangea macrophylla
CAATTCATGGATAAACCCAGGCAGCCACATCTTGAAGCAATTCATAAGGTTCTCAAATAGATCAAGCAAACCCCTAGATAAGGAATTGTATTACCCTCCACATGCTCATTACAATTATGGGCATTTTGTGATGCCGATTGGGCTTCATGTAAATATACTAGAAGATCGATAACTGGTTATTGCATTATACTTGGAAAACAAAGAAGCAAAACACTGTATCTCGATCAAATGCTGTAATACCCGTACCCGAGGAACGAGTTAATTAATATGTTTATGTGCATTAATTAATATAATTAGTGTATAAAATGGATTAAGGAGAGGCTTGGACTCGTCCATGTAAAAAGTGTTCAGAGAGGGACACTAGTTGGAAAAGTCCCCAGTGAGGTGGGACAGGTTTGGAAGTGGGACCCAGTGAAGAGCTTAAATGAAAATATTTGCATTCTACCTGATTAAATGCATTTATATGAATACATGAATATTTGTTTAAAATGCTTCTATATTATATGATGATATAGGTATTAGCATTTGGTGATAGCTTGGACACCCAAATAAGGGTATAAATGAAAAAGATTTAAACTTAGTAGGTATGATAGCAATTTCACAAAATATATGGGACCCACGTTGGGACCCATACGGAACTTAGACAAACACTCATTAGATAATTGGGTAGTTAATGGAATGTGTGGGGGATTTCATAATAGGAACTTAAGAAATTTTGGGGGTGTAAACGAAAATAGGGAAAAATATGTGACACATCACTTGTATGTGATGTGTGTGTGTGTCAATATGAGAGTTTAGACTCTCATATTTGCTAGAAATTAAGAAAAGAAAAGAGAGACCACCGAGAGAGAAGACGAACCGTCACCGACGTCGAAATCTCGTCGTTCCATCGCCGCCGTTCCTCGGATTCACGAATCGAAGCAATTTTTGAACTCGTGGAGGTGAGACAAACATTTCTATACCATTAATTTACGTTTAAATTGCTGGATTTTGGTAGTTCATACTTAACAGTGAGACATCGTCTACCGAATTCTTGTAGGATTCATTTTGGAGTAGAAATTGAGCTTTAATTGGTGAAATTCAGCACACCGGCCTCTAGCTTGAATTTGGGTAAAATCTGTGAATAAGGTGAGTTTTCTATACATACTAAATGATTGTGTTTAATGGGTTCAAGGCTTTGATGATGTTAGGAATAACTACTCATGCTAGAGGCTATTTTGTTGTTAATTTGTGAATGTTGTATCAATTTCATGAAGATTATATGTTGATACATGTATATGTGTTTATATGTGCTTATATGTCTATGTGGTAGTCAATGAGCACCGGGAAAATGGTTCATTGTTGGGAGTAATAAGGGTGGTGTAGAGAAAGAATCCGATAAATACGGAAGTCCAAGGAATAGAAGTGGCCACGGGACCAAGGGAGGTCTTCGGGTCTGAATGAACCATATAACGGTGACTCGGCGATTATGTTTATGTTTTATGTGTTATTGGTAGCATTGCACGTGTTAAGCATTCAATCATGTTTAGATTGCTCACTAAGCGTAATGCTTAATAAAACCATTTTCCTATTTCTGTTGTGGTACATAACAACCACCACAGGTTCGGAGCCGTATCCGGAGAGGAAATGACGCGCGTTGAAAGAGATGGGAGAGATAGGGGAGATTTGGGGCTAAAGCATGTGAACTTCTTTGAACTTGTGTATGATGTAAATTATGGTTTGGACTTGTGATACTTAAGTTATAACGCTTATAGTTGTGGAAGTTGGAGTTAACCTAGAGGAACTTATGTAATTCATTTTGTTTAAGCTATAGATTTCGTATGTTAGTTGAGTTGGACCACTCCGACAAGTCCGGGTGTATGTCGCAACTATTTTGGACAAGTTTTGGTTGTAACTAAGTTATATGTAAAGCTTTTGAACTCTTTTCTGATAAAATTCTATGTTTATACAATATAAGCCAAGATTTGGGCTTTAATGTCTTATCTTGATTTGTTTGGGCTTGAGTACGAGTTATAAGTGGTGGAAAGTACCCCAATGTGTACTAGGATCATGTTTAAGAAGGTTTACAAGTTTTCAAAAGTGTTTGAATGGGTTTTAGATTCAAAATATTATATAAACAGGTTGAAAGTTACTGCTGCAGAAATGGTTCTGCCGAGGGGCTTTCGACCGGTCGAAGGGACCCGTCCGACCGGTTGAAAAACCCACTGCTAGCCCTTTAATTCTAAGTGTTTCCATGTTGTGTTTTAACTTTTAAAAGGCCAAGAGGGTACCTTTGAGGTCCCATTGACCTACAAAAACTTTACTTTCAATTGTAAAGGTTGGTAAGTATTTTTCGCGGAATATCCTATTTGGCACAAGTTAAACTAGTGTTATTTGGCTCAAGCTTGTTTAATAAAACCTCAAACTCTTCCTCAAAATGTTTTCATGTATATGCTAGTTCTTAGCAAGAACATGAGTTAGTTACTTGCTTGAATTCAGTTAGAATGAATTGAAATCTTCCAACGGTTGCGTGATTTGAAGAGTTTCGATGCTTTTGTGCACATTTCAGTGATTCTACTTTGGTTAGGAGGTAGCTCCAAGTGCCTTGTGAGTTTGGGAACTTTTAAGAATGTTAAATGGTGTAAAATATGGTCCATAGGGTACTTGGACCAGTCAAATTGACCCGTTCGACCGGTCGAATGCCCCTCTGCACAAGACAGTGATTGCGAAGGTATTTTTCGTCGACTTTTACGGAAACGGGCATAACTCCTTGTAGAAAATTCGAATTCATGCGCCGTTTTTTTTATTGGAACCAGGACTCAAAGAGCTATCTTTTGATGTAAAATTTTGTCATATTTTATTAATGACCATTTTTCCCTTGGGCTATTTTATCTCAGTATAGTGGTTTTAAGTTACTTCACATCATGCTTTTCCTTAATAACTAACATGGTTCTTGATTATAAGTGTATTTCGGGTGCGTATAGTCTTGTTGCACGTGTCCTAATCCATGGGGACGGTTTGGGGCTATGACAGTTTTTGGTATCAAAGTAATAGTTTAGAGCGTTTGGGACGAGAGACGTACAACGCGTAGTTTGCACCCAACAGCACATAGTTGCATAAACATGCATACACGTTTACTTAGCATGCTTTTAATGTTGATTAGCATGCCATATGTTTATTTAAAGTAACGTGTGTGTGTGTAATAATATGGGTGCCAAGCATTATGTTTGGAGGTGACACCTCAAACTGAATGGAACGAGTTGAAAGGGCAATCAAAGGATTAGTCCGGGTGGCTGAAACTCATGTGGTAGAGGAAAGATTGGTACAACTGAATCCAAATCTGAGGGAGGAAACTGTTACCATCTCGAAATTTCATAAACAGAAGCCAACAATATTTCGTGGAAAAGCCGACTTAATGAAGGCAAACTTTTGGATTTCTGATATGGAGAAGATCTTCAGAGTATTACCGTGTACGGAAGAGCAGAAAGTTCTATTTTCCGCTGACACGTTAAAAGATGAGGCACAATATTGGTGGCAAACTAAGTTGGGCTCGAGTCAACCGACTACATGGGATCACTTTTTGGAGATATTTAATGAACAATACTTTCCAGAATCGTTTGGGGATCAAAAGGCTCAAGAGTTTATGGAATTGGTGCAAGAGGAAAAGTCAGTTCGCGAATTTTTAACATAATTTATGAGTTTGGGAAGGTTTGCGGGGGATATGATAACAAGTGAAAAAGTGAAAGCAAGAAAATTCGTGGCGGGGCTTCGAAGTGATATTCGGGGATGAGTGACTGTGTTCCGACCAGAGACGTTTGCTAAGGCGCTTGACATTGCCTCCATAGCTGAAAGAGACCTTGGGTATACATCAAGTATGCCTCCACCACCGAGTTAATAAAGTAAACGACTGGGACCCAGTCAGTTCAGTAGTCAAGGTAGTGCAAAGAGGCAGGGTTTTGGAGGGTCATTAGCTAGTAGTGGTAGTGGTTCCAATGGAAATAAGTCGAGGTGTCAAACTTGTCAAAGTTTCATTGGGACGATGCAATCAACTTCCAAATTTGAACACGTGTAATCTTTGCTGACAACCGGGGCATATTGCAAGATACTATCCGAACCAAAACATGGATATGAGAGGTCGATGTTTTATCTATAAGGAGTTAGGGCACCAAGCTAGAGATTGTCCTACCAAGCATCAAGGAACTTCAGGCTCAGGTTCTTCCGTAGCTAGTGCCATCACACCAAGGTCTACTCAGCATCCCCCGAGGAGGGAACAACGGCAGGCGCGATCAGTTCAGCTCAGGTCGGGAGAGAATGCTTCTGCCAATTCTGTTGTCTCAGGTATGGTTCCCAGTTGTTCAAACCTAGCAAATGTACTTGTTGATTCGGGATCCACACATTCGTTCGTATCACACCACTTTGCTAAACATTTAGATAAACCACTAGAATTCCTAGATTATGATTTATCTATTGTGATACCATTAGGAGCTCCATTGGTTAGTTCAGGGGTGTTTAGAGGATATGGAATCAATATTAACGGTAAGGGGTTAATTGTTGATTTGGTACCGTTAGTGATTCAACACTTTGATGTTATATTGGGTATGGATTGGTTAGCGGCTAGCCATGCGAATATAGATTGTAACAATAAAGGGGTAGTCTTTCGTATTCCAGATCAAGAGGTATTTTATCTTTAAGGCAAGGGTGTTGTATCACCGTCATATATCGTGTCAGCTATTGAAGCTTGTCGTTTGTTAAAGAAGGTTGTCATGGGTTCTTGTGTAGTATTTTTGATACCAGGGGGTGATGGTCCTAAACTTAAAGATATTCCGATAGTTAGAGAATTTCCAGATGTATTCCCAGAGGAATTGCCTAGTGTGTTGATTGAGCGAGAGATTGAGTTTGGTATTGATGTTATGCTAAGGACACAACCTATTTCACGAGCACCATATCGAATGGCACCAGTTGAGTTGAAAGAGTTAAAGATTCAATTGCAAGAGTTATTAGACAAGGGTTTTATTCGGCCTAGTGTGTCTCTGTGGGGTGCACCTGTGTTATTTGTTAAGAAAAATGATGGGACAATGTGGATGTGTATTGACTACCGAGAAATCAACAAAGTAACGATTAAGAATAAGTATCCATTGCCGCGTATTGATGACTTATTTGATTAGCTTCAAGGGGCTCAGGTGTTTTCAAAGGTTGACTTAAGATCTGGGTATCACCAACTAAAAGTTAAAGCAGAAGATGTAGAAAAGACAGCCTTTAGGACCCAATACGGACACTATAAATTCCTATTGATGCCGTTTGGGGTTACTAATGCGCCAGGTGCCTTTATGGGCTTAATGAATCGTGTTTTTAAATCTTATTTAGATGAGTTCGTGATAGTATTTATTGATGACATCCTTATTTATTCCAAGAGTCCGGAGGAGCATGAACAACACCTAAGGTTGGTTTTACAACGACTTCGAGAAAAGCAATTATTTGGAAAGCTAAAGAAAAGTGAGTTTTGGTTGACAAGTGTCACGTTCTTAGGACACATGATCTCTAAGGAAGGTATCTCAGTAGACCCGCTAAAGATTGAAGCCGTTATGAATTGGTCAAAACCGACAAATGTGTTAGACATTCGAAGCTTTTTGGGGTTAGCTAGATATTATAGAAGATTTGTGAAAGATTTTTCTAGAATTGCAACTCCGATGACAAGGCTGATGAGGAAGGATGTACCGTTTGAGTGGAACAAGGAGTGTGAGGATTATTTTATAACGTTAAAGAAGAAGTTGACAATGGCATCGATACTTGCAATTCCAAAAAGTACTAGGAAATTCAGAATTTATAGTGATGCTTCTCACCAGGGGTTGGGATGTGTTCTGACACAAGATGACAAGGTAATAGCTTATGCTTCGCGATAGTTGAGATCTCACGAGAAGAACTACTCGACCCATGATTTGGAGTTAGCAGTAATAATTTTTGCATTAAAGATTTGGAGACATTATTTGTACGGGGAGATATGTGAAATCTTCACCGATCACAAGAGCCTAAAATACTTATTCACTCAGAGGGATCTTAACATGCGACAGCAAAGGTGGTTGGAACTTATGAAAGACTATGACTTGAATATTCAATATCACCCGGGGAAGGCCAATGTAGTGGCCGATGCCTTGAGCCGAAAGTCATCAGAGAACTTAGCTTATACCTTAATAGCACAGGAGGAGCTAGTGAAAGAATTTGAACAATTGGAACTTGAAGTCATTCCTAGAATTGAATGTGGTTTAATGGCTGCGATTGTGGCACAGCCGAGTTTAATTGGTGAAATCAAGACTAATCAACTTTTAGACCCAGAATTCAAGAAAATTTTGGATGAGCTGCCTGAGGGTAGAAGGCTAGAGTTTAGCTTTCAAGACGGTGTTCTGAAATACATTAATCGACTATGTGTTCCTAAAGTTGGTGATTTAAGAAATAGGGTTGTGGAAGAGGCTCACAACACCAGATATTCAGTACATCCGGGTAGTACCAAAATGTACAGAGACTTGCGAGAAATTTATTGGTGGAATGCTATGAAACGGGAAGTCGCAGAATTTGTGTCTAAATGTATGATGTGTCAAAAGGTGAAAATGGAACATCAACGACCTGGGGGAGAGTTGCATCCACTAGAAATACCGGAGTGGAAGTGGGAGCATATCACGATGGACTTTGTTTCAGGATTTCCAAAATCTCAAAAGTCGAATGATAGCATTTGGGTTATTGTCAATCGGTTGACTAAGTCAGCCCATTTCTTACCTATCAAGACCAAAGATCCATCAAAACTTGCAGAGATTTATATCAGAGAGATTATACGGCTTCATGGAGCACCAGTGTCGATAGTGTCGGATCGTGATACTCGGTTCGTGTCTAGATTTTGGGAAAGTTTTCAGAGGGCTATGGGGACAGCTCTACATTTTAGTACTGCATTTCATCCCTAGACCGATGGTCAATCTGAAAGAGTGATTCAAATTTTGGAAGATATGTTGAGAGTTTGTGTTATGGATTTCAAGGCCGACTGGGAGACTCATTTGCCTTTAATTGAGTCCTCTTATAATAATAGTTTCCAAACCAGCATTGGAATGGCGCCTTACGAGGCATTGTACGGAAATAAGTGTAGATCGCCGATTTGTTGGACAGAAGTTGGTAAAAACAGCTTTTGGGGCCGGAGATAGTTCAAATCACTATTGACAAGATTCGATTGATTAAGCAACGGTTACAAACGGCTCAGAGTCGTTATAAAAGCTACGCGGATACTGGAAGAAGACCGCTGGAGTTTGAAGTGGGTGACTATGTGTTTTTGAAGGTATCGCCTTCGAAAGGCATAGCACGATTTGGTAAGCGAGGTAAGCTCAGTCTGAGGTATGTTGGACCTTATTTGATCCTTAACCCAGTTGGACCATTGGCTTATCGATTAGAATTGCCTAAAGAGTTGGCGAATGTTCATAATGTGTTTCAGGTGTCGATGCTTCGACGTGATATATAGGATCCGAAACATGTCATTATTCCAGAGCCATTAGAGATTCGAGAGGATATGACTTATGTGGAGCATCCAGTACAAATTCTTGATAGGAAGGATCAAGTGTTGAGAACCAAAGTAATTTCGCTTGTAATGGTTCAATGGCGGAGCCATTCAGTTGAAGAGGCAACCTGGGGAGGATGAAATCCGAGCCAAGTACCTGCACTTATTCAATTCTTGAGGGAAGAGTAAGTTTGGGGACCAAACTCCCTTTTTAGGGAGAGAGAAATGTAACACCCGTACCCAGGGAACGGGTTAATTAATATGTTTATGTGCATTAATTAATATAATTAGTGTATAAAACGGATTAAGGGGAGGCTTGGACTCGCCCATGTAAAAAGTGTTCAGAGAGGGACACTAGTTGGAAAAGTCCCCAGTGAGGTGGGACATGTTTGGAAGTGGGACCCAGTGAAGAGCTTAAATGAAAATATTTACATTTTACGTGATTACATGCATTTATATGAATACATGAATATTTGTTTAAAATGCTTCTATATTATATGATGATATAGGTATTAGCATTTGGTGATAGCTTGGACACCCAAATAAGGGTATAAATGAAAAAGATTTGAACTTAGTAGGTACGATAGCAATTTCACAAAATATGTGGGACCCACGTTGGGACCCATACGGAACTTAGACAAACACTCATTAGATAATTGGGTAGTTAATGGAATGTGTGGGGGATTTCATAATAGGAACTTAAGAAATTTCGGGGGTGTAAACGAAAATAGGGAAAAATATGTGACACATTACTGGCATGTGATGTGTGTGTGTCAATATGAGAGTTTAGACTCTCATATTTTCTGGAAATTAAGAAAAGAAAAGAGAGATCACCGAGAGAGAAGACGGACCGTCACCGACGTCGAAATCTGGTCGTTCCGTTGCCGCCGTTCGTCGGATTCACGAATCGAAGCCATTTTCGGACTCATGGAAGTGAGACAAACATTTTTATACCATTAATTTATGTTTAAATTGCTGGATTTTGGTAGCTCATACTTAACGATGAGACGTCGTCTACCGAATTCTTGTAGCATTCATTTTGGAGTAGAAATTGAGCTTTAATTGGTGAAATTCAGCACACCTCTAGCTTGAATTTGGGTAAAATCTGTGAATAAGGTGAGTTTTCTATACAAACCAAATGATTGTGTTTAATGGGTTCAAGGCTTTGATGATGTTAGGAATAACTACTCATGCTAGAGGCTATTTTGTTGTTAATTTGTGAATGTTGTATCAATTTCATAAAGATTATATGTTGATTCATGTATATGTGTTTATATGTGCTTATATGTCTATGTGGTAGTCAATGAGCACCAGGAAAATGGTTCATTGTTGGGAGTAATAAGGGTGGTGTAGAGGAAGAATCCGATAAATATGGAAGTCCAAGGAATAGAAGTGGCCACGGGACCAAGGGAGGTCTTTGGGTCTGAATGAACCATATAACCGGTGACTCGGCGATTATGTTTATGTTTTATGTGCTATTGGTAGCATTGCACGTGTTAAACATTCAATCGTGTTTAGATTGCTCACTATGCGTAATGCTTAAGAAAACCATTTTCCTATTTCTGTTGTGGTACATAACAACCACCGCAGGTTCGGAGTCGTATCCGGAGAGGAAATGATGCACGTTGAAAGAGATGGGAGAGATAGGGGAGATTTGGGGCTAAAGCATGTGAACTTCTTTGAACTTGTGTATGATGTAAATTATGGTTTGGACTTGTGGTACTTAAGTTATAACGCTTATAGTTGTGGAAGTTGGAGTTAATCTAGAGGAACTTATGTAATTCATTTTGTTTAAGCTATGGATTTCGTATGTTAGTTGAGTTGGACCACTCTGGCAAGTCCGGGTGTATGTCGCAACTATTTTGGACAAGTTTTGGTTGTAACTAAGTTATATGTAAAGCTTTTGAACTATTTTCTAATAAAATTCTATGTTTATACAAGATGAGCCAAGATTTGGGCTTTAATGTCTTATCTTGATTTGTTTGAGCTTGAGTACGAGTTATAAGTGGTGGAAAGTACCCCAATGTGTACTAGGATCATGTTTAAGAAGGTTTACAAGTTTTCAAAAGTGTTTGAATGGGTTTTAGATTCAAAATATTATATAAACAGGTTGAAAGTTACTGCTGCAGAAATGGTTCTGCCGAGGGGCTTTCGACCGGTCGAAGGGACCCGTCCGACCGGTTGAAAAACCCACTGCTAGCCCTTTAATTCTAAGTATTTCCATGTTGTGTTTTAACTTTTAAAAGGCCAAGAGGGTACCTTTGAGGTCCTATTGACCTACAAAAACTTTACTTTCAATTATAAAGGTTGGTAAGTATTTTCCGCGGAATATCCTATTTGGCACAAGTTAAACTAGTGTTATTTGGCTCAAGCTTGTTTAATAAAGCCTCAAACTCTTCCTCAAAATGTTTTCATGTATATGCTAGTTCTTAGCAAGAACATGAGTTAGTTACTTGCTTGAATTCAGTTGGAATGAATTGAAATCTTCCAACGGTTGCGTGATTTGAAGAGTTTCGATGCTTTTGTGCACATTTCAGTGATTCTACTTTGGTTAGGAGGTAGCTCCAAGTGCCTTGTGAGTTTGGGAACTTTTAAGAATGTTAAATGGTGGAAAATATGGTCCATAGGGTACTTGGACCGGTCGAATTGACCCGCTCGACTGGCCGAATGCCCCTTTGCACAAGACAGTGATTACGAAGGTATTTTTCGTCGACTTTTACGGAAACGGGCATAACTCTTTGTAGAAAATTCGAATTCATGCGCTGTTTTTTGCATTAGAACCAGGACTCAAAGAGCTATCTTTTGATGTAAAATTTTGTCATATTTTATTAATGAACATTTTTCCCTTGGGCTTTTTTTATCTCAGTATAGTGGTTTTAAGTTACTTCACATCATGCTTTTCCTTAATAATTAACATGGTTCTTGATTATTAGTGTATTTCGGGTGCGTATAGTCTTGTTACACGTGTCCTAATCCATGGGGACGGGTTGGGGGTGTGACAAGTGCAGAGGTGGAGTATCGCTCTATGGCTACTACTTGTTGTGAGATTACATGGTTAAAGAACATGCTGAAGGATTTGAGAGCAAATCACACACAACCAATCATACTATTCTGCGACAATCAAGCTGCTATGCATATCGCTTCAAATCTGGTATTCCACGAACGAACAAAGCACATAGATATAGATTGTCATCTAGTGCGCGAAAAGATTCAAGAGGGGATGATACAACAGCTTGCGTACAGACCATGAATCAACCATCAGATTTGTTCACAAAGCCATTAAGTTCGACACAGTTTGAAGTACTGATCAACAAGATGGGTTTCATAAAATATACACTCCAACTTAAGGGGGAGTGTTAAAGAGGATCACACAAAATAAGCAATCAAATATTGTAAATTGATATTTGTTATTTTCTTTCCTATCTTGCATTTGGTTAGTTGTAATTATAGGTAATAGAATAGGATCATGTTTGTAGCAGTCATGTATAAAGCTTGTTGTAACCTTTGTATTGCGATATATATCAATTTAAAATATATTCTCCCATTTTGGGGTTTTCTTGAAAGTGATACGCGCTTTAACCTCAGGGGGTGTAGGTGATATTGATCTTGTCAAAATCAAGATATAAAAGTATGTTTTACTTTATAAACTTTATAAGGAGTTGTAGTGTGGAAGTAAATATCGAACCCACAGAGATTGAATTACTAGATCACTTTAATTTTAAAAACCCTAAGTCTAGTTAATTAAGAAAACAGAACTTTGATTTTGATATTAATTAAACTAAGAACAGTGAAAATATATCTAAACTTTAAAAGCAATTAAACGTTGATTTGATAAATATGGGAATTGAACCTAGGATTGCAAATCTACCACTAGTTTTATAATAAGGGTATTTATGCATTCAATTAGCTTACTACATTGGATGATAATGGGGAATCGTAGCTACAAGCCCAATTCCTCCGTCAAGAAGATAAGTACGATTCAAGTATCAACATAATTCATCTTCGGTTGGCACGGAGTGTCTCACACTAAACTAGGGTTGCGGCACACTCCGTCTTCCCTAGGCACGAAATATTCGACTACTTATCATAATTCAATTAAGCACCATTACATATAAATAATTCATACAAGCACAAAAAAAAATAGATCATTGAGCACATCACATTCAAAATAGATCTAAGACAAGAATAAACTTTGAAAGTAACAATTTAATCAATAGAAGTTCGATTTTATTATAAAAAAATCCTCTAAACATGTAATCATCATCTATACATAATAAATCTAAAAGAAAAAACATAAATGACACCTTATTATTTGGCTAGGGTTTCATTGAAACCCTAGATATCGGTCTAAGTGGCCATAGAATCGAAGATTGGCAAGAGGATGATGGAGGAGGCCATGGGAATCCTTGGTTTTCTTCTTCTTCTCCTTGCTTCTCTCTTTTCAATGGCTGAAGTTTTTGTTGTATATGGATGTGTATAATGTTGTGTAACAATGTGTAACCCTTATTTTGACTTAAAAGATGATATATATAGATTTGGAGCAAGTTTTGGAAGCTTTTCTAAACTTAATCGCACTAAAACTGCTTTATTTACGTTTTTGGACGTAATTAGGCAATTCCGTTTGCATAGGGCTCTTCAGGACACAAAAAATATGCTTTTTTACTTTTTTTCGCACAGGTCGAGCAAGCGGGCCACGTGAGCGCATTTTTGGTAAGTCGCGCGAGCGGGCCGCCCGAACAAGGTGCTGGATTGTCATACGAATGGGCCGCTCGCGCGAGATGGCAGAAGCCCGCTTGCGCGAGATGGTTTTTTTTGCTTCTTTTCTTCTGTTTTTACACCCTATTTAACCTGGAACTCTTGCTTTCTTCCAAAACCTGCTAGAAAACGGAAAACAAAGTAAAAGTACACAAAAAAAAGGGGGATAAAAAGTGTTAACAAATTTGAATTAAGGCGTATTATTAGGACTTGTTCACTCCCGATCAGATATTACTAAAACGTGAAGAAGTCTAAGTATAATTAGAGCAAACCTTAAAAGGTCTAGATGATATTTACCCTTTTAAAAAATTATACAACTAACAATTCTTCTAAAGTTGTTGAAACATATTTTTCAAAGAATTAAATTTGAAATGGCTTAGCCGTATTATATAGGAATTACGGCATCCAATAAGAATTGTACATCTCAGTTTTTTGTGATCCAACTTTACCCATTGTCTTTTAGTGTATCAAATATGATAACAGTTCTTCAGTGAGACACACACACACACACACACACACACTCTCTCTCTCTCTCTCTCACACACACACAAACACACACCAATATTTATCTCTATATTCTTATGTGATTGTACCGCACAACAAAACTCTAATTTGGTCCATTTATTTCTACTATTAACAATTAAAAATTATTAATAGTAATTAAAGAAATTAAAAATTCATCAATAAAATTAAAAATAAAATTAAAAAAACATCAAATTTTGAGTAATTATTTTATGTTTTAATTTAGTTTATGAAAGGTAATGCTAGGGACACAAAATGGTCACAAAAAGATGCTCACAAAAGGATGTGACATCACATGCATGGAATTCTGCATCATTTTATAAGCATCTCTTTGTGACCCTTTGTGTCCCAAACATTGCCCAAATATGAACTTATCAACTTCAACCTTTTTTTATAAGCTTAAGTTGCACCAAACATGTTTTAGCATACAGTTTATTTTAAACAGAAAACAACTTAAAAGTGGAAAATAAAGCAGAGCGTATAAATGTTTTTGAGATTATAGATTCGCACCTTAATTAAAAGTGTGCGACTTTAAATTAACAAAGCATTTAAAAATTTAGACTCTTCAAAAGTGGGAAGCTATAATCTCAAAAGCATTTAAACCCTTTGCTTTTGAAAAACCAAATGATTTTTCACTTTTAAGCTATTTTCTGTTTAAAATAAACTGTAAGCTAAAACATGTCTGGTGCAACTTAATCTTATAAAAAGGTAGAAGTTGATAAGTTCATATTTGGGCAATGTTTGTGACACAAATGGTCACAAAGAGATGCTTACAAAAGGATGTGAAATCTCCTGCATGTGCTGAGTTAAGTGTGGTAGGTCGGTCGGTCCACTGTCACATGGGATGTCACATTCTTTTGTGAGCATCATTTTATGACCCTTTTGTGTCCCTAGTATTACCTTTCATAAAATAAACTAAAATACAAAATAACTACTAAAAACTTGATTTTTTTTAAAAAAAAATTTATTGATGAATTTTTAATTTCTTTAATTATTATTAATAATTTTTAATGGTTAATAGGAGAAATAAATGGATCAAATTAAAGTTTAGTTGTGTCGTACAATCACATGGGAATGTATAGATAAATATTGGAGAAAGAGAGAGTCCTAGGGAAGAACTGTTAGTCTGTTACCATGTTTAATACACTAAAAGATAATGTGTAAAGTTGAGTCACAAAACTGAGATGTACGGTGTCTATTGAGTGCCGTAATTTCTATATATTACGGCTAAGCTGTTTCAAATTTAATCCCAGTTTTCAAAATATCTTTGTAGTAATGTATGGGTCTTTTATATTAAGATTGAGTTCTAAATTGGTACATGATTTGGACCACCATCTACTATAATTGGGGTGCGTCTGGTCGTGATAGCTAGCTGTCTAAGGTTTAAAGCACCAATTGCTTTCGAGCCAACCTCTTATTTAACAAGAGTGGACCAGGATTATCATCTGGGATGGGGTGAGATTGAACAGTTGTGTATATTGTGATTGCTGTTGAATTTTTTTTGGTTTAGTTAATCAGATATACTCTAATTTTTTTTGGGTCTATAATCCATAAAAGTAAACAAGCATGAAGGAAAAAAAAAATTTAAATAAACTGTATCACAATTGGACCTATACCGAACTAACTAAAGCCATTCATTTTATGAATTAAACAAAAATTATACATCTGTAAATATATCTTTTAGTAATAGAGTGCTTGTTTTTATTATAATTTATTGATAAAAAACATAACAACTAAATAATGTTTGTAACTTAGTTAACAATGGTGGATTATGGCTATAGAACACTACTAACATTTTTTTTTTCACAGTGGATATGCACTGGGCTAAGGTCCGCCTTTGTTAATCAATCTCAATCGCTCCTTCTCTTGCATTTATAAATGTTCCAAGTTTATTGGCCTAATAACTTGAAAATAAGACCTAAAATAAGATCTAAATTGCTTAAACTCAGGTTGGCTTGTGGTAAGCATACCATACTCTTATCTAGTTTTAAGCAGTGTGGGACCACACATATGCGTATATAGTCATAGATGTATATAAGAGTAATATTTGGGACACAACTTTTATACAACTTTCATACAACCTTCCCAAAAGATGTGTCTACCTCTCTCCTGTGATGTCACTGGACCCCACAGTGACACAGGAAAGAGATAGACACATCTTTTGGGGAGGTTGTATGAAAGTTGTATGAAGGTTGTGCCCCAAGTATTACCCTGTATATAAAGTATATATGTTGGACAACTTTTTGGTGGGGGCGGACAGAATAACTACATTACCAAACAACGTACATCAATAAAAACAATTAGTCGTATATATGATGGCCAACCTAACAAAATAGTGCAAATTGTTTTTGTGCTAATGGATGAATATTAAAAAAATAATTAAAAAAAATCTATGGTTTATAGCTACTTTCTTTCCTAAAATAGCTTATATACGATCTCCAAACACGTCTTTTTCACGTTTTAATTTGCTTTGACACAATATATATATATATATATATATATATATACACACAGAGAGAGAAAGGAAATGGTATTGATTGCCCCTTTCTTTTTCAATTATTTAATACACCAAATTCGCCTAACAAAATTTTGGCTTGTACAACAAATGATATAATTAGTCAATACATCAATAATCAATGTCTGCAGTACAAAACACAAGAACAAACATCTTCCCATACTTCACTTTGAGTACTACTATTCTTCTCAAATTTAGTTTTTTAAATACAATTTTTAAAACATGCGACAATGGGGTCATTTGATTTTCATGTGGAGGATGTTGGAATAGTCCCACCATTATTAAAGATAATCTCACTACCACATGTGTTTGAAACCACTTTTAAAATACAAAATTCCGAAAGTATAGCACCAATCTTTCACTCTGCTAATGCCATCCATCGAAGGATCACCACTTCTCTAATAGGGTGTTTGACACAGTTTCTGCTTCTACAACTCAATTGCAAAAATTTTAGCCAATTCTAAATTTCTGCGATTGACTCGCATTTCTTTACGATTACGATTCAATCGCAGAATTTGATTTGCCAAACAATTCCATTTAGTTGTTGGAGCTCCATAATCACTTATGATCAACCAAAGCCATTACCAAACACCCTCCAAGTAGGTGACCCCATTGATTGACGGTTAAGATCTATGAACTAGTATTGAACCACCATAACAAGATGGCCTCACAAACCATACTACACTCTTCAAATCACCACGAGCCAACAAGCCAGCCACTCAAATCACTAGCTTGATGTGGGTCCACTTTCCGATGATCTAATGGTCTAATGACACGTGTACTCTAGTGATACACACCAAAACTTTGACCAGCTAAGTCACACTGTACCTGAGCAAAACCAATCCTAGATTTCTGAAGATCATATTCCACCCACACGTTTTGCTGATGATGATGCCCAATCACGTACGCTTCGATTCCCATCAGATCAGAGTTCCCAAATGTGAAGCAATACACCGAATCATTTCCCCGGACTTGGTCGGGTACCCGATACAATAACCGGTCACCCGAAACCGCCATTTCGGCGCCCCAAAACACCAAACTCACCGTGGGCAACCGGGGCAAACTTGTTTGACCCGTTGGAACCAGGTAACACAAATCCATTGCTCCTTGGAAAACAAAATTCGGATCATCCAAGACCCGTAAAATCCCGGATGTTTGGTTCAAGAATTCATTTCTCAACGCATTATAAGCTGGGCCAAGAATGAATGTGAACTGTGTACCTGAGTCTACCATGGTTTGACCCGCCCCGGTATGATCCGGTTCAAATATGGATTTCGGTAATTGAAGCGATATATTCGAAACTCTAATCCCTTCAAGCTGAACCGTGTAGGCCACCCGATTAAAGTAAGGCAATGGATCCGAAATTTGGATCAATGGAGTGTAGTTCAATGGCGAGAGCCACGTAAAATTCGCATCGCCGAGCAATAAAACACCCGAAAAATCCGAACCTGAAATGCAGTATGAGAATTTGGGAAAACCCATTTGAGAAACAAAAGAGAGGGATCCGCGGTTCATACCCATTAACCCGGTGGTCTTCGCATCTTCAGCCGAATTACTACTGTAGCCCGAATCCATACACCCGAATATTGTACCCGGCATTTCGGATCCCCCGATTTGAAAAGTATCATTTGCAAGATTGCCCTCCGAGGACGATGCGTCGGCGTACGAGAGAATTGCGTGGCAGTGGTTGTTGGAGTCGCACGAAGCGGGTATCGAGAAGTCCCGGGTTTGGGTCGTGCAAGTGGGTGACGAACAGATAACGGGCGAGTAGGACGTTGATCGGGTCGGGTCGAAAGTGGGTTGAAAAACACGGGTATTGTTGCAATGAAGCCATGAGAGCTCACTTCCTGTATCGAGGACCATGGTAACATTCTGTGGGGGTGAACCAACAGAGAGAGAGACTGTGAGGGTGACATTGTGGTGGAAGGGGAGCTTGTTTGGGGATCTTAAAAAGGACCCAGATGGGATTACTTGGGTTTTGAGGGGCAAGATCAGCATTGATAAATTTGAAGACAAACAAAGCTGGATTTGGATTTGAATCAACAAAAAAGTGATTCCAAGGTGGAGAAGAGAGATGGGTCTGACACAGAGGACTTTCATGGCTTGTGTTGAATTGAATGAAATTAGTTTTAACCCAAAAAAAAAAAATGTAGGGAACAATGAGATCAGGGATCTCTGAGTTTAGGATGAGAGACAAAGTTGAAGATTTGAATGGTGTTTGCACAGATTGGTATGAGATGTGTTGTGGGTTTTGGGGACAGAGCTATTGAGGAACTGAAGAAATTGTTGTGAACCAGTGAAATGGCAATAAATACTAAAAAATAGGTCAAAAAGATCTTGTAAATTGTGGCATTGAGGATGAGAAAAAAGAAACGGTGTCGTTTTGTGTGGTGCGAGTTTTGACTTAGACAAAGCAACTAACTTTTAATTTGTTTGTTATGACATGACTTAAGTAAGACTAAGATAAAATTTTAGTTGGTAAATATGTTTTTTTAACACGTACGCGCGGAAGTTTCTTAGAACATATCTCTACCAGTGGGGAAAATAGTCATTACAACTGTTATAAAATATTATATGATATCACAAGTCAATAAAGAGCTTATATAAATTCATTTGACCTTCTATTTTTAAGAGAATTCTCTTTTAACTCAGCAAAAAAATCATCCAACTCAGCGAAATTTAAAATCTATATACATGGTATCATAGTGATACCCAATATTTGCTCTAGCAATGAGTGGATTTTTGTTTACCCCACTCAAAGCTCACCCAATCACTCTATTGGGTAGTATGTGGGACCCACTACTTTTCAAGAAAAAAATAAGAATTAACAAAAATAATAATAAGTGATGATTCCCACATGCTCAATTAATAGGGTGCTTGAGTGAGTAATGGTTGAGCAAAATTTTAGGTAACCAAAAATATATACACTCCTTCAGTGGCATAGTCATTTTGAATTTTTAGTCAAAACCGGCCAAAATGGAGGCTATAAGCTCCAACAGACTAATCATTACTAGCTAGCTAGCTATCTTCTCTTCCCAAATCTCAATTGTTGTATTTTTTGTCTCAATATCAATTGTCACGAATCTCACATATAATGGTATATCAAAATAAAATGATTAATCATAAAATGAAGAACACTACTGGAGTTGGATGTTCAAAAGTGGATGGCTAAAAATACTTCGCCAAAAAGAATTATCATTACTGAAGATGTTAGAACCCCTATTAATCTTGGGACACAACTCAAAAGTACTTACAAAACATATATGTCATCAAATCTGAGGCTAAAACCAAAAAAGCTATCAAAATTTGATCATGAGACCTCTGCTTTTTAATGCGGGGCTTATGTCACTAAGCTTATATTAAACGAGGGGCATGATAGTAACTTGAAAAACAGGATTTTGTTCAATCTCGTTCTCAATTTTTATGTTTGGATAAATTACACTGTTCTCCTCTGAAATATGTCTCAGCACTCAAATTTGCACAAAAAAAAAAAAAATCATTTTGAGTCCTTATCAATTGACTTACTATTAAGCACTCAAATTTTAAATCCGATTCCAATCGAGAATGATCATTAATGGATGGGAGGATTGAATTCCTTAAAGAATAATCAATAAGGCCATTCAGGAATAATCAATAAGGCCATTCACATCACATCTATGTGAAACCACATTAAAGTGGTTGAATTTTTAATACGTACTCCTTCCGTCCCATTTTGAGAGTCCATCTTTGGGAACTCAACTTATTAAGGGGACAAAAAGAATCTACACCCACTTTCCACAATTGCCCCTAATCATTACAACAACTTTTTTAGTTTTGTCTTGGTGTAGATTTCAAGGAGGGATAATTTTGGAAAGTAAGTAAAAATTGTACATCAATTTTAGGAAAGTGGACACTATTTTGGGACATCCCAAAATGGAATAATGGACTCTCAAAGTGGGACGGAGGGAGTACCAAGCAATTAATTGGCTCTAATTACTTAATAATTAGTTTTCAGACACATACTAATGTACTATGCCAACACTAAATGCGCACAGTGGATCCGTAACACTCATTGGTCCTAGCCATCAAGATGGCTTATTATATAATATACATATATATATATATATATATAGGGAGAGGTTCTTAGGTGCATTACTGGGTTTATGGATTAGTAGAGTAGTGGGACAGGATGCAGGTCAGTGGGACAGTCTATGAATTTTTTAGTCTTAAAAGTCAAATGCACTGAATTAGTGTACTTATCCAATACAAATAAGAGCCTTTCCTTATATATATATATATATATATATATACAGTCAGGCTCTAAAAAGTGCGCTCTCTTTTTATTAAAGAGAGGATCTCTGTTTTGACCGTTGGATCATGTTTTCATTAATGGTAATTTTGACATTTTATAGTTTTTAAACACAATCTGACGACCAAAATAAAGGCCCCCTCTTTAATAAAGAGAGGTGGCCCTCTTTAGAAAATCTTTGTATATATATATATATATATATAATATGCCTGTGTATATGGATTCTCACATGCCTGTGGGAGATCCAGGGTCCTAAATACTGTTCAACCGTTAAATGAAAAATGTCCTCCATGGTAGTTGCACATGTTGTGTTGAAGTAAGGGATGGACATGAATGGGTCCACTTAGAGCATGGCCTTGTTGAGTATACCCATATCACCGAATCCTTGAAAAGTGACGCGCACAAGCTATTTGGGGAGGCAACAAAACAGGTTAAGTGGCTCACAAGTAAATCGATTTAAAAAAAAGAGTATTTTTTAGGACACAATTTTTATATAATTTTTATATAATCTTTTTAAGAGATGTGTCTATCTCTTTCTTGTGATGTCACTGAATCCCACAGTAACACAGGAGAGAGATAGACACATCTTTTAGAAGATTGTATGAAAGTTGTATGAAAATTGTGTCCCAAAAATTACCCTTTTAAAAATTGAAATATTTGGTATATGCGCTTTTCTTTTCTTGTACAGGTTTCTTTGTCCTATCCAAAGAGACTCTTAAAAGACGTTGTTTCTCAAACTTGCATGATGCTGATTCTTATAAAACCCTGATAGAAAATGAGAATTGGATGAATTAATCAAATCTTATTTTATGGATTACCAAATAAACCTTAAATTTTCATTTTATTGCAGTTCTATGTACTACACTCTGCTTATTTATATTCATAGTCAGTTGTGACACAGCTAAGGGTTGGGCGGGGGGAGGACTCTAGCTCCCCCTTGATTTTGGAAACAATCCACATATACCCAACAAAAATCAAGTATAATACATATAATTTTTTGGTCTTAATTTGTAGAAACAATATATCATTTTGTTGTATCTTTGGTGTCAGTCAGTATTAATTTTTTTAATGTGCCATTTGGTAGTAATTATTAGATTTTATTTGTTAGTTACAATTTTATAATTGGTAGCAAAAAAAGGTCCCACGATATTGTAAATGAGATGTATGTATCATAAAATGTAGAAGATTTCTTGAATTTTTGTATTAATTTTTATAGCATTAGCCTAAGAATATTATCTACAGAAAAAATATTTATAAATACACCAAAAAAAAAAACACCTCAGGGACGCTGTCCCCAAGTCGTGTAAACTCAGCTACCCCAAGTACAACTTTTTAGTTTTTCAATAACAAACCCCCCTCCCCCAAAATTTCAAGTTTATGCATCCGTCCTTGCATAAGCTGTGAGAGTTTGACATTATAAGTGCCACATTGAGAGTATGGCAATGGTATTAGGTTCTGTTTGGTTCATGTAATTAGTGAAAGAAATAAAATCACCCCCACCCGCCCAAACTTCAAGTTTCTACATCCGTCCTTGCATAAGTTGTGAGAGTTTGACATTACAAGTGTCACATTGAGAGTATGGCAATGATATTATGTTCTATTTGGTTCATATAATTAGTGAAAGAAATAAAATCGAAACACCGAGTATATAAAAGACCTTTCCTCTCTTGCTTAACGAGGATAAGAGTATTAAGAGGAATTAAAACAAAAAGAATGAATATATATATATATATATAGTATTATTGAATGGTTTTGGTTATTTGATTCATGTGGATTCCTTAAAGCAATGTTGATAATACACAAACTCTATTTTTTTTTTAAAGGAAAAAATTGATTTTCATATGGAAATAAAATCCACAAATTTTATGCAAATGTCCACTACATCTACATCTGCCCATCTGCTGTTTCACATTTTAATCAACAAAAACATCAAATGACAAAGAAGAAAAGGAAAATTATGTTCTTTCACCAAATACATACACAGATTTAAAAATGATATTCTTGAGTAACTAAAAGCATTTCTTGGCTGTAATTAATATATATATATATATATATATACCTGCAAAATTTTGCCAAGAACCAAAAAACACTAACATTGAAGGTTTTTGTGACACACTGCAATTCTTTACAATGAATACATTTTTGCTCACCCCAAAATTGTTCACAATTTGCTCACCCTCCTGTAATACCCTGTAATTTTCTTTTCATTAATAAATGAATATTTGATTTTATTTCTTTTGATAAATACTTATTTGGGGTCAAATCGTAATTTTCATAAATATAGAAAATACTTTCAATAGATTTGAAAACTGCATTTTTTTTATATATACCACCCGAAAATTATTTCCTATGCCAATATTATTTTCTGTATTTTTAATTATTTGAATCACGGGCATCGCGTAAATACCAATTTTTGTTTTAAGCTGCGATTTTATTGCAACGCGTGTGTGGGAGCACGTGAGCTCACCACACCGGATGATTTCTTATGAATTGCTTGGGCTCCAAACATTTTTAACCGTATATATATATATGTTCATCAACTCACAGTTCTCTCATTCTCCTTTCTACGAACTCACTGTCTCTCAATTTCTCTCTCAATTTTCTCTCCCTCTCTCAAGAACACCAATACACACATAAATTTCAGATTATATATATATATATATATATGTGTGTGTGTATACAGTCACATACATAGTTATATATATGTATATCTAGTTCAAGAGAATGACAAGAAATTCAAGACGACGGATTATTCGGCGAAAATTCTCGACCTCTACTTTTCTGTCCAAAGCCTATGTGAGTATTATAAACTCACTCCCAATGCATATATATATGTATATTTCTGTATGTATGGAGGTATTATATGTGTATATATAGATACACCATTAAAGCTTTGAAATTGGAGTTTTTGAAATCTCAACCAAAATCAATTTCGTGAATTGAAAATGAAAGATCTTTATCCCAATAAGCTGCGGTTCGAATCCTACGAAGTAATTCATTCGTATCTCGAAAAATTGATGATTTAAAGTTTTGTCACTCTTTCTTTAATCGTAAATTTTGAGAGATACGATCCGTATTAGTTTGTTCCGATCGTGTATTCTTAATTTATGCGGAAAATCGAAGAAATTCATATATTACATGTCTTGGTTGAAAACAGAATCTGCAATTGGGTAAAAATTCAGTTTTGAAATTGAAATAGGGGAAAAACGAAGAAGAAGGAGGTTTTATAACAACTCGCTCGCGCGGCCCGTGCAGTTTTGGGCAGAAATGGATTTTTAACGGATTTCATAAAAAGAGCTTAATTGTTCGCCCGGCTCGCTCGAACGACCCTTCGCTCGCGCAGCCTGCTCGTACGACATGGCATGTATTTTTGTATAAAGGACTGTTTGGAAAAAGGCTTTAAAGGTTTTAAGGAACTGTTTTGAAAGATATGTTATTTTAAGTATTTCCGTTTAATTTTTGGATTAATAAGAATTAATGATTAAAACCGACATATACATTCATACGAGTATTCTGATTTATACTTAATAACTGATGTTATGATTCATGAACATTGACATGCATGATAGGGTTGAGGTTCAGTCGACATTCATGGTGTGTGAGAAAGCGTGAAAAGAGTAAAGAGCGGCGATGTGTTGTGTGACTTAGATATCGATCGGATATTATTCCTGGTATTTAAGGCGACGAGATGTTGTACGACTCAGATATCGATCGGATATTATTCCTGGTATCCGAGACGCGCGTTTCGAATACTGAGCGGATATTATTCCTGGTATCTGAAGCGATGGTATGATGTGCAACTTGGATATCGATCGACTATTATTCCTAGTATCCAAGGCGACGATGTGTTATGATCGACCCAGATATCGAGCGGATATTATTCCTAGTATCTGAGGTGATAGCGTAGTGTACGACTTCAATATCAAGCGGATATTATTCCTGGTATTGGAGGCGACAGTGTAGTGTACGACTTAGATATCGATCGGATATTATTCCTGGTATCTGAGGCGCGCGTTTCGGATACTGAGCAGATATTATTCCTGGTATCCGAAGCGATGATATTGGTGTACGACTTGGATACTGAGCGGATATTATTCCTGGTATCTAAGGTAATGGTATGGTTGAATCGAGTTGTCAAGAGAAAAGAGTAAGAAAGATGAGATGTTACATGGTTCATGCATGATCACATATTTATTGCTTACTACATCCCCACGTGATTTATGTTAAATTTGGAATCTTGAATCTATTGCTTTTAAAGTTTAAATTGTATGGTTGTTCATATGCTTATATATATATATACATTGCGAGCTATGTTTGTTTTACTCACCAGCTTGCATAAGCTGACCGCGTTGATGCGTCCTAGACTCTATGCCCAGATTTTCCAGGTCAGGAGCAACCAGATTATTTCGACTATGCTAGTTAGAGGCAGGAGACTTTCCCAGGAGGGCTGTTTTATATATTTCTTAGGTCTTTTATTTCGGAGTTGTAATAAACTAGTTATTAGACATTTGAATAAGGCGGTTTGTGCCTAAGATATTGACTGATATAATAGTTTAGTGAGTTTTAATTTAGGAGCTTATGTTTATTAGTAACCTTTTCTTTAGATATGCTGTTTAAGTTATTTGTTGCATGGACAATTGGTCAGTCTCACTTGTCACGACCTATGAGTCCATAAAGGAAATTAAATGCTTTCCTAAATTATGCTACGTCGGGGCATGACACCTCCTCTCTCATTGATTAATGCATTGGGAACCCTGAGACCACCCGCAGCTACCCCGAGCTCGTCGGCATCACCGACTTTGATGATGAGTGCCTATACTCACTTAGTAGCATAGATATGTTCATATATATATATATATATATGTGTGTGTGTGCGTGTTTCAGCAAGAAATTATAGACCTCGAACGTGCGTACAAGGTGCATTTCAGTTTTGGGAAGAAAACTGCTCTCGAGCGATTGAACACAGATTGATCTCAATCGATCAAAATTATTTCAGTCGATCGAACATTATTTTTGTCAATCGATCGAACTGACTTCGATCTGTCAAACCTAGCTTTCTTCAATCACTTGAGAGGACAACAATCAATTGAACATGATAGAATGTTAAATGTTCTGGTTCCTTGTACATCATGAACGGTTCAATTGTTTCATTATCATGTGTTGTTAGAAAGCTGTATTGGAATAATACTCACGTGAATAATGGACTTAATGCATTGGATAGTGGAAACCATATGTGTAAATGATGATATAAGGTATTAATCGAATGGATAAGCCGACAAGCATGATAGTTGGTCTATCGACCATAGAGGTCAATACTATGTGTGATGGCATGTGCGAATGTGGTCGCGAAGATCGTACGATGTTTCTAATGAGGTAAGACAGTTATGTGATATGGGACTTCATGTCAAGTTTATTACGTTGGGGCGGGTTGGTCAGTATGTGTTAGGGCGTGTCGGCAACGGCGTGTTGACCAGAATGTATTTAGGGGCGTGTTTGCTAGAATAACTCAAAGGGGCGTATTGGCCATAATGAATCAGGCGTGTTGGCCGTAATGAATCGGGCGTATTGGGGGCGTGGCCATAATGAATCTGGCATTTTGGCCGTAATGAATCGGGCGTGTTGGCTGTAATGTATCAGGCATGTTGGCCGTAACGTATCAGGTGTATTGGCTGTAATGTATTGGGTATGTTGGCCGGAATGAATTGGGCGTGTTGGCCCGAATCAATGTTCTAAAAATCGCTAGGCGCTAGTCGGGCGGCGGAGGGGGGCCTAGCGCCTAGGGGCCTAGGCGGACGCCTAGGCGGATTTTTTTTATAAATAAAATTAATTATATAATAGATATATATACAAGTTATGTGGTGTTAATTAAAATAATTATAGATTTTTGGTTCAAATAATATATATATATATATATGTATATATATAAAGATTATGTGGTGTTTTTTGGAAATAAGTAATGATTATTAGAAGGTTTTAATATTTAAAAAACTATTAGGGATATCTCCATAATTAACTTAAACCTTAAGTATATATATATATACTAATGTTAGAGTTTTTTTTCCAAAGAGTCAGACTCAAATAAGACTTTCTAGCATTCTCACCCTAGCCTGCCTAGCACCGCCTAGCCTGCTTAGGCCCCGCCTAGAGGCCGACTAATCCACTGGCCGATTTTCGCAAACGCCTAGAAAAAATCTCGGCGACCGGGCACCGCCTAGCACCTAGGCGCCGCCTAGGCCGATTTTTAGAACACTGGCCTGAATTAATCAGGGAGTATTAGGCTAAATGATGTGTTGGTTAGAAATGGGGACTGCGTGTCGGGTTTGGTAGATAGTATTGGGACTACGTGTCTGAGTTGAGTATCGTGAGATGTAAAACTACGTGCGAGGTGTGGACCTAAGAGCCCATACTATGATGGGGATAGTATCAATTATGGTCTATAGAGAATTGGTGCATTCATGAACGTAAACGATGAGATGATTCCTAATAATGATGCTATTTATGTATAGACTGCATATCTATGGATACTTTGTTAGTATTTGCATTCACTCGACCTTCGTAGCTGACAGCGTTTTATGCTGCTGGATATCTTACGTCCAATTTGCCAGGGTTATGGTTAAACAGGTGATGAGGACATGGCTAGGGGCTAGGAGGAGGCCTACTATGGTGGAGGCTATGCTGGAGATGACTACTACGCGAGCTGATGACCTGGAGCTTGATGTAGCTAGTTTATGTTTATGTTTATGTTTTTTTTTAGACTCTTATAGTTAAGTTTTTTAATCGGCGTATGTTGTCGTAATACTTTATTTATGCTTTGGCAGATACTTATGGTTTCTAGTAGTTTAGTAGTGTACCATGGTTTTGCATATCGAACTTAGAATTTCCAAATGCATGGTTTAATCCATTACGTTGATGATTAGACTTTGTTGGTGGACAATGTGGTGACTTTCAACTGTCATGGTTTACGGTTCCAAAAAGAAATTTACTTTATCTATTTTTTGCTATTGTGGGGCGTGACAGTTTGGCAACTGCTTTTGGAATCCATAAGTGATTGTGGAGTTCCAAAAGTTAAAATGGAAATAGATTTTTGGTAAATCAACTTCTGTGATTCAATCGAAGAAGCTATGTGTCAACCGCAAAAGCAGTTTTTTTGCTAATAAATTGCAAAAGCAGAAGCTATTGCTAAACCGCCCTTATAAGTTTCTTCAACTTGAATCTATAGCATAACCATAAGTATCCTATTATTTGCATAATGGAAATAATCAAACAACTCTAGCACCTATTTTTTAACAGAGTAATATTTGGGGTACTAACAAATTTCACTAACACTTACACCCACACTCTATCTCTCTCCTAGTGGCACTGTGGGCCCACAGTAGACCCCATAGTGCCACTAGGAGAGAGATAGAGTGTGGGCGTGAGTGTTAGTGAGATTTGTTAGTGCCTCTCGCATTGTTGTTTTTAACATTAGTAACAAGAGGCTATATATGTACTAACAACTGAAACACCAATATAGAAGTCAGTTTGCTCTTTAGTCAAGAAACAGGGTTTTCCGAATTAATATCTACATCCATCGTATTATCATGAAATAGACAATTTAGAAGATTGAAGCATCCCACTAACCAAAAGATGAAAATTTTGAATAAAAATGTACTTAAAAGGAGAGTGCAATTCAACTTCTTATAGATGTTTAGAGTGGAAAATGTTGAAGGGCTTAAATGTTTTTCTATATATTAACTTGGTTTGAGTTTGCAAAGACCATTGCTAGCAGCATTTGTCCCTCATTGTCGCCCCCTGATTGTCTTACGAAATCAAACTCTGGGCACCTGCCACAAAGCACATGCCAAATAACTTTACCCTTCACAAGAATAATCATATATAAATGGCAAGTACTAAGGAAGGAGAGGACTGTAATTAAAGGTCCTTGCAGGACAAGAGGATAGGTGGTGCCATCGGATAATATTTCTCGAACAAATGCCTACCTTTTTTTTTCCCTTTCATTCTTGTTTCAAGATGAAACTTTCAAGCCCAAAAATTTTGATTGAAAACAAAAGTTGGATCAAGGACAGATCCAGGGGGCAAGTAAGGGCGACCGCCCCTTAGATTTAAACAAAAATCTTCTTAAAAAATTATTTAGCTCACCCCTCTAATGATTCATGGATCCATCATTGAGCTGGACAGAGATTGATGGCCTTGCAGATGCTGCCACTTGCTTTTGGGATTTCGTAGAAAAGGTCTGAGGAGGAGCCATTGATGCCATTTTGTAGAACTTGTACAAAGTTTTAGGGCCTGTTTGGTTGTACACCAAATTGGGAATGAATCCATTTAAAATGACTTTATTTATATATGGGCTCATTTTAGAGTTTTTGGTTGACAAAATCGGCCAATTACAAAAATAAACCAATTTGGGCTTACAAAATGAGAATTAGATCATTTTACTTAAAACCTAAAATGACACAATTTTAAAATAGGTTCATTTACACTCTCTCGTCACTCTCGTTAGTCGTTCCCAATCGTGACTCTCTCGACCCGTGCCTTCTTCGACCGGTGAGTTCTCTCTCTCTCTCTCAATATATATATATGCACACAATATATATCGTATATACCTCTCTCTGCCTATAGTATCTCTCTTTCTCTCTCTTGTATATATATATGTATATGTATGTATATATACGTGATTACAAACTATTCCTTCATTGATTCATTGATAATAGGTTCTATGGTGTGTAAATTATAATTGTAGCTTCAAATTCCTTGTTTCCTTTAAATTTTTGGGTTTTGATTATTTTATGCTACTTTGAGCTACTGTTATTTCAAAAGTTCAACTGTTGGCCGTTTAGAACAATGTTTTTTTTTTGGGTTTATTTTTGTTATTTCTTATCTTTTGGGGTGTTTAGTAATAGTATCAGCTTATGCATTTTTTGCATTTGGGTTCTATACTGATTTTTGAATTTGTATGTTATTCTTTGGAATCATGTGTAGCAGATCGTGCTTGTTTTTGTGTGTGCTTGCAAGATGCTTGAGTTTTTGTCTGATAAAGGTTTTCTTTTTTGCTTTGGTAGCTGAATTAAAGGGCTCTGCTTGTGGGGGATTCTTTTGTAAGACTTGTAAGGTTGCCTTATGTGTAAGTAGCAAACATGCCTTTGTTGTAGGTTTTATTTTTGGTTGGGGCCTATGAGTGTTTTTAGTGCACAATATAATGGATTTTTTTGGGATAAAGAATGGGGCATGTTTTGGTTTGTGTTCTTTGGGGAGTCGATCGTCTTTGATCTTATGTATCCTCCTATCTTATTTATTAATAATAATATATATTTGTTGCTAAAAAAGTACTTGACTAGAAGCTATTTTGGTGATTTTCGAGTTCCTCTTCTTCCCAATTTTCAAAGTATCACACATTTAGTTATGTTGAATAGTTCAAATTTCACATATTTAGCTATGTAAATTTTGTTCAAATTCTATATAAGAGTAATGTTATGCTTCTCAACTTTTTTTTCCCAAAAGTGTTTCCCAACACATGTGGCAGTGGGCCTAATTGATTTTGATTGGTTGATATTGAAGTAGTCCTACCATTAATGAAGAGGGGTCTATTGCCACATGTGTTGAGAAACACTTTTTGGGAAAAAAATTTGGGAAGCATAGCATTACTCTTTATATAATAGTTGTGTGAAATTTGGATCAAGATGGTTTGGAAGCCTTGTAACTGATTATATATGTGGCTCGGGTCCTTGATTATTTGCTCCTTGTAACTGATTATAATAGTTTTGAGTTAGAGTCAACTTGGGTTCCTAACACACCTGTCACAATCAAAGACTCAAGTGCATAGATCCAGTAGGTAGCCAAAAACTCTAGTAATAGACTATGATCTTAAAAACTTACATACTCAAGTAATGTGTGGTTATTCAACACTCAAGAGTAATAGAAATTCTCTTGATATATGATATGATTTTGCAAGTTTGAGAAGTGTAATGAATATAACATGTGGCTAGGAGGTTGCTATGACCTGCAGTCAAATAAATATATATTTTTTATTTTTTTATTTTTAGGGTCAAGGAAAACACTAGGAAAAAATGGAGTAGTTCTTAAGGGTATATTAAGCTATGATTTGGGTATTAAATGTTTATCTTTATTTTGCACTCTGTCTTCTTTATTGCTTTACATGATAGACTAGCACAAATTGTCAACTTCGCAAGATACAACACAAACACGGTTGAAAGGTGCTTTGAACCTTAAACTTATAACTTGACAGGCTTTTAGGAAATGGATGACTCGGATAAAGAATTTCAAGAAATGGTAGAAATTGGAGCAGCATATGCTGCAATAACTGTTGTAGGATTGCATAGGAGCCATTGATGGCACTCATATCTCTGCAATTGTTGGAGCTGATGATCAAGCTTCATTTCGAGATCGATGGGGAAAGTTGTCTCAAAATGTGATGGCTGCTTGTTCGTTTGACTTGAGATTCTAAATGTTTTATCATGTTGGGATGGGTCCGCTGCGGATGGGCGTATCTTAGGAGCGGCAAGGGAAAAGGATTTTAAAGTGCCTGAAGGTATATTCACATTTATCATTTACTTCAGTCCAATTTTCTATGTTTGTTCATGAAGTGCTTGATTTGCGTCAATAAAATATTTGTTTGTTTTCTTGTTATTATAGGAAAATATTATCTTGTTGATGCTGGATACACACATTCACCAAACTTTATTGCACCATACCGGGGTGTTAGATATCATTTAAAGGAGTTCAGTTCTGATAACCAAGCTCCGCAAAATGCAAAAGTGTTGCTCAACCACCGTCATGCTTCTTTAAGAAATGCAATTGAAAGGATATTTGGCGTACTTAAGACACGATTTCCTATTTTAAGGATGTCACGTCCTTATCCATTTACCACTCAAGCCAACTTAGTAAGTTGCACTTTGTGTTTTACATAATCATATTAGAGTTGAAACCGGTGGTGATGATTGGGCTTATGCAGAATACGATCGTGAAGTACTAAATGAGACACAATCAGAGACTCGATCACAAGGATTGGTAAATGGGCAACTGTCAGCTAGAAGACAAGATCGAGAGGCAAAAAGAATACGAGATTCTATTGCTCAGAACATGTGGGCTGATTATGTGACTCAGCAAAGTTCATAATATCTTGTTTTTTTTTTTTTTTTTTTTTTTTTTCTAATTGTGTATGAGATACTGTTGTTCTTTACTTATGATATGTATGACTTTGATACGTTATTAATATATAGCTAGTTTTTTTATTTTTATTTAGTTATGCATGGATGAGAGGGGATTTGAACACTCATCACTTAGGTTGGGTTGGGATGATGGACTTTTGGCACCAGGATAGGACCATAGTCCTAATATGTAGCTAGTTGATAACATGATTGCATTGAAAAAAAAAAAAAAAACGAGGCCAAGATAATACCCCTAAAGGAAATAAGAACAATTTTCATTGTTTCACACCATAGAAACGAAAAAAGAGTTGAGCATAATGTTTAAATAGGATATTTTTCAATTTTAATTATTGCTACCAAACACTCCTAAATTAGATAATTTCAAATGAAACAGTTTTTTCTTTGGCTAATCAAACAGACACATAAATTAGAATTAAATCATTTACGAATAGACAAATTTCAAATGAACCAATTCAAAATACAATAATTTGAAAAATGGGACAATTTGTGCAACCAAATAGGCTATTAGGTTCTTTGTTTTTTTTTTTTTTTAGTTTCTTTGTTGGATGTAGATAGAAGTGACATAGCTACACTTATAGATACCTACATAGATATATTCATAGATTTGAAGGCTATTACTTGACAATGCCACGTCAGAACTCAACTCTATTGGTTTTCAAAATTAAGAATGGTCCCACCTAACTAACTGGTTTGGGCCAAGCACAACTTCCCATTTTCTTGTAGAGTAATGCTAGATGCACAAAAAAAGTACACAATGAAATGCACAACCTGCTTTAATTTGTTGGACCTCGTGCTGCAAAAGCTAGCACAACCTGTATTTCGTTGTGTAACTTTTTTGTGCATCTAGCATTTTCGTTTCTTGTATGACCAAAATATTCACTGAATAAATATTGGGTATCATAGGGATACTACGTACTCCCTTCCATCTTATATATTTTAAATTTTGCCAAGGTATAAATATTTTAGGTTGAGTTGGAGAAGAATTCTCATAGAAATAGGGGTTCAGATGAATTTATATAAACTCTCTGTTGACTTGTTAACAACACATGTAAAATTATACAATTGTTGTAATGAATATTTTCTCCTATTTATGCTCAAATCCTGAAACACGTGAGGAGAATACAGACCATATTAGAAGACAATCGGACAACTACTTTTTCATGGAATTCGTGAAAATTTCGTATCTAGGAGGTTCTGTTTGATTCATAGATTTATGAGGAAAAACAAAAATAAAAGAAAAATAAGAAGAAAAATTAGTTTCCACGTATTTTTCCTTTGTGTTGTCCGTCATGCTTGAATAACAAAAACAATTAAAAATTCCTAAAATATAATAGTAGCATGCGAATAAAGGACGAGAAATAACTCATAACAGTCAATATGTCTACTTTATTTCTCAACTTATTGTATTTTCTTTCCTATTTTTATCATCGTTTTTACTTATTAACCAAACAAAATAAAATGCTTTCCTCTAAGTTTTCCTTTTTATTTTTTTTCCTCAATAAATTCAAGAACCAAACAAAGTCTTGAGGAAAGAGTCGATGAAGCGTAACTTTAACATCACCTTGGACCATGTCCGTTTGTACATAATAGAGAGAAACACATAATAGACACAAACTGAAAACCGAAAAGTGAAAATTGATTGAGAGCTTTATTATTGAGTAGCTTTTTGGCCACAAAAGAATTTCACAAAAATAATACTCATAAATTAATGTTTTATGAATATATATATATATATATTCATAAATTAAAATGTGTCTATTTCTCGAGAAGTAGGGATCCACTAACACTATGTATCACCCTGTCGCAAACGGGGTCTAGTTCTCACTCCTACCATGGCCGGCCCAAAGGGGGGGCCAGTGGGGCAACTGTCCCGGACCACCAAAGTTCATCAAATTTTGAGGATCTCCATAAAATTTTTATAATTACATTTTTATCTTGAGATTTTTTTAACATTTTACATTAGGTCTCCCTTAATCATATTTAAGCCTCTCCTCAACTTATGTTTGCCCAATTTAGTGTCATCAACTATATATATATATATACAAAGATTCTCTAAAGAGGGCGTTCTCTCTTTATTAAAGAGAGGACCTCTGTTTTGACCGTCGGATCGTGTTTAAAAACTGTGAAATGACAAAACTGCCATTAATGAAAACACGATCTGACGGCGAAAACAGAGACCCTCTCATTAAGAAAAAAAGGACGCCCTCTTTAGAACCTGACTGTATATATATATTGATATACATATATATAACTCAAAAGTAAAGGCTCCTAGAATTTTGAAAATTACACTTTTAGTTTAAGATTTTTTTGAATTTTAGAAATAGGTCTCCCTAGAATTTTGAAAGACACCATACAATATTTAAGTTTCACAAATAGACTCATATTATAAGTAGGCCCCAAAAAAATCGCCAATTATGTATAAATAAACCCCAAAAAAATAGTCAATTATGTATAAGTAGACCCTAAAAAAATTAACTCAAAAGCGTTACCCTCAAACCCCTGAATAAGGGGCTTCACTTTTAGTAGTCCGTCCCGGACCTCCAAATATTCGGGACCGGCCCTGACTCTACAATCTCTTCGGCTATTAGTTGACTTTTGATTGGCGTCTTTGACTCTCATTTCACTATTTCAGTCCCCAAACCCCTGGTGATTTCTCCAGTTTCGTTTCTCTTTAGTCGATATACACATACAAACACACATTTATATATATATGTATATATAAATATATTACTAATTTTGGTGGAAGAGCTACATTTTTATAGTCGGTTGCAGAGAGATAGTACTAGGGTTTTTGTTCTTTCTCGTTCTGTAATGGATAAAGAAGGGCCTAATTGGGAAGGACTGCTCAAATGGAGCCTTGCTAATTCCGATGGAACTCATCCTTCTCGGAATTTGAGGTACCCCTCTCTCTCTCTCTCTATATATATATATATATATATACTATATATATCTCTAGGATATGAATGTCGTGTATCAATTTATAGTTGTAATAACACGTATTTCGTCCTTTGTATTCATACATGCACATACACAAATCATCTCCAATCCTTAACCAAAACCCAAATACTAAATTTAAATCTGGGTTAAAGTCCTCAAAAACCACCTCCAATCCTTGACTCAAAAACAATGTCAAATTTGGGTTTTGACAGCACTACTCACATACTCAAATTGAAATAACACTATTCACATACTCAAGTTTTGATATGGGTTTGAGTAAAGATTGGAGAATTTGTTGTGACATTTTATTTCAACTTTGATTTGATATGGGTTTGAGTAAGGCTTTGTTTGGTTCATGGATTTCGTTAAGGGAAAAGAGAGGGGAAAGGAAAACCGGATGGAAAACTAATTCTTTGTTTTCCTTTCCCCTCTCTTTTTTCCCTCACCAAATCCATGAACCAAACAAAGCCTAAGGGTTGGAGATGCTTTTAATCAAATTTTCTGCTTAAATGAGAGAAAGTGATAATAGTATATGAAAATTTGAGTATAAACATGGGAGAGCCTTTTATCAAATGACTCTGAAGCACGGACACGGACACACCGACATGGATACGACACGACACCGGTACGTCGATATGACAAAGTCCTAAAAAAATTGCACTTTGACATTGCCGAAAAAGTGTTTGTGAAGTACACGGACACCACACAATACGACACGTTACCCTCTTTGAAGTGTCGGAGCTTCGTAGTCAAATGAAGCTTTTACTCTAATTTTAGTGAAAATTTAAATAAGGGTTGGAGATGTCCTACGTTATGTTCATGTATATTGTCTGTTGTACAGTTTCCGAAGAGTAATTCTCCCAAATACATACATATTTGCATATTTGCTTAGAACTCCAAAAACGATGTTCTAGGAATAATTGATACTTGTTGCAAATATCAACCATTTATGTTCACTTAACCCATGATTGCTACATATGAAACTATTTATATGCAAACTGTTTCACTTGCAAAATTACTGTTTGAGATTTAAGAATTTAAAAGAGTTAGCTTTTTTCCCTTTCCTATTTCTTTTTTTTGTTTTTTTTTTGGTGTCTATAGTGAAGAGGATAGAAAATGGTTCATGGAAGCTATGCAATCCCAGACTGTGGATGTTGTTAAACGAATGAAAGAGATCACTCTGGTTATGCAAACTCCAGAGGAGGTCCTGGAGGCTCACGGAGTTACGCCTGCCAACATAGAAGGTATTTTATGTGTGCTTTCACCTTTGTGTGTGAGTGCGCCCATAACTTAGGGTGTGTTCGGAATGACATCTTTAGAATGCATTCTCACCTATTGTAAGACTATAATCCTTTTGATTTTAACTTATTTTAAAGATTCATTGTATTGCAATTTTCACTTTTTAAAAAAAGCACATCTTACTTGCTCCTACATTTAAGTTGGAGATGGTGTTTTTGACTCATGAGTTGGGGGTTGACGGAACCCCATGCTTCTTGATTTGGATAACAAATAACTCTCACACTATCACATTTCTATCTCTTTTGCTACTTGCTATACCTTTGTTGATTATTTTCTCTCTCAATATCTGAATCTGAAATGTCAATATAAAAATTATATATATATATATATAGACTTTGAAAATTAGTGACTTCCATTCCAAATGCAGCATTACTAATTTTTCACTCGGATCCTGCCTTCTTGCAGATATGTTAGATGAGTTACAGGAGCATGTTGAATCCATTGACATGGCAAATGGTGAGTTTCTTATCATGTTAAATCATATAGTTCTCTTCTTTAAGGGGAATTTTTTGAGTGGGACTTGTTCAACATATACGTTTATCTTGCTTTGTATAAATTTGATATAACTGCTGTTAGTAAAATGGTTGGCTTAAGTGGAGGAGTGCTTCTGGAGTATTATGTGACCGGAGAATACCAGTAAAATTGAAAGGAAAATTTTATAGGACAACTATTAGGCCAGCTATGCTCTACGGGACAGAGTGTTGGGCAACTAAGAAACAACACATTAGCAAAGTGAGTGTAGCAGAGATGAGGATGCTAAGATGGATGTGTGGTAAGACTAGGAAAGATAGAATTAGAAATGAGTACATCTGAGAGACTGTAGGAGTGACACATATTGAGGATAAGTTGAGGGAGAATAGACTTAGATGGTTCGACCATGTGCAACGAAGACCTGTAGATGCACCTGTGCGAAAGAGTGATAAGATCGTAGTGTCTGGAATAGTTAGAGGGAGAGGCAGACCTAGACTGACTTGGGAATATGTAGTGCAATAAGATATGAATATATATAATTTAAATGAGCATATGGCTCTTGATCGTGCAGAATGGAGAAAAAGGATTTATACAGCCGACCCCAATTGATTGGGACACAAGGCTTGGTTTGGTTTGGTTTGCTGTTAGTAAAATGTGCTCAGCCTAGGTCTTTTTCCGCACATCTCACTGCATCATTTATTTTTCTCTTCATTTTCATTGCTGTTGTTTTAATGATATGTTTGTTTGAACCTTTTGAAGCAGACAAATTATCTTTAAAAGGCTAGGTTTTTTTTCTTTTTCTCGGTACCTATGCTCTCTAGTTCTACACAAAGATGGGTTATATTATTACACCTTGCTTGTATACTGGTTATGTTTTAGTTCCTTCATGCTAAATGGAAAAGAATGGGATTATCTCGACTGTTTAAGTCTTTCCTTACCAGCTATATGGTGTTAGGGTATTCAGAGTATTGAGAAGATGTGCATGCCAGCATCAAGGTCATGCAATTGTATTGAATGCACACATGCTCATGTATATATACTGTTGGAATGTTTCACATCGTCCATTTATGGCCCCTCTATGCAGTTTATAAGGCTTTAGTTCCCTTCTCCTTGACACCTGAGTTTTAAGGAGTTGAATGGGCTTGGCCTTGGCAGCTTTGCAAGTGGTATCAGAGCATGGTTGGTCGTGTCTTCCAGCATGCCGAGTGTCCGGTTGGTGTGGTTCAGGGTATGCCGAGTGTCCGGCTCTTGTGGTTCAGGGAGTGTGTTGGAATGTCCCACATCACCCATTTATTGCCCCTCTGTGTAGTTTATAAGGCTTTAGTTCCACTCTCCTTAACACCTGAGTTTTAAAGAGTTGAATGGGCTGGGCCTAGGCCTTACAAGATATACATATATCGAGCACTTCTAACCTCCTTATTTTACAATTTGTGTCAAATATCGTGCTTCGTCACCCTTGTGTCCTAATTGCTCGTGGTGTAATCCTGTGAACAAATTAGTTATAGCACAATACTATTGTTAGTTCTTTACAGTTTATTAGGGATAAGTCCTTTTTGCTGGGTCTGCTAGTCCTAAGTGTTCCATCTACAGGTTCTGTAATTTTTTCCGTCTGGCTTGTTGAGTCGTTGACATTACTTAGAGAATGGTCCTCAATTCTTTTCTGTAGCTGTGCTATCAAAATTATACATTTCATACACAACCATAATTTTGAAACTGGCCTGTTGGTACATTCAATAAACTAAAGTTGATTTACTTCGAAAAATATTGATTACTCGGTGATATGATCATATTCCTCAGTGAATTGTTCTGCTAAGTAAGGGACCAATTTAACTATGTATATGTTAATGTAATAGAAATTGTGTGCCTAATGTCCAAACATAACAGATCTTCACTCTATTGGCGGGTTAGTTCCCCTTCTTGCTTACCTGAAGAATTCCGATGCTAACATTCGAGCAAAGGCTGCAGAAGTTGTGACCACGATTGTTCAGAACAATCCGAAAAGTCAGCAAATGGTCATGGAAGCTAATGGCTTGGAACCTCTGCTTTCTAATTTCACTTCAGATCCTGATGTTGCTGTTCGTACAAAAGCACTTGGAGCAATATCTTGTAAGTATTCTATTTCATTTATAGGTGGTATTAATTTCACTAACCTGTATTTTTTGGGCATTTTGCGATTGAGATTAAGTCTTTGTTTGGTTTGTAAATTCATTGAAGGAAAAGGAAAAGGAAAGGAAAACTGGAAGGAAGTTAGTCCTTCGTTATAACTGTAACATAAGATAAAAAGCAATGTTTTGAAAACCGGACCGTTCATCAAACCGGAAAAATGACCGGGTCACGGGTTAGTGGTTCAACCGTCGGGTGAACCGGAATTAAACCGTGATGTCATAATTACATAATAAATTAATAATTATACTTATTTATAAATCTTTTTTTATATATAAAATAAAATTAGTAAATAAAAATTCTAATCAGATACTCCGTATTAACTATGGACATGGACATGAAATTCTTGAATGGTTGAATTGCTTTATATGCACATTATATCTATATACATACGTAGGAGTATATATATATATATATATAGAGAGAGAGAGAGAGAGAGAGAGAGAGAGAGAGAGAGAGATTCTAGAAGGATTATCATAAAGCAAAAAAATTAAAATAAAAAAAGGCATTTGCATTGGGAATCCTAAAGAGCAGACTAAAAAAGTTAATATTGGGAATGCACTAAACTACTAAAATGACTAAACAATATACATTACTTCCCCCACTTCTTATTATCTCTCTCTTCCAGATCTGAATTTGGGCCATTCAATACTCTCTCTCTTTCTCTTTGTTTCAATCCGACGGGGATGGTGGATAAGTTGAAGCTCTGGCGACTGTTGGTGATGCAATGGGGCGGCGACGGCCAGAAACGCAGGGGGCGACGAAGGTCTGTGTCTTCGCACACTGGTAGATTTGGAGTTGAGGAGGAAGAAATGAGAACCAGGTTGGGTCCATGAACCGGGACCGGTTATCCGGTTTAACCGGTTCACCCTCTGGTTTCGGACGGTTTTAGCTCTGATAGCGGTTAACGAGTCAAATCGAATCGGAAAAGGGACCGGTCGACAAGTGAACCGGTTGAACCGGCCCGTCCGGTCCGGTCCGGTCCGGGTTTTAAAACAGTGATAAAAAGAAGGAAAGTGATACACATTAAGTATAATTTATTTCACTCTATTCTTTTTTCTTTCATTTTTTTGGCACTTTTTTTCTTACTAACCAAACAAAGAAAACGGTTTCCTGTGTTTTCCCTCATAAAATCCTTAGAACCAAAAAACAGAGCCTAAGGAGAGACTTTGAATTTGATGTATTTTCTTGTTATGGGGCAACTTTTAGCCTTAATCAGGGACAACAAACCGGGAGTGGCTACATTTCGTCTTGCAAATGGTTATGCGGCGCTAAGGGATGCACTAAGCTCCGAGCACGTGAGATTTCAAAGGTATCACCTATAACAATTTAATGAAGTGTAATCTTTTTGATGGGCAACAAATAGTTTTTGGTTACATGTGTTCCGGAAATCCAACATGTTTTAGAGCCTGTTTGGTATTGCTATGAGAATGCCAAAATTTTCTTTTGATAGTTTTCGGAGCACCAGCAAAATTTTTGCTTCTGATTTAAGTTTTTTTTTTTTTTTTTGGCCTTAAAGTGGGACAGATTTTTTTTTTAGAAGTTATGAAAAGCTTTTGCCAAACAACTCAAAGTCTCTCAGTAATCCAACTAAGTGTGTTTTTGGGTATTGCTGTGGGAATGAGGTATTTCTTTTAATAGTTTCTGGAAAACCAGCAAATTGCTGCTTCTGATTCGAGTGGGTTTTTTTTTTGGCTTTCAAGTGGAGCGTGTTATTTATTTATTTTTATTGTTTTTTAAAGTCGTGGAAGTCTTTTGCCAAACAAATTAAAATCTCTCAGTAATCCAAAGCAAGTGATTGTTGGTCCCAAATAAATTGATCCAAACGGGCTCTTAATGGATAATCTTCCTTCCCTTCTGAAGCAGTTTTTGCTTCATTCATTCCTGGATTTTTAGCATTCCTTACCACTAATATCTCGTAATATATATATATATATATATTTTAGGAAAGCCCTTAATTTGATCCAATACTTGCTTCATGAGAACCATTCAGACTGCAATGTTGTAAGTGAGCTAGGATTCCCCCGCATTATGACACACCTTGCCTCCAGTGAAGATGCAGAGATACGAGAAGCCGCTCTTCGAGGCCTTCTCGAGCTTGCTCGAGACAAGACAGGTGGGACCCACATTAGCATCGGCGAAGAGGACGAGAAACTGAAACAAGTTCTTCAAGAACGGATCAAAGAGATCAGCTCAATGTCAAACGATGATCTTCTGGCCGCTAGAGATGAGAGACGGCTCGTGGACTCTCTTTGGAATGCGTGCTACAACGAACCGTCTTCTCTGAGAGAAAAGGGGCTTCTCGTTGTTCCTGGTGAGGATGCTCCACCACCCGATGTTGCTAGTAAGCATTTTGAACCTCTTCTTAGAGCTTCGGCTGATAAAAATGCCGATGCTGAAAAGAAAGAGCGCCCATTGTCTTTAGGTCTCGGTCCACCACCCGAGAAGGATCGGAGTTCAGAGTAGCTCAAGTGCAGATGTGAATTCTGTGGAACAGAACTTAACTATGCAATGTTGTAATAGGCTGTTTCAAATATTATGGTGTTGAGTTTCTTTGTTGAAGTTTTGGTATTGTTGGTACTGAAGCCTTTTTAGCTTTGTTTTGCATTGTGAGTTTGATTTTCTTGTATTGTCTCTTCTCAATTAGTGTCATAGAGTTATCTTTTATATTGTTTGGTAATTGAATATGCATTAGATTGTAAGATGGAGAAGCTTTAAATTCAGTAAAACTCAGTGGGAGTTTGTTACCTGTGTAGATGGATATATAGTTAGCTTCTATAAAGAAGATAGATACAACTCAAACCCCAGGCTACATTTTAATTTGGGCAAAAGTTCTCAAAAACCTCCTTCAATCTTAGACTCTAATCTATACCAATACCACGTTGGCACATTGTATTTTACTCGAAACATAAAGCATTAATTGGAATAATACTATTCATTTGCCCAAATTTTGATGTAGTTTTAGCAAGGGTTGGAGTGGTTTTATTTTTATTATTTTTTAAAAGTTTTTTACTACTCAAGCTTGATTTGGTGTGAGTTTGATACATGAATGGAGGTGCTCCTATTCAAATTCTATGATTTTCTTTAGTGAATATAAAATTGTAAGAAGATTTAGGCATAGGCATTGGAAATTTTCATATCAAAATGAAGCTTTTATTTTACTGAAATGTTTACTCAAAGTTTTTGAGTAAGAGTTGAGGATTGTCTAAACTCTAAATCACACCTGAATTGCTTTTTAGAGAAGAGCTTCTTAAACCCAAATTTAGGAACAGAAAAATTAATGTGTTTTTACTTGTTGAATGAAGTTCTAAAAATCAATCAATGAATCATTTTGCATAGGTTGGCATAGCTCAAGTGGAAAATGCTTGACATATATAAGTCCTCTCCAATGCATACGTACGGGATTCGAACCTCATTCCCCTCCCCATTATATAAAAAAAAAAAGCCTTTTGGGGAATGCGCTCGGTGTCCTATAAACAAAGGACGCATGTGACATTTTGAGGGTGTAGATGATTTTGCGATGAAAATATTGGAGCAATCATGTTAGGCACACATCACAAATCACAACATCAATCACAAAGTACCACATTTAAAGCACGAGACCCCACATTTAAAGCATGTGGTACATAGCATTATTAAGGTGCCTTGTCTTTGAATGTGGTGCCTTAATGTGGTGCCATGTGCTTTAAATTTGGTACTTTTATGGCTGGTGTTGTGGTTTGTGATGTGTACCTTGCATTACTCTAATTGGGGTGGGATAAGACTACATTTGAGCTAAAATATCACATGTAAAAAAATTCTCAAATTTTGGGGTGGGCTAGATTATATTTGGCTTAAAATATCACAGGTACTAATTTTGTTTTGGGTTAATTACACGGACCTCTCCTGAGATTTGACGAAATTACACGAACCTCTCCTATATATAGAAAAATTACACAGACCTCCCCCTATAGCATAATTAAATTTACTATTTTACCCTTACTTTGTTAACCATTTTACTGAATTACACATCTCTCTCTCTCTCTCTCTCTCGTCTATCTACTCTGTGTGTGTGTATAGATATATATACATATAGATATAGATATACAAGTACATACATAATATATATATGGACATACAAATATGTATGTACATATATATATATATATATATATGAATATGAATTTGTTCCAAAAATAAAAAATTTAAACCCAAAATCAATTTGTTCCAAAAGCTATTTTATTCCTAAGATTTAAACCCATAATCAATTTATTCCAAAAACTAATTTGTTCATAAGATTTAAACCCAAAATCAATTTGTTCCAAAACCTAAGATCTAAACCCAAATACCAAATCCACCTCAAAGATGTATCATGTATATATGTATTCAATGGCTATATATATATATACAAATATGTATGTATATATGATGTGTATGTATGTATGTATATATGTATGTATGTATATATGCATGGTCCGTTTACATAGTGTGTGTATGTATGCATGTATATATATACAGGAGAGAGAGAGAGAGAGAGAGAGAGAGAGAGAGAGAGAGAGAGAGAGAGAGAGAGAGAGAGATGTGTAATTTAATTTGGGCAAAAGTTCTCAAAAACCTCCTTCAATCTTAGACTCTAATCTATACCAATACCATGTTGGCACATTGTATTTTACTCAAAACATAAGCATTAATTGGAATAATGCTATTCATTTACCCAAATTTTGATGTAGTTTTTAGCAAGTGGTTTTATTATTATTATTTTTTTAAAAAGTTTTTTATTACTCAAGCTTGATTTGGTATGAGCTTGATACTTGAATGGAGGTGCTCCTATTCAAATTCTATGATTTTCTTTAGTGAATATAAAATTGTAAGAAGATTTAGGCATAGGCATTGGAAATTTTCATATCAAAATGAAGCTTTTATTTTACTGAAATTTCTTAAACCCAAATTTAGGAACAGAAAAATTAATGTGTTTTTACTTGTTGAATGAAGTTCTAAAATCAATCAATGAAGTCTTTTGCATAGGTTGACATAGCTCAAGTGGCAAAGAGCTTGACATATATAAATCCCTTCTAATGTTTGGGATTCGAACCTCATCCCCTCCCCATTATCAAAAAAAAAAAAAAAAGAAAAAGAAAAAAAAAATCTATGAAGCCTTTTGGGGAATGCATTCAGTGTCCTATAAACAAAGGACGCGTGTGACATATTTTCAGGGTGTAGATGATTTTGCAATGAAAATACTAGAGCAATAATGTTAGGCACACATCACAAACCACAACACCAATCACAAAGTGCCACATTTAAAGCACATGACCCCACATTTAAAGCACATGGTACATTGCATTAAGGTGCCTTGTCTTTGAATGTAGTGCCTTGAATGTGGTACATTGCATTATTAAGGTGCCTTATTCTAAAAACTAATTTGTTCATAAGATTTAAACTCAAAATCAATTTAGTTCAAAACCTAAGATCTAAACCCAAATTACCAAACCCACCTCAAAGAGGTATCATGTATATATGTATTTAGTGGCTATATGTATACAAATATAACACCCGCATTTGTGTTATTGCTTTTGCATTACATTGTCATGCATGATAATGTGATGTGGCGTGTCTTTTGACACATGTTTGGGTTAGTTTTGACTCACGAGTTGATTTGGGTGTCTGTATTAGAGAACCCTTTGAAACTGTAGTGATTGAGGATTTGTTGTTGTGACGTCTCTTCGAATGTGAGACGGTCACTGTGGAATACTTTAAATGTTTATCTGAAAATAAATGTTTACCTGTGTATTTCAATATCTGTATTAATTTCTGTTTTAGAATTTATATCTGTTGCTAGTTTTAGTATCCTGGTGAGAACGAATTAACACGCTATTAATTTGGTAGGCTAATTAGCAACTTCGGAAACGTCATGTAGAAATTCGCGTTTTAGCGACCAAACGAAACTTAGTCGAAAACTTTTATAATTTTGAGGTTTCACTTATAAAGCTGTGCATAAGCTGTGTAGAAAGTTTTAGAGACTGATTAGGAGTTTTGAAAACTCGTGGGGAGGTAAACGTAATTCCCGAGAGTTTTGCCTATATATAGATAGAGATGGTTGAGATATTTTCTAAGTTCTTAACCTAAATTCCAAAAAGGGGCCATAGGGAGATTTTGGAGCTTAGAGCTTTGCGACGCCAAACGACGACCTTCCGTCAGTTTGTTTTCTCCCAGATTTCATATTTGAGCTCCTCGAGGTAAGAGCTTCGTTTTGATATATGTTAGGACTTGTTTGGCCAAGTTTTTCGAAAAGTCTTTTTCTAGAATTTTTCATAAAAGTTGATAAATGGAATTTTGATTCATAGGAATTGTACTAGACGGACTTCTGCACGTTCTTTGTGCACGGGTTTTCTTGAGATTGAATTATAAGAGCGTAAATCGGAGGTGAGTGATTCAACTATGTTTTTGGAATGGTTTCTTGATATGTATTCATGTTATGTTTGAATAGCATGTATTAATACTTAGAGATATCTTGTGTAGTTCATATTGGGCATTTATATTGATAAGTAGGCCCAATAGCACGATGAAATGTTTTGATTACCGCGAGCATGGTGATATGTATTTGAGCATGTTAAGTTGATTATTTGGGTCAGAAGGAGCACGTGGTCACCGTGCCATTTTGTGGAGCCGATATAGGCATTAAGGTCGCACGATTGAAGAGAAGAATCGTGGGTCTTACCCTTTCGCATGGACTTATTGGCGAGGAGTCGCGGATTGGGATAATGGACGGGCACGTGTGTCTCCGGCGACTAGTATGAATTGAAGAGATGTGAATGCGGACATGTTTATCATTCATGTGCATATGTTGTGTTATTCACTAAGCGTTAGCTTAAACAAATCGAATATGTGTGGTTATTCAAATAACCATTTCAGGTGTAAATGCTGGCGAGGAATCACAGAAGTGAGCACGTGGGTTGGGAGTTCTTTTAGAAGGCAACTTGAACGTTAATCTTGTAGTTTTGAGACAATAGGAATGTTGTAATAAGAATTCTTATGGTTTTTAGTTATGTTTAACTTGGTATGTTAGAATGAATCTAAAATGTTGTAATAGTTAGTAACATGTTGTAACTGTGCTTCGGTAATATGTTAATACAGTTAGGATTGTTTTTGGAGTACTTTTAGAAGTGTGTGCTTGATCCCCGTTTGAATTCAAAAGCTTTTAAAACTTGAAAATGTTGCAGAATGTGCTGCTGCCAGGGGATCAGTCGACTGGTTTGTTGAACAGTCGACTGGAGCCTCTTTTTTAGCAACTCTCTGCATTCTTTCATAGAGGATCAGTCGACTGGGTCTCCGACATAGTCGACTGGATCATGGTTTTCAAAACTGATATTTTGGCCAGGCTGGACTTCAGTCGACCGGACTTTACCAGTCGACTGAAAATTTGAAGCCCCAGTCGACTGGGTGTAGAAAGCAGTCGACTGGATGGTGTTTTAAAACCCAACTTTCTGCTGGACCAGGATCAGTCGACTGGATCCTAGGATCAGTTGACTGGACGGATGGTTTTCAAAATGTCTTGTTTTATTCCGCTGCATGTGTTCTTCAAACCTAATTTTGGGAACATTAATGAATTGGTTTAGCCTCGGTGGCGTGCCACGGGCTCCGGTTCCGCTATTGTGGGACCGGGCTGTGACAACAAATATATATGTATATATGGTGTGTATGTATGTACGTATGCATGGTCCGTATACGTAGTGTGTATGTATGAATGTATATATGTATATACGGGAGAGAGAGTGTCACGCCCCGACGTAGCATAAATATGGAAAGCGTTTAATTTCCTTTATGGACCCGTAGGTCGCGACAGTTTGAAGGATCGATTCCGTCCCAAAAACTTCTAACAACATAAAACTATTAATCAGAGTAGGGCAAACAGGGCTCATAAAAATTTTTCTAACTTATTACAACTTATGGTACGGGGTTAACTAAGGCACAGACCGCCTTAAAATAAAACAATAACTTAAAGTCTATTACAGTCATCCTTATTACAAAACCAAATCATATCTTAAAGCACATAAACATAAAGCATATAAAAGTAAATTCTCTTCTCAGCAGTTGATCTCAATTAGCATAGTCATATGGTTCATCCTGATTATAACCTGCAAAGCCTGAACACGAATGTCCAGGACGCATCAACGCCGTCAGCTTCAAGAAGCTGGTGAGTATTAAAAACATAACTCTGAATGTAAAACATACTCATTTACCTTTTTCCCATTTCCATTTAAATCCCACAAGTTTATATTTATGATAAAAAAAACTCGTTTTAGAAAACAACCACAACATTATTTAAAAGATAATTTCACACATATGTGACCGTGTATGAGAACAATGCACCATCTCATCTATCCGACTCTTTTCTCTCGACAACACCCAACAACCCTCTATCCTACTCCTGGTATCTTTGAAATACTAAGATAGCCACACTTTAGCAACGGGGCGCCAGGGAGTGTCCAGTTTGCCTCACACTTTGGTCCGGGGTACCAGGGAGTGTCCAATGCCTCACACTTTGAATACCCTAACCGCCATGCAAATACCGGGGCAACCCCCACACAGGTATCCAGACTCGAGTCATTCAGGGAGTGTCTATAGGCCACACTTTAGCACTTCCATGGGTGCCAGTGAGTGTCCAAGTTCGGCTTCACACACTTTAACGCTTCCATGGTCGTCAGGGAGTGTCCATTTTTGCCACCTTCGCATTTCAAAGACACCCTCATCCTCTTTTTCAACTCCAACCACAATCACATCCACAACCACAACCATAACCACAGCCACAATTACAACCACAACCACAACCACAACCACAACTCAAACTCATACTCTTTCCACACAATCATTACTCTTTTCCACACTATCATTACTCTTTTACACACTACCAACACTCACCATGCATGTACAACTGACTCCACATGAATGTCATCAAACTTTAAACATAAAGGAATTCACAGAATTAAAGAAATAATACGCGTACGGGGATTGAAAATTCGTAATTCATTGCCTTAATCATTTTAAACATAACTAATAGCATTCTAAAAAAAACTGCTACTGAAATCCTCGTTTTCTGTCCAAACGGTGCAGAATCTGAGAAAATTGCATTAGACGAAAAGTGTGCAGAATCGAGTTTTGCTTGGGACACCGCGGGCAGAACCTTAAATTTCATTCGTTTTCCTAACAAAAATCTGAAAACAAAATTCTGCTACTGTTAAAATTAAAAGAGAAAATATTAGATTGAATTTCTAATATACTTTTTCTGCTACTGTAATCCTCATTTTCTGCCCAAACGGTGCAAAATCTGAGAAAATTGCATTAGACGAAAAGTGTGCAGAAACGAGTTTTACTTGGGACAACGCGGGCAGAACCTTAAATTTCATTCGTTTTCCTAACAAAAATCTGAAAACAAAATTCTGCTACTGTTAAAATTAACTACCTAAATCAGTACATAAGGAATGAGTTACATTTGGAGTGAGTTAGAAATACTCACCGTGATATAGATTTGAAGAAATTGTTGAGAAAGAAATATAATTACGAAATTCCCAAAATCCAAGCTTTGGCTATGGAGGATTGAGCTCTTCTCTCTCTCTACGAAATTGAAGAACTTCTCTGCACTCTCTAAACTCTCTGTGTATACTGAATTATGCTGTGATGAATGTGCAGAAAGTGTAGTGTGGTTGGGTGTATAAATAACCAAATTCCTACCAAGAAAACATTGGCCTAACTTCCCACTCAATCTCCATTAACCCCCATATAATACCATGAATGTGCAGCAATGAGGTGTATGCACTGCCCTTTATTCTCCACTACTGAAAGTAAGAGGTAGGTGGAGATGAGGTGGGTCAATGTGTGTTTGGGTAATCTAGCTTATGGCATAAGGACAATACACATACAACAACATTTGCCAAACAAGACCTAAGGAAAAGCATCAGCATAATAATTTGGGTATAAATATATTTGTTCAATCATTTACTTCCAAAATTCTGTGGAAGTTTAACACTGCGCGGACAGTTTTAAACTTACACTGGTATTTTCGTGATACGGTGTTTATCACAAAAATACAGAGAATTCATTTTAACGTTAGAAATAGTTTTCTGATTTTATAAAAATACAGTTTGAGTTTAAAAGAAATAATTCCACCGTCTTGAAATACAGTTTTGAAATTTAACACAGGTATTGCAAGTTTTTATGAAAATTGCATTTTGACCCCAAAAGAAATTTCAATTATGAAATTAGTCAAGAATTAAACTTTTCACATAAGAATTAACATATAAACAGACAATATATATTAAATTTTAAATATGATAATGCAAATGATAATGAAAATTTTAAATATAATAATGCATGAAAATGCAGGTTATTACAGAGAGAGAGAGAGAGAGAGAGAGAGAGAGAGAGAGAGAGGAGAGGAGAGGAGTTTTATTTATTTATTTATTTATTTTTGATGACTATGGGTATTTTCGGCACTAGCAAATTAAGAATGGAGGTCTTTGTAAATTTTACAATCGAGAGGGGAAGTGTGTGTAATGCAAATCCAAATCTCAAAGGAGGTTTGTGTAATTTTGCAATATAGAGGGAAGATCTGTGTAATTTTGTCAAACCTCAGGGGAGGTCTGTGTAATTAACCCTCATTTTTTTTTCAAATTTAGGAATAATTATAATTGGGGTAGAATATCACGTGTACTAATAAAATTTACCACATTTACCCTAATTTTGCTATAGTTGCTGCCACGGAAGCCCTTGTTGGACTCAATTTAGAGTTGGAGCATGTAAAATCTACACAAACACCCCATATGTGATTTAGAGCTCAATTTTGTGCATGAATGTGTTCTAAGTTGCCCATTTATTTATTTACTAATTTTTTATTTTTTTTTTCCTTCTGGAAATGCTCGGAGCAGGATTCTTTTGCTGCTTAGTTGGTCTTTGACTCTTTATACTGTTGGCCCTCATAAGTTAACAGTTCCAATAGTCAATAGTTTTTCAAAGAACTAATGATCTATGCTCGGAGGTCCATGAGAAGTTCTCTTATAGTATAGTGTTTTAAATTGTTTTTTTTGTACATTTAGGGATTGTTTGGTTAATAGATTTTGTGAGGGATACGAAACGAAAACACCAAGGAAAACATATTTTCCTTTGTTTGGTTAATTGGGGAAAATAGGAGGACAAAGACAATATACTGCGAAATAAATTAAAATTTTTGAATTTTGTGAGTCACTTTTTTTTTCCCCTTAAGTTACACTGATATATATATATATATATATTTATAAATTTTGTAATTGGTGATGTTATTTAAGCATGGAAGAAAACAAACAAGGAAAAACAAAAGGCCAAAAGGGAACTAGTTTTCCTTTCTCTTTACTTTTTCCTTCGAATAAATCCTCAAACCAAACAAAGCCTAATAGCTCAAAATTCATTTTATGCGACTTTATCTGGAGATGGTTCTCCTATATAGGATGATCATGATAGTTCATCAGTGCTCGCAGATGTATGTGTACAACTTGTGGATACAATCAAACTAGAACTTGGCAGTGAATATGTTCCTGGGTAATGGGTTTTTGGATGCTCGTGCTAAAGCATTAAAGGGGCTAGTTGAGCTTGTCCGTGGTAATCTTAAATCAGGTAAGAGCAAAGTGTTCTTGTTGAATCTTTCTTTCCTTGTCTAGTTCCTGTTTGATTTCTGCAAAATTTTAATGCTGAAATGGTCCCCTATGCAGCGGAGGCATACTTTTAGGGAGTTAAAGATGACATAGATTGCTCTGGTGGCTGGGTTCCGTTTTAATTGGTAATTGTGGAAGCAGTGTTCTCATGGTTCAAAGTATTGTCTGCGGCCGAGTCTTATCGCCCTAGCTGTGTCGGTATCATTGGTTACTTAGACAAGATTGTGACCCATTACTTAAAAGGATAATTCTTGGGGCACATAAGAATCTCACATAAACAAGATACATAAATTTTATGTCTATCTCTCTCCTCTGTAGACCCCACAGACACCGTGGATTCCACAGTGTCAGTAGACCCTACCAGGAAAGAGACATACACATTATGGTTTATGTATCTTATTTTTGTGAGATTCTTATGTGCCCCAAGAGTTATTCTTACTTAAATATGAGCACTACTAGACTCACACTGTGAACCAAACACTTTTTCCACACACAACATTAAATGCTTGTACCTTGTGCTGTTTAAATTTTTTTTACACTTTTTTGTGTCCCCACTCATACAGCACATGATACATACATTTAAAGTTGTGTGAAAAAAGTGTGTAATTCACTGTGTGAGTCTAACTTTTTCCCTTAAATATATAGAGAGAACATCATCTCGTTTGTATCATTATGTAATTGGAGAAATTATGGCAGAAACAAGGAACATATTTGTTAGAATGCGTGTCTAGTGTGTTTTACAAATAATAAGTTCTTTCGCATTATTTTTAATAAAGTATAACCTTGTTATCATGTGATGATGCCAAAATTTAGTTAAGATGAATTAGAGTAGTTTAAAGAGAGAGAGATTGTAACACAAACAATTGTATGTGGTTCGGTCCCGTTAATAAGGTGACCTACGTCCACAGGTGCATCAGTGCGCTTCACTAGCAGATCACCGGCGGGCATGGTGAGCCAAGTATTGGGGCGGCACTACCAGTAATACCGGCTGGGTGTATGCGTAAGAGATGAATGTGTATGCTATTTTGTTTGTTAAGAATGAGATCCCCTTCAATGGGGGTAAATGACCCCTTTTATAGGTGCAAGAGACCACCCGCAATAGGCAAATAATGGGATAAGGAAACCTAACCTATTTACAAGTTGATGAGCACAAATCATGGGAGATTTCCTAAATAGTTTAGGAAACTGTATACACCCTCCATTAGTCTTCTGACTGATTTAGGAGACTGTTGAGCAGCTTGGCTATCATTATGCACATGGTGGAGAACCGCTGAGTCGCATTCACGGGCTGTGCGTGCATCCCGAGCGGTTGCACTTATAGACCTCGGGAACGATGGGCCACCAGCTTCCTTCCCCGATAACCCGAGTCCTTTGCTGTTGACGCGGAGGTTTGATTGTAGAAGGATATTTCTGCGCGTATCAGCTGCCCCCAATTTCGGAGTTGATGTGATGTCCCATCAGATGAAGTTTGAAAATTAAGATTGCTTTCGAGGAACCGTCCGGTAGGAACCCGGGACTCAACCCGGGGTGAGACCGGTCGTGATGGTCAGCCGAGGTATGGACCGAGCGGTGACTTTGTGAGCCCGGGTCCCAGATGTGCCACGTGTCAGCTTGTGACTGGCCTAGTCAGGATCAAACGATGCCAGCGTGGATGTAATCGGACCGTTTCCATGGTAACCAAACAGTCTCGTCAGCATTTAATGCGCGCACCTTTTGAGGCGACGCTTCACGTGCCCGAGGTGATAGCTGTCAGTCACTTTCGACGGGAAAACGTATGAGCTGTTGGATCTGTTTTGATCTGAACCGTCCGTGTCTCTTACATAAAGGAACACTTATTCATTTCTTCAACTCTTTGCTACAAAGACACATATTCCCGAGCGGTTGAGAGCGAGCAAGTTTCTGACCAAGATTCCCGAGCGCTTTTCTTGCGTCGATTTCTGTAAGTCTCTTTCCTTTCTGAGCCTCAATTTATCACTATTTTCCTTTCTCTTTTCTTTCCGCGATAAGGCTGAAGGGAGCAAGCCCGGTAGGCTTTGAACGGAAGTGTGATTTTTTTATCCTTAGGTTCTGCTTTTTCTTTAAGTTAGGTGGCACCTTAGGGCAGTTGAACCGAGCGGGCATTTCCGGGGTAGTCTTGAGAGAATGCCATCTCGCGTTTAGGACCATCTACTCTCTGCCTCTTAGGTTAGTGACCTTATCCCCCTTGTATACCAAGCTCGGGGTTCCTGACCCATACCTTGGTCATCATATTCTTCCCGCTCCAGCTACCGAAACCCTAAGAATGTGTCACTCCGGTTTTAACTCATCATCCCAGTCGGAGGACGAGCAGTCCGGGTCAGAAGAGCCGGACACAAGTCTGAGTCTGCCATCAGCGTCCCCCTCTAACCAGCACAGCGAAGGCAGAATCCCGATCCGTATCTCCGAGGATGAGTCGGACCAGGAAGCCCCTGTTGCTTCTATGTCTGGGGATTTAGGCGACAGAACACCAGGGGAACTCGACCCCGAGGTGGCCTTCTCTAGCGAATTCATCCCGTCCACATTGCGTACTGAGGATCTCGGGCGCATTAGGGATAGATATGGCCTTCCTGACCACTGCTCCTTGGCGGTGAATGTCGGTGGGGCCCAAATTTACTAACGGGGTTTTACTACCCTATATGAGGACATCCTCATGGCTGGGTTTCGCTTCCCCCTCCATCCGGTCGCTCGGGACGTCTTGATATACCTTGGGATTGCCTCGGGCCAGCTGGCCCCGAACGGTTGGAGGTTCTTGATGGGGTTCATCTCTCTGTGGCCCCAGGTCTTCGGATATGAACTCTCCATCCAAGAATTCCTCTGGACACACCGACCGTTCCCCGTTCATGGAGAGACCAGGTTGCTTCTCTCGGGGCGCGTCAGGGGAAGAAGATCTTGGTCAACACCCCGAGCAACAACAAAGGGTGGAAGAACAGGTTCTTCCAAGTGTCCACCCTCGGGCTCTGCGAATCAGCCCCCGGGATCCAGATGAGGACTTCCTGGGCGGGAGAGTTAAGGGGTAAGCCTGTTCGGTTTCACTTTTTGCTTACTTTTTTGCTTTGCTCCCAGTTCTGAGACTAACCGTCTTGTATTTGGCTTTGCAGCGGGATCAACCAGTCCACCGAGCATTCCTAACTAGTGCCAAGCCAGGATCAGGAGTTTGGCAGACCGGCCGGTAAACATCTGGAACGTGTTGACCCGGACGGGCGACTTCCGAGCCACTGACGACTCGGTTCAGACCACAAAAGCCCCGGTATTCCCTGCAATTATTCCTGGTAAGTGCTCGGACTCTGATTCGGTTTCCGTAGTACTCCTTCCCCGTCTTCCACACTGATTATTAACTGTTCAATTTTTTCTTTGTTTTGCAGAGATGGCTCTGAAGAGAAATATGGAGCAACTGAGGGAGAGGCAGGCCGCTGCCGCTGCTGCTGCTACTGCCACCCGAATGGCGGTGGCACAAGGGAAAAGGCCCGCCGCCGAGGTCCCGGGCGAAGGGCGCTCGTTGAGGCAGATCCGACATGGTGTCCGTCCTGAGCCAGTGGGGACCTCAACGTCCCACGTGGTGGTAGTTAAAGAGACTGCCCCTCGGGCAGAGGTGCCGGTCGTGGCACCGATAACTGCCTCAACCGAGATCAGGGAGCGGGTGAAGCCTGGTCTGCTTCCCAGCCAAGTGGAGGCATGTGAAAACATGTCTCCCGAGGTCTTCCAGAGTTGGCTGTACAGCCTCTCTCACATGGTGAGTTCTCCTGCGTTTATTTCATTTTCTTCAACTATTCCGTTAACTGTACTTGTTCTCTGACCGGTCGGGTTTGACTTCTCGTTGGTCGGATGCATGGCCGCTGGGGCTGAGTCCATCCTACCTTCCCTGGCTAGGAGGGCCGCTGCTGCTGAAGCCGCTTTGTCTGAGGAGCGGGCGATCTCAGAGGCTAGGGGCACCGCTCTGGCCGTAGAGAAGGACAAGGTGAAGGGTTTGGCCTTAAGCCTCGGAGCTGCTCAAGCCAAGCTAGCTACCACCCAGGCCGACCTAGATGCTGCTCGGGCCAGCGCAGCGGCAGCGGAGGCAAGGGAGAAGGAACTGCAGGAGGCGGCAGCGGCGGGGGACCTGGGAGGAAGCTTTTGATGATGGCTTCTTCCAGGGCTACAAAGAACTTGAAGCGCAGGATATCCCGGGATCACCCCGAATGGGACATCTCGTCCTATGAGGGGATTGATTCTGATTTCTAGGATGTTGGTCCTACTGCGGGCGAGGTCCCCGCCGCTGACGCCGACCCTGCTGAGGAGGCTGCCCCGGGCAGAGGCTCTGCACTTCCATAAACTGTTTACTATTTTTATACTTGTGTGCTTGTTTGTGATTGCCAGTGTCCACCTAGTTTTGACCAATCCATGCCTTAACAAATGGTTTAGGACCGTAACTAGTAGAATAGCTGGTCTTACCGACCTGTTTCGAAGGTGACCGCCCGGTTATCTCTGATCACTGTAAGTACTTAGGAATGTTGGGATTTCGAGTCCTTTTAATGAGCGGTGTGATTTCCTGTTTTAGCCCAGTCCCTGCCCCCCAAGCACTTTGCTAAGGCGGGTGTACGGGAATGAATGGCCGTAGGAAACCGACTTGGAATATGGGTGGTTGCAGGGTCATTTGAGGCTTGCCATCACCAGCCACCTAGGAGGTTTGCCCCCGCTGCTGGTTGGGCCTAGGCGAAGCCGTTGCCTCGGGGTTAGGTCCGAGATGTTTGCGCCTTGATTTTGAACCAAGGTCCTTTGCCTCAGGGTTAGGCCTGAGGTCTTTACGCCTTGGTTTTGAGCCAAGGTCTTTTGCCTCGGGGTTAGGCCCTAGGTCTTTGTGCCTTGGTTTTGAGCCAAGGTCTTGTATGCTTCGGGTAAGATCCCGAGGTCTTTGGAGCCGCCTCAGGATTAGGCCTGAGGACTTTCAATATTGCACGGGACACTAAAAAAGAGTAATTTTGCAAGGTAAAATCTTTATTTTATTCAAAAATTGATAATGAATGCTCAAATGGAGCTACAAAAAAATTTTCTAACCAGTGCTAAACTGCCCATGCCTCGGGGTTACTGATAGTACTTCTGGTGGTGTTGCACATTCCAAGGGTAAGACAACGTCCATCAAGGCTCTGAATCCAGTAAGTTCCCGGTCGGTTGACTTGGGTAACCGTATATGGACCTTCCCAGTTTCGCCCTAACTTCCCATGGCTCGAGATTCGGGTAGACTGGTTCACTGCCTTAAGGACAAGGTCTCCTACTTGAAAACTGCGATGTTTCACCTTGCTATTATAGTACCGGGACACCCTCTGCTTGTAGGCTGCAACTTTTAAATACGCCCGGTCTTTTTTCTCCTCTACCAAGTCCAGTTCCGTTCTGAGTGCATCCTCATTGTCGGGCATACTGTAATTCGCCACCCGGTAAGTAGGTAACCCGAGCTATGTGGGGACTACCGCCTCGAACCCGTATGTTAAGGAGAATGGCGTTTCACCTGTTGCCACTCGGGGTGTAGTTCGGTAGGCCCACAGGAGGGTCGGCAGTTCTTCTGCCCACAGTCCTTTGGCGCTTGCAAGTCTTGTTTTGATCGACTGCAGGATCGTCTGGTTTGTCACCTCGGCTTGACCATTGGCTTGAGGGTGCTCGGGGAAGGAGTAGTGATTAAGTATTCCATAGCTCGAGTAGAACTGCCTGAACAACGGGGTGCTGAATTGCCTGCAGTTGTCGCTGACCAGAACCTAGGGAATGCCGAACCTACTGAGGATGTTCTTTTCCATGAAGCTTTCCATTTTGCGCTCGGTTATTATTGGCAAGGGCTCGGCCTCCGCCCACTTGGTAAAGTAGTCAACGGCAATGATTGCGAACTTGACCTGTCATTTTCCTGTCGGTAGATGTCCGACAATATCGATACCCCACTGGGCAAAGGACCAGGGGCTTTGGATCGGTGTCTGAAGTTCTCCCGGTGGGTTGATCATGGGAGAGTACCTCTGACATTTGTCGCATCGTTTGACATACTCCTGAGAATCCCGGGCCATCGTCGGCCAGTAATATCCCTGCAGTAAGGCCTTTCTAGAGAGTACCCAGCCTCTGATGTTATTCCCGCACACTCCTTCATGGATTTCATACAGCACTGATTGGACTTGTGCGGGATGGATGCAGCGAAGGTAAGGTACAGAGTATCCCCTTTCGTAGAGGATTCCATCTATAAGATGATATCGGGCCACCCGGTACCTGACCCGGCGGGCCTCCTCCTTCTCGTTTGGTAACACGCCCGTTGTCAGGAATGCCACGATCAGGTCCATCCAGCTGGGTCCCAAGTTGTCTGGTTCCACCTCCATGCATTTTGAGTTGATCACACTTGGCTCGGGTAGGTATTCTATCCGTATCCTGGGCAATTCTGACTCAGAAGACAAAGCGAGGAGGGCTAACTGGTCGGCCTCGGTGTTTTCCTCTCTGGGTATCTGCATGATGGACAGACCCTGAAGCTTCTTCGAAACTGCTCGGACAAGGGCTAGATAGGCTACCATGTTGTCTCCCCGGGCTTCGTACTCTTGGTTGACTTGATTGACCACGAGCTGAGAGTCGCTGCAACCCTGGACCTGTTGCGCACCCATGGAAGTGGCCAAATGCAATCCGACCAATAGGGCTTCATACTCAGCCTTGTTGTTAGAGGCGCGAAACCCAAACCTTAGGGCATACTCGAGCTGGATGCCGTTGGGAGTAGTCAGGATGATTCCTGCCCCGCTGCCTTGTTGGTTTGAGGATCCGTCCACCTACAGAACCCAGGTGGGGATGTCATCCTGTAACCCGGACTGTAGGACCGGTGGGTCAATCTCTTCAACTGGGTCTTCTGGATATGTGAGCTCAACCAGAAAGTCTGCTACTTCTTATCCTTTGATTGCCGTCCAAGGGCGGTATGCCACTTCAAATTCTTCCAACTCCATAGTCCACTTGACGAGCCTCCCGGATGTGTCAAGCCTGCTCAAGATCCTGCGGAGAGGTTGGTCAGTAAGGACTACAATGACATGGGCCTGAAAGTACGGACGGAGTCTTCGGGTGGAGGTGATGAGAGCGAATGCAAGTTTTTCGATGCGGGAGTATCTGATCTCTGCGCCCTGGAGCGCCCGGCTGGTATAGTACACTGGGAACTGTATCCCGTGCTCTTCCCTAACGATCGTCGAGCTGACCGCTGAGGGTGATATTGCCAGGTATAGAAACAATTCTTTCCTCGGTACGGGTGTTGAGAGCAGAGGGGGAGATGCCAAGTACTTCTTGAGTTCCTGGAATGCCTCCTCACACTCCTCTGACCATTGAAATGCCTTATGGAGGATCTTGAAGAACGGTAGGCACCGATCGGTCGCTTGGGACACGAACCTGTTCAACGCGGCAACCCGTCTGGCCAAACTCTGTACTTCTTTGGTTGACCTGGGCGACCACATGTTGATGACGGCCTGGATTTTCTCGGGGTTCGCTTCAATTCCCCGCCTGCTGACCAGGTGCCCTAAGAACTTTCCGGATGAGACACCAAAGGTGCACTTGGCTGGGTTCAACCTTATCTCGAACTTCCTCAAAATGCTGAAGGCCCTGGCCAAATGTTCCAGATGGTCAGACTCATCCCGGCTTTTGACCAGCAAGTCGTCAACGTACACCTCCATCGATTCCCTGATCAGGTCCTTGAACAAATAATTGACCAGGTGTTGATAAGTTGCCTCGACGTTTTTGAGGCCAAAGGGCATGACTTTGTAGCAGTAGGTCCCCTGATCCGTGATGAATGAGGTCTTTTCTTCATTCCCGGGGTACATGCTGATCTGAATGTACCCGGAGTAGGCGTCCATAAATGAGAGGAGTGAATGGCCGGCCGTGGAATCCACAAGGAGGTCTATCCTGGGCAGCGGATAGCAGTCCTTGGGGCAGGCTTTATTCAGGTCGGTGAAGTCCACGCACATCCTCCACTTCCCGTTGCTCTTCTTGACAAGTACTACATTGGCCAGCCAGATGGGATAGTGGACTGCTCGTATGGAGTGGGCGTTGAGGAGCTTCTCGACCTCCTCACACACTGTTTTCTGTCTCTCGGGGGCCATGCCCCGTCTCTTCTACTTCACCGGCTGGGAGTCTGGGTCGGTGTTGAGCCGATGAGACATTACTCGGGGATCAATCCCATGCATATCTTCATGGCACCAGGGGAATACGTCTTGGCTCTGTTGCAGGAATTGGATCAGCTTCTCCCTGAGGCGGGGATCCAGTAGGGTGCCGATGCTGACCGTTCGGCCTAGGAATTGTGGGTCCAGCGTCACTTGTTCTAACTCTTTGATCGGGCCCACTCTATCATTCTGGTCCCTCGGGTCCATCTCCTGGACATTCAATGTCTCGGTAATGATGCCCCGCCAGAGGGAACTAACATAGCAACTCCGGGCGGTCGCCTGATCTCCACGGAGGCTCCCAGGTCCGTAAGGAGTCGGGAACTTAACCGTCAAACAATGAGTGGACACGACGGCCCTGGCTTTGTTGAGTGTAGGCTTACCGAGGATGACATTGTAGGCAGACGGGGCCTCCACAATCACAAAATTTGCCAGTAGGGAGGTCTACTGAGGGTAAGTCCCCATAAGCACGGGAAGCTCCACGGTACCGATCGGTTGGGTGCTTGATCCGTTAAAACCTACCAGGGGAGTAGAAACCGGTCGGAGGCGATCCCTGGCTATCCCGAGTTGATCAAATGCTGTCACGAACATGATGTCGGTCAAGCTGCCTGTGTCTACCAACACCCTCTTGACTACGTAATTGGCTATAGAAAGCGTCACAACCAACGGGTCATCATGGGGGCAATGGACACCCTGCAAATCGTCGGAGGTGAATGTCAAAACATCAGTTGGCGGGGAGCCAGTGGATTGGACCTGCCAGACATCCCCCCAGGATGCCCGAGCATGCTTCTTCTGTGCCGACTGTGAGTCCCCGTCGCCTGAAATTCCTCCGGAGATCACATTGATTTGACCGAGAGGCTATATTTGACTAGGAGCTCGGGCTCCTTGCGCAGGCCATCCATCTGTTGCGACGTACTCTACAAGATGACCCTGCTCGATCAACTTTTCAATTGCTATCTTTAACTTGAAATAGTCCTCTGTGTTGTAGCTGTGGTCTCTATGGAAGCAGCAAAACTTGCCCCGGTTCCTCTTCCCGGGCAGGGCTTTGAGCTTTGTCGGCTGTTGAAGTAACCTCTGCGCCTTGGCGGCGGCCATAACCTCGTGGATTGGTCGGGACAGAGGCGTGAAAGCGATCTGGGGCTGATCCCGACCTCCTCTCTGCTGGTCTTGCTTGGGTTTTTTAACCGGTCCCTTCTCAGAATCCTCACGCCACCGTTTGGCTTTTGGGGACTCGTCTCCCGTAAAGCCGGCGCGTTTGGACTTGCGAAACTCTTCCGTGTCTATGTAGTTTCTGACCCTCTCCAAGAGCTCCACCAGCGTTGCCGATCGGTCTCGATGGAACGATGTAGCAACCTTGGTGTGTTGAACTCCCGAGCAGTTGGCCATAATGGCCGTTGTCTCGTTTAAATTGCGGATCTGGAGCCTCTGCTAATTGAACCGATCCACATACTCCCTTAGGGACTCGCCCTTCCGTTGTTTAACAGTCAACAACTGAGTATCTGGCTACGACCTGTCGATCATTCCTACGAACTGGCTAATGAATAGCTTGCTCAGCGTCTTGAAGTCATCAACCGTTCGGGGCTTGAGGGTGTGGAACCACTGCACTACTGGCCCCTTGAGAGTGCTGGGGAAGGCCAGGCACAACAATTCGTCGACGGTGGTAACCAACGCCATCTGGGCCCTGTAGGTTTGAATGTGATCCACTGGGCTCCCTATCCTATCGTAAGAATTGAGATGCAGTGGCTTGAACTTGCACGGGATGGAGAACCCGGTGACCCGAGCGCTATAAGCTGACTCGGTCTCCGTGTTGGTATGGTCAGAAGGCTACTTGCGGCTTAACTGCTCGATTTGTTTCTGCAGGCCCTGTATTTGAGCGTCCATATCTTCTTGCTCGGTCTCTCTTTCAACATCCAAGCGATAAGTTGGATCAGAAAATGAGGCTTCCTCTTCGAAGCGTGTTGACCTCGGGGATAGAATCTGGCTCCGGTTCCGGGTAATCGTATGCCTAAGATCCCCCTGGCTCCAGGCCGGAGGGTCCTTGGCTGATTCCCTGGGCTTCGGCCCTGATCCCTCCCCCTGGAGGCGCGTCACGTGTTGATGATGTCCCTGGCATCTTCAATCTGACGAGGATTGGTCCGAGCTCGCCTCTTGGGGCGCTTGGGCGTTCCGCTACGGTCATCTTCCTGGGCGTGCTCCCAATCCGACGGGGATACCAGCGTAGAGTGGGTATGGTTCCGGACTCTTCCGGGCTCCCGGTCGGGTGCACTTCTCCCGGTTTGGTGCTCTGGTTGAGGGCGCTTCTCCTGCAAGGCCAACAGCGCTTCGATTTGCTGCTGGGTTTGCCGTTGGCCTTCCAGGAGTTACGTGAGTGCTGCCGTCATCTTCTTGGAGGTCATGGAGGCGGCCTGCTACTCAAGCTGTCGGTCAGAGCAGTAGCTTTCTTACCCGTCTTTGGCGGCATGTCGATCAGTCAAGACGTTGTTGGTGAAAAACTTTGTCGTTTCCCAGAGACGGCGCCAAACTGATGATGCCAAAATTTGGTTAAGATGAATTAGAGTAGTTTACGGAAAGAGAGATTGTAACACAAACAATTGTATGTGGTTCGGCCACGTCAATAAGGTGACCTACGTCCATGGGTGCGTCAATGCGCTTCACTAGCAGATCACCGGCGGGCCTGGTGAGCCAAGTATTGGGGCGGCACTACCAGTAATACCGGCTGGGTGTATGCATAAGAGATGAATGTGTATGCTACTCTGTTTGTTAAGAATGCGATCCCCTTCAATGGGGATGAATGGCCCCTTTTATAGGTGCAAGAGACCACCCGCAATAGGCAATTAATGGGATAAGGAAACCTAACCTATTTACAAGTTGATGAACACAAATCATGGGAGGTTTTCTAAATGGTTTAGGAAACTGTATACACCCTCCATTAGTCTTCTGACTGATTTAGGAGACTGTTGAGCAACTTGGCTGCCAATCTGCACATGGTGGAGAACCGCTGAGTTGCATTCACGGGCTGTGCGTGCATCCCGAGCGGTTGCATTAATAGACCTTGGGAATGATGGGCCACCAGCTTCCTTCCCGGATAACCTGGGTCCTTTGCTGTTGACGCGGAGGTTTGACTGTAGAAGGATATTTTTGGGCGTATCATCATATAACCAAGTCATAGTATTTTTCAGTAATGCTTGTATTGAATAATTAGACATCACTAGTATGTAATTTGGTGGTATATTTTGTTTATTTCATAGACCAATTTTATTGTTATTTATGTTTGTTAGATTTTTATTTTTGTAAAAATTTTCTGAATTTCAGTTATGCATATCTTTGCATATTACTCGCGAGAGGACTCTAAGACCGAATTGTCTCGTAGCCTTCCGAGACGGTGTCCAATACTGCGACTTTATATATACCGTAAATCGACTACAATCTATTGATGTCTGTATATATAGGCGGTGCTGCTCTATCCTATGGGGAGTTCCTGCATGCCACTCGGAATTTTGCAATGCAAAGGAGTTGTAGGAGAAGGTAATGGAGGAGTTTTCTCGCATCAAAGGTTTTAGTGACTTGTAGCAGCCTGTATATGGCTCCAGAGGAAGTTTGGTTCGCTTCTACCTGTCTGTTAGGACAGCTTCAGTCACATTTGGGGTAAGCATATAATAACTAATGTAGGTTGTCATGTGAATAAAGTTATAATTCTAAAATTTGGTTCCCAAATACTTTGCTAATTGTACGACATTCAGTGGTATGTAGTACCTCCGACAACATTTGGTACATCTGTTAAAGTATTTCGAAACCAAATTGTCATAGTCAGTCATTTGAGTGTTAAATGCGCCCACAAAAATATTCTGCACCCTCATTCTGTAGCGAGGAGGAGTACATGCAACATTTTGTTTTGAACATAAGGTGCAGAGAGAAATTTGGTGGGTGCATTTAGCAACTCCATTTTCATTTTTGTGTCTCTCTGTTCTTACGCTATGTTACGTAGACTTGGGTAATAGTGTCGAGTTGGACACTTATCCAAGTGTCGGGGTTCATCCAATTTTTAAGGATTTTACACTATTTTGAAGAGTCAAAGAGAAGAGTACTCTTTTCGGGTGTTGGATCAGACACGAGTACCCCATGCATTATAAAAGGTCCGGGGAACATAGATCTTATGCCATGAATTTGAATGTGTGTTTTTTTTTAATAGGAATATTGATGCAGCGGAGGGGACAACACTGAAGAAGGCATTAGCAAGAGCTGAAGAACATTTTGGTTCGTTACTCTAGCCTTTACTCAGAAGATGATTGTTTGCTCTTGAAGTCTATTCGCCCATTTGGAATCACTTCCCAAATGTAGCTTCTGGGACTCAATTTGGAATCATTTCCCAAATATAGCTTATGGACTCATGACAAAACCCTCATGTTAGCCTGTTTGAATAATTTTAAGAAGCACTTTAGAACTTGAAAATAACGTTTTGACTGAAGGGAAGCAGATTGGGGTTCTAATGAATATTTTTCAATTTCCATAGTGTCCTTGTAAGTCAGACTTTTGTTGCTTCTTAAACGCATAAGTCACAGCCAATCCAAAAGATCCTATATATCGAAAAGTAATTTTATTATTATTATTTTTTTACGGATCGAAAGTGTATATTGAAAAGTAACTTGGAAGGTTAATGTGATTCGTTGGGTTGATTAGGTTCCTATCATCCGAAGGTTGGGGTTTTCTTAATTTGCATGGCTCTCATGTTTTGGCACAAAGGAGATATGGAGAATCCAAGCTCTCTCTTGGTTCAAGAGGTTAGAACTAAACATGACCCATCAAGATGCTTCTTCTAAAAGTTGCAAAGGCTTCTTTGTCTGTTGTCCTTGCAATTGTATATGATTATGAAGAAATTGACTTGGTCATTTTAAAAAATTGATTAGACACGTAGTAAGAAGAACATGGATCAATAGAAGCCCAGCGTTCAACATTCTTGGATAGTAGTATAGGTAAGCCTTTTAATGGAAAATAAATTTGTACTTGCAAACTACTATTGAAACAAATAGGAAAGTGACTATCATATATCAATTACTTACTCAGACATTCACTCAGGCTTTATTAACTCTTACATTTAATTTAGAGGCTACTTGGGTAACACAAGAATCTGTTCTGTAGTTTAAAAAAGAATCAGTTCTAAGTACTTAGTGATTGGAGTATTGCTTTTTAGGTATATGTACATATATAGGAGTCCGTGTTTGACTTAAAAATGATCCAAGAACTGATTCTTTATCGAACCATCATAATGGTGGTTTTCAAATGAACCGATAAAAGTGAGACTTGATTTTAACCTAAATCTATTTCACGTTGGAAGTTATTTTTCCTTTTTACTTTTTTTTTTTATAATAATTTTTTATTTTATCATTAGTGCAAGGGCTTTATTGTAGTTACTCTTTATTGCCTTGATTAATACATAAAGTGTTAAACTAATTGTCAAGGTCTGTTTTCACATACGACTACATTAATTTCATCATTCCCAAGCAAGATCTTATATACTTGTGTTTCTATTTAAAGTTCTTTGATCACCGAAAAATATATATATATATATATATACTTGTGTTTTGATCTCATTTCTCCTACTCTAATTTAGGACATCCTTTTTCTTATTTACTTAATTATTTTGATTACTATTCATATTTCATGGACAGACTGGACATTTATAAAAGAGCTTTGGATTTGCTGAGGGCACCACTATTAGATAAGAAAGGTATGGGAGAGTTTCTATGAACATCTTTTATTTGCTAAGTAATGCTAGGCACACTTTGAAATCCACACTCAATTTGACATCCTGTGCTTTAATTACATGTACCTTGTGCTGTGTGAATTTTTTACACTTTTTTGTGCACCACTTATACAGCATAGCGTACATGCATTTAAAGCTGGGTGCCAATTCAGTGTGAATTTCAAAGTGTGCCTAGCATTACTCTTTATTTGCCGAGTTTCTATGAAGACTTTTAATTATGGGAAATACTTAGGGCACACCCAAAGACAACTTTTGGGACACAACCAAAGATGTGTCGATATAGTCTATATAGATACATATTTGGATTGTGTCCCAAAAGTTGTATATAGACATATCTTTGGATTGTGTCCCAAAAATTGTGTCTTTGAGTGTGTCCCAATCTTTTTACTCTTTAATTATCTGCCTGGAAATGAAACTATAGTGAGAACTGATTCATCCTTTTGATTATGTGCGTGCAGAAGCAAAGGTCTATAGAAGGGATATATATAGTGGCTCTTGCACGAGGTATAGTTTAGCATCTTAATGCTTTTGAATTTTGATCATGCATTAATGCAAGCCATTGAGTTTGAATTAATCTATATAAATTTAGGAGGAATGACCTTGATGACTAGAATATTTTGGACCATTGATGTGTGTCATCATCTAAAGGTCCAAAATTGTTCACACTCTTCACAATTTTTTCAAATTTTAAATTTTAAAAATACAAAACTCCCCAAACTTGCTACACCTTTTGAATCTCCCTCCCCCCTCTCTCTACAACCCATTCCCCCTCTATAAAACACTTTTTTTTTGTAATAAATTAAATATGTATCTAAATATTAATATTCTAAATATTCTTTTATAAATATATGATTTATTTAGGTTTAAACAAACTTTTATTTATTTATTTTTATTTTTGATGATGCTCAAAATTGGTAAGGGTAATCTAGACAGAAAATAAAGCCACAAAAGATTTGTTATGTGGTTCAGTCCCGTTAACGAGGTGACCTACGTCCACGGGTGCGTCTGTGCGCGTCTCACTAGCAAATCACCGGCGGGCCTGGTGAGCCAACAATGGTGGGCGGCACTACCAGTAATACCGGCAGGGTGCTTGCGTATAAATGGTGAGTTCTCTAGTACAGGCTTGTATGCTTAGAGAATTGATAGTCGGATCCCTTTTTAGAGGGCAGGTGGGCTCTTTTATAGGTGCAAGAGTCCACCCTTACATGGTAAGTTTGTCAGATTAGGAAGCATAATCTAATTGCAATGGATGTGTACAATGTTTGGAAAGTTTCCTAAGTGGTTTAGGAAACCATTGATTCCTCTTGATAGAGTCACGGCTGTATAAGGAAACAGTATTGAAACATAACTGACGCCGCATCTCTCGGGACCTCACCACGACCGCCCGGGTATCCCGGTCGGCAACAACAGGACACCTCGGGAGCGTGGGCTCCACGCCTCAAATCCGATCTTCCCAGGCTATTGGCTGAACACGTGGCGGTTGAACAATTACAGAATATTTCTCGACATATCAATTTTTATCTTTATTTTTCCGGGAGTGCCTAATGCTCACGGGTGATTTCTTGTAAACCTATAACAAAGTGTTGAGTGGTCAAAATTAAGATTTGGTCTTGAGGAGTGTTTTTCTCATCCTAAAGCGGTCGTGTCAACCAATGTTGCAAATATGAGCATTCAGTTGCTAGCTCCATTTCTTTAACTAGTTTTGATTGCAAATATTTTTTGAACGGTGGGCACATTTAGTGTTCATCAGTATAAAACTTGACCTTACATTGGCATTGGTTTCTTTTTTTAGGATGAACAAGAAGGCAAAGAATGTTAAAATATTAATGCCATGTTAGTTATGTTTGTAATTAGTTTAGTAGCTTATGTCCTTTTTAGTCTTTAGTTATCTTGTAATAGATGTGTGCCAAGTGTATGGTTGATAGATGATCCTTATAGGGTAAGCTTGGCATAGAGATAAACTCTAACTATCTCTCTCTACAATACTTGTTTGGGTCTTGCCCATAACACTGATATGTGTAGAACCCAAACAGTGAAAGATAGATAGATGCAATGTTATGGGCAAGACCCAAACAAGTATTGTAGAGAGAGATAGTTAGAGAGATAGAGATACATAGATAAAGAGAGAGAGGCAAAGCTGGGGGAAGATAATAACTTCATTCCTTCCCTTCATGTCTCGGCTATTCCATATATATAGCCATATGTACAGCATTACATACCTATCACTAAGATGCATACAGAATTAAATAATGAATACTAACATATGCCTATCACTAATTAGATTACTAACACTACATCCATGCATGCATGAAACTAGGGAAGTAAGTTTAGTGGTCTAGAGGCTGCATGAAAGTGGAGGCAGTGGTGGATGAGTGGTGGAAAATAGGTCCAGTATGTGGGTACGTGGGGTTGTTGTGGGTTGTTGCATGAGAATAGACTTGCTGCATGGTATGGCTGGTGGTGTGTGTACGGTACGTATCACTACAAAAGCTAAGGAGGCTTGGGATATTCTATAAAAGGAGTATAGAGGAGCTTTGAAGGTAAGATCAATTAAACTTCAAACTCTTAGAAGAGATTTTGAAAATTTGAAGATGAAAGACATGGAATTGTTGAATGATTATTTCTCTAGAGTTGTGGGGTTAGTGAATCAAATGAAAATTCATGGTGAAGAAATTGAAGATAAAAGATTTGTAGAGAAGATCTTAATTAGTATGCCCGAAAAATATGATTCTATTGTTAATTTTGTTGAGCAAACTAAAGATCTCGCTAATCTAAGTGTTGAAGAATTAATGGGTGCAATTAAAGCATTTGAGGAAAGAATGAGTAGGCGTTCCGAAAAATCAATTGAAAGTGCCTTTCAATCTAAACTCAATGTTCAAGAAGCACAAAAATTTGATCAAACCAAAGGGGAGTCTTCTAGAGGTAGAAGACAAGCAAGAGGAAGAGGTAGATATGCAAGAGGAAGAGGAAGAACTAATTTTGGAAGAAGAAGAAATGTAGATTCCACTCAACCAAGGTGTGGAATATGTAACCGAAATAGTCATGTTGACAAAGATTGTTGGTTTAAGGGTAAGCCACAATGTTATGATTGTAAGAAATATGGGCATGTTCAAAAGGATTGTCGATTCAAGAACAATCAACAAGCAAATTTTTTCTAAGAGAAAGAAGGTGATGGACATATGTTCTATGCTTGTCAATCGGCATCGGAACACAAAAATGATGTGTGGTTCCTTGATAGTGGTTGTAGTAATCACATGACCGGTGACAAGAGAATTTTTGTTAATATGGATGCTACCTCAAATTCCCAAGTGAAGATGGGAAATGGTGCATTGGTCCAAGCAAAGGGCAAAGGCACTATTGCGATTGAAACAAAGAAGGGAAGAAAATACATCAAGGATGTATTGCTTGTTCCGGACTTGGAGCAAAATTTGCTAAGTGTTGGGCAACTTGTGGACCATGGATACTCGGTTCACTTTGAAGACAATTCTTGCAAGATTTATGACAAAGGGGAGAGAAGTCATGTTATAGCAAATATCAAGATAGAGAAAAATAGAAGCTTTCCTCTCACTTTTTCATATTAAAAAATGTTGCCTTGAAGATGGAAATTGTTGATGAGTCATGGCTTTGGCATAGAAGGCTTGGGCACTTGAATTTTCAAAGCTTGAAGAATCTACAACAAAAGAACATGGTGTATGGTTAGCCAAACATACAAGAAGTCAAAGAAGTTTGTGAAGGATGTGCTCTTGGCAAGCATCACCGAGAGTCATTCCCTAAGGAGAAGGCATGGAGAGCTAAAGCACCATTGGAGCTTGTTCATACCGACGTTTGTGGACCAATAACAACTCCAACTCATGCCGGTAACAAATATTTCTTAATCTTTGTTGATGATTTTACTCGCATGACATGGGTATATTTTATGAGACAAAAATCCGATGTTTTCTCATTTTTCAAAAAGTTTCAAAATCTCGTTGAAAGACAAAGTGGATATCTCATGAAAGTTTTGAGGAGTGATAGAGGTGGAGAATACAACTTCAATGAATTCAATAAATTTTGTGAAGATATTGGATTGGATAGGCAATTGACCGTTGGGCACACTCCACAACAAAATGGAGTGGCAGAAAGAAAGAATAGAACAATTGAAGAAATGGGAAAATCAATGCTCCATGAGAAAGGATTGCCTAGGTCCTTTTGGGGTGAAGCGGTATACATGGCGGTTTATTTGATGAATAGATATCCAACAAAGGCTTTGGAAAACCAAACTCCATTTGAAGCATGGAGTGGTAGAAAACCATATGTGAACCATTTGAAGATATTTGGTTGCATTTGTTTTGCTCATGTTCCCAAAGAAACAAGGCACAAACTTGATGAAACTAGTGAAAAGTGTATCTTTGTGGGTTATAGCTCCCAATCAAAGGGCTATAGACTCTTTAGTTTGAAGAAAAACCAAGTGATTATTAGTAGATATGTGCTCTTTATTGAGAAAGATTTTTGGGATTGGAAAGAGAAGAAAGTTCAAGATCAAGTCCCAACTTTCAATGAAGAATCTGAGAATGAAGGTATTCTTGAAGCTCCACAACAAATGTCTCCCATTGCCAGTCCTCAATCTTCTCCATCAAGCTCAAATTCCTCATCTCCAAGTTCAACTCCAAGAAGAATGAAAAGTCTTAGTGATGTTTATGCTAGTTGCAATTTTGTGTTGTTGAACCGGAGAGCTTTGAAGAAGCAATTAAAGAAGAGGCATGGAAACAAGCCATGAAAAAAGAGATTCATGTGATTGAAAAGAATAGAACTTTGGAGTTGGAAGAGAAGCCGAAAGTCAAAGATGTTATTGGTGTTAAGTGAATATTCAAAACTAAATTCAATTCCGATGGTTCAATTCAAAGAAACAAAGCAAGGCTTGTAGCAAAAGGGTATTCACAACAACCTGGAGTTGATTTTAATGAAACTTTTGCACCGGTTGCTCATCGTGACACTATTAGATCTCTCATTGCCTTGGCGGTTCAAAAGGGTTGGTTTTTATACCAACTTGATGTGAAATCAGCGTTCTTAAATGGCATTTTAAATGAAGAAGTGTATGTTGAGCAACCTCAAGGCTTTGTTGAAAAGGGAGAAGAAGAAAAGGTGTACAAATTGAAGAAGGCCTTGTATGGCCTAAAGCAAGCTCCGCGTGCATGGTATAGTGAGATCAATGCTTACTTCAACAAAAGTGGCTTTCTAAGAAGCAAAAGTGAGCCAACCTTGTACATCAAAACACAAGGTACTACCGATATCCTTATTGTCTCTCTTTATGTTGATGATTTGGTGTTTACCGGTAGTGATGAAAAAATGATTCAAGACTTTAAAAGAGACATGATGAAATAATATGAAATGAGTGATTTGGGATTGTTGCATTATTTCTTAGGCATTGAAATTTACCAAAAGGAAGATAGTGTTTTTATTTGCCAAAAGAAATATGCAAAAACTCTTCTTGAAAGATTTAGAATGGGAAATTGCAAATCGGTGGCTACACCTTTAGTGGTGAATGAAAAATTGTTGAAAGAAGATGGAAGCAATGAGATTGATGCATCTCTTTATAGAAGCTTGGTTGGAAGCTTATTGTACTTGACGGCTACGAGGCCGGACATCATGTTTGCTACTAGTTTATTGTCTCGGTTTATGCACAAGCCAAGTCAAACACACTTTGGGACGGCAAAAAGAGTCTTGAGATACATTCAAGGTACTCTTGACTTTGGTATTGTGTATGAGAGAAATGTTGAAACAAAATTGATTGGATTTTGTGATAGTGATTGGGCCGGATGTAGTGATGATATGAGAAGCACCTCAGGTTATGCTTTTTCTCTTGGTTTCAGCGTGTTTTCTTAGGCATCAAAGAAGCAACAAACCGTGGCACAATCTACCACCGAGGCCGAGTATGTGTCGGCATCATTGGCAACCTCACAAGCAATTTGGCTTAGAAGAATATTGGAAGATGTTGGTGAGAAGTAAGGAGAAGCTACTCCAATTTTTTTTTACAACAAATCCGCAATTGCAATGACAAAGAATCCCGTCTACCATAGCCGAACAAAGCACATAGCGATTAAGCATCACTTCATTCGAGAAGCCGTGGAAGATGATGAGATTGAGATCAAGTATTACAATACTGAAGATCGATCAAGTGGCGGACATCTTCACCAAAGCTCTTCTAAGAGATAAGTTTGAATACTTTAGAGAAATGTTGGGTGTCACAACAAGGCATTAAGGGGGAGTGTTAAAATATTAATTCCATGTTAGTTATGTTTGTAATTAGTTTAGTAGCTTATGCCATTTTTAGTCTTTAGTTATCTTGTAATAGATGGGTGCTAAGTGTATGGTTGGTAGATGGTCCTTCTAGGGTAGGCTTGGCATAGAGATAAACTCTATTTGGTGTTGCAAAATCTGCTGGAGAAAGGATATCAAAGCAGCCCCTATTTTTTTGTCTACCCCTTTCTCATCAACTTGAACCTCTTCACTTGTTGCTTCACAAAATCAATCACAAAATTAGTTTGGGTGTTTGAATACAAACCCAACAAAGAACTAGTTCTCTGGTTTTATTATAACTGAATCAATTTCGTACATGTTTGGAGAGAGTATGTGCAGTTTGTGCGGCTTCGAGAAGAATGAGATGGGTTAAGATTTAGGTTTACGTTAAAACTACAGAACTTGGCCGGGTTGTTCACGGCCCCTTAACCGGTCCACGTGGACCTGCTTATCAAACAATGGGGGAGCACATTTAGAAATTGTGTCTTACACTAACTGACCTTTAAACTTGAATTTGTGTTGACTCGTCGGAGTTATTGTTTAGGTGGATATGGAGAAATACTCGGAAGAAGAAGAAGGAAATGAAAACAATGAAAAGAAGAAGTAAAATCACTACCAAAAATGAAAAGAAGAAGGAAATGAAAAAAAAAAAATTCCATCCCTTGGTCATGTTACTTATGTATATCATGTATTATATTTTTTTCGGAAAAAAAGGTTAATTCAATCCAAAAAAGGGCCATACCCCAGGATGTTACAATAAGATCAAAAACATGCTTCGAATGCAACGTATCAAGAATGGAAAAGAAAAACAAACACCATCAAACGAAGCTACCATTAGCCAAAAGGCTACCAAACATACTCAAATCAAAGAAAATCTATTGTCGTCGGCGACCCTTATGGTGGCTACCTCTGAAATTCGCCTTAGCCGCTTTTTTCTTTTGTTTGGAAGACATGGAGCATTCCGGATTGAAGGACTCATCCTCATAATTCGTATTAAACTCCTCCTCTAACTCATCCTTGTCAAACTCATCCTCCACTTCATGGAAGTTTCCAACCCCCCCAACTGGTTCATGCACAACAGATGTATGGCTAGAAGGACTAGCCTCAGAACATGCAATCCTTGCAGAATGGAGGATTACCACTTCTTTCTTCTCTGACCTATCCACAACCTTTTCAGGTTCTTTTTCTTGGGACAGAACTAAGAACCTATTGCCCATCTCCTTGGGCGATGCCTGAGGGGCCTTAACTTGGGGATTATGAGAGAGCTCTACATTGATCCGTTCCCCCTTACCTGAATTAGTGACCACTTTCCATACCCCCACCTCAGCTTTTGTCTTTTTCATGTTGTGTGTCTGGCTGAATTTACTACGATATGGCTTTGAAATAGAGTGTTTAGGAACAAAAGCCGGCTTCGCAATTTTAGAGCAATCGTGTCCAAATTTGGAGCACTTGGAACATCTTATAGGGGTCCAATGGTATTCTACTCTGATTTTAGTCAGAATTGAAACCCCCTTATCATCTTCAGCTTCAATATCAAACTCCTTAATAAAGTCACGCTCAGGGCTAACTTCAACACACACCCTTGCATAAGAGATACGTCTTCTACTGGCAGTCATTCTGTCCACACGAAGGGGTTTGCCAAGGAAGCTAGAGATGAAACTAATGCCCTTAGGATTCCAATACTCCAGTGGAATACCATAGAGATTAACCCAAATGGGAACCGTCTGAACAACTTCCTTGTCCAAAGTAATATTAAGTGTCCATGGGCTCAAAAAAATAGGTTGTCCAACAATGAACCATGGACCACCCTCTAGGATAGCATCCCTTTTCTCGACCGAAGAGAAGGTAAAAAAATAAAGCCCAGAATCGGTGGCTAAGGTATCAATAAGGCCTTGCTCAGACCAAAACCCGTAAGTGGCTTCAGTAACCAATGAGTATGGCAATTTCCTGCCCAAAAAATGACCAACAAGAGTGGAACTCCATTCCTTTTTTCCTTCATCAGTCAACACTTTAGGAACTTTGAGAACCAATTCATCACAAGAACCATGATTAAAAAACTCCAAACCAAAATCGGAAGGATCAAGGTCGACACAAGAGGGCATCAAAGATTCATCATGAGAAGAAAGAGGGCCCCTCAATCCAACCACGGGATCGGGAAGCTCAATATGACAATGTGTAGGAGGCGTGCTTAGTACCTTAGTATAAGAGGAGACATTGGGAGTCTTGCCAAGCGCAGGCGCATGATCCATAGGAAGGATTTTTGAATTTCTTCCTTCCCCACTCACAAGAACAAGTTTAGAACTAACAATCGGAGTTGAGGGTTCGTGGACATTAACATCAAATGAAAAATCTCCACTAGCAGTTTGGTCCTCAAATCTGGACAACCGTGTTTTGAGAGCATCGATCTTCTTCGCACAATCCTCCATTTGTTCTTTCCAACAACCAAGCTCGAAATCAATGGGTAAATGTTCTTCTTGCTCCGTAGATTCCTCGATCGAAGCAATATTGGATTTACGCTTACAAAGAATAGAGATATTCTTTTGACATTCTTCCATCTGCTGTATCAAACCAGCAAGCTCGAGATTGATCTGCTTGTTTGAATTATTGGCTTCAAGAGAAGCCCCATTTTCTTGTTCTTCTCCATCTCTATGTTTTCGTGACTTTTTGGGATCACAACGCATTTGCTTCCATTGATCCCCAATAAACTCCTCTCCAAAAACATCTTTAGGCGGTCCCCGTGGTCTTGAGGATCGTCTAAGAGCTCCCCGATCCATGGACACAAGCCCTTTCTCAAACACAAATCATTGTTCAGCACAACATTTCACTCAGACATTTTATCAAACATGCTTTGTGCAGTAACAATGATTCCATAAATGTGTATATATATACGTATATGTGTGAGTGTGACAGTGGGGGTTGGAGGTAGCCGGAGGTGGGGGCTGTTGGAGGTGGCCGGCGGCGGCTAGAGGTAGAGGTGAGGGAGGAGTGGTGGTAGGGTGAGATTGGTGGTGGTTGGAGGTGGTTTGGAGTGGTGGTTGTGGTTGGGGTAGTGGTGGTGGTGGTTGGAGGTGAGGGTGGGTGATGGTGGAGGCCGGAGGTGGTGGTGGCTGGAGGCCGGAGGTGGAGGTGGAGGTGGAGGTGCCGGGGTGGGTGGGTGGATGGTGGTTGGAGGTGGAAATGCTTTAGTTGCGATTATCTAGCGTTTTCAGCTTGGACACTGTCGGTCATTGCATGTGGATCATTATTATACAATAATGTTTGAAGGAGAAAAATAAATTAAAATTTCTAATACAGAAATATAGTGGTCCGTTGGAACAACTCTTGGACGGTGCACTTACCAACATAAACACTTTCTCTTTCTCTCTCTCGTATTATATTTGCTTGTGTCTACTAAAGCATTTTCATATGTATCTTTTGTTGCCCAATTACTCCCGTAAAATACTTAGCAGATCAAAGTAGATAATAAGTTTTCAGATTTGCCAGTCTGTATTCGGATATGTGGGTGTGTTTGGGATTTTCTTTTTGTTTTTATATCAATTGTACATAATTCGACGGTCCGTTTGCTTGCATTGCTGTTTTTATTTTCTGTTTTTTTTGTTTTTGAATTTCTTTTTTGTGAAAACAAAAAAATTGAAAAACATGTTTGGAAATTATTTTTTGAATGAAAATAAAAATATGTTTAGTAATTGTTTCCATTTTTATATATTTTTTTATTTTTGTTGTTGAAGAAACCACAACGAAATTGAACAGAAAATGAAAAAAAAAAAAAAAACATTACTGTACAAGCATGAGTTTGTTTGTTTGTTTTTTCTAGGATTTGTCTCTGCATTAATTAGGACAGTTTCAGTAATCTTAATTTTTGTTGCTCTAGCTACATAGTGAAGGTTAAATTTAATTAATAAACAGAGTCTCAAGAAAAAACATTTTCAGGTTGTAGCGAAAATTAAATAAACTGCATACATTTTAGTTACTGTTTTGTTCACTCTCCATATCATACTCTTTGCCAATGTCGTTCACAATTTTCCATCAATCTATATAATTAATGATGAAGATATGAAATTAAATAAAAGCATAATGAAGAAAATATATATATATATATATATATAAGTGGATCCAATCTGAATCAGCATTGAACAATGTGTCCGCTCAACTTACAAGTAATCACAAGCTATTGAGGCTGTTTGTCATTGTTTATTTGCCCATTTTAAGCAGTTTTGGTGGCCCAAAGTTTGAACAATTCATAGCATATTAAGAGCCTATTTGTCTGTGCTTATGCTTATGCGATCTTGATCGTAGTTAGTAGAACTGCTTAAAAGTAAACTGCTTATTATGGTTTGAGTGTTTGGTTAATATACTGTGAATTGATCAAATATAGAGATAATCTTAAAAAGCACCCCCCACCTGTTTATTGTCATATTGCTTTTTGGACCAAATCTGATTATATTTTTGCTGAAACAAACAGATCAATAAGCAGTTTGGGCCACCAGAACTGTTTAAAATGGACAAATAAGCAATGACAAACAGCCTCTAATCAAACACCTAAACCATAATAAGCAGTTATATTTTTAAGCAGCTGTTCTATCAATCACGATCAAGATCAAATAAATATAAGCACAGATAAACAGGCTCAATGTACTCAAGTTTAGAGCTTTAATTTATATAAATTATTGTCCGGGCATTCTCAAACAGTAGAACGAATTGTTGATGCTGAACTATTAGAAACGAATTTAATTTAGGTTTTTATTTTTTTTAAGAAGCAATCATACTATTTTGTAATGTCATTGAACTCAATCTTCCTCTTTTCAGTTAGTTTAAAATTTTCCTCATAAACGATTTTGCTTACTAATGCATGAATTCTATAAAGTTGTCATCCAAAAAATTTGATCAGATGACAAGGATATGTATATATATATATATATATATATATTTTCGGATGAAGAGGTCAAATTCCAGTGTATTCTTTGTGACTTTAGGATCCCCATTAGTATTGCAGAAGATATACCTATTATTGTTTTTATCGGAGTAAATAGGGGCAAATCTCGGTATGTGCACGGACCTCACGTACGCACCAAGTAAATCAAGGAGGCACCAAGTAAATTAAGGAGGTGAGTGAGCAGTAAAATTCGAACACATGCCAAACTCTAGACACAATTCATCTAGCGACACAATTCATCTAGCGACTTGAGTTCATCCTTCCAATTACCTACTCACACGACCTCTTGAGAGTTTCGAATTCTTGACCTCTCTTTGGGAGACCAATCACTCTGGACAGCTCGACTAACCAAACTGGTTTAATTAGACATTGAATTGCATGAAGTATAATTCTATTTCCAACGGTTAAGACTAATTAACCAAATCATATTTCCTTAAAAAGGTCCCAAAAAGATTAAGAAATAGGATAAGAAGAAACCACTTTTCAAGATCAAAACCACCAACCTCGATCTCTTTGGTTCCCAATGGTAGTAAAGATCAACTCATGATGCTCTAGGCCATAACCGAAGCTCAAGGTCCAATTCTGTCTTCAATGAACCATGACTCGACTGCATGGCCTTCTCTGCATGCTCACTCACACAATAACTTCCCTGATCTTGTGCACTAGTACTTGTCAATGGCTTCTCAACAAACAAGGGAAATTCCAAAATACCATTCTTGTCCCTAGACACAACATCTTGATCTTCTCTAGAGAAAGCTTTAGGATCCTTATTTCTTGCGAAGTCCATAGAGAGTAGGGTTTCATCCAAACACTCATTTAGCTTGGCCCTATCTTTTCTATGGATGTTCATGTGTCCTCCCAGTGCTTGTGCATTTGAGAAGTCTTTTTGGCAAAAAGTGCATGTGTAACACTTAACATGGCTTAAATCTTGTTCATGATCTGAGCTCCTTGTTGTTTGGCAATCCAACGTTTCTATAGTTGCCGGATTCTGATCCATTTGAGAGAGAGAGAGAGAGAGAGAGAGAGAGAGAGAGAGAGAGAGAGAGAGAGAGGGGATGAGGGTGATAAGTAGAGTTTTCATGAAGTGAAACTATATCAAGCTAGCCGGAAAAACTTGGGTGTTCCTTGTGTACATTTCACAATATTATTGGTACCATATTGTTTTAACATGATTGGTTTACATGTACAATTTACGAGGACACTACTTGGACCAATGATGGACAATATTGTATATATGCACGAGAAATTATCTCTTGTGACTGTTATATACGTGTGATTTTTATTATGATTTGAGCATTTTTGTGGATTCCACGTAGGACTTACAGTAATAAAAGGATCACATTGACCCGTCCCACCGCATGGAATAATTTCTCCATATGCACAAGAAAATGTACGAAATGTTGTCCTATCAAGGATGCTTAATCTTGCATATATCTATACCTCTATAAAAGAGGCTATCTTTGATTTACAATTTCAACTTTGTCCACATTTGTCATTTTTTATTTGTTTTAAATGATAGTTTTACCGTTATTTTTTTTTTCCATTTTCTTTTAATGATTACTTTGAGTTTGTCATTTTGTGAGGGTAGGTCATTTCACCCCTAAAATAACCCTTATTACTATTAGGTCAACTTTTAAAATTTAATTAATCTAGAAATGATGATTCAATCAATTTTCAAACAATACTTACAAATATTTATAATTTGGTTCAACTTTTAAATTAAATTAATCTAGAAATGATGATTCAATCAACTTTTTAAGTAATAATTACAAATATTTACAATTTGGTTTAAAAAAACCCAAAAGTCAACAATTGTAGGTTGTGCCTTGTTTGGCACAACCACTTTTCGGCTTTGTGATTTGTATATTTTTTCGTTCTTCCCAAACAAGTCACTAACTTGTTTCGTTTTGTTTGGTTTTGTTTTTATTTTTTTGGATTTTCCCAAACAAACCACTAACACAAACAAGACACAACACAACCCGAATTGGCTATGCTTTGTTTGTTTTCTTTTTCTTTTTTTGGTTTTCCCAAACAAAGTAAAAACATTTGTTTTCTATATCCTATATAAATCTATACCCTATACAAAAGAGGCTAATTAAATGTGATTTTTAATTTTAATTTTGTCCTTATTTCCAATTTCAATTTTATTCTTGTTTGTCAATTTTTGAATTGTTCATTTTTACCATTTCCCCTTTGACATCTGATACAATTCCATACATCTCCACGTACACTCATTTTTGGTTATTTATTCACAAACGATTTTGGTTTTTTTTTTTTTTCCTTGAAAAAGTGAGGTGTGCAGATAAATTTAATTTACATACATGCTTAGACATTTAATTTTATTACACACACATGCTTAAAAAAATGAATTTTTTTTTATAGATTGTGGGTAATATCCATATATAAAATGAAATTTATAGGCATTGTGCGTGATCAAATTAGTTTGGGACAACCAATTATGGGGGTTTTTTTTTAGACATATATGTGTAATAAAATTAAATGTCTAAGCATGTGTGTAAGTTAAATTTATAGGCCTACCTCACTTTTTCAACAAAAAAATGAAAATAATAAAATAATAAAAAAAAAAAAACCAAAATCGGTTGTGAAACCGGTTGTGCCATGTTTGGCAAACCGATTTTGGCCTTTGTTTTTATGTTTTCTTTTCCCAAACAAGCACCACCAATTTTTGAATATATTAATTTTATATTTCTATATTAAACACACACTCATAATAAATATATATATATATACATATAATAATACATATATAAGCAATACTTTGCAATGTTAAAAGACAAATTATAATTTATAATTACTAATACATCTATAATCATATGTTGCACAAAATACACATTTTTATTTTCTTTTAACTTTTAACTTTTTTTTTTTTGCATTAGAGCTATAAATATAAATGGAATTTTATATTTTATTACACAAACATACCTATAAATTTAATTCACACACACACTCATGGTTAGAAATTTACTTTTTTACACGCATAAAACAAATTGAGAAAATCAATATTGGAGATTGTGGATAATATCAAAATAAAAATTTAATTTATCGACATGTGTTTGCAATACATATAACTATTCCCTTGATTTTAGCAAAATAAATCATATTTGTATAAAGTTTATATCTAGTTAAACAAAAAAGAGAAAAGAAAAAAGATAATAGAGCTTTTGAATATATCATGTGTTATGAGGTTTAAAAAAAGGTTATTACTTTAAACAAAAAAATGAACAAAAGAAAAGAAAAAAATGAATAAAAAAGAAAATAAAAGAAAAAAATATAATAAGTTATTCCAATATATCATGTGTTATGATGTTAAAAATAAGTTACGACTAAGAAGACAAAAAAAAAATTAATAATATTAATAATTAGGGAGAGAAGGGCTAAAAGAAACAGAAGTGAAAACACCAAGAAAAGATCTAAATTTTTTTTTTTAAATGGAAGAAGAAGAAAAGAAAACATATTATGCTTCTATCTCAAATTATTGAAGCTTTTATGTTTACAATTTTATTTTCTCAGCAGTACATGTTCAATGCATTTAAAATTTAATATTATTTAGTTAATTTTTTTTTTTTATGATTTACTGAATAAATACATCTAATTAATTTTTTGATTTTGATGAGCCCGTGCATTGCATGGCGTCTACCCATAGTAAATGAATAAATGATAAGAAAAAGGAGCTATACTAATCACATTAGTTTCTACACCTAGCTAGCTACCCGAGTGCATTGAGAGTTGTATATTCTTGCATCACCAGTTATTTATGTGAGTGTAAAGAGCAAATAGGGGTGTGTAATTATTATTATGGGCAAAGACCCTTATGCCCAAACAACCTAGCAGAAATTTATGTACGTTTTTCTTAACTCATTAAGCCCTTTGCCCTTGTTTTAGTAATTAAAAAAAAAAAAATCCTTTTATGCCTTAAAAACTACAAATTATCATAACTTTACAAGTCTATTTGTTTTTTGTTTTGGTAAACTTTGATATTTGGGAATTAAAAAAAAAACAAGATCTATCAAATGAGACCAATATTGACTATGAAATCATGGGAGTAAAAAAAAAATATATATATATATATATACACTCCGTATTTATATATAAGTAAAACGTGACAACGTTTTTTTTTTTGCATGAATCTAATAAAAACATACTCCTTTTGTAAAATTGACATCAATAAATGTGTAGATCTTTAAAAAAAAATTTCTTAAATTTTTTTTTAAATCACCCAAAAGGGCTAAAAAAAAAGAGAGAAAGTTATGTCTATTAATTCAAACAGATAAAATTATCTATTTGCAAATATATAATATAATCTATCCAGACAGATAAAAGATCAAAATGAGGCTCCAAATTATCTATTTTTGCACAATTTCCAAATCTAATGCGTAGATCTCGAAAAAATATATCGAATAAAAAAAATCACCCAAATGTCTAAAAAATGATAGTGTTTGTAGACAGATAAAATAGCTGAACAACCAATTGAAAATTTTGGATTTTTTTTCCCTCATAGTTTCATATCATATATGGATCTTGTTTAAAGATCTTGATTTCACGATTTCAAAAATGTAATTTTTATTAAAAAAAAATATGATTTTAAAGATTGGCAATTATGAAATTTTAAAATTTAAATAAAATTAATGATGTCATGACATAACTAACTCGCAAAGGGTAAAAATACACCAAGATAAAAAATATATATATATAAAAAAAAAAAAATAGAAATACTAGAATTAGTCCTTGATTTGGCATCTATATGAGTTATTGTCCTCTTTATATTGCCAGTATCAAAATAGATACCTGGATTAATAGTCAATTTAAAAATTGATCCTTTCCCTAATATTTTTGTGTTATTTCGGACATATTTACCCCTGAAGTTATATTCAATATCTGATACGCAATTAATGTGGAGTATTTACTATGATTTTTTTCGAAAATGTAACTGTCTCCTAGTGATTGAGGCTTGATAATAGCTACGTGATTAAAATAGATTTTCTCCTAAATTTCATGCTGGTGGTTTAAATCACCATTTTTCTTTAGTTCCAATCTGCCTTATATGGAAGTTCTTTGGACTAAACACATTACGTTTCATTTGATATAGCTGAAATTAGAATTTGGTGAATCGCATCATGTTGATGTAATATTGTCTTCAAGTTCCATCCTGTTGATTTCCTGGAATTGGATGCGTAGCTGGTTGAGTTCAGTCTTAGATTTGAACAGAAACGTGAGGAGGTGTGTTTCTTAACAGGCTTGTGAGTAATTTACATACATGTTCAAGTTTTGTTTTGTCGACCCTTTACCTTGTCGTCTATATATTTTTGTGGGTGTCAATGTAAATTATAATAAGGTTAATCTGAGGTGAGGTTTTGTTCGTTTTAATTATTACAGATAGGATCACCGGTTGTAAGATCTTAACATACTGTTTTAGGATTATTGATGAATATATCACATATATATGTATATATATGTGAGTAATTCTTAAAGTTGCTAACAGAATTTGTAGACAATCTCCCAGTTTGTCACCGATCATTGTGAGTAACTTTAAAAAGCATTTTAACTCTTTTTTGATGATTTTTATGTTTTAAAAACCATAGACACTCTCCAAGTTGTTAACAGAATATATAGACAATCTCCATGTTTTGTCACCGATCATTGTGTGAGTAACTTTAAAAAGTATTTAACTCTTTTTTGTGATGCATTATTTTTATGTTTTAAAAGCCATAGGATCACCAGTTGTAGGATCTTAACAGACTGTTTTAGGACTGCAGTGCCGAATTTTATCATGTATAATTGTGAGTAATTTTTGGGCAATGCCGAATTTTATCACGGATAATTGTGAGTACTTTTTGGAAGTTCGTGTAATTGCTTGTGGTTGGATCAATTTTTATGAGGACTGCAGTGCCGAATTTTATCACGTATAATTGTGAGTAATTTTTGGGCAATGCCGAATTTTATCACGGATAATTGTGAGTAATTTTTGAATTTTATCACGGATAATTGTGAGTAATTTTTGGAAGTTCGTGTAATTGCTTGTGGTTGGATCAATTTTTATGAGGACTGCAGTGCCGAATTTTATCACGTATAATTGTGAGTAATTTTTGGGCAATGCCGAATTTTATCACGGATAATTGTGAGTAATTTTTGAATTTTATCACGGATAATTGTGAGTAATTTTTGGAAGTTGGTGTAATTGCTTGTGTTTGGATCAATTTTTATCGAGTGTGAACTTTTGGTGTTATGGTCAGTATTAGTTCATAAAATTAATTTTTACATTGTATGCATTGTATGCAGATTGTTTCTTTTAGATGATGGATACGCAAATTATAGTATTATGTTCATATGGAGGTGAAATTTCAACTACTAGTTTGATGGAGAATACAGGGTTTGATGATTTGTTATCATTTGTTTCTAAAAGATGGCCGAGTCTCAACGAAGATGTATTTACTTTGACATATAGGATTCGTGGATATACTGATTGTTTGTTAGAGGCTGATGAGGATCTTCGAAAGTTGGTTGTTCTTTGTAAGCAAATGAACATATGTCGGGTTGATGTACACGTTACAGTTATGGAGTCTGATAACGACCTAACGGATTCTGATGTGGAATTACATGCTGTTGGAAGTGGTAGTTTGCAGCTTGTTGATGACTTTGTTTGTGAGCCCAACTTCTATTCACACCGTGAGCAAATTCTAATGGGTTCTGGTTGGAGGAGTTGTATTCAGGATATAGGTCAAAAGTTTGAAGGCGGTGCAATGGAGTTTCGTAAGGCAATATGTAAGTTTTCAATAGAGGTTGGTTTCCAATTCAAGTTCGTGAAGAATGATAAACAACGAGTGACTGCTATTTGTAAATATCGGGATGAGAAGGGATGTAAGTGGCGTATTCATGCTTCGAAGGAGTATGTAAATGGTTTCTTCTACATACGTAGATTCAACAAGGTTCATACCTGTGGCGTAGTTGTTAGGACCTCCAAACACCCTCGTGTAACTTCAAAGTTGGTTGGAGAGTTGATTGAAGACAAAATTCGGAGTGATCCATTGTTCCAGCCTATTAAAGTAATTGGTGAAATTAAGGATAGATATGGGCTTGACATCAACTACCATCATGCTTGGTTTGGTGTTGAGAATGCTAGGAGAGGTATATATGGTGATCATTCACATTCTTTTGACCAACTTAGATGGTATTTTGAACAGACCCAAAGGGTCAACCCAGGCAGTCATATGGTGCTTGATGTCGATCCAATGACCAGAAGGTTTAGGCGGTGTTTTATTTCCTTTGCTGCGTGCATCAATGGATTCAAGTACATAAGGCCACTGATCTTTCTGGATGGGACGTTCTTGAAAGGTCGCCATAAAGGTGTTGTTCTAGCTGCTTGTTGTAAAACATCCAATCAAGGTTAGTAATTTATAATTTAATATTTTGTTAATTTGTATATGAAGTTTTGTCCATTAAAGTAGTAATGTGATATAATGACATTAATAGATGAAGGTTTCTTCAATTTTAATATTAATGTTTACCAGAAGTTTTTGAGTAATTTTGCGAAAAAAAAATGCATTGTTTGTTATGTGGATTGTCAAATTTGGTACAATTTTTTGTCATTTGTCACTGATCAGTGTGAACGTGGGTTTGCAGTTGTGAGAAATTTTGTTTATGCCCCCCCCCCCCCCCCCCCCCCCTCCCCCCCCCCCCCCTTTTTTTTTTCTTTTTTTTTTTTCTTTTCCGAAATCCTAGTAAAAACTTATAAGCCAATATTGAGAGAAATTGTAGCTTAGGCGTATGGTAATGATATTAACAGTTGAAGGTTTTTTCCATTTTCATTATAAATCTTTTTTAGAAGTTTGTGAGTAATTTTCTGGGAAAAAATATATATTGTCTATGAAAAATTAGTTTTGTATGACAATATTGTGTGTGATAGTTTAATACAGTATGTGAGAAACTGTAGTTTAGGCGTATGGTAATGATATTAAATGATGAAGGTTTTTTTACATTTTTGATATTAATGTTTTTGCAGAAGTGTACAATATTGCGTTTGCAGTTGTTGGTTCTGAGGACAAAGAAAATTGGTCCTGGTTTTTAAAAGAATTGAGGAATATACTGGATCCTTTTCGGAAGATTACATTTATATCTGATAGGCATGCTGGTATTATTGATGGAATAAAGGAGGTGTTTCCTAATGATTTCCATAGCTTTTGTTTGTTTCACTTGAAGTTCAACTTGTTGGACAAGCTTCGAGGGCTCAAATCTGGTTTTCGTAATCGGATTGTTTATCTGATGTCTGAATGCGCATATGCACCCGATTTTGATACGTACCGGCAGAAGTTGAATTTGTTGTTGAAGGAAGGTGGACAACGTGTGACTGATTTTTTGAGTAACATACCCGTTGAGAATTGGTGTAATGCATTCTTTAAGGGACAACGATATGGGGAGATGTCATCTAGCTTGGTGGAGTCATGGAACAAAATGATCAATGAAGCACGCCATTTGCCCATTACTAGCTTGATTGATAGTATTCGTCTTAAGACTATGAAGGATATGGCGAAGATGAGATTGCAATGTCAAAAATGGGATGGTCCATTATGCCCTCAGATGCAAGATCGTTTACAAGATGCGTTGGATCTTGGCCGGACTTGGAGGGTTAGCTCAGCGAGTGAGTATTTGTATGAGGTTCATTGCGAGCCGTCTATGCTTGTCAATATTGGTCAGCGTATATGTTCTTGTGGTAATTGGCAACATCATGGGTTCCCTTGTGAGCATGCAGTATCTGTTCTTATTTGCAGCAGTGGGCAAACTGGGAAAGATTTGTTTGATTATATCGAACCGTACTTCTTTAAGAGATACTATGAATTATCCGTTTCCGAACCAATACACCCGATTGTTACCTTTGGTAGGCCGGAGATTGATCCTAATTTTGTTGGTATTATGCCACCTATAACAAAGAAGCAACCCGGAAGGCCGAAGAAGAAAAGGATTCCATCGAGGGGTGAGTTTATACGTGCTGTTAGGTGTGGGAGGTGTGGTAAGAAAGGACGTCACAACAGGAAGTCATGTAGGGAAGTGATTAGTACTTGATATTGTAAGGTGCTGGTTTATTGAATAATTTAAAGACGTATGAAATAATGTTTTTATTATTTTTTTGATTTATGCGTATTGGATTGCAGTGATGGGAAAAAAGTGATAATTTTAGTATGTTGATGAATAATGATTTCATATGATTTTTTAATGCCTTTGTAGTTGTGCAAATGTTGTCCATAGAGAGTATTGTTTTGTCTTTAAGAAAATGCATGGAAAGGTGTTAAAAAAATGTAGTGTATTTGATTTGTCAATGTGAGAAGAATGATCAAAGTCAGATCAATTTTGTGAGTAAAGCAAATTGAGTTTCCCTTTTTTCTGACATATAAGGGTATGGATCAAAGTGAGATCAATTGTGTGATTAAGTGCACATAACCAAATGGGAATACCTGTGTAATTTGCAAAAATTGAAATTATGATTCCATACAAGGTATAAACATAAAGTTTGTCTCACCATCGTTTATATGTTCATAACATGTAAACAAACAAACCAAAAATTCGACAACACATATCTGTCACTGTCTCTAAAAACATAGTATGTTGATGAATTATAATTTCATATGATTTTTTTATGCCTTTGTAGTTGTGTAAATGTTGTCCATAGGTCTTGTCTTTAAGAAAATGCATGGAAAGTTGAAAAAAAAAACGCAGTGTATTTTTATTTGTCACTGTGAGAAGAATGATCAAAGTGAGATCAATTTTGTGAGTATAGTAAATTGAGTTTCTTTTTTCTGACATATAAGGGTATAGATCAAAGTGAGATCAATTGTGTGATTAAGTGGACATAACAAAATGAGAATACTTGTTCCACCATCCTTTATATGTTCATAACATGTAAACAAACCAACAAAAAATTCGACAACACATATCTGTCACTGTCTCCAAAAACATAGTTCACAAATGACAGTAACCCCACTAAATAAAACGCTTCCAATCATGCTCACAGAGGCTTTTCATTGTCTAGCTGGTCTTGTTTGAGGGCGAAGATTGAGCTCCAAAAGACTCCTCGTAGCTTCAGGGGTTCAAGACTGACCTGCTGTGTTAAGTAACACGTGTACCAGTGCAGCCCTAGCTTCTATGGCGTCACACTTGACCTTATGTTGATTACGTTGGAAGTATTTTGCAATTAGGTCGCAGACTATAACACCACAGTCTAATGATCCAGGAACTTGTTGTTGTGAGTCAATGACATCAACCAATCTTTGCATGTCTGGATCAAGTGTCCACTTTGATGCGTATTTTTTCTGCAAATCAGAGGAATTTGTAATTTATGTACTACAAGTCTTTTAATATGTGTGTAGTTGTTGTATGTTGTATCTTACCATATCTAGAAGGCCCTGTATGTACGGATCTTTGGTGGAAGGAGTTCTTGGCCTGAGAGAGTTGTAGTATCTCCATGTCTGGAGAAGTGTGTCAAAAACAGCTAGTGTCCAATGTCCAGCTCCCATATTGCGAACTTTACAGAACAACGGAAATATCTTGTATCTGTATTCGCCGTTATCACCTCTAATTTTTGGATCTACAAGTTTTTCCAGCGAATCAGTATCACCACTTCGCAGCCATACCTGTTTGTAGTTCAATTATTAGAAGCATGTTGGTTAAGAGGTTTAATCTAAGAAAGTCAGATGTTGTGTGTATGGTACGTACCAAGCTTAAACTATGGAAAACCAAGCACCGGCCATCAATATTGTTTGAGCTTGAATCGAATTCCCCACGTGATTGCCGTGTCATCAATATATCAGCAAAACAATCAATCACCTTATCACCAGTACATATGTGTGAAATTGTCAGTAAATGCATTAGAGTTTCCGTTGATTATGTTATGTTCATTGTATCATGGATTTTTGAATTATAGCACTTACATTTGTTGATATCTCCTTCATTAGGATTATTGAACACAAGTCAGCAGCTGTTACTATATCCTTCCCATCTGTATTTTTGTAGACCGTTGTCCTGTTGCATCAACATTGTGTATTATATAAGGTGAATAAATTGGAATTTGTAGTATTAAACATGTTGATGTCAACTTACAGTGTTCCGTATGTGTTAAGCATCTTATGGATTAGCTCTTTGTCGGTGTCTGGAAGTGTATCGTATACATCGGATTTCTCCAACACCGGCAGCAACACCGTTACGTCTTTCAGTTTGTCAAAATCCATTTCGTCGACATCGATTGGATATTCAATTTCCCCTGCTTTCATGATTTCATTGCGCTGTTCCTTATTCTGTTTTGCAGCTGCTTCCTTGCCAGTGCGCTGTTTTTTTCCCTTTCTCCAATTTGGGTATATGAATTCTGGCTTCACTGCAGGTTTTCTCTTTTTTTCCCTGATATTCCTTACCAAAGTGGGTGTTAAACGAAGAGTTCTGTGTCCTTTAATCCTTCGTGGAGTCTTGTATGTGATTCGTGTTCCATGCCCCTGTGTGAAACATTTTACTTCAGCGTAATGCAGTATATGTATTGTATCTAAGTTTGAAAGACAAGTGATACATGTGAGTATATTCGCAGTTTAGCTTTATTTTGTACTCAAAGTGTTTAATTATCTTATGGAATGTTAAACTTGACCTTTTTATTGGCACTTGAGATCACTGCTTCCAGATGCCTTACTGTTGTTTGCTCTTTGCTTAACTCAGATCTCAACCTTTCAATTTCTTCATCCTTTTGTTCCAGTCTTTTTTGCAATTCCTCGATACATCCCTTTTCTCTCCTTTTCACCCTCTGTATCTGATCAGTAAGAAGCTTGATACGTAATGCGACTGATATGTTGCTAACATTTTGTGGACCAATGTCCTTGGGTGCTTCATCCTGTACATAGTTAAATAGCTCATTATATTCTGCCTTTTTCAGTTCCAGGCTATCCTTGAGCCTTTTCACCTCCTTCTCCAAGCTGATAGTAACTATCGAAAAGAAATTATTATCACGCACCAGGCTCTATATCACGCTCTGTGGGTCGGAGTTATCAACTTCTTTTGATTCGAAGAAGGATCGCCCTGTTCCATCACTGGGAGGGGAATCTGTGATCAGTACAGGATTGCCAGCATCAGTATGCATTGGTGTTCTGAGTTCAACATCTTCAAATGTTAGATGCTTGGTAACTCGGTTTATATTGGGTGTTGACTGCTCAGATACCCTATTCCCTGTTGTTGCTGGACTGCAGAATAGGTGAGGCTTCCACATCTCCTGCAGCATGCTCTCTGTTGAGTATTGGACATGATCTTGTTTCAGTGATATGTCGTTTAAGCTTCCTAAAGTTGTCTCTGCATCTAGATATTCCATATCTGAATTATTAACATCACACATTGCTCTTGACGCATGAGGTGCAGGAGTGGACGACACATCTTGCACATGAGTTTCCTTAGTGGGTGATTCATTGATTTCCAAGTCATTTTTCACATCAGTGATGAATTCACCAATTTCTTGGCTGTGGGTTACTGAGACTGCATCTTCACTGTCTGGTGCTATATTGTCTGTGATATTTACATTAGCTGCACCGTCTTCATTGTATTGGTCATTGATGTTGGTTTTTTTCCCCATACCATCTTCGCATGCATTGAAAGGTGGAACAGTAAATTTAGAATCCTCAATCCTCATTTTATAAGGCTTGTAGATGATTGTTTCAGACAATGTTTCTACCATCTCCATCCTATTAACCTGCCAACACAAAAAAACAAGTAACTCTTTTGATTAGATACCATTTTTGATTTGTATGGACATATTGTGTATGTAATCAAGATTTATTGACCTTGTATGTTTCTTAACAATAAAGTTGACAATGACCACATTTCTACCAATAAGGTATTGCTGAATATCACCGGTGAGTAATTTACTACCAAAATATTAGTGTTATTCCTTAGAAATATTGTCTCTACTATATACACTCCATTAACATAATAATATACAAAGTGTTTAATGATGTTCACTTATTTTCGGCTCTGCGTACTCTGGAATCAATGCTAATTGAGAACTTTATAAGTGCAAAAATTTTATCTTGTTGAATTTGTATCTGATTAATCCATTAGTGTGAAACTAGTTGATGCAACGAAAATGACATTGAACATTTTTTAAGGTTGTTACCTCGTTCTCTGCCAGGTATTTCAGATCTCTGTTCCGTAGTACTCTCTGCAACTTCACCAAGTTCCATTTTACGAAACGTGGTATATCACCATAGTCTGGCTTTGAGTGCTTTAATTTCAAAGCATCATCATCATCATTCATTATGGTTAGGTGTTCACAAAGCCACAGCTGTAATTTTTAATCAATATTGTCAATAATTCTATGAAAAGTGATAATTTTTGGTAAATGAAATTTAACATTGTTTAAGTATGGATGTGTAGAATACCTGTAAGAGCATTGTGCAGCCCGTAACCTTTGTTGCGTCTTTCCGAGATTTGGCAATGGAAGTGAACAATTGATCCAGTATTGCTTTACACCAATTGTATTCACGCATAATCTCAATGTCTCTGGTGTAGTGTACCAAACCCCATTTTACTCGGTCACCCCCCGTTGGGAACAATACTGTTGAACATAGTAGAAGGCACAATAACCTCACCGTGTCCTCAACAGAATCATGAGACACGTCGGATATTGTTTCTGTGATTGCTGTCTTGATTCTTGATATTTTTACTTCCCCGCCATTACCAAAATATCTTGTCACGAAATCTGATACGACCTTCTGGGAGTAGGTAATATCAATAGCCCTTGACCCGTTCACGATTCCAAATATCAATGAGACGTCTGCTATTTCAAGTTTCATGTCATTACCTCCAACAGAAAAACATTGGTTTTTGACATTGCAAAGTGGAATCAGCTTCTTTGTGACTTTATCGAACTTTCTACGATACGGCACACGATTTGTTATGAATGCTTCAAATAGATTCCAGAATGGTGTCCGTTTCAGCTCGTTGATATGTTCGACTCTTAAATTTGTCTCATCCATAACCTTTCCAAAGGCTACGAAGCTACAACGAAATTTTTTCCCACGTGCTGCCCTTTCGCGTCTCTTCTTTTCGCTTGATTGTGATTGCCTCTTCCCTTTGCTTGATTGTCCTTGTCAAAAATAACCATATCATTAGTGCAGTGTTTATATATCATATTATGGAGTGCGTAAATTCATCACTTTCAAGTAATTGAGTTTGACTTACATAAAAATACTTATGTAGTATAATATCTCAATGTACTGTATACAATCTAATGTGAGTAATTTGTATGTAACTGAATTTATACAAGTTATACAACATACAGATAAATCCTTACAGGTTTGGAATCTATAATCAAGAAGCAATTGACTTGTGTGTTTCGAAATTTGTCATGTAGATGAAATTTCTCACTATAATGTACTTGATATCTATACTATTCTTTAAAGGGAGAAGTAGGGGTACCCAAACAAATGTATCTACTGCTTATATTTAAAATAAAAGCAACCATTTTTTTCATTCCAATATGAATGTAAATAGGTCTAAACTGTCAGTCGCAAAACCTTTTCAAAAAAAATTGACCCTCAATCTTCACAACTGCCTTTCCACACACACACTCTCTCAAATAAACTGAACAGAGAGAAAGGGGCAGTTACCATTTGTAACTTCACATTTCCAACTCCAACCTTTACAACAATTTTACATCTACATAAGAATACAAGAATTGTAGAATAGAGAGTGATTGGGGATAGAGATCAGTCAGTGTTCCGGTGACGTCATCTTCTTGAGTATGTTTTGTTGGGAGCCTCTACTGTGTTTCATTTATCTGGGATTTTTATGAGTTCAATGTGATTTTTAAATTTTTTGTTTGTTGTCAATATTTGATCGTGTTTCTTATTTTGTTCACTGATTGAGTTTAATCTTATTTTGTTTCTTATTGTCAATATTTTTCATCGTGTTTCTTATTTTGTTCAAAAGATTAAAAGATGTAGTACATCTCCATTTCGACATCAAAATATATCAGCCAAACTTTTATTTAACACATCTGTGCAAATTTTGTGTAGGTGGTTATTTTTTACAATAATATGAATGGCTATAGCAAGTGATGCATTCACCATTTGTACATGTTCTATTTCTGATTTCACATTTACCCAAATGCAAAGATTTGCACATGCAGCGCGTGTGCCCGGCGGCTAGTGTATATGAGTATTTTCATACCCAAATGTCTAATATTCAATAGCAGACTTGGCAGTGAAATCAGGGGCAAGTGAAATTGATGATCAAAATTAGCAATGAAATACATAGCTATTAATCAAATTGATAATATATACTGTATATGGTGTTTAATATTGTCTGGTGTGATGATTCTCGTCGATGTGATGAAATCTAAAAGTGAGTAATTTGCATGTAACTGAATTTATACAAGTTATACAACATACAGATAAATCCTTACAGGTTTGGAATCTATAATCAAGAAGCAATTGTCTTATGTCTTTCGAAATCTGTCATGAAGATAAAATTTCTCAATATAATGTACTTGATATGTATTTCTAATAAGGTTTTCATACCCAATTGTCTAATATTCAATAGCAGACTTGGCTTGCGAAATATGGGGCAAGTCAAATTGATGATCAAAATTAGCAGTGAAATACATAAATATTAATCAAAATGATAATATATACTGTATATGGTGTTTAATATTGTCTGGTGAGATGATTCTCGTCCATGTGATGAAATCTAAAAGTGAGAAATTTTGAAAACCCTAAGTTTTCTATAAAATATATCAATATCTTCCCTCTAACATGCAATGGATGCCGATTATGATGCAATCAAGTAACATGCAAAACCATATTTTCTCACCTTTCACACCCATTATCGCAAATTTGATCGGAACACTAATAGATCTTCCACAGTTTCTCTCCTTCAACCCATTCTATGATTCAGACGAGAAGATTTTACACAGAGCCTTGATTTGGGTGAGAAAAAAGGAAGAAGATGTAGGTGGAGCTGTATTTTATGGAAACACCGTGATTCTTGTAGAGTTTGTATACGTTTCACATTTTGAATCCCTGATTTTTTGAGAATTAATGGGGAGTAATTTGAGTAGATTCAGCATAAGTTTAAACACTATATTCTAACTGATAGACTATTGTAAGCGCGCGAATATAAGTATTGAGGGTATTTTGGTCCGTGAAATTATAAGAGGACTAATTTCTAAACTGATTGATTAGTTGGTCCTATTTCTAGTTTGGATGTAGCTAGAGGACTAAATATTAAAGAACCCAAAAAAAAAACACGAAGGACTAATTAATACCAAAAAAGTAGCAAAGGGACTTAGCTAAAAATGCCAAAAACTTCAGATTTTTGGTTATCTACCTCATTTTGTGGAATTTCTCACAAAAAATCCCTTATTATTATTATTATTATTATTATTATTATTATTGTAATAGGCCGGAGGTAGGCATAGAACGTGTGCCAAATGTGTGGGGAGAGTTGGTGCGTTGACTAACACAAATGAGATCTCAATTCTAAATAGGTGTGTGTATTTAGCAGCTGCTTATTATACAAAGAAGATACTTATTTTATGATCAAAATGTCCTTCCAAAATGTGTTAAGGAATAGAAAACACCTTCCAAGCTTGACATAGTTTAAGGCCTGCAGCTTTGCATATGTTCTTCGTTCAAAAGAACCATCACTCAATTATAAATTTATTTAGGCATAAATTAACCGACCAAACATAGGACCATTGTTAGATAATTACATAAATATTTTCTAAAGGAGGAATTTCATAGAACACAGGTGTATAAAGAACTTAATTTTCGAACTTGTTGACAAGAAATCCAAATATCTTAAATCAAATCCTTTGAGCATGTTCAAACATCTCATCGGCATGAAGAATCTACGTAATATCACTCTACTTCCTTAAATTATTGTTATTATTATTATTAAAAAAAAATTTTGGGCCCTGTCGGGCGTTAAAGTCCTGTTTGGGACAAACAACAAAGTATAGGAAAAGTCATGAGTGAGTTAATTAAATTGAAAAACTAGACTCTCAATTTACTAGTATTATCTTAAGCTAGCGTACGTAGCTCTAATATTAGTGTTTGGTTGCCACACTTCAGTTGGTTTCATGCATTAAAGATTTGTATAGATAATATAATAAATAGCATACCGGCCACGGACGAGGCTGTACCAGTTCTATTTTTCACATGAGTAATGTTAGAATTATAAAGAGATGCTCACAAAAAGACGTGGTATCCCATATAGTAGTACGTAGGACCCACCACATTTAACTCTGCCACATGCATGGATGCCCTATGAAATGTCACATCCTTTTGTGAGCATCTCTTTATGACTCTTTTATCTCTTTTGTGCCTCTAACATTATTCTTTTCCCATAAACAATTACTCCATATATATGGTGGATCCATAAGAGTTTTATGCCACATAATAGACCTAGTTTCCAAAAAAAAATCACCAATCTATAGTACTGTTAGTACACTTAGGGAACCCATTCCCATAATAACCCCTTTTTTGCCACATCAACTTTGGTAGGGTGATGTTGAATGCCGTGAGATAAATTAAGAAACTTTGTTATCTTCCATAAATAGACTTGTGGTTAATTAAAACAATGAACATGTAAGGATATTTCTCTTGAATCTCAAAGAAAAACAAAGAGTACCGAGGGGACTGTAGTTTAATTGGCATAGCTTCTCTCTTTCTAATAGGGAGAGAGAGGGTTTGAATTCATAGGGAATTCTAATTGCTTGCCCCCCATTTTTCAGTCGAAATAAGTGGCACTTGTTGGGCTTTGCTGTGGGCTAGTGTGTGACTTTGGGGTTGAGTTGGGCTGAGGTGTGCGTGTATATGTGGGGTGTGTATGCATCCAGTCTGGATCTAAGTAAGTACAGAGTATATAAAAAAATATATAGAAAAAGAAAGAGGACAACATATCAGAGGAAGAAAAACTTACGTTTTCACTTGAATCTCAAAAGAAAAATGTATTTCTTTGTTTAGTTACCAAGGAAAATAAGGACGAAAAAAAAAAAATATATAGTGGGACCTAAACTTAAGAATTTACATTTTGTGAGTCATCTTTCTCCATTTTTCATAAGTTACATTACCATTTCAAAAATTTTAAAACTTTGATATTATTTAAACAATTTTCCTGGCCTTCTTGTTTTTATCTCCATTTTCTTTTCACCCGATGAATCTGCAAATCTAGCAAAGCCTTAATTAGGCTCTATTTCGTTTGAATTTAGTGAGGAAAAATGTCACACCCCGATTTTTGGACAACCAAATATTTAATTCAGAGCATGTATCCAGACTAATATTCAATTTCCAAAACACCGAGAGTGACACTCTCACACAGGCTAATAAATAATTTATTTGAAAATATAATTTAATACTCATTAAATAAGGACACGTGATCCTGTGTTAATATAAAAACTATGTATTATTAAACTTATATTCCCAATCCTCCATTTCATTATAAAAGAAATAATATTCTATTACAAATATAATACCATTTTAATTTACAAAAGGAATACAAAATTCATTAAATAAAATTTCTTACAAAGTTCAGAAAAAAGAAAATAAAATCTATACATCCGATGGTCAGAGCAACTACAACGTTCCAATGCCCAAAAGACTCCACAGCCAAGCACATCGGTCACATCATCAAAAGCAATATCCTGCACATGTCATCCAACTACGTTTCAAACAGAAACGCACCCGAATGCATAACACACTCGGGTCAGTCACATGACTGGTATGAGTTAAACAAAAATAATAAAATCTGAGGGCTCCAACCTGAACCCGTAGCCTACAAACCACATTACAACACTATTGGGCCAAGACAGGTAGTTCCACACACATATTTGGACAAAAGAGTAGTTTCCATTTATGTGATGGCAAGTAGTTTCTTGCCCAAAATCCAAAGTTACTATGAGTTTTATACTTACCTCGGATATATATGGTGAGCCCGCCCTGCATAAAAGTTAGTGGGCCCACCATCCTGTAAATCGAATGATCACAAACCAGGCGAATAATTCCTTACATAAGCCGTCCACATTATAACTTAAATGTAGCATTCATTATTCCAAACTTATCAGTCTTATGAAATACTCCATTGTCATTATTTATTAGCCTTTAATTTATCTTTGTGTTCCCTAGGTTCACCACTTGACCACCCTCCATGGTACAGCCCACACATATATCCCATATGTGCCCGGACATACTACCAACACCCACTCCGGTGCCAGTTTGGTTGGGGTATCAACCAAACCAGGTATACACAACGGACGGCTGGTCAATATGTCAAGACGTCTATACAATATAAGCCGAGAATAAGGCTTATGCCAGCTTGATCACGAAGCCACTGGCAAAAAGTACACTCCACAAGTCTTAAGCCAGCTTGATCACGAAGCCACTGGCAAAAGAGTGCGAGCTACCAAAAACAATAACACAACAACGGGGAGCGGTGAACACTAAAGAACTATGTTGCAATTATCACTTATCGTTCGTATTATCCCCAATAATTGTGAACACTAACTTTTAGATGTATTCCAATTTCTTACAATAAAAGGGTTTTATCAATTAACCCATAACAATTCTTCCCTCAATAATTTCCAATCAAATTACAAGATTCCCAATATACTATTCAACGTATCTAATTTACGCCTTTTTATCAAAATGACCACACAATAAGGTCAGTTATTTCAGGTACAATAATCTCAACCCAACATTCAAAATTAGCCTACATGAAACCTATAATAAAAATTCAAATTCTCATATCGTAAAGTATTGGAACAATCGTTCCACAATATTTTCATCGGACTCAACGTTAATGACTATCACCCATTTTTTTTATAGCTCAACATTATATGAGAATTCATGTATCTCCAAATAATCTTCGTTAAGTCATACGAACTAAATAAATAATTAAAAAAAAAAAATGAATCATGTTTCTCTAATTTCGTACATTTTAATATACTAAAAACTGCTACTGAAATCTTCAATTTCTGCCCAAACGGTGCAGAATCATGAAAAATACCATTAGACAAAAAACGTGCAGAATCACGTTTTGCATGAGACACGCGAACAGAATGTTCAAATTCAAAGCCAAGATTTTCTAATAATTTTCTAAAGTTTCTGCAACTGTGTGAATTACAAATAAAACGAATTTCACATATATTTCCTAACAAACATGAATATTTTGTTGGAAAATAATAATGAATAGACACTGCTGTGAACGAAAAATACTTATCAGTAGGGTTTAAGAGTAATTTCCGCCCCTCGGAGTTGTTGACTCGGTACAGAAAGGTCTCAGCGGTTTACCCTCCAGGATTAAGCAGCCTCGTCTTTGTTCACGTGCACTCGTTGAACAAAGGGCATAGAACAGCCTTGTATGTATATCAGTGATCGAATGTACAGAGAAGAACAGAGAAGAACCAGAGAGGAAAGATTGTATTGCTATGTATTCTCAAAGAGAATGACCCACGAATTTATAGCCATCTTAACCCGACAGAAATCCCTTGATTTATAAAAACGTGTTACAAAGAAAGGATAAGATTTCATTTAAACGGCTAATTAATTGCACAGTTTAGGAAGGCGTAAATCTGTGAGGGAATGATTTTATTCAGTCAAAGCAAAACTCTTAAGAAAGTTTTGGAAAAAATAATTTGCAAAAGGATGGTCCAACCGTGTGAGCCCGCGACGCTTGGAGGCCGGGATTTGCACCCCCCCCCCCCCCTGCGCGCGAGTAAGACATGACGCGTCCGGTTAAACGATTTCCGGATCGAAACCCAAATTTCTATTGGATTTGGAATTAGCTTGGGCTTGGCTCATGTGCGCGTGAGAGCCCACATGTTCCAACTTGTTACTAAGCCCATAATGTCAAAGCATATATTAAGTCTCTCAACTCCCTCTTCCTAAGCAATGTGGGACAAGAGTCTCCACCACACTTTTACCCAATACCACACCAACTAGAGAGATGTAGAGAGAGAAAGAGTTTGGCTTTTGAAAAACACCCACTTTGGACCACAAATTACAATAATCCCCCACATTTTTCAAAGACAAATTTTGAGAAGTAACGATTGACCACTTTAGAATACTGTATCAGTGATGGTGTCTTTTGGACTATGAACCAACACCTAGGGAAATAAGAATTGATTCACAGAAAGTTGGTGAAATTAAAATTTCTATGAACCTAATTTCTTTGTGTGAATCAAAGTACTTATCACCCACAGTACACTTTGATAAACAAGGCTGTTAACGCGGTTTGGCACATTTTCGGCCATGCGCCGTACCTGGATTTCATGAGTGCTCTAGAGAACCTGCCTAGGTTCTCATAGGAAGCGGCCCCACTTCCACACTCATATAGGTGAATTCATCAAGTATGTATTGCAACTATACATACCACCCAATAAGGACTATGAATTCATTAAGAGTTAAGACTCAACCTCACACGTTGCAGTCTACACTATCTACACCATAGGGATGAACTATAATTATGTATAATTGATAGTGTCTCACCAAGTCAACTAGTAGTTTGTTATTACCCATATGAACCTAGTTTGTGGGATCTCCACTCATATAGGTTGGGTTACCACTACTATTGACCTCTGTTATGGGCATTAGTCCATCCCTCTCGATGTATTAGCCACTAGCTTTCTTGCTAATGGTTTGGTCAGAGGATCCGCTAAATTCATCTCTGACCTCACAAAGTCTAGGGATATAATCCCATCTTTTAACGGCTGTTTCACAATGTTATGTCTTAGGCGAATATGCCTGCTTTTTCCATTGTAGGCCTTATTTCTTGCTCGGGCTATTGCAGCCTGGCAATCACAATGTAACAACACAGATGGAACTGGTCTCATCCATAAAGGGATATCTGCCAAGAGGTTTCTAAGTCACTCAGCTTCAGAACCTGCCTTCTCTAAGGCGATAAACTCGGATTCCATAGTGGACCGAGCAGTGCATGTCTGTTTGGATGATTTCCAAGAGACTGCACCTCCTCCAAGGGTAAATATATACCCACTTGTGGATTTTGTCTCATCTGAATCAGAGATCCAGTTAGCATCACTGTACCCTTCTAGTACAGCGGGAAATCCACAGTATGTCAAACCAAAATCCATAGTACCTCTGAGATATTTTAGTACTCTACAAATAGCAGTCCAATGTTCCTTATTAGGATTATGAGTGTATCTGCTCAACCTATTAACTGCATAAGCAATGTCAGGTCTAGTACAGTTCATAAGATAAGTAAGACTGCCAATTATTTGAGCATATTCAGACTGTGATACACTAGTTTCATTAATTTTCTTCAATTGTATGCTCATATCATAAGGGGTACTAACTGGTTTGGTGTCAAAGTGACCAAACTTTTTAAGGATCTTTTCTACAAAGTGTTCTTGAGACATCATAAAGCCCTCATTGGTTTTTGTCAATTTTATCCCAAGTATAACATTAGCTTCACCTAGGTCTTTCATATCAAAGCTAGAAGATAACAAATGTTTTGTTTCATTTATCACAATCATATCAGTGCCTAAAATAAGCATATCATCCACATATAGGCAAATGATTACACCAACATTATTATCAAATTTATGATACACACATTTATCAGCTTCATTCACAATGTATCCATTAGAGGTCATTACACTATCGAATTTCTCATGCCATTGTTTTGGTGCTTGTTTTAAACCATACAAAGATTTCACTAATTTGCAAACTCTATTTTTGTTTCCAGGAGATACAAAACCTTCAGGTTGTTCCATGTAAATTTCCTCTTCTAATTCTCCATTAAGAAACGCAGTTTTAACATCCATTTGATGAATAATGAGTTTATGCAAAGAGGCAAGAGCTACTAGAATTCTAATAGATGATATTCTAGCCACAGGAGAATAAGTATCAAAATAATCAACATCTTTCTTTTGAGTGTATCCCTTAGCTACAAGTCTAGCTTTAAACTTATCGATATATCCATCAGGTTTTAACTTCTTTTTGAATATCCATTTACATCCTATAGGTTTTGTACCAGGAGGTAAGTCAACCCATTCCCAAGTGTGATTAGCCATGATAGATTCTATCTCACTATTAATCGCTTCTTTCCAGAAAGGAGCATCGGGAGATGAAATAGCTTCACTATAAGTCAAAGGATCATTATCCATTAAAAACGTACAGAACCCATCTTCTAAGTTTGTTTCTCTCCTATCCCGTTTGCTTCTTCTTAATTCGATTTCTACAGACTCATTTGAGTTAACGTTAGGCTCAACTGTAGGTTCTAGTCTTGGTCTCTCAATGGTTGTTTTCAAGGGAAATATGTTTTCAAAAAAGTCTGCATTTTTTGATTCAATTATTGTGTTTTTCTCTAACACGTCACTTTTAAGAACTAAGAATCTATATGCAGCACTATACTCAGCATATCCTATAAATAAACAATCTGCTGTTTTCGAACCTATTTTCCTTTTCTTAGGTTCTGGAAGTAGAACCTTGGCTAGGCACCCCCACACTTTAATGTATTTCAAGTTAGGTCTATGATTTTCCCACAACTCATAAGGGGTCTTTCCTGTTTTCTTAAAAATAATTCTATTTTGAAGGTGACATGCAGAGAGGATAGCTTCCCCCCACAAATTATTAGGTGCTCCTGAACTAATTAACATAGCGTTCATCATTTCCTTTAAAGTTCTATTTTTCCGTTCAGCTACTCCATTAGATTCTGGTGAATAGGGTGGAGTTACCTCGTGTACTATGCCATGTTGTTCACAGAATTGGCCTAAAGGGCCAGATTCATATTCACCTCCCCTATCAGACCTAAGTCTTTTAATCTTTTTATCTAACTTGTTTTCAACCTCAGCTTTGTATTGTATAAATTTTCCTTCTGTTTCATCTTTATTTCTAAGTAGAAATACTCTAGTGTATCTCGAGTGATCATCTATAAATGTCACATAATATCTCTTACCACCTCTAGATTCAGTAGATTTCATGTCGCCTAAATCTGAGTGAATTAAGGTAAGCAATTCAGTTTCTCTTTGTACTACTTGTTTGCAAGGTTTCTTAGTACCTTTTGCTTCACTACCAATTTGGCATTTCTCATTATTAGTGATACTAACATTTTCAAGAATGCCTAATTCTTTCATTTTCTTTATATAAGAAAAGTTCACATGTCCTAATCTAGCATGCCATAAATCATGAGAATCAATCAAGTAAGCAGAAGAAGTAGTAGCATTTCCATTCAAATTATCCAAAACATTCAAAACAAACAAGCCATTATTGTAGTACCCTTTCCCCACAAACACCCCACTTTTAGTCATTACAACCTTATCAGAATCAAAAATAACTTTCACCCCCACTTTCCCAAGCAGCGACACAGACACAAGGTTCCAACGAATATCAGGCACGTGGAGAACGTCGGTAAGTGAGAGGATCTTTCCGGAAGTTAGCTTGAGAACTACCTTCCCTTTCTCGATCACAGGTGAGGGCCTTGAGTCCCCCATGTACACATGTTCCTCGCCTTCCCCTACTGGTGTGTAGGAGGTAAAAGTACTTCTGTTGCCACAGATGTGCCTGGTAGCCCCAGAGTCTACCACCCAATTTTTCTCCTCTGCCACCAAGTTGACCTCAGAAACAACAACCACTATAACATCTGCATCAACTAGATTAGCTCTAGGGGTAGGTTTGTCATTTTTCTTCCTGTGTCTGCATTGAGCAGCATGGTGACCCGGTTTGCCACATACAAAACATTCCCCTTTCTTTTTAGCAAACTGGTTTTGGGGTTTGAGATTTTTGTTGAAATTTGTTTTATTGAAATGGGGTTTGTTATTCTGCCTTTGAAAATTCCCTTGGGTGCGATTAGGCTTTTCCTCAACGAGGTTAGCCTTGGAAGCCATAGCTTTGGCTTTCTCATTTCGATCAAGTGAACGGTTCTTTTCCTCAATGCGAACATGAACAACAACTTCCTCCAGAGTCATTTCCTTCCTCTTATGTTTCATCATGTTCTTATAATTTTTCCAAGACTCAGGAAGTTTTTCAATAAGTGAACCAGTTACAAATGGTTCGGGTAATTTCATTCCTTCATTACTAAGTTCAGAAACCACAAGGTGAAAATTGTGAATTTGAGTAGAAACATCTATGTCATCTGTCATTTGAAAATTGAGAAAGTTTCCGATGGCATATTTTTTAATTCCGGCATCCTCAATAATATATTTGGTGACCAAAGCATCCCAAATTTCAGTTGCCGATTTGAAGGTACAGTAAATATCAAAAAGTTCATTTGATAAGGCATTCAGAATAATACTTTTGCAAATCTTGCTTGCATTTTCCCAAAGAGGCAATTCGGTTTCATAATTTTCAGAATTTTGAACGGGTTTTGGTTTAGTCAAAACGAAATCAACCTTTGCAATGTCAAGAATAAGTAGCAGTTTGGTTTGCCAACGCTTAAAGTTATTCCCGTTAAACGATTCAATTCTTGTGACATCGGGAATAGCTTTAGTTGCGGTAAGCATAGCAGTATCCATGGAGATTACTCTTAAGAATGTTGGAAAATAATAATGAATAGACACTGCTGTGAACGAAAAATACTTATCAGTAGGGTTGAAGAGTCTGACTGAGTCGTGTATTAGACACTGTCTTTAAGAGTAATTTCCGCCCCTCGGAGTTGTTGACTCGGTACAGAAAGGTCTCAGCGGTTTACCCTCCAGGATTAAGCAGCCTCGTCTTTGTTCACGTGCACTCGTTGAACAAAGGGCACAGAACAGCCTTGTATGTATATCAGTGATCGAATGAACAGAGAAGAACAGAGAAGAACCAGAGAGGAAAGATTGTATTGCTGTGTATTCTCAAAGAGAATGACCCACAAATTTATAGCCATCTTAACCCGACAGAAATCCCTTGATTTATAAAAACGTGTTACAAAGAAAGGATAAGATTTCATTTAAACGGCTAATTAATTGCACAGTTTAGGAAGGCGTAAATCTGTGAGGGAATGATTTTATTCAGTCAAAGCAAAACTCTTAAGAAAGTTTTGGAAAAAATAATTTGCAAAAGGATGGTCCAACCGTGTGAGCCCGCGAGGCTTGGAGGCCGGGATTTGTACCCCCCCTGCGCGCGAGTAAGACGTGACGCGTCCGGTTAAACGATTTCTGGATCGAAACCCAAGTTTCTATTGGATTTGGAATTAGCTTGGGCTTGGCTCATGTACGCGTGAGAGCCCACATGTTCCAACTTGTTACTAAGCTCATAATGTCAAAGCATATATTAAGTCTCTCAACTCCCTCTTCCTAAGCAATGTGGGACAAGAGTCTCCACCACACTTTTACCCAATACCACACCAACTAGAGAGATGTAGAGAGAGAAAGAGTTTGGCTTTTGAAAAACACTCACTTTGGACCACAAATTACAACATATTTCACATATGGTTTTTATCCAACTAACGATTCACCTAACCCTTTCGAATACCCTAATGTCATGATCGCAAAGTCACACGAAGGGGAAAGAAACTATCTAAATTACTTCAACAATAGCGTGTATCCATTACAAAGATTTAACCCTAACAATTAAATTAAACATGTACTACTTTAATTTACTCTCATATACATATATACATACGTGTATATATATATATATACTCGGATACACAAAATTTAACTCACCTTGTTGATCAAAAATCGAAAACCACAAATGCTCCGCGATTCCACACGTGCCCACGAAGCTAAGACCCTTCTCCCTTTTCCTCTTCCTTCTTCTTCTTCTTCTTCTTCTTCTTCTCTCTCTCTCTCTCTCTCTCTCTCTCTCTCTCTCTCTCTCTTCTTACGGCTGACAATGGGGCTCTATTACTTTTATGTTGTAAACCCAACTAACCCAAATATAATATAATATTATGTACATAACTATGGTATACACACAAAACATATAATTGTATTTACACACACAACACTTATCAATAAAATACACACAAGCATGTAAATCCCGTTTTTTATCTAAGGGCCTCACATAAAGGCTTTATATGGGCCCGAAAATACATTCTAAAGTGACAAATGATTAGCCCAATGGGTACCCATGACCCCGGGCACTAAAATTTAATATCAGATACACTATTTGACACATTCGCGGGCCTGTTATTCTATATAAAAAAAAATACATATCAACCCTTCATTTTTTTTTAATAAATTTAAATTAATAAAATGTAGCATTCAAACTAAAGGGCTCACTAATGATTTAATTTATATGTCCACCAAACACTTAAAATTTTTAAACACATTTCTTACATAGCCACACTCATATAATATTGCTAACTGAAAGTAATAATTAAAATAATTATTTATACACTTAGAAATTTTAGGATTGTTACAAAAAATAACGGACAATACAATGGAAAACATTTTTCTTTGTTTGGTTACCAAGGAAAATAATGAGGGAAAGAAGAATGAAAAGAAAATCTAGTGAGAGAGATTGAAACTTTTCATTTTTACAGGCCATTTTCCTCCCTTTTTCTAAAGTTATAATTATATTTTCAAATTTTTAAAACTTTTTTACATTATTTAAGCATCAAGAAAAATGTAATAACCTGCATTTCAATTTAATTCTAAATTACATTTTCATATTTAATTTCATCTGGTATTGACTGTTTCATTTAAATTACATTTCTCATGTTCTAAATTTTATTCCTTGAATGATTTCAAGCTAAGGATTTGTTGGGGTCAAACTGTAATTGTCATAAAGTTAGTAATACCTGTGTGGATTTCAAAATCTGTATTTCAAAACGGTGGAAATATTTCCTTTTGACTCAAACAGTATTTTTATAAAACCAGAAAACCATTTCTTAAGTTAAAATGAATTTCCTGTATTTTTGTGGTGACCACCGCGCCTCGAAAATACCAGTTTATGTCCAAAACTGTCCGCGCTGTGCTAAACTTCCACAGATTTTGGAAGTGACTGATTGGACATTTGCTTTATTTCCATTTATGGCAACTCATCATTGGATGTGCTTTGTTTGGTTGTGCTTGTAGTGTGTGTGTGATTGTTAGGCCATAAGCTTGATTTCCCAAACACTTGCTTGTTGCCCCCTAGTACTCTACATGACCTTTCAAACAATTTGGGAGACATTTGCAGCTTTGAATCTGTGTATATGTGTATACGTATATACATATGTGCTGTGTATTTATGATATTATCAATCACAATTGTTTTGTTGAGTGAAGAGGGTTGTTCTTGGAGCCCAAGTTCTCTCTATTGGGTTCTATATATATATACACTTCATTCCCTCTCATTACACACACACATTCTTTTTTCTGCACTTCACATACACTGAGAGAATACAGAGAGTTTAGAGAACTTCATTTCATTAAATTTTGTAGAGAGAAGAGCTTCTAATCTCCATAGCTAAGCTTGTAGTGGATTTCTTGCTTGGTCTCTCTTTCTCAACACTTATCTCTACACTCTTATTCACAGTGAGTATTTTAAACTCACTCTTAAATGTAATTCATGCTTAGTTATTACTTGTGTGTGTATAATTGTTAAATACCATTGTTGATGTTAACCATGGAAGCTTGAGCTTCAAAATCACCATTTTCAAAACTTAACCAAAACGAAATTTTTGAGATGATTTAGGAAGATTATAGTCCATAGTAGCTACTGTCAAAGTATTAGACCTTAATTTGTTCATATAAGAAAGTATATTGAAAATGAAATCTTGACATGTTTTAGTTTTTCATAAAATTGGAGAGCTATGGATCAAATGGTGTTAAATTGACTTTGGATTCTTAATCCTTGTGAAAAACCGAAGAGAATCATATATTATATGTCCTATATACTTTAGAATTACAAAATGGGTCATTTTGGACCCCTTAAACTGAAACAGAGCAGTTTCTGCGGGGAAGAAGAAGCCTCAGCTTCATCTCGCGCCACGATCGCGCGCGCGAGAATCGCGCGAGCGGCCCGCGCGAGCGATCCGCGCGCGCGATCCTTGCTTCCCCAGGCAGACAGAAGAGTTTATATATATAAAGTGAAATTTAGGCAGGTCGCGCGAGCGAGGGTCGCGCGAGAATCCCTTCGCGCGAGCGATCCGCGCGCGCGATCCTTGCTTCCCCAGGCAGACAGAAGAGTTTATATATATAAAGTGAAATTTAGGCAGGTCGCGCGAGCGAGGGTCGCGCGAGAATCCCTTCGCGCGAGCGATCCGCGCGCGCGACCTTGGCTGTTTCAGGCAGATAGAAAAGTTTATATATAAAAGAAAATTTGGGCATATCGCGCGATCGGCCCGCGCGAGCGACCTTTCGCGCGAGCGGCCCGCGCGCGCGATTTCTGACAGCTTCTTATTTTGCTTGTTTTGTGATAAGGGACTGTTTGGCATGAAAATTTATATACTGTTACGGTTCTGTTTGGGGAAACTTAGTTAATCAGAACTCTATTGGTTATGTTTGAATGATTAAAACATTATATTATGACTTATCAATCCCCGTACGCGCGTTGTTTCTTTAATTCAGCGTGTTGCTGATGTTTGAGTGCATATCATTCATGTGGGGTCAGTGGTACATGCATGTGGGTGTTAGTCAGTGTGGAAAAGAGTAATGATAGTGTGGAAAGAGTATGTGATTGTGTTTGTGTTGTGGTTGTGGTTGAGATTGTGTTTGTGGTTGTGGTTGTGGTTGTGGTTGAGGTTGTGGTGAGGGTATCTTTGAAATGCGACGGTGGCAAATATGGACACTCCCTGACGCCCATGGAAGCGTTAAAGTGTGTGAATCCGAACTTGGACATTCCCTGGCACCCATGGTAGTGCTAAAGTGTGGCCTACGGACACTCCCTGATACTCGAGTCTGGATACTGCGTGAGGGGTTGCCCCGGTATTTGCATGGCGGTTAGGGTATTCAAAGTGTGAGGCATTGGACACTCCCTGGTACCCCGGACCAAAGTGTGAGGCAAACTGGACACTCCCTGGCGCCCCGTTGCTAAAGTGTGGTTATCTTAGTGTTTCAAAGATACCAGGAGTAAGATAGTGGGTTGTTGTTGGGTTTTGTCGAGAGAAAAGAGTCGGTCAGATGAGATGGTGCATCGTTCTCATACACGGTCACACATCTGTGAATTTATCTTTTAAATAATGTTGTGGTGGTTTTCTAAACAAGCTCTTTATCTTAAATATAAACTTGTGGATTTAAATTGGAATTGGAAAAATGGTAAATGAGTATGTTTTACATTTAAAGTTATGTTTTTAATACTCACCAGCTTCTTGAAGCTGACGACGTTGATGCGTCCTGGACATTCGTGTTCAGGCTTTTCAGGTTATAACCAGGAGGAATCGTACGACTATGCTAATTGAGAATGGCTGCTTTTGGAATGAGAGAAACTGTTCATTAATTATATGCTTTAAGTTTACATGTTTAAGTTTTAAACTGTTCTGTTTTAAGGATGACTGTAATAGACATTAAGCTATTGTTTTGTTTCAAGGCGGTCTGTGCCTTTAGATAAACCGAGCTGTAATACTTATTAAGTTAGAATAATATTTGTAAGCCTTGATTGCTTTACTCTGATTATTATGTTTTGTTGTTCGACGTTTGGGACGGAATCGATCCTTCAAACTGTCGCGACCTACGGGTCCATAAAGGAAATTAAACGCTTTCCTTATTTATGCTACGTCGGGGCGTGACAAAAAATAAGAGGGAAATTGCTTTCCTTCTCCTTTTCTTTCTACATATATCCACAAACCAAATGAAGTAGATTATAATGCTATGTTCCTAAATTTTGCATTCCAAATGAGTGGCGATAAATGCACATTCATTTTTTAATTAGGGCACCTAATTTTAAGTTAAAAATTACTTTTTATCTTTTACTTTAATTAATAAGGGCACCTCACTTGAAATAAGGTGCTGTTGGAGTATTTTAATAAATAAATAAATACATGTGCTAGTATTTTGTAGCCCCACACTTATTGTAAATTTTTTTAGTTATGAATACATTCAATCACATTTGTTTATGACATCCATTGATCTTGAATGTGGTAATTGAAATATCAGTTTTTTTTTATTTCGTTGGACTAGCATTTGTATAAACCATTTGCTATTCAAAACATGTGATACATGCATGGTTGAACTTCATTACAGCTTTTAAGTTGCATCAGTTGGATTCTTTAGCATCACGTTTTTTTTTCTCTCCATAAATGTCTTTATGGTTTTTCAGTTTTCTTTTGGACTATTCATTATGTTATTAAGTTGGGTCATATAACATGTGTTTTGATATGATTTTAAATCCCATTATTCTCATATAAACGTGGGTCATCCTCTAGGATTTTAAGTGTGTTCAAAATTCATAAAAAAAAAAAACATTGAGTTTTATTTTCTCTCTTACTCTCTCTTCTTATGATTCTCTAAATTTTCTTGGCAATAGTAAGGTATTGTGAGAAGCTTCGGCTTCCTCTGTTGTGCAGATAGAGTGAAGCTACAGTCATTGGCTGGGCTGATTGTATCCTAGAGGCGACACGTCTTGTACCCGCTGCACCGGTCAATATCCGTAGGGGGCGCGAATCGTCTTAAGAAAGCGACCTCGTCCGCGCCTCACCCTGCCTATACGTCTTCGGATTCTTCATTGTATCAACTTTATTTTCCAACAGGTGCTCTAATTAAAAAATGAATGTGCCTTTAGCGGCACTCTTGTATTATATGTTATATTTTACAAATACACTTAAACCACCCTAATTGACAAAAATCAGTGCAAAATATACTTGAACCACCCCTAACTGACAAAAATCAGTTCAACAAAGTTCTCGACATACACAGCTTAAATCCAAACTCACCTCCAAAAAAAAATATGAACTCCCCCATAACCATAATAACTAAGGAGATCAACAGAATCAAGCATCAACACTGGTATGAAAGCAAAATAACCGTGAAAAATCAAGAACTTGAATCATAGAATGATATTCAATAATACACCACTAGCTCTTGGAACCAGCACAAAAACTGAATATTATTGTATTCGAATAACTTGAATTAACTTAAAAGTCAGGACTGAATAGAACATAGAATAATAATAGATTATTAGAGAGTAAAAACAAATTAGTATTGAGGCAATCACTTCATTCTTGCAAAGATTCAGATCCTTCTCATCACCATTTGCTTTTCTCAACATTTCTCTCAACTATGTGAAGTACAAGATTGATACAAAAGATATGACGGAAGAAGAACTTGCTCAACACGAGGAAAAATTGGAAAAATGGAATAATGATGAAGAGGATTGTAGGAATTACATTTTAAACTGCATGAGCGATCAATTGTATGATTTTTACGCCAATACCTATTCTTCCGCAAAGAAGATTTGGAAAGCCTTGGAGCAAAAATATGACACCGAGGAGGCGGGTACAAAGAAATATGCATGTAGCCGATACTTTAAGTATCAAATGGTGGAGAACAAGTCCGTGGTTGCACAAACCCATGAGTTGCAACTAATTGTTCATGAAATTCAAAGTGAAGGAGTCAAAGTAGATGAACAAATGCAAGTGGCAGCCATCATTGACAAGCTTCCAAGTTCGTGGAAAGAATTTCAAAAAGGCCTTCGTCACAAGCAAAAGGAATTGAGGCTCGTAAATCTCATGTCACATCTACGGATTGAAGAAGAGGCTAGAAAAAATGATGATTCTAATGGGAATAACAATTCCAACAAGGTACACTTCCTAACTTCGAGTGATAACATCCCTAAAGGTTCACAAGGAAAAAATAGCGCCCAATTCAAACCAAGAGGTAAAACCATGAAATATAAGCCCAACACAAATCAAAATAATTTTCGTGGAAATTCTAGTGGTAATTCTCATGGTCAAAAGAAATGGATTCAAACACCCCCTTCAAGGCAAACACAAAATTTTAATACGAACAATTTTTGTGGTGTTTGCTATGTGTGTGGAAAAGCTGGAGATGTTGCTAAAGATTGTCGTTACCGGAAACGTTTTAATCAACCTCAAGGAAACGTTACCGAAGAGCCTCTTGTGGCTATGATAACTGAAATCAATATGATTGAAAATTATGAAGGGTGGTGGTTAGATACGGGGGCTTCTAGGCATGTTTGCCATGACAAAAATTGTTTCAAAACTTACTCACATGTTGAAAAAGATAAAAAGGTTTTACTCGGAGATTCTCACACTATTAATGTCATGGGCATGGGAGAGGTTCAAATTAAATTCACCTCTGGGCGTATTGTGACCTTAAGGGATGTCCTCCACACTTCTGAAATTAGAAAAAACTTGGTCTAGGGATATCTTCTTAACAAAGCCGGGTTCAAGCAAACTATAGAATCGGATCAATATGTACTCACCAAGAATGGTTCATTTGTGGGTAAGGGTTATGCATGTGATGGTATGTTTAAATTAAATGCTGAAATAAATGGAGCCTCTACTTCTCTTTATATTGTTTCTTGTGTGAATACTTGGCATGCACGTCTTTGTCATATTAATAGTAAATACTTAAAAAATATGAGTCATGTAGGGCTACTACCAAGACTGCATAATGACTTTGAGAAATGTGAGTATTGTAGTATGACAAAAATTACTAAGAAACCTCATTTCAAAGTACAAAGGGATACTAGTTTGTTAGAACTTATTCATACAGACATATGTGAATTTGAGGGCATATTAACCCGTGGAGGAAAATGTTATTTTATTACTTTTATAGATGACTTTTCTAAATATACTTATTTTTACTTAATGAAAAATAAAAGTGAGGCTTTTGAAAAACTTACTATTTATATTAAAGAAGTTGAAAATCGTTTTGATAAGAAAATCAAAAGTTTTCGAAGCGACAGAGGTAGAGAGTATGATTCCCTTGGGTTAATTGCTTATATTTAATCCTTAGGAATAGTACATAAAACTACTCCTCCTTACTCTCCGGCCTCTAACGGTGTAGCTGAACGCAAGAATAGAACACTTATAGAATTAACGAATGCAATGATAGCAAGCTCAAGTGCACCTAAAAATCTTTGGGGAGAAGCCGTCCTAACCGCAAATTATATCTTAAATAGGGTACCTAACAAGCAGACTTTTGTTACACCCTATGAATCATGGAGAAATAGAAAGCCTAACTTGGACTATATAAGAATTTGGGGTTGCCTAGCATATGTCAGAATAACTGATCCTAAAATTCCAAAACTAGGAGTTAAAGCCTACCGATGTGTATTTGTAGGTTATGCACTTACTAGTAAAGCTTATAGATTCCTTAATCTTGAAAACAATATGGTGATAGAATCTTTAGAAGAAATATTTCACGAGGATAAATTTCCTTTTAAACTTAAAGATAGTGGGGGCACACAAGAGGAGAATCCTAAAGGCTTTGAGCCTAGCATTAATGAACCTAGTACTTCTAACTCTACAGATATAGAAACACAACCTAGAAGGAGTAAACGAGCTAGAATCGAGAATGACTTTGGTCCCAACTACCTAGTGTATAATGTAGAAGGTGATCCTACAACTCTAAGTGAAGCCTTATCCTCACCCGATTCTGATTTGTGGAGAGAAGCCATAAACGATGAGATTGATTCTCTAATGACCAATAAAATATGGAAACTTGTAGACCTACCTCCTGGTAGTAAAACAATAGGATGTAAATGGGTGTTAAGGAAAAAACTAAAATCAGACGGTACAATAGATAAATATAAGGCGAGATTAGTAGCTAAAGGCTTTAAACAAAGAGAAGATATAGATTTCTTTGACACATACTCTCCTGTCACTAGAATCACATCCATAAGATTGTTAATAGCTATAGCTGCTATACGTAATTTGAAAATACACCAAATGGATGTAAAAACGGCGTTTCTTAATGGTGAATTGGAAGAAGAAATATACATGGATCAATCTGAAGGGTATGAACTTTCTGGACACGAGAATAAGGTGTGTAAGTTAACAAAGTCATTGTATGGTTTAAAACAAGCACCTAAGCAATGGCATGAGAAATTTGATCAATGTGTGCTAGAAAATGGTTTTAAGGCTAACCAAAGTGATAAATGTGTTTATTATAAAAGTGAAAATGATGATCATGTGCTTATATGTCTTTATGTCGATGATTTGTTAATTTTTGGTACAAGTTTAGATATTATAGAAAAATCCAAAAAATTGCTTAGTGATAATTTTGACATGAAAGACATGGGGGAAGCAAATGTGATTCTTGGAATGAAAATTTCTAAAACTGCTGAAGGAATTTTTCTTGATCAATCACACTATATTGAGAAGATTTTGAAAAAAATACAAATACTATGATTGTAAACTTGCATGCACACCTTTTGATAATAGTATTCATTTATTTCCAACAAAAAGGGAAATTGATATAGTAAATCAAAAAGAGTATGCAAGCATTATTGGTAGCCTTAGATATGCTACTGATTGTACTAGACCTGACATAGCATATGCAGTTGGTGTACTTAGTAGATTCACAAGTAAACCAAACATTGAACATTGGAATGCTATTAACAGAATAATGAGATATCTTAAACGAACTGTGAATTATGGTTTATTGTATGAAAGATATCCTGCAGTTCTAGAGGGGTTTAGTGATGCTGATTGGAATTCCCAATCTGGTGATTCAATGTCCACTACTGGCTATGTTTTCATTTTGGGTGGTGGAGCCATATGTTGGAGATCTAAAAAATAGCAGGTTATTGCTAAATCCACCATGGAGGCTGAACTCATAGCTTTAGCCTCAGCCAGTGAAGAAGCAGGTTGGCTACGTGACTTATTATCAGAAATACCATTTTGGGGCAAACCAGTACCACCTGTTCTTATACATTGTGATAGCACTGCCGCAATAGGCAGAGTACTACAATGGTAAATCCAGATCTGTGAGAAGAAAACATTGTATTGTGAGGCAATACTTGAGTAATGGCGCCATAAATGTTGAGCATGTAAGCTCGAGCGACAACCTCGCTGGTCCTTTTACAAAACCTTTAGCTAGAGAAAAGATCTGGAATACATCGAGGGGGATTGGACTCAAGCCAAAACATAATTAAAAAAAAAAAATTCACCTATAGGGATACCCTACCTAGGGTCTGGAGATCCCAAGAACTAGGTTAAGGGGACAAACGAACTATTGAGTGAATTGTATGAATATGCACTATTTGAAATCTTAAAAGATTTTTTATCCATCCCTATGGTGTAAATGCATATAATCTCTTAACGTTCATGTAGGATGAGATTATAATCTCTTAATGAGCTCTATAGCCCTTATGGGTGGGATGCCATAATTAAGAGAGCATCTTTGATAGACTCACCTATATGAGTGAGGAAGTGTGGCCGCTTCCTATGAGAAGGTGGTAAATTCTCTAGAGCACTCATGAATACTCGGATAAAGCACAAGGCCGTAAAGTGCTGGCTTTTGAAGCTTAGAGGACACCTTGAAAGTCGTGTGTGTGATGTATTCTACGTATCCCCAAGTAGTCACTGTTTAAAGGCATCGCCACTTTGACTCTAATACGGGAATACTGAAAACACTAAGTGAAGGTTTAAAGGCAATGCCACTTTCATGATGCATGACTTTCTTACTATTGCCCAAATCAAATATATATTATTTGTTTTTAATTTTTATTAAAATAAGTGGGGGATTGTTGGAGTATTTTAATAAATAAATAAATACATGTGCTAGTATTTTGTAGCCCCACACTTACTGTAAATTTTTTTAGTTATGAATACATTCAATCACATTTGTTTATGACATCCATTGATCTTGAATGTGGTAATTGAAATATCAGTTTTTTTAATTTCGTTGGACTAGTATTTGTATAAACCATTTGCTATTCAAAACATGTGATACATGCATGGTTGAACTTCATTACAGCTTTTAAGTTGCATCAGTTGGATTCTTTAGCATCACGTTTTTTTTTCTCTCCATAAATGTCTTTATGGTTTTTCAGTTTTCTTTTGGACTATCATTATGTTATTAAGTTGGGTCATATAACATGTGTTTTGATATGATTTTAAATCCCATTATTCTCATATAAACGTGGGTCATCCTCTAGGATTTTAAGTGTGTTCAAAATTCATATATATAAAAAAAAAAAAAAAAAAAAAAAAAAAACAACAACATTGAGTTTTATTTTCTCTCTTACTCTCTCTTCTTATGATTCTCTAAATTTTCTGGGCAATAGTAAGGTATTGTGAGAAGCTTCGACTTCCTCTATTGTGCAGATAGAGTGAAGCTACAGTCATTGGCTGGGCTGATTGTATCCTAGAGGCGACGCGTCTTGTACCCGCTGCACCGGCCAATATCCGTAGGCGGCGCGAATCGTCTTAAGAAAGCGACCTCGTCCGCGCCTCACCCTGCCTATACTTCTTCGGATTCTTCATTGTATCAACTTTATTTTCCAACAGGTGCTCTAATTAAAAAATGAATGTGCCTTTAGCGGCACTCTTGTATTATATGTTATATTTTACAAATACACTTAAACCACCCTAATTGACAAAAATCAGTGCAAAATAAACTTGAACCACCCCTAACTGACAAAAATCAGTTCAACAAAGTTCTCGACATACACAGCTTAAATCCAAACTCACCTCCAAAAAAAAAATATGAACTCCCCCATAACCATAATAACTAAGGAGATCAACAGAATCAAGCATCAACACTGGTATGAAAGCAAAATAACCGTGAAAAATCAAGAACTTGAATCATAGAATGATATTCAATAATACACCACTAGCTCTTGGAACCAGCACGAAAAATGAATATTATTGTATTCGAATAACTTGAATTAACTTAAAAGTCAGGACTGAATAGAACATAGAATAATAATAAATTATTAGAGAGTAAAAACAAATTAGTATTGAGGCAATCACTTCATTCTTGCAAAGATTCAGATCCTTCTCATCACCATTTGCTTTTCTCAACATTTCTCTCAACTATGTGAAGTACAAGATTGAACTGATAGGCACTGGAAAACAAAATAACAAGCATTAATTAATATTAAAATTTACAAGGGAAGACAAATAACATCATATGCATTTTATGATAGGAAACAAAAATGTATCTTATGGACAACCAATATGAGCTTTCCAGTCTTCAACCAAGACTCAATTTTTGGGGCCTAAAACACTGAAATCAATTCAATTCATGAAAACCCATAATGACAAACTTCATGAAAAAAATTACAATGGTAATGAGACTCAACAAATATCAAAGCAAAGTGTGTCAAATTAAATAACAGTTAGAGATATAAAGGTATTTAGGCCACACACACACATATACATATAAATATATATAGAGTAATTCTTGGGACACAACTTTTATACAACTTTCACTCAACCTCCTTAAAAGATGTGTCTATCTCTCTCTTGTGGTGTCATTGGGCTCCACAATGACACAAGAAAGAGATAGACACATCTTGTAGGAGGTTGTGTGAAAGTTGTATGAAAGTTGTATCCCAAGAATTACCCATATATATATATATATATATATACTAGTAATGACCCGTGCCCGTGGGCTTGAAGCGAAAAAAAAAAAAAGAAAAAAAAATTCAATGATTCAAAAGATCAAATCTTTTGCATAAAATTGTCCATATCATTGCAGTTGAGTGATATCTCTTTTATGTTTATAAAATTGAGTATGAAGGTTCTAGATATATGATTTTCTTTTAATACTTCTAAAGACTGTAGGGCTCTGTGTAATAAATCAAGAGCTGAACTACTTAAATTAAGAATAAAGAAAAAGTAAAATTTTGTAGAGAGTAGCCAAGTTTAGCTACCATTACTTCAAACATGGATAAAAAAAAATAAAATAAAATTAAAATTTTTAAAAAAGGATGTTATTTTTTTTCCTGTTGTTTTTCCTTTTTTGCCTTTTAAAGCCTGGAAAAAAGGCCAATATGACTGTTTCTTTTATATGTTTTATTTTTATTTAAGACCTAAGGCTCTGTTTGGCAATCCAATTTCCTAACACATAAAAATCTGTCCATAAACTGATTTTCCAAAAAGGCCTTAACCCAACCTATCTTCTTCCTTGTGTGAGCACACAGTGAGTACATATATAGAAGCACGGGTGGAAAAAAAAAATGCGAAGTATAATGACTGTATATGTGGGCTGTAAATTTGTTAGGAAAAAAAAAACATAATTTCATATGCATACCTCTTTCATTTCAGGTTATAACCTATTTAGCTTATTGAGTTTGCAGCAACCTACATGTCAATATTAGTTATTTCTAATTTAGTTATGCTATGCTTCTCAAATTTAATTATTCTAATAATTTAGTTATTTCTAAAACATGTTGTAGAGACCTTCAATATTGTTGGATTACTTTAACACTCTCCAATGAAAAATCAAGTGGTCCCATTACCATACAAATCTGAAAAGCATAATATTACTCAGTAGTTTTAGATAGTTGTGTTGTGGCCCACACATCTCTTGAACTACTTAACCAATCTATACTTAGCCTTTGGTTTTTTTTTTCCCCCCTTCTAGAAACTTTTGAAAAACTATACTTTTCATGTATTTAGAAGGAAAAAACAAAAAAAGAAAAAGAAAGAACAAAGGCTTTTTCTAAGATTTTGGAAAGAATCAGGGAAAAAGAAAAAGAAAATAAAAAAGCAAAATTAACCAATCTATACTTAGCCTTTGTTGGCCTTTTTTTTTAAGTTTCTTAAAAAAAAAAAAAGGCTTAAGAGACATGGTCACATGAGTGATATATGGGTCTCTCCATTTGGAGTTGAGGTTGTGTGTGTGTGTGTGTGTGTGTGAGTGAGAGAGAGAGAGAGAGAGAGAGAGAGAGAGAGACAGAGAGAGAGAGATTGGGGTGATTAAGTGTGTGAGAGAGAGAGAGAGCCGAATTAGAAGGTATAAGAGTAAATTGAAAACTGATTTGGTGTTTGTGCATGTTACCATTTTTGGTGGACTAATGATCGGACGGTTTAAAATATCTAAACTTGTCTGAATGGCTCGGATTGAAAGTTACTAATTTAGAAGGGACCCACACCGCTCTATCTTATTATATAGATATATGTATACTAGCATTGGGCTCGTGCCATGCACGAGGTGTTACCAAATAAAATATTTGTGTAAAACACAAACTTGTAAATTCAATTGTATATCAATCTTCTTACTTTATCTAAATACACTCTAAATGCTAAAGACCAGATATGCAGATTTTACATATTCAGAATTAAAAACATAAAAGTAAAAAAAAAAAAAAGACAAAAACACCAAAGTATATAGAGAATTTGAAGGGTCCTTTAAGTTTTACTTGCTATGTTTATATCTACACGTTTTACGAATATATGCAGGTTTCCATGTGAGGGTTTGGGCTAAAACCAACTCCAGTTATAGAAAAAAGAAGAAGAAGAAGAAGAAGAAGAAGAAGAAGATGTTGAATTTCATATACATATATATAATTTAGCAGACTAATACCCTCATGCAGATTGTGAAGGACGGTGGCAGGGGCAGCGGCTCCTGCCACCGACTTGGACTCTCTCCTCTCCAGATTGATGAAGAAGAAGATGCTTCTTCTTCTTCTTCTTTCTTTCTTTTTTTTTTTTATCCCAAGAAGTATATAATTTGTCGAGAGGTGCCCTTGAAATAGGCAGTAAGTTTTTTTTATACCTAAAATATGTGCCCTAATTAAAAAATAAATGTGCCTTTATCGGCAGTCTTCCAAATTAATGATTCCCAAACACATATGACAGTGGAACCACCTGCATTTATGGTGGGATCATTTAACATTCTTCAATCGAAGTTGTTAGGATTGTGCTTAAAATTCCATTGGTGGAATTATTTCCTAATTATGATTTGATTCCTTATTTTGTGGTATCCTTGTCAAATAAAGATTCCTTTGATAGTGAAAGTTACCTAGTTTACATAGGAATGTGTGAGTGTATTCCTTGTTGTTCAAGACTTACCATAGAGGTAAATCCTACTACAATTAGGATTGGGACTCTACATTCTATATAAATATAGGGCTTACTCAAGAGATTGATAAGATTGGTTGGAAATCTTCTACATGCACAAGAGAGGGCTGCAAACTAGTGAGGGAGAGATTAGTTTCTAGCAATTGTGTGTGTCATATAACTTGGTTGAAGAGTTATACACGTGAGGTCTTGAGTGCTTGTAATCTTCATATTAATCGAGGTGATCGCCTTTTCACGTGGACGTAGGCATTGTTGGGTCGAACCATATTTAAATCTTGTTGTGTTGGTTTGCTTGATTTTTCTTTCGTGGTTTGTGTCATTCTTGTTCTATTTATTTCCATCTTTGTGGGTGTTAGGTAGACCCAAACTAATACACACAAAATTTCCTAAATCACTTGTGTGAGTGATACATAAAATGATAGTCAGTCCGATCAACTTTGAATTAACTACTTATCCTTAATTTTTGTAATCGGTCTCTATTTTTTGGGTGCAAACAATGGGTGTGGTTTTTCTTGTTGTGATTATGGACCCATTTCCAACAGAAATTAGACAGGCCCACTATCACCTGCGTCTGGGAACCATTTATGATATATAAATAAATTTAAAAAAAATTAAAAAATTTGGAAGCATCATAGCATTACTTAACAAAGTATTACTTTCATTTCTTTGTCAATTGGCAGAAGAATGTATTTTCCACAGAGTTCACAAACAAATCTTACAAATATAATACATAAATATTACAACGTGTCTATCTCTTTTTTGGTAGGGTCCACTAACACTGTAGGGTCCACAAAGGAGAGAAATACGCATATTATAATGTTTGTAAATTACATTTGTGAAATTTGTTTGTGTCCAAAGTTTTTTTATTTTACCGAGCAGTTTAGGTTTTGAACAATGGTATGGTGCTATTAGAGGTAGTGGTGGTTTTTGTTTTTTTTTTTGCTCCACAAAAAAGACTTTATTGATAGCATAACACAAAGCTAATTGAACAACCATATTGAGCTGTAGTACTGGTGTTCTATACATGGGTGATGAATGATTTTAAAATTCAAATTTTAGTGGAACTAGATTTTTTTGTTTTTTTGTTTGTAATATATTTTACCATAAATTATAACAAGGCTCTACATGGTCCAAATGGCTGCGCTTTTTTTTTCTTTTTTTTTTAATGATGGAAAAGAGAGAGAGATTGATAGGATAAATGGCCAGCCTCTCTTAAGTGGGCATAATTACAACAGGAAAAGAACTAATCCAAACACAAGAGCTTCTAATTGTTGAAGCTTGATATGCATTGTTGGGCCCATTCTCTAATATCTTAAGTTTATGGAGTAGTTGGTAACTTAACATGGTATCAAAGCCTTGTTTGTGGGGAGGTCCTGGGTTTGACTCTCCATCCCCGCTTTGTTGTGCATATTTGCATTTTGTTATTTGTTATTTGTCTCCACTATGATGGAGTTTGGTTTGTTTGCTCTCCACGTGCAAGTTGGAGTTGCACGTAAGGGAGGGAATTGAAGCTTGATTTACATTGTTGGACTCATTCTGTAACAGCTTAAGCTTTTAGAATAATTGATAACTTAACACTAATCACTTTTGCATGTCTTGCTAAAATAATGGTTGTGAACTTTGTTGGATTAGTTTATTGGGTTTAAATATGTGTGGGTTATTTATTTGTTTGGGTTATAGTATTTGCTAAAACCAAGCAATTGGGCCATGGGCCTCTTTATTTCAAAAACCCAAACCAAGCTAAAGTTTGATTTATACTTCTATCCCACATTGAAATTTTACAAGAGTTTTCTACTCCTTTTATATATTCTCCTTTCATAAGAAAGTAAGCTTGTATTGGGGAAATGCTCTCTCACGCGCACGCAGGGGGGGGGGGGGTGCAAATCTTGGGTTCGGACCGTCCGATTTGGCTTTAAAATTGTGACTTGTGCGTGCACGTCCTGCGGACACGAATGCACTTCGAATTGTACACTCGCGCATAGGGGTGGTACTGTCACGTTTTTGCAACTCGTATTAATTTGAAGTTTCTGCACATGCTAATATATATATGACTGTTGGAGTATTAAACTATTTTAATCCAATATATGACTGTTGGAGTCATTATTTAATTTCTGTATTGAATTATATGACTGTTGGAGAGTCATTATAATCTCAATCTGTTTGCTATATATATGATCCCACTCATCCAGTTTTAGACACAACAACAAAAAACATAATCTTCTTCTACTCTCCTTTTCTTTCTTCATTGATTTTCTGGAGCAATTTCTGAGCACTCAGTTTACTCTTCCAATTCAAGTGCATGTTTGGAAGAGTTATTTGCTGAATCCTGGAGAACATAGCGCTGTGACCTTGTGCATCGAGTCACTGACTTAGAGGGGCGGAATTGTTCTTAAGGACAGTGCAATACATTGCACACCTCAACCAAAATATCATAGTTTCATCCTTCAATTTCCAACAATCTTAGGAACAATATGGATGCTGCTATGATTGCTGCGAAGTCACTGCTTGATGTTTCCAAGATTGATCGCTTCGATGGTGCATGTTTCAAGCGTTGGCAACAAAAGGTGCGTTCCACTTTGGACGTGCACAACTTGGCGCATATTCTGACAGAAAAGCAACCGATCCTTGGGTCCGAAGAATATGAGCAAAATTTTCCGATTTGGGAGAAAGGTAACAAAATATGTCGTCATACAATTCTTAGCACCCTCTCTAATGAATTGTTTGACATATATTGCAACTATAAAAATGCGGAAGAAATATGGGATTTGTTACATAAAAAATATATAGTAGAAGATGCTGGAAATCAAAAGTATGCCATAGGCAATTTTTCGAATTTCCAAATGAATGAAGAAAAAGATGTTTCATCCCAAATACATGATTTTCACGTGCTTGTCAATGATCTCAAAATTGAATAAATCACATTGCCCGAAACTTTTATTGCCAGATTTCTTATTGAGAGGTTGCCGGAGTCATGGAAAGATTATAAAAATAATCTTAAACACAAGAGGAAGCACATGGCTCTTGAAGATGTTATTGTCCACATTCGTATTGAAGAAAAGAATAGGCTTAGGGACAAAGCTATTCTTGCTAAAGAAATTGCTTCCAAGGCTCATTTGATAGAGGGTGGTTCAAGTAAACCTCAATTTCGTTCCCAACAAAATTTCAAACGAAAAAATAAATTTTCTAAATTTAATAAAAATAAGGCTAATCGGAGCTTCCAAGCTCCTCCTCCTCCTTCTTTCAAGAAGAAAGGAAATTGCTTTGTTTGTGGAAACCCAGGTCACTATGCCTCCCAATGCAAATTCAGAAAGGGGCCTCTTCCTCCTCCTAAGGCAAATTTGGTGGAAGCGGATGATGGAGATATAATTGCTGCCGTTGTTTCACAAGTCCTAATGGCTGCAACTTCCAAGGATTGGGTCATTGATTCTGGAGCAACACGACACATTTGTGGAGACAGAAATGCCTTCAACTCATATAGTCCTCTTAAAAATGGTGAAGAGCAAGTTTTTATGGGAGATTCTTCTGCTGCACCGGTGGTTGGTAAAGGGAAAGTTCTTCTTAAACTCACTTCAGGAAAAACCCTCTCTCTTAGTGATGTGTTACATGTTCCTAATATTCGTGCTAATTTGGTGTCTGTTGCTTTGATTGGTAAGGTTGGAATTAAGCTTATTTTTGAGTCCGATAAAATAGTTATGACTAAGAATGGTATGTTTATTGGTAAGGGGTACTGTAACCAAGGACTGTTTATTTTGAATGTCCTTAATGTTGTTAATGATATTGCATCTTCTTCTGTTTATATGGTGGACTCTTTTGATTTGTGGCATGCTAGACTAGGACATGTGAATATGTCGTATATTAAAAAAATGAAAGAATTAGGATTAATTCATAACATGACAAATTCTAGTAATGTGAAATGTGAAATATGTGTTGAATCCAAATCAACAAAGAAGTCTTGCAAATCTGTGAAAAGAGAATCTGAATTGTTAGGATTAATTCATTCTGACTTAGGTGACTTAAAAAATACGATGACTAGAGGTGGTAAAAAATATTATATTATTTTTGTAGATGACTACTCTAGATATACTGTTTTATATTTACTTCGATCTAAAGATGAAGCATGCGAAATGTTTATTAAATATAAATCAGAAGTTGAAAATCAGTTGAATAAAAAGATAAAAAGACTTAGGTCCGATAGAGGAGGAGAATATGAAGATGGACTACTTAGTGATTTTTGTGAGAAACATGGTATTATTTATGAGACTACACCTCCTTACTCTCCTGCCTCAAATGGAGTAGCCGAAAGGAAAAATAGAATTTTAAAAGAAATGATGAATGCTTTGTTAATTATTTCTCCGATAAACATCAAAATCTCTCTCTATATATATACATTTACATTGATAGTTATTTAATGTCCATTGACCAATTTTAATCCGGCCCATACATTTCTTTTAAACTTTCCAGTTTGGCCATGCCAAAAAAAAAAAAAAAAATCACTGCTCACCTAATTTCTTTTTTTTTTTTTTTGAACAGCAAGTCGAGTTTTATTAATTGAGCCAAAAAGGCCAATAGAGACACAAACACCCTGAACAAGAAACTCTCATAGTAGCTCAAAAACAAACAATTCTGCAACCATGTACCATAGAAACATAAAGCATGGAGCAGCCTAATGCAGAAGGGGCAGCACGCAGTAATTCAAATATAAGAGTATCAGTAACAACCAAGCCAAATTCCCAATGCAGCAGTAAGGCCCCAAACCACAAGCTCCTATTTGTGAACTTCAAACCCTTCATGTCTCCATCAATAATTGAAACTGAACCTATTATAAAATTAACCAATCTTCACAGTGCTAGGAAGTGATCTAAATGACCCAATCTCAGCACCCAAATTTTGCAACTTTTATGGACTCTTAAAGAGTCCAAATGGCAATCGTAGACAAATTTACCTGCTCACTGCAAATGTGAAAAGCTGAATCTCCCAAATAACCCAGAAGTGATTAATCTTTGTTTAGACCGATAACCAAGCAGGACTGTAATAACAACATCAACTTCCTTTGAACAGCACTCACCCAGTTGTCATCATCAATAATGATCCATCCACAAAGACTTGACTTCACAGCAAAAATCATATGGCTTACCCGATGATCCATTACGAAATGCCAAGGACCCTATAAGCATAAGCACACTGCAATTAATTCTTGTAGCATCCCAAAAAAAATCAACCGAGCACGAGGACCTGATCGGTCAGCTTCAAAACAAAACCACAAAACAAGAGTAATGCAACAAACTCAACTAGATGGTTTGTGCTAAGAAACAGATCACTCCCCAGCTGAAAGACCAAAACGATACATATTTACGGATATCCAAATGCAGCAACAATTCTTGACTGTTTTAGAGTCAATATCCCCAATCACAGTATTCCTCCAAGACCAATATCAATCCCTCGACGACAGGACTAACAGGAGACCCCAAATTGGGCCAATACTTTAGAACAACGCTTAATACTTCCATGTAGCATCCATCAAACTCTGCGCAAAACTTTGAGTACTTCACAATGTAGAATGATGTGGCAGAGAGTCTGGGATCATGAAGTAAGTGATAGGTTTTCCCCTGCCTCTCTCAAGTCATAATGTCGGCACACGTACAAGTAAAATTCCAGCCAACACATGTACAAAACCTCCCCAACCCAGCAGCATCCCCAGGCAGCCACAAGCTTCACCTCCATATACCTATTCCAAATGCTACTGCCAGTCATCACAATAAAGGTGTCCCGATCCACACGTACCCATCAAAATGCTATCAGAGCCCACTGCCTAGAGATGAAACTATGGAGGGATGAAACCGCATCACTACTAGGGCCACCCTTTTTCCTTTGTTAACTTCCTTCGCAGCCCACAGATTGCCCATGACAGAAAATTAGCCCACTAGCAGCAGCTCAAATCATACGTCCACACGTGCCAACTATAAATTAGTTGCTACTATCCTATCGTTCCAGACATCCCCCCATTGCTAATAGCGCATAGCCAACTAAACTCATTTCAGCCACATTATACTTGTATTCCTTGGCACTTTGACCTTCCAAACCCATATCCTTTTATTCCTGTGTAGAGCTTGATCAGCAACTGTTGTTGTTGACCTTTTGCCAGAATAGCAAGCGATTGAAGGATAATTAGGCCATAACGCTTGAGCTTTCAACCCTGCCGTGCCACCCAGCAGCAGACCTCACTAACTTGCCAACCTAGTTCTAATTCTCAGCAACCAAGACTCGATCTTACCTTCTGCTTGATTACAAAACGAAACCTCATAAGATCCCATTTTTGTAATAGGTCCCCCCATTGGGACCCCTATCCTTGAGAACACAACGCGACACGAAAAAACCCCCACACGAAAAGAAACACACGCCGAAGCACACCCCAAAAGGAGTGGAAAGCACTCCCACAACCCAGGAAAAGCCCGAAGGAAAACACACACCAAGAGAGACCCTCCACCAGCCCCACAACAAGGCAAAAGAGACAACTAATTACTAACAAATAAAAGTATTATTATTAGAATACATTAATATATAAACACCTATATATATATAAGAATATATACAATTTTTGCACTATTTTTTTTCTTTTTTTTTATTCTCCTTCTTCACCTCAGATCTTGAATAATTTCTAATCGGTAAATACAAGTGTTTTTTTTTAATCACAGCGGATGAGTGAATATTCGAATCTGCGCCGAAGGCATGGGGGAAGTGTCGGCCAACACAGATAGGACTTCAGTTGTATCCCCGGTTTATAATCTTCATGGGTTTTACTTGGGACGAGTAATGATAGGTGTACAACGAATTGCACAAACGTGCAACACATGGTTGGACCTTATGCTGAAAAGCCTGCACACACTTTTTGTGTGTACATGCTTTTTAGCACAAGGTTGTGTGTACATACTTTTCAGCACAAAGTCCAATCATGTATTGCACGTTTGTACAATTCGTTGTGCAATTCGTTGTGCACCTATCATTATTGTACTTGTGACATACTCGCTCACACAACTTTTGGGATACAACCCAAAAGATATTCATGGGTAATACTTGGGGCACACCCATTCATTTACACAACTTTTGAAATACAATTTTGGATTGTATTCCAGAAGTTGTGTGAATGTGTGTGCCTCAATCTTTACTCAATCTTCATTCCCAATTTATCTAGCTATAAAGACTTGATCACGTTAACAAACAATATCTCTAATTAAGGCAAAAATCAACCCAATATTTTTTTTTTGGAGTAATGCTAATCTTCCAAATTTCTATCCCAAAAGTAATTCTCAAATGATGTGGCAGTGGGGCCATGTCTAATATAATAGAACCAATTGAATTTTGATTGAAAGTTGTTTACCTGACCCCACTGTCACATCATTTGGGAAGTACTTTTTGAAATAAAAATTTGGGAAGCATAACATTACTCTTTTTATTGTTGATCAAAATAACTTCGGATTATTCATGAGTTTATTATAGAAATTCATCATCTTAACTTAATTGAGTTAATTTTCCCTTAATTGGTGGCATTTTGTGTCTCAAGTTATTAAGGGGAACCTATTTCATAATGCATGTAGACCCAAGAAATTCATCATCTTAATTTAATTGTGTTAATTTCCCCTTAATTGGTGGCATTTTGTGTCTCAAGTTATTAAGGAGCCTGCTTCATAATGCATGTAGACACAAAATTAGACCAAATTGGTGGCATTTTGTGTCTCAAGTTAGTCAAATGGGTTGTTTCGTTTCAGTTAGGGTCCACACAAATTTTTTTTTTTTAGAGAGTTTCGGGGGGTCCAGACATTGCTACAAAAAAAAAAAAAAAAAAAATTTATTTTTTTCTTTTGTTTTTTTGTCATGATCTAATTTGAATTGTATTTTAGTATTGAATTCCATGTAAGCCCACCCATATTTTTTATAATTATTTTTTTTGGCCACCTTAACTTACTATAAGGATATTTCTCCGGTCCATCTGCATCGATCCTTCATGGTTATATACATATGCATACATATATATATAGCCTGACTCTAGAATGGACGTCCGTAAAACTTTAGCGACAAATTTTGATTTTTAGCAACAAAGTTTTCATCGTTAAAGGAACAATACACCTTAGCGATGAAAAATTCATTGCTAAAAGTCAAATTTTCGTCACTAAAATCCTGATCCGTAAACGAACATCTGTTCCAAATATTTTTCGTATATATATTAAAAAATATTGATTCTCTTCTAGATCGTTGATGGTAAGGGTGTAAGCAAATTGATCAGACTGACTAAACTGATTGGTTTGGTCAGTTTTCAAAAATTTCATGCAGTATAAAAATCGAACCGAATCAAAATTTTACACTAAACAGAATAGAATCGAACCGAACTGAAACGAAACAATCCATTTGACTACAAATTAGACCAAATTGAACCGAGCCTATCCAAACCTTTTTCACCTCTAGTTGATGGGAGTAATATTTGGGACACAACCTTCATACAACTTTCATACAACCTCCCCAAAAGATGTGTCTATCTCTCTCCTGTGATGTCACTAGACCCCACAGTGACACAGGAAAGAGATAGACACATCTTTTGGAGTGGTTGTATGAAAGTTGTATGAAGGTTGTGCCCCAAGTATTACCCAGTTGATGGTGTACAGACAACGTTTACATTAGTTGGACGATTCCCCTAACTTATAATTGGCCCTTCATAAATAATTTTTATTAAAGTCACTTGAAATACATATTACACTACGATTTTGTAAAGGAAACATTTGTCTAAGATACCAATAATAAAGATTTTTACATAAAGAGTGGTTTAGTGCTGGGTCTTAGGCTTAGTTTGGCCCCTATTTTGGTGCTTCTCTTTTTTTAAAGCACAATTTTATGTTAATTCATTTGGTAACTAGATTATGAGCTTTGCAAAAATTGAACTTAGGGCTTTTTTGGAAGGAGCTTTTAAAAGCTCTAAAATGGAGCTTTTAAAAGCTCAAGGTTGCTTTTTGGTTTCATGATGTCTTTGTGAAGAGTAATGTGTCACTTGTATAAGATTATCAAACAACTTAGTAATAAATTTCATAAACTCCTTTTAAAAAACCACGTGAGAACCAAACTAAACCTTAAACCCTTCATTATATAAGTCGAGTATTCGACTGTCACCACATTAATGCTATGTTTGGTAGGAGGGATGGAAAATTGGAGGGAAGGGAATAGAGGAAGGATGGAAGAGGTCTCCCTATGGAAGGGAAGAGGTTCCTCCCTCCTTGTGTTTGGTTTAACAAGACGGAAGGGAAGGGGATGTTCCTTTCTTTTGTTTGGCATAAAGGGAGGAAGCATGGAAGGAAAGATTGTAAAGCAATATTTTACCGTTATATCCTTGTTTTTCATTTTTTGTGCATTTTTCTCCATCAACAAACCTTAAAAATTAATTAAAACTTTTTTTTTATTTAAAAGAAATATCATACCACTATGAATGTATCAAGATTTCAAATTGAATAGCAATTATTTCAATTTGGCTAAAAAACTAAACTTGACATCTAACAAAAGAAAGGAATACGTGGAATTTTATTTTTTGTTTTTTGATAACAAGTACAACGAATTAATATGTGTTTTTTTTTTTTAAATGTGTACATGGTTATATGTATATGTGTGTAAATATATGTATATATATATATTTGTGTGTGTGTATTCATATCTTAGCCTTCAAATCAAACCAACTAAACAAATGAAAGAATAAAACTACAGTCAATGCTACAACACAATTACCAATATAAAATGCTATTAACATCTATTTTCTAATTTTGCATGATATTACGACTTGGTGTTCAATTAAAAAATAAAGCAGGGTAAAAATGTCAATTAACTAATTTTTCAACAGCTTTCTCTCCTTCCTTCCCCCTATCCGTCCACATTTGGATGGATTAAAAATTATGGACCAGGAGGGGAGAGGCATCCCTCCACTCTTCATCTCCATTTTAACTTCCATCCTATCAAACAAGTAACTATGCCCACTTCCATCCTCTCTTCCCTCCTCCCCTCTCTTTCCCTCCACTCTTCGTACCAAACACAATGTAAAAGATTTTAACATCCTTTGACTTTTAAGTAGTGAAAGTGGATGGGTAACTAATACAAAATGGAACTTGTTCAACTGTCACCACATTAAAAGATTTTTACATCCTTTGACTTTAAGTAGTGAAAGTCGATGGGAACTAATACAAAATGGGAGTTGCTAAACACGTAATAAAATTTTCTCCACTCACTTGTACAACACTGGACACTATATGTACTTCTTCTTACTACATAAAATGAATTTAGACAGAATTTTGTGTTGGATAAAAATTAATTTTGGCCATGTTTGAGGTCAAATAAATGTGGGATCCATTTAGAGTTTGAATGGGGTCCTTGTGGATTTGTGTTCTCCTCCATGAGGAGATGAACTTTGGATATTTACATGTCCAAAATTATTGTGGAGTGAATGAGAAATTAATCCATTGAATACATTTATATAATGTACATACATGAATGCATGGGAAAAATGTATATACATGAGTGTATTTATTCTCATTCATGGATAATGCACATTCATAGATGAATCATGTATATACATGGATGAATCTATAGATTCATAATGGATATACATGGATGAATCCACAAATACATAATGTACAAATGAATATACATTGATGAATCTATAGATTCATAATGGATATACATGGATGAATCCACAAATTCATAATGTACATCCAATGAATCCTCTCTCCCCTTAGTCCTATATATTCTGAGCTTTCTCCTCAGAAATTTCAGAGTCAGAAAAACAAGAGCTATTTTCCTTCCTTCCAATATTCCTTCCTGAGAGAGACACAGAACATAGTTGGTTCGCCGGAGCAGTCGAACACCGTGCTTGTCTACTGCTGGTTATTGCCGCTGTATCCTGGGAGGCAGACGCCGGAGATATCCTCAAGCACTTCTGGTGAGGCGGCGAATCTGTTTTAAGGAAACTGTGAAATATCACATGCCTCGGTTTGATCTTATTTTTGTTATAGTTTTCCTATTATTGCTTTCTGTTTACATATTGTAGTTCTGTTTCAATTCAAGTTCTATTTTCCAGTTTGTAATCAAGAATCTGTTTCTGTTTTCCAATTGTATCAATGTAATTTTTCCAACAATCTTAAAACAGATCTTTGATATTTTTCAAAACAAAAAACAGAAATCATATTTTGGAAACACAGTTTTCGTTTTACAAAAAACTGCTTCTGTGATTCTCGTTTTCTGCCCAAACGGTGCAGAATCTGAGAAAATTGCATTAGACGGAAAGTGTGCAGAATCGAGTTTTTCTTGGGACAACGCGGGCAGAATCTTAAATTTCATTCGTTTTCCTAACAAAAATCGGAAAACAAAAATCTGCTACTGTTAAAATTAAAAGAGAAAGAAAAAAAAATATATTAGATTTAATTTCTTTTCTCTTGTGATAATTTTCAGAAATGGCAAATGAGAATGTGAACACTGCAACCGACGGTGCTACTGGCTCCAACACCGTCGTGATTGGCTCCATACCGGTGAAGGTTCCCTCAATCCAAACGGTTCCTGTGAACCACGGGGAGAAACCCGAGAAATTCAATGGCATGGATTTCAAGAGGTGGCAGCAAAAGATGCTGTTCTACCTTACCACCTTGAACCTTGCGAGGTTCTTGAAGGAAGAGGCTCCTGTGCCTAATGAAAACGAACAAGACCGAGAGGTTGTGCTGGCTATTGATGCTTGGAAGCACTCGGACTTTCTGTGCCGAAACTATGTATTGAATGGCTTACACGATACACTCTATAATGTGTATAGTGTTAAGACCACTGCTAAGGAACTGTGGGAGTCCTTAGACAGAAAGTACAAAACCGAGGATGCCGGTTCAAAGAAATTTGTAGTGGGGAGATTCCTCGACTATAAAATGGTGGACTCGAAAACTGTGATCAGTCAAGTTCAAGAGCTGCAAGTGATCTTGCATGAAATCCATGCTGAAGGGATGACCTTAAGCGAAACTTTCCAAGTTGCTGCTATAATTGAAAAGCTACCCCCTGCTTGGAAGGACTTCAAGAACTATTTGAAGCACAAGCAAAAGGAGATGAAGATTGAAGATCTCATCGTAAGGCTTCGAATTGAAGAAGACAACAAAGGGGCTGACAGGAAATTGGGGGATTTTGGGGCCAAGGCTAATATGGTTGAGCATGGTCAAAAATCAAGTGGGAAGAAGAAAATTCCTTCTGGCAAAGGGTACAAGATGGGGCCAAAAGGTGGTATCGCCAAGAAGCCGAAATTTCAGTTTCAAGGCAAGTGCTACAACTGTGGCAAGACTGGACACCGGGCTTCTGAATGTCGCCTGCCAAAGAAAGTCCAGAATAATCAAGCTAATATGACTGAGTTAGATTCTATCTCAAGGGATGTCTCTGACATTAATCTGTCTGCTGTGGTCTCTGAAGTGAACTTGGTGGACTCAAACCCAAGGGAATGGTGGATAGACACTGGTGCTACTCGACACATATGCTCCGACAAGGCTATGTTCACTTCCTTCGAACCAATGACTAATGGTGAGAAGATGTATATGGGAAATTCTGCCTCCTCAGATGTTGAAGGGCAAGGGAAAATAATTCTGAAGATGACTTCAGGAAAGGAGCTAACTCTCAACAATGTCCTTTATGTACCGGAAATTCGCAAGAATTTGGTATCCGGTTCTCTCCTAAGCAAGCATGGCTTCCGTATGGTCTTTGAGTCAGACAAGGTGGTGTTGACCAAAGCAGGAATGTATGTGGGGAAGGGGTATATGTGTAATGGGATGTTTAAATTGAATGTAGCGACTGTATTCCCAAAAATTAATAAAATGAGTACCTCTTCTGTTTACTTGCTTGAGTCTTCCAATTTGTGGCATGGTAGACTAGGACATGTTAATTTTAATTCTTTGCGAAGATTAATTAAATTAGACCACATACCAAACTTCCATATTGACACAAGTGAGAAATGTGAAACTTGTGTTGAAGCAAAATTAACAAAGACTTCTTTTCAATCAGTTGAAAGAAGCACTGAACCATTGGGTTTAATTCATACTGATGTATGTGATTTAAAAATGGTTCAATCTAGAGGTGGCAATAAGTATTTTATTACTTTTGTTGATGATTGCATTAAATACTGTTATGTGTATTTGCTAAAAAGTAAGGATGAAGCTTTGGATAAGTTCATTCTATACAAGACAGAGGTTGAGAATCAACTTGGTAAAAAGATTAAGGTGTTAAGAAGTGATAGAGGTGGTGAATATGTAGCACCATATGGTGACTATTGTGCACAAAATGGAATTATTCACCAAACCACTGCACCTTATTCGCCTCCATCAAATGGAGTTGCTGAAAGGAAAAATCGTACCTTAAAAGAAATGATGAATGCTATGTTAATAAGTTCTGGATTGCCACAGAACTTGTGGGGGGAGGCAATTCTCTCTGCAAATTACATTTTAAATAAGGTGCCTCGAAAGAAAGTTGATCAAACCCCGTATGAACAGTGGAATGGTCGAAAACCATCATATAAATTCTTACGAATGTGGGGGTGTCTTGCAAAAGTTCTTGTACCTACTCCTAAGAAAGAGAGGATAGGTCCAAAAACTGTTGACTGTTTATTTATTGGCTATGCACATAATAGTAGTGCGTATCGGTTTCTTGTACACAAATCTGAAAACCCAGATATACACAAGAACACGATCATGGAGTCTAGAAATGCGTCGTTCTTTGAGAATATATTTCCTTGTAAAGAGGAATATACTTCTAAAAAACGCACATTTGAGACTGTTGGGAAAACTAATAAAACCCAAGAAGATGATGTTAATGTTGAGCCTAGACGTGGGAAACGCACTAGGACCTCAAAATCTTTTGGTCCAGACTTTCTAACTTATGTTATAGAAAGTGAGCCTCAAAGTTATAATGAAGCTATTAGATTACCAGATGGTCCATTGTGGAAAGAAGCAATCAAGAGTGAAATTGATTCTATCCTACAAAACCATACTTGGGAACTGGTAGATCTTCCTCCTGGTTGTAAGCCGTTGGGCTACAAGTGGATTTTTAAAAAGAAAATGAAGACGGATGGTACTATTGATAAGTATAAGGCAAGGCTTGTCATTAAAGGGTATAGACAAAAGGAGGGTCTAGACTACTTTGATACGTATTCTCCTGTTACGAGAATAACTTCCATTCGTATGATTATTGCGATCGCAGCTTTGCGAGGTCTCGAAATACATCAAATGGATGTTAAGACAGCCTTCCTTAATGGAGATTTGAATGAAGAAATCTACATGGAACAACCTGAAGGATTTTCTGCTCCAGGGCAAGAAAATAAAGTGTGTAAGCTTGTTAAATCATTGTATGGCTTGAAACAAGCTCCAAAATAATGGCATGAAAAATTTGACAAAGCTGTACTCTCTAGTGGGTTTAAAATCAATGAGTGTGATAAATGTGTTTATGTCAAAGACACGAATGAAGGCTATGTCATCTTATGTCTATATGTTGATGACATGCTAATAGTGGGTAGTAATGATAAGATCATTAAATCTACTAAGAAAATGTTGAATTCTAAATTTGACATGAAAGATATGGGACTTGCTGATGTTATATTGGGCATCAAGATCTCTAGAAATACCAATGGACTTGTTTTATCACAGTCACATTATATAGACAAGATTCTAGAGAAATTCAGCAAGTCTGATACAAGTGTAGCCAGGACGCCTGTGGACTTAAGTCTACACCTATCCAAGAATACTGGTGAGAGTGTTTCTCAACTAGAATATTCTCGAGTGATAGGAAGCTTGATGTACTTGATGAGTTGTACAAGGCCTGACATTGCTTATTCAGTTAGTAGACTGAGTAGATACACTAGTAATCCTAGTGCTGAACACTGGAAAGGGATAATAAGGGTACTGCGGTACTTACGATATACACGTGATCAGGGATTGCACTACATGAGATATCCAGCTGTATTAGAAGGATACAGTGATGCGAACTGGATATCCGACATGAAAGATTCAAAATCTACAAGTGGATATGTTTTCACACTTGGTGGTGCAGCTGTATCATGGAAATCTTCAAAACAAACTTGTATTGCTAGATCGACAATGGAATCTGAATTCATTGCGCTAGACAAGGCAGCTGAAGAGGCTGAATGGCTTCGCCATTTTGTAGAAGATATTCCTAGATGGTCAAAACCTGTGCCAGCTATTTGCATACACTGCGATAGCCAATCTGCTATTGGAAGGGCACAAAGTAATATGTATAATGGTAAGTCTAGACATATTCGTCGTAGACACAATACCATTAAACAACTACTCTCTAGTGGGATTGTCACAATTGATTATGTAAAGTCAAAGGACAATATTGCGGATCCGCTAACCAAAGGGTTAAATCGAGAGTTAGTTAACAAATCATCTAGAGGAATGGGACTAAAGCCTATGACGTTGCAAGGGAATGGAATGGAAACCCAACCTAGTTGACTGGAGATCCCAAGATCTAGGTTCAAAGGGACAACCTAATTTCATGTACCTTAAGAGAATCACTGAGAAGATATGTTCTTCTGCCCATTTCCATAATTCAACAGTGATACCTGCATGGCGTGAGGGTAAGCTTAGCTTTTAATGACTATGTGCGTTGGTATAACCAAGCGGAGTATAGTAGGATACTCTAAATAGTCACCTATGTGAATGTGAAGTGGGGCCGCTTCTAAAAGAATTTGAGAAAGGCGAAATTCTTTGATAAACATTCACTGAACCAGGCGAGTGTTCAAGGCCAAAATGAACACAAGTGTAAGAACTAAACTATGTTTGGAAAGCTCCTGTGTGATGTCTGTCGGTTGTTTACACTAATGGCAATCAGTTCAAGACTATACGTTCACTGGTCAGCCAGTAAATCTGATAGATTGTCACAAGGGAAGGTTCAAAGCCAAAAGCTACCTATCCTTTGCAGGAGTGATCCGTTGTGCTCTCTCTTGTCGAGTCTATGTTGTCTCACATCGTTTCGATTAATTTCATTCATGTGGGGGATTGTTGGATAAAAATTAATTTTGGCCATGTTTGAGGTCAAATAAATGTGGGATCCATTTAGAGTTTGAATGGGGTCCTTGTGGATTTGTGTTCTCCTCCATGAGGAGATGAACTTTGGATATTTACATGTCCAAAATTATTGTGGAGTGAATGAGAAATTAATCCATTGAATACATTTATATAATGTACATACATGAATGCATGGGAAAAATGTATATACATGAGTGTATTTATTCTCATTCATGGATAATGCACATTCATAGATGAATCATGTATATACATGGATGAATCTATAGATTCATAATGGATATACATGGATGAATCCACAAATACATAATGTACAAATGAATATACATGGATGAATCTATAGATTCATAATGGATATACATGGATGAATCCACAAATTCATAATGTACATCCAATGAATCCTCTCTCCCCTTAGTCCTATATATTCTGAGCTTTCTCCTCAGAAATTTCAGAGTCAGAAAAACAAGAGCTATTTTCCTTCCTTCCAATATTCCTTCCTGAGAGAGACACAGAACATAGTTGGTTCGCCGGAGCAGTCGAACACCGTGCTTGTCTACTGCTGGTTATTGCCGCTGTATCCTGGGAGGCAGACGCCGGAGATATCCTCAAGCACTTCTGGTGAGGCGGCGAATCTGTTTTAAGGAAACTGTGAAATATCACAGGCCTCGGTTTGATCTTATTTTTGTTATAGTTTTCCTATTATTGCTTTCTGTTTACATATTGTAGTTCTGTTTCAATTCAAGTTCTATTTTCCAGTTTGATCTTATTTTTGTTATAGTTTTCCTATTATTGCTTTATGTTTACATATTGTAGTTCTGTTTCAATTCAAGTTCTATTTTCCAGTTTGTAATCAAGAATCTGTTTCTGTTTTCCAATTGTATCAATGTAATTTTTCCAACATTTTGGTGGATAAATTAGGCAACACTCCACAAGAGTAATGAGTCATGTATTGAATTCCAAGGAGGCTAGCAGCAATTATCCGTTTAATAAACGTATCAAATATAGTTCAACCTAAGCTATTATTTACTCTCTTTGCTCTAAAATTAAAATTATTTATTTCATTTTGTTATGCCTGATTTAAGAGTCTTTATTTTTGAAAAGTCACGGTAATTTAACTACACATTTCTCTGTGGGGCTATTTTGACAGAAATCTTAACAGTTTCACTTTAATCCGAAACTACATGGGGGTAAATGTCCACTTTTAAAGTACAGGGGGTAAAGTAAAAATGAGCCTTACCACAGGGATAAAATATAATTAACCCAAAAGTTTATACTCCACATTTTAGGATTCTTTTTTTCTTTTTTTTTTTCTGGGGCAATATCTAGTATATATATAAAACCTTCCACTTTTCATTTGATAGGACACTGGAATTTTAAACTTGAAAGAAAGTCAATTATGGAAAGTTCAAAAAATTCCACAGCATTAAAAAAAAGTAGTCCTTAAATGGTTGAAATCCCAAAAGAGGCTCTTAATTTGAGAGAGAGTAAGGGCATGTTTGCGCGTCGTAATAATCACATTGAGTGAGATAATCCAGAAAAATAGAGAATCTCATTGAATTTTTGCATATGTGGTTATTCCTAGATTCCATTACATTGATACAATTTATGAGTTAATTTAAGCACAATTTTTAACATTTCTATCAATTTTTTTAATGGCATCATTCAAGATAATGTATTCAATACCGAAATACTCTGTAAATCATGAATGATTTCATTCAAATTCATGGATGCACAAATAGACCATAATATCTTATAGAAAACTAAAAAAGTGGAAAAGATGAGGCTTAAATACAAATGGTCTATAAAGACGCACAAATATTTATTCAAATTCGTGGATGCACAAATAGACCCTAATATCTTATAGAAAACTAGAAAAGTGGAAAAGATGAGGCTTAAATACAAATGGTCTCTGAAGACGCACAAATAGGCCCTGAAGCTTGGTCCCTATTTTATTTTAGTCCCATAGTTTAAATTGCCTCAATTTGGTCTCTAAAGTTTTTAAAAAGAAATATGGTCTAAATATCCCATTCTGTCAGAAAATTTGACAAAATCCACCCACTAAATACGCTGATAAAAAGGTGAGGAAATTATTGGTGTTTATTTTTCCCCTAAAAAGTGTGATAGTGTATGTGAGCAAATTCTGATAACTTTTCTCACATAATTAGATATTTGGACCACATTACTTCTATTTAAAAATGTCAAAGACCAAATTAATAAAAGAGCACTACTACACTCACACACTTTTTGACACACAACTTTAGCTTTAAATGCACGTACTCTGTGTAGTGTGAGTGGTGCATAGAAAAGTGTGAAAAATTCAAACAACACAAGGTACAAGCATTTAAAGCATAGTGTGTCAAAAAGTAAGGAGAAAAGTGTGTATACCTAACATTATTGTTAATACAATTGAAACTACATAGAGACTAAAATAAGACGGCGACTTTTGTAATTAAGCCTAAAGATGACATTGTAGAGGTTTGCTAAGTAAGTAATTAAAAACATCATATGACTAAATTTATGTCAAGCCCTAAACGAGCGTGGCATCTTGTGGTCTTACAACACTTTCATGACGTGGCCGCGTGTGATGTGACGAAGCATGGCGCATGATGTTGTGACGACATGCCCAAAAATGACACATCTTAATAACTAAGGCTTAACTACATTTTACACATTCTTAGTTTACCTTTTGTGTCAATTTGGTCTTTATAGTTTAGAAAAGTGTCATTTTAGTTCCTCAAACACTATTTGTGACAAATTTTTTACTTTCGGTGACAAAATTATTTGTCACTAAAAGGAGTTATTGGACTTATTTGACACACTTATAAAACTACATGGACTAAAGTGAGACTTTTTAAATTATAAGGGCCAAAAAGACCAAGGTGCCAAACTACAAGGGTGTAAAATGTAATTAACCCTAATAACAAAGATATTTTTTTTTGGCTTAATTACAAAATAGATCCTTGAGTTTGGTCTATGTGTTATTTTAGTCCCTCTAATTTTAATTGCGTCAATTTGATCGCTGAAGTTTTAAATAGAAGTAATTTGATTCACATGCCCCATTTTATGAGAAATTTTGACAGAATTAACCCACTGTTATGCACAATTATGCTGATAAGCGGGTTGAGAAATTTGTGATATTCCATTTTTGCCCCTAAAAAGTGTGACACTGCGTAGTATATGAGTAAATTCTGTCAACTTTTCTCATAGAATTGAAAATTTGGACCAAATATTAATTGCTTCTATTTAAAACTCCAGGGACCAAATTGACACAATTGAAACTACAAGGACTAAAATGACAAAAGACCAAACTTCAGGGATATGTTTTGTATATAACCCATATATATATATATATATATATTTATAACAATAACAAAGATATTTAATGTCAAATATAAACTAATTAGAAGTATTTTATAGTTCGTACGAATGCTTGTCAAAAATACGGGCCAAGCTATGATACGACCAGTCGTATCATAAGTGATAGGACCAATTGTTGTTTTTAGAGAACAACTTTTGTTACTCGATAAATAACATTTTGTTAAATTGAGTACAAAAATTTGTTACCGAAAATGTAACAAAAATTTGTAAATTTGTTACCAAAATTTTGTATTAGGAACAACATTTTGTTATCTAGGTACAAAACAATGTTAAAAAAATGTGCCAAAATTTATTACCAATATTTTTTACACAGGATTTTAAAAAATTGTTCCACGAGTAACAAAAGTTATTTCCAAAAAAATAAAAAATGGTCTATGGTATAACTGGTCGTATCATAGAATTCTCCCAAAAATGCAGAATTACGAACATGCTTCACATAAGTGAAAATTACAATGACAACATGAGTATAGCTAGATAGTTCCTTTGGCGCCGAACTGAATCTTATCTTCCTCTGTCATATAGGTCGGATGTTTAACCTCACCTCCTTCCCCTTGTAATCGGAAAAATTATGCCAAAATTTCAAGGACTTCCTCTTTCAGTGTTTGTGGGAGTAATGGACATGAAGCATTAAATTCAATTTTTTGGCCGGATTTTCTTTGTAAATATTGTATTTGCAAAATTGCTAGATCAAAAATCGAACAAATTAAATGACAAAATTGCCGTTGTCCTAAAAGTGGATTTTTTATGCAATATGGGGTCGTTTAAAAAAAAATGCTATAGCGATTGCAATTGCAATTGCAATTGCAAAAAATTGTGCCGGAGCCAAAGTAAGCACCATGTCATTCAAAATAAGGTTAATGGAACACCAGACAAGTCGTATATAAATATGATAAATATATGAGCTTTTACAAGTAGACAAGTGTAAGGGTAAATAATTATATTTTACTCTTATGTAGTTAAACTTATTTTCACCTTACCTCTATATTTTAAAATAAGGACCATGTCATACAAAAATTTCAAAGTGGTAAGTATCCAGTTTGTGTTTCAGATTAAAGTGAAACTACTAAGATTTCTCTGAAAAAAGTCCTACACAGAGATTAAGTATAAAAATTAGCCCTACAAATGAGAGTTTAAGCGTCAATATTAACCCCACATAATTAGTGCCATAATTAAAGGGACTCAGTGTTAAAAATTAACCCCAAAGCTGGGTTAAATGGTAGAATTTTCCCTATAGAAGGGTTTATTTCCAAAATTAATCTCACAATATTTTTGGCCAATTTTAGAATTTTTATCAGTTTTGAGGTAAATTTTTACAGTTTCACTTTAGCCCGAAACTATAAAAGGAGTGAGTATTCACTTTTGAAGTACAGGGGGTAAAGTGAAAATGGACCTAACCACATAAAGGTAAAATACAATTAACCCTAAAAAATTGAGTGATAATTACACTACCTTGTTGAAGTAAACTTAAAATTCATAAACTTCACTCATGGTACTAAATTTTATAGCTGCCTCCCATGAGGTTGGGGTTGACCCTTGTAGGGGTGAAATAATAAACCGAATCACAGAACCGAATCGATCGGTTCAATCGGTTTTCATTGCATGTACATAGTGTGAAATCGAAACTGAACTAAAAAAATTGCACTAAAATTAAAAAAATCGAACCGAACCGAACCGAACTAAACTATTCGATCAGTTGGAAAATTCCCCAAAAATCGACCGAACCAAACTGAACCGATTTCACCCTTAAACCATTGAGTACCTTTCACTAGTCAACTCACAGTCTATCGTTAATTTTTTGGTTAATTTTTTTTTTTAAACTTATCACTTTACGCCTTTAAAAATTCTCAAAATTTTTTTTTTTTTTTTTAAATAACTACTTTACTCATATGTGTTATAAACTTATCACTTCATAAAAATTATTTTATAAAATATTTAATATTTTAAAATAACTACTTTATTCATTTGAAATAATATAGCCAATACGATATTATTTTGACTAGATTTTTTCTTCTTCTGATTTTCTCCCCCTTCCACTACCAATCCACTCCACAAGGCTTAAAATTCATGCAGTTATTTATTTTTTTTAAAAATTCTTGGCCTTGATAAGGGTAAGATAGTCATTTATTTTTTTCCAGACTATCATTTTCTCGTTCATCGTACGGATCTTAAGCGAATTATAGATTTGCATATGGAATTGGTGGAGTTTTGCGAAATGATTTAGGTCTGGTGATTGGTGCTTTCTCCAAAAATATTGGTGTGGCAGCAGACTCCAATGTGGCCGAACTTTTGGCCGTTGTTGAGGGATTGAAATTGTTCTTTAACGGTGGAGCCATAGGCTTGGGTGATTCTTTTCTTAGAGAGCGATTCAGAGATGGCCATATGGTGGTTACATGCATAAAGCGGAAAATAAACCTAGGAGAGTATGATGAGTTGCTCGACAAATCGAGTGAGTTGGTTGCCACAGGCATTTCAAGAAGCGGGAACGCAGGGCCGGCCTTGAGGCCATGTGGTGAAGCAATTGCATGGTGTCTCATTTTTTGGTCTATTTTTTTTTTTTTTTAATTTATTCCTAATTTCTACGAAATTTATCATTTTAGGCCTATTTGCTTCTAATTTCTTCTTAATTCACATTTTTTCTTTTAATTTCTTCCTATTTTCTATGAAACTTAGTATAGAAGATCCGCCTTCGAAAGTTCGCTTGAGGTCTCAGACAATTTTTAGAATATCAGGACCGGCTCTGCGGGAACGGTCTTGCAGACAGTCTCACCTCCTATCCTGGATTTAGGCTTTAGCTTGCACATTCGGGTTCATAGGGCTTTGGTCACATGCTTTCGGTTCTATGTAAATTTTGAGATTTCCTATAGAGAAGGGGGCTTTTGATAGCTATTCCTTGCGTGTAAACTTTTGTGTTTTAGTCCTCATAGGACTAGTTCCTACGTGTTGTAACACCTTCCTTATGATAAAATACTTTGCCTTTGAAAAAAAAAAAAAAAAAAAGATTTGCTGATTTTCACTGGTTGGTTGAATATATGATTTACCCAAAAACTTGTTCCCATGCTATGTCAAAAATGCCAAAAGACCTATAGGAGGTGATTTTCAAGAAACAAATAGCATACTTATGGAAGTGCTTGAAAATAATTTTTGAAAAGCTTGCGAGATCTCCATGACATTCTCTGTTGCTCAAGTTCCTTTATCTTATATTTTTATTTTTATTTAGTTATTTTTTGTAGCATTTTTAGTTCGACTGAGAAGAAAATGCTATTTTTACTAGATTTTCCTTACAAATATTTGCGGCATACTAAGAGAATGTTCGATGACCCATAGTGAAATTTTTCAGTTCAGTTCAGCAAAAAATTCATTAAAAATTTTAAGTGAAAAAATTCTATTGAAAATAATAATTGAATGCAGTCTATTTCGTTATTTGAAACACTGCTTTCAGTATTGCAAGTTCAATTGCTTAAAATTTTTAGTACTTAAAATTCAATACTATAAGTTTTAGTTTTATCAAACAGACCGTAAGTTTGAATGCTACAGGCCCACACCCAAGTGTAATGTAATAGATTCTTGATGTGATATGGGTTAAGGGCCCAAATATGGCCGTGTATAATCTGGTCGATTTTTGAAGCAATGTGGGCCAAGGCCCAAGGTTGCCTTTGTTTAATGTGATCACTGGGTCAACCACTGTTGACTGGTCTTGATCTTTTTTATCAACTTTGACGCATTTTGATATGCGGATATGGGTAATACTTGGGACATACTCATTCACACTATTTTTGGGATATGATTTAAAAGATGTGTCTATTTCTCTCATGTGTTCTCTCCTGTGTAACTGTAGGATTCACCCATTTTAAATAAAAAAGGTGGATGTAGGGAGAAAAATGGTAGGTGCATAATAGGGTGGGCATTCGGTCGGTTCGGTTCGGTTCGGTTCGATTTGGACAAATTCGGGTTGGTTTTGTTCGGTTCGGTTTGGAGAAATGAGAACTGAAACTGAACTGAATTATATTTCGGTTCGGTTCGATTTGGTTTTGGTCAATTCGGTTCAGTTCGGTTCGGTTTGGAAATTCGATTAACTGAATTTTAAAAAAATTATACTTTCTTTTCTTTTTATTTTCATTTTCACAACTTTTTTATATGTTTTTTTTCCCATTTTTCTTTCATATTACAAAGAAAATATATATTTATATTTACTTATATATAATATCCTTATATTTTTGTAATATATAGAGTTGTATATAAAATTATATTAATAATATATAAACTAAAAAAAACGATTTTTTGGTTCGGTTCGGTTTGGGACAGTCTGAAAAAAAAAAAATTAGTCCGGTTTGAAACTGAACTGAAATCTTTAACTGAACTGAAATAAAAATTTTAGTTCAGTTCGGTTCGAATTTCGATTAACTGAACTATTTGCCCACCCAAGGTGCATTTAGAATTTCCCCTGCAAATATGATCCTTGCTTGCCTTAGGCCCTTAGACATGGCTAATTGGGCTCAATACACAAGCTAGGAATTTAATTAACTTTATCCTAGAATTCCAATACGAAAATGAGAGCGAAAAGGCAGAAACATGAATAATATATTTTATGTGTTTCACCCCAAAACTAAGATTTTGTCTGCGAAATTGTGGAGATTTCCACCATACTCAAAGGTAATGTTTGGCAGGTTGGATAAAACTGTCGAATATGATAGAATAAAGTTGGATCGGATAGGATATGTAAGCCTGTCGGATAAGTTTTTTTTTTGAACAGCAAAACGATTTTTATTAAATGAGCCATAAAGGCCAAGAGAGATACAAAACATCTCAACAAGGAACTACAAAGAAAATCACCCCATGACAAACCATACCACAGCCCCCAAAACAAGCAAAGAAAAATACAACCTCTCACAATACCCCCAAATCAAAAATGCTGCAACAAAACCTCAAACCACATGTAGTGTGTAGCAGTCCAAGCAAAAGGGGCAGCACTTCAGCAACAAAAGTCATAAGTGTTAAGTCTATAGCAGCAACTAAGTCAAACCAAAATCCCAATTCAGCAATAAAGGCCGAAACCAAGTGCTCCCTATCTGTGAAATTTTTTATGTCTCCCTCATTGATTTTAACGGATTTAATTCCATTTAGCAACAAGACATATTAAATATTGTTCTACATTTGACAATATAATGTGCCGGGATAACAGCTCCGAATATTATTAAAATTTAAAAGTTTTACTATAATAAAATTTATTATTTGTTATTATTTTTATCAAATATTCTTTTCTATGTTTAAAATACAATTTTTTACTTGAAATTTAATTTTATAATTTTTTATAAATATTTTTATATTTCCAATATCCTTTTATTATTTTCTAAATACTACTTTTATGATTTTTAAAAATATATTATCATTTTTTTGTCTAAAAGAAATATACATATACATATATATATGTTACTCCATCCGTCTCATATTTTGAGTCCTATATTCTATTTTGGGATATCCTAAATTTATGTCCACATTTGAAAATTAGTCAATGCATCTTTTCCAATTTTACCCTCACTATCACATGTAAAAGGTGGAAAGATATACTGCAATTTCGGAAGAATGTAAATATATATTTTTTGCAATGATAATGTTCCCTTAATAAAGTGAGTTCAAAAAGATAGACTCTAAAAATAGGACGCATCCACATAGGGAGTGATATGTCCAGAAATATCTTGTAATTACCTAACCGCCACGTGTTCAGCTAATGACCCGGGGAAGACAGATTTGAGGCATGGAGCCCACGCTCCCGAGGGATGCTGCAGTTGCCACCCGAGATACTCGGGCGGTCGTAGTGGGGCCCCGAGGATCACGGCATCAATCACGTTTCCCCTCAAATCGTTACACAGCTGTCGCTCGATCAAGAGAATTAGTGGTTTCCTTAACTGCTTAGGAAACTCACCAAATATTGGGCAAATCTATTGTGATTAGATTAGGCTTCCTAATCTAGTGAAATTTACCATGTAAAGGTGAACTCTTACACTTATAAAAGAGCCCACCTACCCTCTCAAAAGAGGATCCGAATATCAACTCTCTAAGCAGATACACCTTAGAGAAATCACCAACACACACGCATACACCCGGCTGGTATTACTGGTAGTGCCGCCCCACTTTGTTGGCTCACCAGGCCGCCGGTGATCTGCTAGTGAACGCGCATAGACGCAACCGTGGACGTAGGTCACCTCATTAACGGGGCCGAACCACACACAAACCTTCTGTGATTTCATTTTTCTTCTTAAAATTGCCCTCACCAGTTTTCGGCATCATCAGTTTGGCGCCATCTGTGGGAAGCGACACGATTTCCTTGTTAACAAAAATCTTTGACTGATCAACATGCCAAAGAAGAAGGGCAAGAAGACCGCCGATTCAACCGGTCAGGAGGACCTACAGATCGAGACGCGGGCGACCTCCATGACCTCCGACCAGGTCGCAGTAGCGCTGGAGCGGCTCTTGGAAGGCCAGCTCCGGACACAACAGCAAATAGATGCGCTCATAGCCCATAATGAAAAAGTGGTCGAGGACTACGAGAAAAGCCCTTCGTCGGAGAAGCGGCCTGAAAAGAGCACTCCCAGTCAGAGGCCCGAAAGGAGCGCTCCCAGCAAGAAGCCTGCCCGGACGCACGGAAAGACTAGGTCCGCCCCAGGGTCCCAACTAAACCGGGAAAGCCGGGCAGAGGGGGAGCGCAGCCAGCCTGCCAAGCGCCCACAGGAAGGACCTCGGTATGTCCCTCGCCGAGCGCGACGAGTAGAGGATGCCCGGATCCTCATCGAGCGGCGGCGAGCTGCAAGGGGAGAAGCACCCGGACGAAAGGTCAGGGAACCGGTCGACGATCCGCCCGCCCTAAGCCGGGATGATCTCAGGCACAGGCTGTCCCGGACTCGTAGCCGAGTGCTATCCCCAAGATCGACGCGCTTCGAGGACGAGGCATCATCGTCCGATCCAACCTACTACTCAGGTGCAGAGAGAAGGATCGGGCGTACTGATGTCAAGGCCCAGGTCGAGGAGCTGCAGCAGCAGATTGAGAGGCTGAACCGCAAGTCCGGCCACGACCTCACTAATACAGAAACGGAGTCACCCTACACTGCCCGGGTGACACAGTTCCCGATTCCGCGGAAGTTCAAACCCCCTCATCTCAGCTCATACGACGGCAAGGGGAGTCCAGTGGACCACATCCGCACCTATAAGGCGCAGATGGCACTGGTCACTACCACGAACGAGTTGCTATGCCTGGCATTCCCCAGTACTTTAAAGGGATCAGCCGCGCAATGGTTCCATGCTCTGAAACCGCGGACGGTTGACGATTTCAAGACCCTCGGCAAACTCTTCATTAGTCAGTTTGTCGGGATGCTGGACCGGTCGCAGCCAGACACCCAGCTGCTGGCTGTCAAGCAGCAAAGAGGGGAATCTTTGAGGGAGTACGTAGATCGTTTCAACCAGCAGAGGCTTTTGATTCGCAACCTCAATGAGACCGCCGCTATCATGGCTTTCTGCTCAGGAGTTCAGCACACCAAGGTGGCCACGTCCTTTCATCGCAATCGACCGGCAACCCTGGTGGAACTCTCGGAAAGAGTAGGGAAGTACATAGACACCGAAGAATTCCTGAAGACGAAGCGCGCCAGCCAGACGGGAGACGAGTCCCCGAAGGCAAAGCGCAAACGCGAGGGATTTGAGAAAGGCCCGGGAAAGAAGCCAAAGCAAGACCAAAGAGAGGCTAGGGGTCAGCCCCCAACAGCTTTTACACCTCTTTCCCGACCCATACATGAGGTGATGGCCGCCGCGGAGGCGCAGAGGTTGCTTCCGCAGCCTACCAAGCTCAGAGCCCCTCCCGGCAAGAGGAATCGGGAGAAGTTCTGCCGTTATCACAAGGATCACGGCCATGAAACGGAGGATTGCTTCAAACTGAAAATAGCAATCGAAAAGTTGATCGAGCAGGGCCATCTTGCCGAGTTTGTCACAGTGGACAGACAGCCCCGACAGGATGCCCGGGCTCCCGGTCAGCCTCCTCCACTGCTCGGCCACATCAACGTGATCTCCGGAGGAACATCTGGCGGAGGTGATTCGCAGTCGGCACGGAAGAGGCATGCCCGAGCATCCCGAGCGGATGTATGGCAGGTCCAATCCACCGGCCCCTCACCAACTGACGTCCTGACGTTCTCATCCGATGATATACATGGCCTCCACTGCCCCCACGACGACCCGCTGGTAGTGACACTGTCTATAGCAAACTACATGGTCCAGAGGGTACTAGTCGACACGGGCAGTTCGTCGGATATAATGTTCGCAGCGGCATTCGACCAACTCGGGGTCGATAGAGATCGGCTCCGGCCAGTCGCTACTCCCCTGGTCGGATTCAACGGTTCTAGCACCCAACCGCTCGGCACGATCGAACTCCCGGTACTCATGGGGACCTATCCACAACAGGTTTCCCTGCTCACCAATTTTGTGATAGTGGATGCCCCATCGGCCTACAACGTCATCCTTGGGAGGCCGACCCTCAACAGAGCACGAGCAGTTGTCTCCACATACAGCCTAACTGTAAAAATCCCGACTCCTCAGGGACCAGGATGCTTGCGAGGAGACCTGACCACGGCTCGGAGTTGTTATGTTAGCTCGTTGCGACGGGGGGCAATCACCGAGACTCTGAATGTCCAAGAAATGGATCCCCGGGACCCGAGAGACATGATAGGGCCGATGGAAGAATTGGAGCAAGTTGTGCTAGACCCGGAGCACCCGGATCGGACGATCGACGTAGGCGCGCTGCTGGAGCCTGCCTTGAAAGAAAAATTGGTCCAGTTCCTGAAGCAAAACCAGGATGTCTTTGCGTGGAGTCATGAGGACATGCCCGGGATTGATCCCCGGGTGATGTCCCATCACCTCAATGTTAGCCCAGACTGCCGTCCGGTAAAGCAGAAGAGAAGGGGCATGGCGTCCGAAAGGCAAAAAGCTGTAAGTGAGGAGGTAGAGAAGCTATTAAAAGCTGGCTCCATCCGGGAGGTCCACTACCCCGACTGGCTAGCCAACGTTGTTCTGGTCAAGAAGAGTAATGGTAAATGGAGGATGTGTGTGGACTTCACTGACCTCAACAAGGCCTGCCCCAAGGACTGTTATCCGCTGCCCAGGATAGACCTCCTCGTCGATTCAACGGCAGGCCACTCACTCCTCTCGTTCATGGACGCCTACTCCGGGTACAATCAGATCAGCATGTACCCCGAAGACGAAGAGAAGACGGCGTTCATCACCGACCAAGGCACGTACTGTTACAGGGTCATGCCCTTCGGCCTTAAGAACGCCGGGGCTACATACCAGCGCTTGGTCAACTTCATGTTCAAAGATCTTATCGGAACGTCCATGGAGGTATACGTGGACGATCTCCTGGTCAAGAGTCGAGATGAACCCGATCACCTGGGGCATCTGGCCGGGGCCTTCAGCATTTTGAGAAAATTCAGGATGAGGTTGAACCCGGCCAAGTGCACCTTTGGGGTCTCATCCGGGAAGTTCCTCGGTCATCTGGTCAGCAGACGGGGAATAGAGGCAAACCCTGACAAAATCCAGGCCATCATCAACATGCGGTCACCCAAGTCAACTAAGGAAGTTCAGAGCTTAGCCGGACGGGTGGCCGCACTGAATAGATTCGTTTCCAGAGCAACTGACCGTTGCCTACCATTCTTCAAAATTCTCCGTAAAGCTTTTCAATGGTCAGAGGAATGCGAGGAGGCGTTCCAGGAACTCAAGAGATACCTGACCTCTCCGCCTCTATTGTCGACACCTACAGTCGGAGAAGAACTGTTCCTGTACTTGGCGGTGTCGCCCTCGACAGTCAGCTCAGCACTTGTCCGGGAAGAGCACGGGGTACAGTTTCCAGTATATTACACCAGCCGAGCACTGCAAGGCGCGGAAAGCCGGTACTCCCGCATCGAGAAACTGGCCTTCGCCCTCGTTACATCGGCCCGAAGGCTCCGCCCGTACTTCCAGGCCCATGCCATCGTAGTACTGACAGACCAACCCCTCCGCAGAATCCTCTCTCGACCGGACACATCCGGAAGGCTCGTCAAGTGGGCTTTGGAACTGGAGGAGTTTGAGGTAACTTATAGACCGCGGACGGCCATCAAGGGACAAGCCGTCGCAGATTTCTTGGTCGAGTTTACGTATCCAGAAGACCCGATAGAAGAACTCGAGCCTCCGGCCTTACCGCCCGGATTGCTCGCCGGCATCCCCACATGGATACTGCATGTCGATGGCTCTTCCAACCGGCAGGGCAGTGGGGCCGGAATTATCCTGACCACCCCCGAGGGCATCCAGCTTGAATACGCTTTGAGATTCGGGTTTCGTGCCTCCAACAACGAGGCCGAGTACGAAGCCCTCCTGGTTGGGCTGTAATTAGCCGTTTCGATGAGCGCACCACAGGTCGAGAGCTACAGCGACTCCCAGCTCGTGGTCAATCAAGTAAACCAAGAATACGAAGCACGGGAAGATAGCATGATGGCCTACCTAGCACTCGTCCGAACAGCGTCCAAACAACTCCAAGGCTTTTCCATCACTCGAATACCCAGAGAAGAGAACACCAGGGCTGACCGGCTCGCCCGCCTCGCATCGTCGGCTGAGTCAGACTTGCCCGGGATAAGGATACAATTCCTACCCGAGCCAAGTGTGATCAACTCAGAAGGCATGGAGGTCGACCCGGTCACTCTGGGACCCAGCTGGATGGATCCGATCATGACTTTCTTGACGACAGGAAGGCTACCGGACGAGAAAGAGGAAGCAAGACGGGTCAAGTACCGAGCGGCACGATATCATGTCCTAGACGGTGTCCTTTATAAAAGGGGGTTCACCATCCCGTACCTTCGTTGTGTCCATCCCACGCAAGTTCAAGCAATACTGTACGAAATTCACGAAGGCGTGTGCGGGAACCACGTAGGGAGTCGGACACTCTCAAGAAAGGCCCTACTACAGGGGTACTACTGGCCAACCATGGCTCGGGATTCGCAGGAGTACGTTCGAAGGTGTGACAAGTGCCAACGGTACTCTCCCATGATAAACCAACCAGGAGAACTTCAGACACCGGTCCTAAGCCCTTGGCCATTCGCCCAATGGGGAATCGACATCGTTGGTCCCTTGCCAACGGGGAAGGGGCAGGTCAAGTTTGCTGTGATAGCCGTGGACTACTTCACAAAGTGGGCGGAGGCCGAGCCCCTGGCAACAATAACCGAGAGAAAGATGGAACATTTTGTGGAAAGAAATATCCTTAGCAGGTTCGGTATTCCGCGAGTCCTGATTAGCGACAATGGAAGACAGTTTGATACACCCGTCTTTAGACAGTTCTGCTCGGACTATGGAATATTGAACCACTACTCTTCTCCTGAGCACCCACAAGCTAATGGTCAGGCCGAAGTAACCAACCGTATGATTTTGCAGTCGATTAAGACGAGGCTCGAAGGTGCTAAAGGCCTGTGGGCCGACGAACTCCCAGCCCTTCTGTGGGCCTACCGTACCATACCCCGGGCGGCAACAGGCGAAACCCCCTTTTCCTTGACTTATGGTTTTGAGGCGGTAGTCCCCACGGAGCTCGGGCTACCCACATACCGGGTGGCCACCTTCACTGACCCAGATAATGGAGAGGCCCTCAGGACGGAACTAGACCTGGTCGAGGAGAAAAGAGACCAAGCCTATCTCAAGGTGGCAGCTTACAAGCAAAGGGTCTCACGGTATTACAATAGTAAGGTGAAGCATCGTAGTTTCCAGGTTGGGGACCTTGTTCTTAAAGCAGTGAACCAGTCAACCCGAGTCCCAAGCCATGGGAAGTTGGGAGCAAACTGGGAAGGACCATATACAGTCACTCGGGTCAACCGACCAGGAACCTATTGGCTACAAAGTATGGATGGGCACGACCTCAGCCACCCCTGGAACGTGCAACATCTCCGCAAGTACTATCAGTAGCGCATAGCTACGGGAGTCTAGTGTTATGAGGAGAATTCTTTTTCTGCGTAGCCTTGATAGGACAATTGTTACAGATTGTTATTTTTGAATAAAATGGAAAGTTTGCTTTGAAACATTATTCCCTTCGGTACATCAGGCTTACCCAAAAAACCTCGGGCCTAACCCCGAGGCACCAAAAAACCTCGGGCCTAACCCCGAGGCACCAAAAGAAAGACCTCGGGCCTAACCCCGAGGCACCAAGAGACCTCGGGCCTAACCCCGAGGCACCAAAAGGACCCTGCAACCACCCATGTTCCAGGTCGGTTTCCTATGGTGGATCCCCAACACGCCCCCTCCTTAACAGGAGCCCTGGGGGCAAAAGGGTCCTCCAACTAAACAGGAAATTAACTCAAGCTATGCTTAGGTCCAGCCGACGATGGGGCCAAACCCCTAGGTGGCCAGCGATGGCAAGCTTCAAAAGGACCCTGCAACCACCCATGTTCCAGGTCGGTTTCCTATGGTGGATCCCCAACACGCCCCCTCCTTAACAGGAGCCCTGGGGGCAAAAGGGTCCTCCAACTAAACAGGAAATTAACTCAAGCTATGCTTAGGTCCAGCCGACGATGGGGCCAAACCCCTAGGTGGCCAGCGATGGCAAGCTTCAAAAGGACCCTGCAACCACCCATGTTCCAGGTCGGTTTCCTATGGTGGATCCCCAACACGCCCCCTCCTTAACAGGAGCCCTGGGGGCAAGAGGGTCCCATACCTAAACAGGAAATTAACTAAAGTTTCGCCTAGGTCCAGCCAGCGATGGGGCCAAAACCCCTAGGTGGCCAACGATGGCAAGCTTCAAATGCTCCTGCAACCACCCATGTTCCAGGTCGATTCCCTACGGCCATTCAGTCCCGTACACCCGCACTCCTGCCTTTGCAAAATGCTTGGGGGGCAGGGGACAGGAGGACAAAAGGGTAACGCTAAGGCCAAAACAGGGAATTATATCATTCGACTAGGTGTTCTGTGGGTTACGGTCCTAAAGCATTTGCTAAGGCAGATGTTAGGTTGGCCAAGGCCGTACGGATACTAGCAAAAGTTAAAAGCACAGTACAACAAAGTTAACGGAAGGATAACCTCAAGGGCCTTTTCATTAATTAAAATGAGTGTACAGAGCTTGGGGGGCAATTGTAGTAGCCTCCCCGAAAAATAAAAGTCTACAAACGACAAAAGCAAATAACAGGGAAGTCAGTTTTCCGCATTAATCACGTTCTCGGTCTCCCCGGCCTGTTCCCCCGGAATGGTAAGTCCCTCCTCCGCTAAGCCTCCCTCCGGGGTAAGCTCGGTGGCCTCAACAACGACCACAGGATCTCCAACGGCCGCAAGCCCCTCGCCAGCAGCTGGAGCTTCACCGAGTCCGGGATCCTCACCGATGTCCCAGTAATCCGAGTCAATCCCCGCGTAGGCCGAGAGAACCCACTCGGGGTGGTCCCGAGCTACCCGCCGCTTCAGATCCTCATAACCTTGGAAGAAGCCATCGTCAAAAGCTCCTTCCAAGGCCTCTGCAGAAGGCGCCTCGGTCACCGCTTTAGCCTGGGCCTCGGCTGCCGCGATAAGGGCCCGGGAAGTTTCCAGTTCGGCCAAAGCCGCTGCCAGGTTCGCCTGAGCCGCCCCTAAGCTCAAGGCCAGCGACTTCGTCTTGCTCGTCTCCACGGCCAGGGCAGCTTTTGCTACCTGCAGCTCTTTCCGTTCCTCCGAAAGGGCGGCTTCAGCGGCGCCCACCTTCGCGGCCAGGGATGAGTGGACGGATTCAGACCCCGCAGCTATGCAGCCAACCTACGGCAGGAGAACACACATCGGTTAAACAAGTAACAAGTGCAGGGCAAGTCCGCGTTTAAACAAAAAGAAGCAGAATACTCACCAGGTGGGAGACGCTGTATAGCCATCCTTGGATCCCTTGGGGGGTTAGCTCAGCACACGCCGTCACCTGGCTTGGCGCGAGGCAGGGCCTGAGTCTCTCCCGGGCCTCATCATGCCCGCCCGGGGGCAAACCCGATGGAACATCAGCCATGGGCACGGGCTCTTCAACAGCCGGCCTGGGGGGAATCGATGTCCCTACGGGACTTGGACGGGTATTGGTCCCGTGGCGAATGCGCCTGAGTGGGCGGTCGCCGCCTGGAACCTCGGTGGCCGGCCTCTTTCCTTGGGCGATTGCCACCCGAGCGGCAGCAGTGGCGGTAGCGGCGACCTGTCTCTCCCGCAGCTGATCCAAGTTGCGTTTGGGAGCCATTTCTGTAGAAACAAAGATCGTACGATCAAAGGTGCAAGGGGCAGAAATAGTACAAGTACATGTTACTGGCACACTTACCAGGGATGATGGGTGTAGAGCTGGGGGCCGGAATAGGCGGCTCAGGGGAGTATTTAGCGATGAGCCCTCCCGACCGGGACAGCGCGTTCCAGATGCTGACAGGCAACTTCGCTAGCTTCAAGATCCTGGCCCGGCACGCCTCAGAAATTTCTGGGGGTTTAGTTGAGCCCGCTGTAAAAAAAAAAAAAAAAAAAGAGAGAAGAAAACTGGTCAACAATCCACTGTGTTCCGGATAGTTCGGGATAGCAGATAAGGACGGAAGGGCGGTCTTACCCTTCAACTCCCTGGCCCAGGATGTCTTCAGCTGGCTCCCCGGAGCCATGTCACAGAGATGAAGGGTAGATACCTGGAAGAATTTTCCCTTCCACCCTTTATTGTTACTAGGGCAGTTGTCAATGATTTTCCTGCCCGGACGGGCGGAGAACGAGAAAAACCCCAACTCATTATGCACAGGGAATGGCCGGTAAGCCCAAAGGAACTCCTGTAGGGCAAGATCATACCCGAATGCCTGGGGCCACAATGATATACACCCCATCAAGAACCTCCACCCATTGGGAGCCAACTGGCCGGGAGCGATGTCAAGAAAAATCAATATGTCCCGAGCCACCGGGTGAAGCGGAAGTCGGAGGCCCGCCATCATAGCGTCCTCAAACAGGGTGACAAACCCTGACTGATATAGGTGCGTGCCGCCGGAATTCACGGCTAGGGCGCAACCGTCAGGAAGGGAGTACCTCTCCCTAATCCGGCGAAAGTCTCCAGAATGAAGAACGGAAGAGGTGGACTCACAAGCGAAGACCATGCGGTCGGTCTCCTCCGGCAGCTCGTCGCCTAATCCCCTCGAAACGGAGGCGACAGGGGCCTCCTCGGAAGACTGACTACTGGACAGGCGAATGGGGATCCAGGCCCCGCTTTGGTGGTCGAACGGGGATTCCGGGAGCTGGCCTTGGCTAGCACCCGGGGACCCCGACTGGTACTGCTCACTCTCCGATCTCGACGCGGAATTGAAGCCGGAGTGCTCCATCTCTGGCCCTCCGGCAGGAAGGAACCGACACAAAGGACGACTCGCGAAGGGATCGAAAACCCCGAGCCTGATATACAGGGGGGGCAGGGTTACTAACCTGAATGGTAGCAAGTAGATGCTCCGCAACACCAGGTAGCACTCTCTCAGAACCACGCAAGGAACACCCGTCCGGTTCAAGTGAGTTTGGGTTCCACCTGACTCGAAAAACGCTACGAATCTGAGAAGGAAGAAATCCCACTCCCGCTCAAACCCCACAAGATTCGTTCTCTCCAGTTTCGCTTCGAAAGGAAAAAGGAACAGGGAAGAGAAAAAAGAAAGATCAGAGACAAGAGAATCAGGAGGGTGCGCAGGAGGTGGGGCGAGTGCTCCATATATAGAAGACCTCGAACGGCCCAGATCAGAACAGATCCAGCGGTCCAGAAAATATCCCGCCCAAAACCGTCGCTTCGGTCACGTGGGGGGTCGCCTCAAAAGGCGCGCGCATTAAGTACACGTAAAGACGTTTTCGTTGGCTTCTGAACGGTTTGGTTACGCCCACGTCTCCATTCGTTAGGATCTAACCTGACCAACGATTGGTTGACGCGTGGAAGCAGCGGTCCAGGCCCGAGCAACCATAGCCCGGGCGCATTTGCGAGCCGGTCGGGAATTAACCTCACAGAGTTGTACAGAATTGATACACAGTTCAAGGGACTTAATGAAGGAAAAAGATGGCCTCAGGGACCTTTTTATTGCTATAAAAGGAAAACTGTACAAAGACGGGAGCAATTACAGTAGCCTTCCCGGAAGAAAGTAAAAAGAAGAAGAAGGAAAAATGTACATATGTGTGTAAACAAAAATGCCCTTAAGGTCTTTGGCCCTTCAAAGCCTTGACCTCCTCTTCCAGGGCAGCCACCTTCGCCGTCAGCCCCTCTACGGCCAGCTCCAAGGCGTGGGCATCCACCCCCCGCAGGGCGGAGTCCATCTGCAGCTCGGCGCCCATCTTCTCCACCGCCTGCAAGCGTTCTTCCATGTTCGCGAGAGAGAAATCCGACCATGAGCCCGGCATGCGGGGGCCGGTGAATATTTCCGGTCGGCTCCTCTTCGGTGGGGGCTGAGGCTCTTCTTCGACCTCTCTCTCCTTGCCCTTTCTGGACGGGCCCGGAGGCGGGCTTACATCTTCAGGTGAGGAGGAGTCATTGCTGGTGGACAAGGTGACCGGCCCCTCGGGTTGGCCCGTCCTGCTGGTCGGGCGCGCCCCGGTCGCCATTGACCGGGTATAGCGGCGCGATCCAGATGCCGCAGCGGCAGCGGTTGCAGAAGACGATCCGACGCCCGAATTCTCCGTAGGTCTCCCTTTCAAGTAGGAGAACGACATACCGGCCTCGATGGCTTGGTCGAAAGCCTCCATGTCATCTTCGGACGGGACGACTCCACGAAGGGCGGTGAAGGCCTGTTTGCAGTGATCGGGATTATAACCCGCAGGAGGGCAGAGACCGTCATACTCCAACCAGTTACCAGCAACCAGCACCCAAGGGTACCGTTGCCAGTTCTTGTTTGGGAAGTCTAGACCTCGGACAAGGTCTTTTCCCTCAGTCTTAGGGCGGAAGTAGGGGCCCCTGTTGTCAATGCCCAGTATGTAACACCTCGCAACGTCGGCAGCCCGGAGAAACAACCCCAGTCGCTCGTTCAGCGCCGAAACGCCCCATAAGAGGCGGGCAACGTTTGGTCGGCATTTGTGTAGTGGAATCTGCAAACCCTGAAGAAGGTCGCAGAAGGAGACCGGCAGAGGAAAGCGTAATCCCACGATCAGTAGCAGATAGCTGCTGATGAGGAAGAAAGGAGGGGCAACTTCTTCTCCTTCAACGAACGGACGGATCACCACGTCCTCGGGAATTTGGCAATCTTCCCGGAATGCCTTAAGCCCCTCGTCTGATGTTAGGTCAACGTGTGAGGCCATTTGGTGCAGATAAAAGTTTGGAAAGGCAAAGACAGCAGAGGATAGGAGGCTCGGAGAGTTTGCTCAGGCGATTCAGCTAGTGTTGAGTAGTGAAGAAGCCAGGATAAATAGTGCTCATTATATAAGCGGAACGAACGGTTGGGATCCAATCTGATCGAACGGTTCATGTACTCTCCCGCCGAAACTGTCATTTCGGGCACGTGGGGCGTCGCCTCAGAAGGCGTGAGCATTAAATGTGGGATGTGATAGTCTGGTCGCCAGCTGGACAATTCAGTTACCTCTTAAACTGGATGCTTTAAGCCCGAACTATGCTTGTAACCAGTAGGCACGTGGCATCGGGGATCTTAGGCCTGTACAGCTACCGCTTGGTCCTTGAGCCGCCGGGTCATCCCGTGTTAGCCGTGGTCCGGTGGGGGACCTGGTATTTTCCCGGGCGGTCTATGAAGGGCGTTCTTAATTTTCCGACCTCATCTGATAAAGCGTCATCTCAGCTCTGAAAATGGGGGGCAGCTGATATGTCCAGAAATATCTTGTAATTACCTAACCGCCACGTGTTCAGCTAATGACCCGGGGAAGACAGATTTGAGGCATGGAGCCCACGCTCCCGAGGGATGCTGCAGTTGCCACCCGAGATACTCGGGCGGTCGTAGTGGGGCCCCGAGGATCACGGCATCAATCACGTTTCCCCTCAAATCGTTACACAGCTGTCGCTCGATCAAGAGAATTAGTGGTTTCCTTAACTGCTTAGGAAACTCACCAAATATTGGGCAAATCTATTGTGATTAGATTAGGCTTCCTAATCTAGTGAAATTTACCATGTAAAGGTGGACTCTTACACTTATAAAAGAGCCCACCTACCCTCTCAAAAGAGGATCCGAATATCAACTCTCTAAGCAGATACACCTTAGAGAAATCACCAACATACACGCATACACCCGGCTGGTATTACTGGTAGTGCCGCCCCACTTTGTTGGCTCACCAGGCCGCCGGTGATCTGCTAGTGAACGCGCATAGACGCAACCGTGGACGTAGGTCACCTCATTAACGGGGCCGAACCACACACAAACCTTCTGTGATTTCATTTTTCTTCTTAAAATTGCCCTCACCAGTTTTCGGCATCATCAGGGAGTATCATTTTTTCCAATTTTACCCTCACTACCACAGGTAAAAGGTGGAAAGAGAAGATATACTGCAATTTTGGAAGAATGTAAATTTTTTTTTTTTTGTAATGATAATGTTTCTTTAATAAGTTGAGTTCCCAACGATGGACTCTAAAAATGGGATGCAGCCACGCAGGGAGTATAATTTTTTTCCAATTTTACCCTCACTACCACCGGTAAAAGGTGGAAAGAGAAGATATACTGCAATTTTGGAAGAATGTAAATTTTTTTTTTTGCAATGAGAATATTCCCTTCAATAAGTTGAGTTCCTAAAGACTCTGAAAATGGGACGCATGGAGTATCATTTTTGAAAACTAAAAGTTTGTGAATATTTTACGTTATGATGTTATTTTGGTCATTTCTCTTATCTGGGTGTTCCTTATCCGGCCCTATCGCCCATGGTATAATTTTACAGAGTAAAAATTATCGCCATATATATAGTATTAAGTTGACATATTATAGGATCCAAGATTACTAAAATATCTCTCAAAATAGTATTAAGGCGTCACATTATAAGATCAAAGATTACCAAAATACCCCTCAAAATCCACGAGATGTGGCTCAGTGTACAAAGATATCAAACTCTACACAACCAACCAAAGTGCATACCTCTCTATGCATGTTTTGTATGCACGCATGTATATATGAGGGAGATAGAGAGGTAGATTGTGTAATTTGTGTATTCAATATTGCAAATAGAGGCGCTAATGATCAGCTCATGAGATGCAGAGGAGCCTCTCCCATGCAAATACACACTTATCTTGTCAAAACAATAATAAAAAAATATTTATTGTACCAAACAAAATTATACCAGAATATTTTCTCGGAAACCTTCACATATTTATCAATACTATGGAATAACAAAATGCCCAAAATCCATCTAGCTCAGAATAACTCCTAATTAATTCCCTTCCTAAATTATGTATCTATAGATGTGTGTATGTTTATATTCCTCACAAGACCATAGATGCCCCATGTGGACCCTATGTCACTCCTCACTAAAACTTCACTGACACCTATATACAACACAACAGACTTCACTTGCTAGCCGAGTAGCTGTTATGTCCAACTCAACGACCCTAAACAAGACAAACCCAAACCAATTAACTTGAAAACCATCTTACACAGATGTAGAACTTTGTTAAAACCAAGGCAAATAATCTCACTTTCTATTTAATATATAAAACCCAATTTACCCTACTCCTTTCTCTTTCACTCTCACTAGCATAGGAGAAAAACAAAAACCCACATTAATGAAACCCTCAATCATTTAGAGAATCTTGAATTCATTGCTCTTCTTAGATCACTTCAACTAGGTATGATGTAAATTCTCTTCATATGACTTCTTTTTCTCAGTTTCTCTGCAAGCTCATTTAAGTCTAAGCCAATGTTCAATCAATTTTCCTTTAAAGATAAGAAGTGTGAATCCGCCAACAATGTTTCCCTTGGAGTTTGTTAGGGTAATCAGAGAACTGGTTATATGGTTCAGAAAAGAATTGATCCGGTAGAGCTTTGACAATTCTGCAGATGATGTCTATATAATAATTGAAAGAAGAGAAATTGGTGTAATGAGAAAGAGAACCGCTCTCTAGCCATGGATGAATGAAGTCAAATTTTGGTGTTTGTTTTACTGCGCGCGTTTTGACTACATAGAAGTTCATGGCTAACTTATAAACACTCCAAGAATTGATTATTTTACAAACTAACGTAAAAATCGGTTAAATGTGAGAATGTGACTGAACCTAATATTTCTGAAACTAGCCCTAGCATTTTAATTTGCCCAGTAGTTGCTATAACATATACTATAGTTACGGTTAGGGTTTTAATTTTTTTGTGGGGGGTTAAATGAGTTTATGAAGGGTTTTATTCTTAATTCTTTTATCTTCATTCTTTATTCTAAGGTGGATTAACTAGTTATACACAGAAGAAGAAACAAAACAAGCATAGTTAAGGCATGTGAGTTCAAGGTGAGATAATATTCTGTCATTAGAAAATGGGTTTATGTGATATACTTTAATGGATTGATTCCATAGAGTTGGTGAAACTATAAAGGGATTCACAAGAGAGAGAAAAGGTTTGGACAGAGAACAAAAAATGTGTGGATATATATGGATATACTGTAACTGAAAACAGCTCCGATGAAAGGGAATCCATGTTGTGATGCGTCTGACTCATCTGTGTTCTTGAAAACACAAATGTGTCTGGGTGTTTAGTGGGTTATTTTAGTTTATGTTCTGATAGAATGTCAGTAAGTACCATATTGGGAGAAAGAAAGAGATCACCAATTCCATGCAGTTTTTAGTCAGCTTCTTCACCCATTTAACCTCACATATACCTAATCACAATACCTTATAAAGAGTGATAGTTTCTGGGTCCCTTGTAGTCAATGAAATTGGCTCATTTGGGTGGGATCCACATTCCCCACATGCATGAGTCTTAGTACTAGTACTGTGTGTAGGGGATGTGATTAGTCCCACCCAAATAAGCCAATCTTATTGGTTAGTTACAGAGTAACACGTAGGCATGTTACGTGATATAAGTTATATAACGTCTATATGATGCTTTCTCGAAATTGTTTTCTGTTTGTTATTGAGTTTGAATCGATAATGTCAAGTCTGAATGAAGCAACCTTATAATTGCACCAAAGCTCACAAAACCAGATGAAGTATGAGCAAATAGATTGAACTTTCTAATGTCAATCTCCTACCTTGAGATGGACTGAACTTCAAAATGACATCTCTCTCTCTCTCTCTCTCTCTCTCACACACACACACACACACATATCTAAGGATATAGCTATATCTCTCTCTTTCCTTTCACAATCTAGAAACAGGCTTCATTCCTAGGGAATTGAAAACTAGATTCTTAAGGCACATGCTTTCTGCATCCTCATCTCCCTACTGAATGAAACCCTAATTGTAGATGTACATTGTACACCTACATGTTTGAAATGATAACCACAATCTACTATTTTTGTTAAATTGACAACAATATCAAAGTGGACAATTAGGACTTACAGTGTTGTAACATAGAGATTATCAATCCAAATATTTCGAAGTTTCTATGGGGAAAGAAGCTAGTGACTATCAATGGCCTCACTAATATGATTAAAATCATAGTACTTATCTCAATCTATAAATAAGAGAAAATGTTTCTATCTCTTCTTTCATTGGCGAATTGCTTATCATAACACGCGCGCCCTGCAAGTTTGCAAGTACTAAACAAATAATAATCATAAACAAAGAAGTCTTCACCATTAATATTTAGATCAAAGGGAAAAAGGAAAAAAAGGAAGAGAGTCGAAAAGAAAAAAAAAAAGAAAAAGAAAATAAACAGGAGGATAATTGATATGTTCATAGCTATATCATAAGGGTGACAATTTTACTTCACCTTAGGCCGGTCACCGAGCCTTAGCTCAAGGTCCAAATCCTCAATTGAGCTAGAGCTAAGGAATAAAGGCAAAGTTGTTTCAATTTTCCGCCTCTTGCAATTCGCGGCGTCCTCCTTAGTGGTAGACTCGGTTGGGAATTTACGACAAAGAACCAAATTCAAGCTCACTGATAAATCGGCTTTAACATAGTCCCCCTTGGCCCAAGAATATTCTAGCTTTGAAATATTCTCGTCTCCTCCTTTTTTTGACCATGATTGTGGAGATGATAAGGATGTTTTCTTGTGCTGTTCTTGGATAGTAGGAGAAGATAAAAGAGGGACCAAGGTGAGTTTTTCAGATGAAACTCTAGAAGGTGAGAAAGAAGATCCAAGAACACAATGATCGGGTGGATTAGGGTTAGGACTATAAGATAAGCTACTAATCTGAGAAAATGGGTACTGATCAACACGATCATCAAAAGATGTACATGGGTTTTGAAGATTATTGTGATGATCTGAATGATGATCAAGATCAAGTATTTCATTGTGTGGACTTGGGGATTGCTTTAGTCTAGCTCTATCTCTCCGGTGGACATTCATATGCCCACCAAGAGCTTGAGCAGACCTGAATTCTCTTCTACAAAAACTACAAGAGTAAGATCTTGGAGGCCAAACACATCCTCCAAGAACTCCACTTGAATCTTTTGCAAAAGCTCTCTCTTCCCATGAATCACAATATGATAAAGTTTTCATCGAAGATTGAATATTGGAACTCAAAACGTGTTTTCGCTTCATCCACATCCAATATTGTGATTGCTCCATATTGAATTACTACAACCACAGATCAAGTTTTGTTGAGATGTGATCAGTTGTACTTCAAGTCTTGGAGGAGAGAAAGAATAAATGATTAATGTATCCAAATTGGTATCATGAAAGCTACAAAAGAATCTGTGAGGAAATGAGGGGTTAAAAGATAAATGCTTCTATTCTTGCTAATTTAAGAGGAGTTGTGGAAGGTGAAGTGGTGGGTACTCTAGTTTGATCCCTCTAGTATAGCTACATTTTTTTTTTTTTTTTTGGATTTTAGCTTGTCTTTAACATAATCACTGTAGTGGCTTTAACCCCTTTTTATGTTTGTTTTTGATTTGCATGTAGAGAAGGGAAAATGGTTTAGAAAACATTAAATTGCTTGTACTGTGAGAGTGCTTACATATATACAATCATTTTGGATGGACTAAGAGTCTGTGTGAAAAATCAAGGCACTTTAATCAGTAACTTTTCAAGTTTATCCTTTAAAACTTTTTAAATTTTCAAAAAATTAAACTTAAAAGAGGTGAAATAATAATAAAAAAAAATTGGTTAATTATGTTATTAACAGTACTAAGTTTGTTTAAATAGTTAGAATTCTCAAATAGAGTCACTTAACTTTGCATGGGAATTTTTCCTTTTGTTTGTTTTAATACTCTGAGCAGAATATCAAATTTATAAAATTTTAGCCTAATTTAAATTTGCATATGATGTCAATATTTCGTATTTTCTTTATGGAGTACTACTGATATAGGAAAATTTTTATTATATAAAGAATTGTAATCAGCACAACAATTCAAATCTCTTTTAACCAATAACGAAAATTTTGGTTTTAGAGAATTTTTTTCTTGTTCTTGGTGGATTCCAACAATTCTATCAAATATATATAGACGCGTAACACGCTTTTGTTTATCTAGCTATTTCGCTTTCATATTTGGTTAAAAATGTATTGTGAGGATTTTAGGAAATAGGGAACAATTCATGGCTTGGACGTGTAAAAACAGCTTGATCATATCGTAACTACGGAAATTTATTTGTTTTGAAGTTCAATTATAGGTATTTTATGAACATGCCGTAAATAAGTCCCATTTAACTTTTAAGAGAACCTATGCTAGAGAGCTGGCACTTTCTATCTTTAAACTAACTTCATGCTTTTCGTTAGGAGTAATGCTAGGTAGTTTAACTCCATAGTATACCTTGAAGCGAGACTTTGCTTCCAATTTTGTGAAAAGGGGATTGTCAATGCACAACGCCCATGATGCTATGACTCCTAAAAGGTGAAAGCTGAGTCACCACCACAAATCTTTTAGAGGAGATGGCAAATATTAACCTATTGTGTTTGGCTATGGAGAATGCTAGATAATTGAAATTTAGTTACCTATCTATATATATATATATATATATAGGCAGGCTCTAAAACTTAGCGACGATTTTTTAGTTGCTAAAGATGAAAAATTTCGTCGCTAAAGGTGTATTCACTTTTGGCGACTGTGTATATTTTCTTTAACGACGAAAATTTTATCTCTAACAAGGACGTTCGTAAATGGAAGCCCGCTCCTGAGCCTGATCGTGTCTATATATATATATATATATATATGTATGCTATGATTTGCAATTTTGTGTCCCAAAATTAAGTTGATTCCGGACAAATGTGGCATGAACTATAAACTACAGTGAGACCATATGAATTTTTATTGAAAATTGCGTCTGTGGTCTTTCTATCACACTATTTTTTTGTTTTTTGTTTTTTTTTTATTGCATATTCCAAAAGACATTGAACCATAAACTATAGTGAGATCATATGATTTTTATTGAAAATTGTGTCTGATACGTAGTTCATCTGTCACACTAGGATTTTTATTTATTTATTTATTTATTTTTTACAGCATATTTCAAAAGGAATGAGTAGAAACTGATAGAAGTAAGACCAGTTGATCAAAATAAAAGTTGGATTATAACTTTGAGAGTAGTATCATTACTCTTTTAGGTCTGATTTTGGATAACAGTAATCAAGGATGAGAATGCACACGTATCCTATTTGGGTTTCTTAGGTTTTAAGTATCTATTGTAATTTTATTGAGTAATGCTATTGTAAGAAGCTTCTCATACGAGAAAACATCTTATAACCCTTGAATGAGAAAGCAGTCATAGGCTTACTAAAGATCTCGAGATGTAATTATGACTACTTTCTCATACAAGGATTATAATGTACCTTCTCATATATATGAGAAGCTTATTACAATAGCATTTCTCATTTAAAAAAGTCAAGTGATAATTATAATTTTCTTTTCTTTTTAAGATACCCAATTTAGGAGGGACTAGAAATATCACCATATATAATCATTGAATTTCGAATCGCATGGGTAATGCATTGTCAATTCAAAGTTCTTCCAAAATGATATTCTAAACATGAGATTTGACTGTATCATTGATTACCTCCCCCGCCTCCCAAACATGGTCTTAGTTTCATGGATAGATATAACTAGTATGACTATGTTATTCTATCACATTGACTCATGTGGTAAGAGGAAATGAAATTTGGCTTGGTGCTTTTCAGAACATGCTTTACCACAAGAAACGTTGAATAAGACAAGTCCTCAATATTGTGAAGTCTATTAAATTTGTGAAATTTAGAATCAAAAAAAGAATTATTGGACTGTTTCATTTGTCAGTAGACACCCTAAAAGGTAATTTAATAAACTGGAACTGAGACTTGGCTAATCTTAATTAATGACTTGGTGAGAGAAGACAAATTTTGTATATTAATCATTAATACATAAGAGTCCAATAACTTAAGAACCCGGCTTACCACTCCTTAATTTGAAGGAAATTCTTAACGTGCCCAATATTCTTGAGAGCAGTAATCCACAGACACACACGAAAAAAAAAAAACTAATGAATTAAATAAAAATTGACATTCTTTTAATTAATTTGAAAGATATTCTTGTGTGCCTAGTACTCATGAAAGCACATTGAACTGTTCATAACTCATTTTAGATAACGTGATTGAAACATTTCTTAGGGCCCTATTTGACAAATAGCTAATTCTTATTGCAATTTTTTTTTTTGATCACAATTCTTATTGCAATTTTAAGCTAGACACAAGACTCTTATATATATAACTAAAAATTAGTTACAACACAAAACAATTTAGAGCATGGTTATTTTCTGAACCACAAAACGCGTTTCCCAAACAAATTAACTCTTATTCTTATTCTTATTCTTTTTTATTTTCTTTTTTAATATTTTCACTAGACCATTATTGGGGGTCCATTTGACTTCATGACCTAGCTGTACACGCCTGGCCTTACTATTGCTTGCTTATTTATATAGAATATCATGGTCAAGATTAATATATGTTATTAAAATAATAATATAACTACTTGCTAAGATGGTTGGAATAAAAAGAGAATTCCACAATTATCCTATTGTTTTCACTTTGATCTGAACAAGGAGTCACTCAAATACAAATTAATGTAAACATACTTTTATGAGACTTTCCTAGCAAAGATGGACAAAGACTATTTTTCAGAAGCCAAGATATTGGAAATTCCAAGAGATAAGACAAGAAGATCAGAAAGGATCATATACTTTAATTTTCCAAGAAATGTGTGTGTGTGTTTCACATATGATAAATTAAAGGCCCCTTCCATTATAATATACCAGTAAGATTGTCCCATTCCAAGAGATTCTACTTAACATGTATGTCTTCATTCTCAACTTGTTTGAAATAGAAAAATGTGAAGGCCCTCGTGAGAGAGAGAGAGAGAGAGAGAGAGAGAGAGAGAGAGAGAGAGAGAGAGAGAGAGAGAGAGAGATTTATAACTCAGGAAAGAAAATGAAGCTTTTGGTTCATAGATTGGGTGGTAAAAATAAATGAAAACGCAAAAGACTGCACTTTTCTTTGTTTGCTATTACTAATTGCGATCGAATAACAGTGATGAAATTATGAACAAATAGAAAATAGGGAAAATTGGTGAAAATGACATTAAAGATATAATACAACATTAAAGACCACTAGTTAGCTATTTAACCCGTGCAATGGACGGGACAATTATTTAGTGCAGAGTTAAAGTTTATATACAACATAAATTAAGGAGTTGTGAAGTCCATTGATTACCTTTATGCCATATGAATAATTTGCATATGAAACCAAATAATCTTTTAAAATCCTCTTTATTACAAAATAGCAATTTATTAGCTAATTTAGCTCAAAGGGAAAGATTTTTGTTCCAGATTTTTAATCTACTTGTGGCATGTCTTGATAGCATGAGTCAAGCTTTGAAAATTCAAATTCATCGTTGGGTCATGTTTTTCAAAAGTAATATGCTCTTCATTGCTCCTTGAAATAACAACAAAATATCCATCAAATTAATATGAGGTCAAATAGAGAATAACTATGCATATACAATGTATGAGAGTAAAAAACAAATTTAGTCAAGAATCAAATATATAATGAGATATAACTATCAAATAATTAGTAGTAAATTAAGGCTGATCATCCTGTATATTACATTAAAGTAAGAGGTTAAAGATATTATTTCCAACAATTTTAAATTTATATCAGAAGAAAAGAGAAGGAAACTTCCGAAGAAACATGGAAAAGAAAAAAAAAATTATGAATTTAATTTACACAAAAAAAAATTTTCATTTTCATATCTCTTGCATTGAAATATAGAGAGGCTTAAAAAATATTGAAAGAAAATGAAAAGAGAAGGCATAGGGTCTTGATTTCTATCTCTAAAAGACATGAGTTAGGCTATGAAAATATCTTATCTTATATGTAATTATTGAATAAATTTGAACTAACACAATATCCGATTGGTAGTTGTTTATTACGTATCTTTTTGAGGATGTATATTTGAATTATAATTTTAAAATATGAGCAATCAAATATATATCAAATCAGATTTATTACTTATCTAATAAAAATTGTGAAAACATTGAAAATAAGGAATTAAAATAGGAGTGAGAAAGTTTCCTTTATAAAAAAAAAAAGGAATGAGATAAAGGGGTGAGAGATAGGCGTGAAGAGAGAGAGAGAGAGAGAGAGAGAGAGAGAGAGAGAGAAAACATATAGGAAATACTATACATATATATATTCGTATTAAAAATAAGAAAAATCATTAAAAAAAAATTCATATTGAGAATATTATACTTATATACGTATTAAAAATAATGAAATGAAAAAAAAATGTGAAAAATCAGAGAGCTGCCATGTGACAGGCTTCTGATTCTACTTTATAATGTAAAGAAGAATTATAGAACCAAGAAATATGTATTCATATTAAGAACTTGTTTGGATAACATGGAACTAGTTAGGTATTTTTGTAGCTGTATTTAGGTTATATAGAGTCCATGATTGACTTTATAATACCCAAGAATTAGTTTTTCTACAAATCAACTTATACCTGGTTTTCAAATTTAAAAAAAAAAAAAAAAAAAAAAAAAAAAAAAAAAAAAAAAAAAAATCAACTAAATGAGAAAATGAGAGCTTAAACTTGATTCTATTTTAGACTTTTCTAAAGAGGTCCACATCCGTTTAGTTGTCTTATAACAGTCAAATAAGTGGTATAAATACATTATCAGAGAGAGAGAGAGAGAGAGAGAGAGAGTCCTCCTTAATTGCTTGTAAAAGTTGATTAAATTTGAAATTGATAGATTAATTAAAGAAAGTATTTGCGGAAAGTCATTGTCTACCATGTTTCATGGGGTGTTTCAGTTGTCAGCTTCTAAGCACTGTACTTGTCGTAACTAAATGACATTTGTCCTAGAAGCGTTCACACTACCTTCAAGAATTTAATTTCTAAAAACAATCTTGGAGTCTATGATCATTCAAAAAAAAAAAAAAATTTTCTTGGTTTTACACACTTTTAATTTTTAGAATAGCGTATTTCAAAAAAATCAGTATAAACTCGATCACTAAAGTAAGAGTAAACAGGTAAAAATGAGTGCACAAACTTTTGAGTTCGTAAAAGTGCTAACCTTGATGAAATATTATGGCACTGTTTGGCACATCTCGATACTAAGTGAGAAAGTTGCCAAAAAAACTTTAAAAAATAAATTTTCACAAAGTTTTTCAAAACTGCGAATAAACTTCATCAAAATATCAGATCTGACGAAAGAACATTCAAAACTAATGGAGACAATATCGGACCTGCATGAGTAGATCACCAGATTTGGAAGGACAATGCCTTATCTGCAAAGACTAAGAGGAGTAGCCAAATCTTACTTCAAGTGGCATAACTTGCAAGGAGATCGCGAGTGGAAACCACAACCAAATCAAAACACCAAAAAATAAACCACAATCCTCGGACAAGGGATGAGAAAATTTTAAAAAAGAGAGACGCAACCCTCATAATAAAGAGGGACAATATAAGAGAGGCACAACATAGGGAGCTTCTAAAGAGAGAGGGGGCGACTCCGTAGAAAGGATAGACTAATTATTGCAATAGTTACTTTTAATTTTTAATTTTTTTTACATTTTTTTCCTGGGTTTGATTATTAAGAAAAAATATTAAACAAAAATTTATGAAAAAAATTAAGAAATTTCGAAATTTTGAGTCATTCTTTTATGAATCTTATCCTATTCCTTATATTTGGGAACATCCGAACTTTTCTAAATTTTGCTTTAAAATTTAAATATCAATAAAATCACCACAAAATTGTGCTTTTTCCCTTTTTCATCTCACTTTCATTTTCCATTCTTTAAATCTGCCAAATAATAACATACTCCCCGTGAATACGTACTTTGTCCCCCCCCCCCCTCCCCAAAAAAAAAAAAAAACTGTGAATCCGTACGAGATGACCAGAAATGAACATAGACACCCTCAAAAAAACAAAAAAACAAAAAAAAAAAAAAAAAAAGAAAAGAAAAGAAATGAACATAGATTGGCTATGCCAGCAAAAAGAGAAAAACAAAAAACAAAAATTAATAAAGTTCACTGTTGGGATGATGACCAACTTGGGCCTCCAGAAAGTCCATTTCCATTGCATTTGTGTCTCTAGAACACAATTTCCCTAGGGAACTGGGCCATTATTTTGTTTCAATTTTCTACACTACCTCTACCACTGAGGCCAAAGCCTGGCCCAAGTAATTTTACACTAGCCCATCAAATTAATTTGATTCTAGACCAAAAGGTCTTAAATATGGGAGTAAATAATACCTACATTAGTAAATCAAACTATCTGTCTAGTGGGCCTTGTCATGGACGGAATGGAATTGATTTGATTCCGTCTACGTCTACGATGAGGCCCGACAAATCGATAGTTGGGAATTAAATGTAGATATATATGGCTGCAAGGTTGAAGGATAACATTGTATATCAATTTTTAGTGACCAATAAAAATATTTTTAGCGATCAAAAAATCTTTTAGCAACAAATTTTTTTTTTTTAAATTTTCATCACTAAAGGTGGAAAAAAATTGTCATTAAAGGTGAAAATTTTCGTCGCTAAAAGTGTATTTTTCGTCGCTAAAAAAGCATCGTGCTGTAAGTTAGCATTCCCTATATCTATATTAACATCACAAAATGGATTAAGTGTTTATATTTTTAACCAATTTTAGAATTTTTGTCAGTTTTGAGTGAAATCATAATAATTCCATTTTAGTCCACAATCACAGGGGGTTAAGTGTCCACTTTTGAAGCATGGGGACAGGGGCGGATCTAGAAAATTAATACAGGGGGGGCTTGATAGAGGTTTGTTCGGGGGAAAAAAATTTGGACCTATTTATATATGTTTTGTGTATATTTTGTGTAGATATAAATTAATGTTAAAAAAATTAACCCAAAAACATAGGAGGGAAGAGGGATTTTATAATTAGCACAAAAATATAAGAGAAAGGGGGCTTTAGTATGACAATTTTATAATATTAGGGGGGCTAATTGTAATTTTCAGGGGAGGCTAATGTAAAAAAACTAACGGACCATTAGGGGAGGGGGCGTTTTGTTACCTAATTCAAACCTCGAGGGAAGTTTGTGTAATTTTTGAAACAAGAGGGGAGGTCCGTGTAATTAAGGCAAACCTCAAAGTAGGTTTATGTAATTTACCCTAAAATTTACCATATAAACATTTGGGAATCAAATATAGGCATTTATATCTACACCTTATGGACTAATATGAAGTTTCCATAAAATAATATATGTAGTTTGGATAATGCTTATGTTGGATATTACTTTTTTAATTTTTTTTTCTCCCACTATCGCTTCTTCTCTTGCGGATGTGATTTCTGTTGTAAAGAGTGACAGATCCAGAACTTTGTATTAGGGGGGAGCTAAGTTAAATGGATTTGGTTTGCTAGTAAACAAGTTCTATGCGGGGGTTCAGGGGCAGTGTCCTTGAGGCGAATTTTTTTTTCATCTATTTATTTATATTTTTGATGCGAGACAGAGAGACAAAAAGTAGATTTGTCGATTAGATTTGGCCCTGTTTGACTCACGAGTTGGATATGGGATATCCATATTACTCTTTCTAATCTCACACCCCTGGAGTAAAATAGTATTTCATATAGGACTATTAAGTTGATATTGATAATTAATCTTGCACTATTTGAACTACATAAACATCGGAGTATTTAATTAAAATAGATTATTAATCCGGTTTTTTGTACCCCTAGATTAGTCCTACAAAATAAACGTGGCATTGGGACTTTTGATTTTTAAATTGACTTTTATATGGATGGTTTATGTTGTAATTGTTAAAAATTTGGGAAGACCAATTCCTAAATTAATTTCTATATACTAAAATTATACATATATCCCACAAATTTTCAAAAACTTTGGTGACCATGCCCCCCTTGGTATATGCATGAGTCCGCCCCTGGTTGTTGGCCAGTTAGTTTGCGAATGCCTTGATGCATCAGGGACAAGTTAAATTCAACATTCTACTTAGAGCTCTACAGACTACATATCCATTTACTAAATTCACATTTCTACTTAAGAGTTCTACGTATCCATTTCAACTCTTGATTTATTTATATAACTTTATTTTTTTTTTAAATATCTAGAACAAGTAGGTCCTATATGAATATAATTTGGACCCTTTTCTGTAAAAAAAAACTGCTAAGATAAACATTATTTTTCATTCTTTTATATTTTTCTAACCTATTTTCCTGAACCCGTGAATCAAATGAAATTCACGAGAAATAAATCGAAAATCGACCGAAATCAATCCGATCAAATACTAATTAGTCGGTTTTTCAAAGTAATGCACAAGTTAAAACCGATCTACCGAAATCGAATGATCAGTTTTTCTAATCTTGGCTTACCATAATTGTCTATATATACGGAAAAAGATCACGTGACGTCTATATTCCAAAAATCTGAAATCAATGAGGAAAACAAAATTCAAAATTTGGTATGAAAGACTATTATTCATTAAAATGCCTTTATTATCTTTATTTTTAGGGTAAATATCACCTACCTCCCTTGAGGTTTGGCCTAATAACACTTACCTCCCTCCACGTTTCAGAACTAACAATTACCTCCCTTATTTTTGAATTTCAGTAACACTTACCTCCCCTCCGTTAACAAGCCGTTAGAAAAACTAACGGAATGACAATAATATCACTTAATAGCGATCTAAAATACCAAAATTACCCTTCCTAATCACTTCTTTCATCAATCTAACTTACCAACTTAAAATATTTGATCGAAAACCAGCCTTCCATAGGGGTCTTACCAACTTAAATATTTGATAGAAAATCAGCTTTCCATTTTCAGGGGTCTGCTCAAGTAAGAAGTGAGTCAAGAAGAAGGGTAATTTTGGTATTTTAGATTGTTATTAAGTGATGTCGTCATCATTCCGTTAGTTTTTCTAACGATTTGTTAACAGATGGGAGGTAAGTGTTACTGAAATTCAAAAATAAGGGAAGTAACTGTTAATTTTGAAACGTGAAAGGAGGTAAGTGTTATTAGATCAAACCTCAAGGGAGGTAGGTGATATTTACCCTTATTTTTATAAAGGATAAGTATGTCTTTAGGATGCTGATTATATAACTCACTCTCAAAATATAAATAATCATTATATGTATGTATACTCTTCTAGAACGGATGAGACAAAGTCCACAATCAATTATTAGACCTGACCTCATCGGCGAAAAAAAGTTTTGACCTAACCTTTTTTTTTTTTTTTTTTTTTTTTTTTTATAGAGAGAAATTAGATCTGACCTTTGTGTTAATTGAAATGTCAATTACATGACTGCTTTTTGGTGAGACCATCGCATTCATGTTGGTGTCAGCTTTGAATACAAAATTTCCAAATCATGAACGCCGTTCCATGGTAGTGTTCCTTGTTTTATGCAGTCAATTGAAAAATGATATTATTAACTTTTTAGTCTATTTTTTTTTTTTGTACAAAATTTAAAAATCAAATTTTTATTTTTTGTAAAATGAAAAAAGTTATCAGATTTTATATGATATTTTAGACCAACTCTCTATAATGTAGGGAGCAACTTTTCAAAACGTTGAGAGCAACTATTCAAAAAGTAGGGATCAACTCGTTAGAAAATCAGTAGCAACTCTTCATAACGTTAAGAGCAAATCATTACAATGTTGGGAGCAATCTTCACAACGTTTTAATGCAAGTTCACAACAATGGAAACATAAAATAGAGTAATTTTTTGGTGACAACTTTCATACAACCTCCAAAACAGCTGTGTCTATCTCTCTCCTGTGATGTCATTGGACCCCGCAGTGACAAAAGAGCCCACAGTAATACAGGAGAGAGGTAGACACATGTTTTAAGAGGTTGTATGAAAGTTGTCACCAAAGAATTACTCAGCTAGTTAAGTTCAATACTCACTTTAGGTGAGACCTCCAATGGGGGTCCTCCCCTCTCTTTGCATGTAAAAGACTAATTTGATTATATGAAGAAGGGCAATGTTAGACCCACACTCACACTCATTCATCCATACCCTGATGTAGACTAATGGGGAGAGGAGAGAGATTGTGAAATCCATTGTGGTCCACACCACTTTACAATCTTTCTCTTCTCCTGATTGGTCCACATCAGGGTGTGGATGGATGAGGGTGAGATTTGGGTGTGGGTCTAGCATTACCCTATGAAGAATTTACATTTAGCTAGGCTCGTCTTGCAATAATGCTTCCGCAAACAGGGATAGAGTCAAGAATTTTGGTCGAGGGCCTAGCTATATGGGAGTTTGGGTGTCGAGGGCAACGTACTGGAGGCGAATTTTTTTTTAGTATACTTATACATAATGATGTATAAAATTGATTTTATGTCACAATAAAAAAGAGAAAGTGGGTCTCTTTTAGTCTTGATATTGGAGACATAAAATATTAAAAGAGGGAGAGAAGATGTAGAATTATTTTTACACCCCATTTGTGGGTAAAATATGTGATTTTTAATTTTCCAATGTCATGTTTGAAAAATAATCTGGGTCTATTTGGTGAAACTTAAACATTATAGAATGTCTTTTAAAATTTAGGGGGGACTATTTCTAAAACTCATAAAATTCTTAAAAAATAGAATTTTTAAAATTTTAAGAGGGCCTATTTCTGAAACTCATAAATTTCGTAAACTAAAAGTATAATTTTAAAAAATCTAGAAAGGACCTGAGCCCACCCTCACCCCGGCCTTGTTGGCTCTGCCCCTGTCCGCAAGCCCACCAACTAAAATCCTATCACTATTCAAGCAGTTAGTTTAGTTTCAAAATGAGTTAGTTCACTATCCGAATGTCGACATGAAAGACGGTTCTGGCACTAATGTTGTGGATGAAAAAGATTAGTAGACTCAAGTGGTAGGTAAGACTACGCTTAAGGGAAAGGGTGTGGTTTTCGCGGAGGAGTTATGTGCTTATGAATCTTTTGTTCCTTATAAGCCTTCTTCCTCTAATGCTCAGCAAATTAAGATAAGTAACTCTTTCAACAAGTTGTTGCCTTATGTTTATGAAATTGCTGGTCATTCGGAGGAAACTCAAGGGTTAGGCATTTGTGTTGAAGATGGAAGGTTTCAATCCCAAGATAGAAAGTATACTAATGATAATTTGAAAATGAATGATGATGAGATGAATACTTGGAAGATGTTTTTGATGATTCTCTCCCCTATTCCCAAGCAATCCCTATCGTTCAGGCAAAAAAAGAAGGAAGCGAAGATGAAATTTAGTGGTAGACACCATAAGGGCCGCCACAGATCTTGATAGGATCTTTTGCTCTCTTTTGTTTTTCTTTGTTTTTGTCTATGATTCTTTTGGTGGTAGGGATTGGTGTCTCTCTGCTTCTTTATTTCATGCTTAGCATTTGCTTCTTGTTGATCATTTTGAGCATATTTATTTGAGTTTGCTATCTTATCCTGGGGATGCCCCTCGTACAACTCTTTTTGAATTTATTTATCATTTTTCCGAAATAAAAAATAAAAATAAAATCCTAATTAGTGGGAATTGAATTTTCCACCATAGAATTTGTTATAATTTAATTATTTCTCTCACATGGACCACAACCAAATATGATCTTCTAGAATTTGACTTTGTACTTCTGCATTGTAATTAATATATGCTTATCCAATGGGGTCAATGGACTATGCAAGTGTTCAAGTATCTGTTACTCTCTCTCTCTCTCTCTCTCTCTGTCTCTATAATTAATGTATACATAGATATACAAATTTGTTGCATATATACTACATTATACATTTGCATCAAAGTGGATGCTGTGGAAATTGACGCCAAAAACATGTCAAGTGAAGAACTGAGTTGCAAAAACCAGAGATGGTCACTTAAGGGAATGACTGCTCTAGTCACTGGTGGTACCAAAGGCATAGGGTAAGTGACTGCCATCTCTCCTTCACAAACACATATTTATATGGTCTGTTTGGCATAATTTTTGCTTTTGTGATTCAATTATTAAAAAAAAAAAAAAAACATACAAACAAACAAAAAACAACTGTTTTTGATCAAAAGTTGTTTTAAGGTAGTTTCAATCGCAACTTTTTTGCATTTAACCCACAATTTTAACTGGCTTGCCAAAACAGTAAGCTTTTGGAGCTCTGTATTCACTTATGAATTTCAAAACTGTTGCCAAACACTCTTTTATATATATATATATATATATATATTGCTTTGATATATTGCTAATTTTTGTTCTTATGGGTTTTTTGCTTGCTTTTTAGGTATGCTATAGTAGAGGAACTAGCCGGATTTGGGGCCACTGTCCATACATGTTCAAGGAACCAAACAGAGCTTAATGAGAGGATTAAAGAATGGGAAGGAAAAGGGTTTAAAGTTAGTGGTTCTGTTTGTGACTTGGCATCAAGAGCACAAAGAGAGGAGCTGATGAAGACTGTGTCCTCTGTTTTTGATGGCAAGCTGAACATCCTTGTAAGTGTAAAGGATACTATGGCCTGTTTGGGAAAGTTATAATTAATTAGCTTTTGCGTTGCCAACGCAGAAGTTGTCTTAACAAACCAGACATTAAGCCGAAAGTAGAATTAGTCCAAAAGTTGTTCCAAACGTGAGGTGTAAAATTATTGGGGTAAAATGCATTTTGCATCCTCAAATTGTATCCTGTTTGACACTATGGTTCCTAAACAAAAAATATTTTTTTTTTTCGTATTTTGGTCTCTCAACTAACATTTTATGGCAGTTTGCTCCCTCCGTCACTTTTAGCGTCACTTTTAGTGACGGAGGTTTTTAGTGACGGAGGGGACAAACTGTCACAAAATGTTAGTTGAGAGACCAAAATGCACAAAAAAAAATTATTTAGAGATCAAAGTGCCAGACAGAGTATAATTTGAGGGCGCAAAATACATTTAACCCAATGAAATTATTATTGTACACGTAAAGCATATTTATGAACATTGCTGGTATAAATAGACATTTTTTTCTTCAAATGTGGAGCAAAGATATCTCACTAAATTGAGTAAATTTAATGTGGTCCTAATCCTACTACATATATTGCAATCAAGTGTAGGCTAAAAGACCTCTCTAAAAAGCCAAACTTTGGTCACTCCTCCTCTGGGGCCTCCCAGCCCTTGATACTTTTAGTGTTTGTTTGTCCTGTTTTATGTGAGTGTTTTCTCTTTTCGAGAGTTTTGTTTGTCCTTTGTGAGGGATTCGTCCTTCTCTTGAAGGCTTGTTTTATATTTTTTTCTTTTATCCGGTTCCGCTACTATCCTCGAATTCTGTGTTTTGCTTGGTCTGTAGTATGCTTAAGCTCTCCCCTTTTCCGTTTAAACGTTGGCGATTCAAATTTGGTGCTTTTCTATTGTGGATCTGGCGTTGTTTCCTTCAGATCTGACGTTTTGATGAGTTCTTGTCGCTGTTTCATCAAAGTTTTGACGATCTTTATTTGTTGGTGAATCTCTTGGCAGCTTCTTGGTCGAGCTATGCTACTGTCGGTCTTATTTTGGGATTGGGAGTTTGCAGTCTGACTGTAGAAGTTTGTGATCTTTATGTTTCATATTTTTCTACTTTTGTTTGCCTGTACTGATCTCTTCTAAGATTTGCTATTTGAATGATTGAATGAATTTTCATCCGTTTATATATAAATAAAAAGGGCAGTCCGGTGCACGAAGCTCCCGCAGTGCGGGGTCTGGGGAATGGTCGGACCACATTGGGTCAAATGTACGCAGCCTTACCCTACTTATTTGCAAGAGGCTGTTTCCACGACTCGAACCCGTGACCTTTTGGTCACACGACGACAACTCAAACCGTTGCGCCAAGGCTCCACATTATTCTATTATGAGTTTTATTAACATGCGCCTTAGGCACATGTTTAAAGTTCTAAAAGCCCTTCATGAGTTTATGTAACTATGTTACCTAACTCATTTATGTGTTTCTGTAATAAATATCTATACTATTGAACAACCACCTAATTCCTTGTCCTCTCTGGCTTTTGTTCAAAACAAAAAGTCAATTTCAATGGGAAAAATCACCAACATTTTTTAAATTAAAAAAAAAAAAAAGGAAATCCCAAGGACTAGAACAATACGAAGAAAGCACAATAATTGGTGCCTTTTTGATAACTAATTATTTGAGATTATAATTAATTAATATAAACAGTCTTTTTAAAATGTTTATAGAAAAATCTCTTTTATAATTTTTTTTTTTTAAATAAAAGGTATTTGCACAATCATCCCAAACAGGTTCTTAATCAGTTGGTCTATTTATTAGTCTTTCACAAATAAAATCCTGCAATAGTTGCTCTACTTTTTAATCAAGGTATTTTTTCACATGAGCTGATCACAAATAAAAAGTTATTATGTTACTACTTTAATTTTATAAGTGCCTTCTATAATCAAATTTTATAGCCAATTTCTGATAGATTAATGCTGTGGCATGTCACAGATAAATAATGCTGCATCATATCTACTCAAATATACCACAGATATTACAGCTGAAGAATACAAAAATATAATGGAAAGCAATGTTGAGTCTCCTTACAATTTGTGCCAATTAGCACAACCCCTCTTGAAAGCATCAGGAAATGGAAGCATAGTCTTCATCTCTTCTATTGCTGGTGTGGTGGCTCTACCTGCACTTTCAGTCTATGCAGCATCTAAAGGTAATACACACACATACAGACATACAAAGTTCAAGAAAATTCATGTCAACTTTTTAAAATGGGGGCACTAACTCGAATAACTTTGCGACGTCACAATAAAGTAATACTACCTCCGTCCTATTTTATGTGTCCATTTTGGAGAATCCAACTATTTAAGGGGACAAAAAAAATCTACACCAACTTTCCACAATTGCCCATAATCATTGCACTTTCTTTTTTTATTTTGTTTTGGTATTGATTGCAAGGAAGGGTAGTTAGGGAAACTAAGTATAATTAGCATACTAATTTAGGAAAGTGGACAACAATTTTGGAACATACCAAAAAGGAAAGATGGACACATAAAATGGGACAGAGGGAGTATCTTTTAGTTGTTTTATAAGACTACTTTAATGGCATCGCTTTAACGAGGTTGTAATGACTTTTTTGTCCCCAAAAATATGGCTATTTTTAGATGTGTAGTATGTTTAGCCTTTCCAATGTCTGTAATAGAAAAATTATCCCATATGACCAGAGGCGGAACTAAGTGTATAGTGGGGGGTGTCATGGCACCCCTCACATGTGGTAAATTGGTTTTACTAATAATATACATGTATGTGTGCTATGTCTCATATTTTGTTGTTTGTTGGCACTCCCAAACAACAAAAAATATACTACTACTCATATTTTGTTGTTTTTGACACCCCCAAACCAAAAAATATGCTACTCTTTTAATCACCTTAAACCATTTTATTGTTTTCTTTCAACTCTTAACTCAAACCACATATGTTTGAGAATCATTTGGGATACAAGATTTGAGCAGAATAGCATTACTCTATACAATTAGACCACTCATTATGATAAACTCAACCCACCACACAAAATAACCTTACATAGTAAATTTGTAGTGACACTGATAAGGGAAAAAAAAAGTATACTCATGTATAAATAGAACCAAAAAAATCGTTTCGGGAGCGTTGCCCCCGAACTCCGTATGTCATTGTTAGATAACATAAATAGTAACTCGGCAGTACTCCCAAAGATAAATTCCTTATTCTACCCCTGCATATGACTATTTGACAATCTTCTATTTTTTTATTGAGTAATACTTGGGGCACAACCAAAGCCACAACCTTTTGCCCACAACCTCCATTTTGTGTCTATCTCTCTCTCGATGGGTCCCACAGTGCCAGTGACCCCACAGTGCCCACTAGGAGAGAGATAGACACAAAATAGAGGTTGTGGCCAAAAGGTTGTGACTTTGGTTGTGCCCCAAGTATTACTCTTTTTTATTTGTTGGTCTCAAACTCTTACGTGAGATCCATAAAATATTCATTGTTAATGAACCTAGAGCTTTTTAAAAGGGTGTTGGGCTTATAGTATAGGAGTAATAACTAGTAATGGAGTGATTTGTAGACTGGGTTAAATTAGTCAATTAGGTACACACTTTGTTAAGGATTGACCAAAACTAATTTTTATTTATTTATTTATTATTATTATTATTATTATTATTTTTTGTTGTAAAAAAAACGATTTACACTCAATTACAGTCTACCCCTAAGCCTGGCCTTGATGACTAAGACAGTAAGATGTGACGGTACTATAGTATAGAGAAAGATTTGACGTCCATATTATTGTACTTCCTCCGTCATATTTTGTGAGTTTGTATTTTATTTTAGAATGTCTTAAAATTAGTGTCTATTTTTTTTAATTTGGTATATAATTTTTATTTATTTTCTAAAATTATTCTTTATTGAAATCTACACTAAAACAAAACTAAAAAAAAGTTGTAATAATCAGTGACAAGTGTAAAAATATATATAAATTCTTTTTATCCTCTTAATAAATTGAGTTCGTAAGATAGACTCATAAAATGAGACAAAGGAAATATCAATTAAGAAGCTTTTAAATTTACTAGACTAGTTCCTTTTTCAGCTGCAATCAATCAACTCACCAAGAATTTGGCATGTGAGTGGGCAAAGGACAACATTCGCACAAACACAGTGGCACCATGGGGCGTGAGAACCAAAAATCCAAAACCCGTAAGTTCCTTATCCACTACCCTTAATTGTTAATTCCTTTATTTCCACAAAAATTAAGGGCGTGTTAGCTAACCTAATTAATTGCTGACTTTTTATTTTTATTTGGTTTTTTTATTATGTACAAGGGCTCACCACTTAATTGAAAAAGTAATTTAAAATAAATTAAAAATTTTAATAATTAAACCATTCTACTAAAAACTTTTAAACAAAATCTTATTTTCATAAATTTAGGATATTTTTGATAACCCAATTAAGTGGTGACAATGAAAGTTTTTAGCACTTATTTTGCTTCAGTGTGTTTGATAACGTATCACTTAATTGAAAAAGTAGTAAAAAAATCACTGAAAACTTTAAATGAAAAATTTCTATTGAAAATAATCACTGAATGCAATCTATTTCAGTACTTAAAAAACTGTTTTCAGTACTGTAAATTTGAACGCGCTTAAAATTTTCACTACTTAAAATTCAGCACTTAATTTTCAATTTTATCAAATGTACCCTTAGTAGCTTAAAAATTACAGCACTAAAAATTTAGTACTTAATTTTTTGTTATATCAAATGGGGCCTAAATATCATTGACCTCTCTTAAATTTTGGCTCTGTTTCAGTGAGGTGTACAAGTTTGACAAAATATCATCCCACTTCCCTTGAAATTTAAATTTGTGTATCCATTATCCCCTATCACTACCAAAAAGAATTGGCAGTTCATCTTGACTTCAGTGATCAATTTTTTAAAATTTCAAAATCACCCTGCAAATAATTTGTAAAATTTCAGGAAGACATAAACTTAGAGGTTCTGCCGACATAAATTCAAGGCCTAAGTACACTTTACACTCTAGTACTATACACGTGATTTCAATTGGATACATTTTCTTTTTTGTTTTTTTGTTCAATCGAACCCTTTAACTTCAAAAATCCATTCAATCAGATCTAAAGTTTAACATTGTTAACTTAAACTAATAAAAATTATCGCGTGAGTTGCGCTTAATACTTACCTATCATAGATTATGGTAAGATAAACGATGGAGATTGTGAATGGTGCAAAAAATCGCATTCAGTCAGATTCAAAATCACATTCAATCATATTCAAAATCGCATTAAATCAAATCCATAATCACAATCTCAGTAAAAAATAAATAAATAAATAATCCATAATCACATCAATTTTTGCATCATTCACAATCTCTTCGTTTGTCTTAACCTCACGTGTGACAGGTAGGCATTACACGAAACTCAGGTGATAATTTTTGTTAATTTAAACCAACATCGTTAGATTTTGGGTCTGATTGAATGAATTTTTGAAATTCAACGGTTCGATTGAACAAAAAAAAAAGAATATTTATCTAATTGAGAACACGAGTATAGTATGAGGGTGTAAAGTATGATTGGGACTACAATCGACAAATATGTGTGTACAAGAAGAAAGCATATTCTTCTTTTAACAATGTTTGAATTTCTAATTTAAAGTTGGGGTTAGTCTAGTCATTTTATTGATACTTTTTTTTATTGGGTCTGTCACGACCCATCCCACTACGCGTGGAAATAGGACACGTGGCACACCACCAAGGCTCAACCAGTCATTAAATAACTATACGCAGCGGAAAAGAACTGTAAAACAACCTCGAGTATTTAAAACTTTAGGGAAACAGTACCCTCCGAGTTGCAAAATCCGTATAAAATTGAAAACGTAATTATATTTCGAATTGGATGAATTTATACTAAAAGGGTCCCAAAGGTACCCTAAGAACCGATCAAAAACATTTAAAATATTTCCGAAAGGTGTATAAAAAGATTTCATGCAGGGGTCATTTCATCGGGTCGAACGACCCCCTTCGACCGGTCGAATGACCTTTAACATAATCCTGCCCAAAGCTGCAGAATTTTGCTAAGGATCAAACAACCTCCACTTCTATCATTCCACCAAACATATTTACAATATTTTAAACTTCACCACCTATGTTAGGCTTTCAAAAACATCGTTAAGACATGATAATCTACGAAAAGAATTAATAACGGAACAAGCTAGGGCTTCTTTGGATTAAAACATAAAAGTTCTATTACATTTCTCCAAAATCTGAGTTTGACATTTTAAGCATTCAAAACACGAATCCATGAGTTCAGATTCATTACAACATAACCAAAAAGAGTTTTATGACATATTACAACCTTCTAAACCATTCCAAATCTCCCAAGTTGAAGTTAATAGTTCTAATTTCTCAAAATTCATTTACATCATTTGGAATTGAAACAAAAACATATACAAAAGAAGGATTCCCGCCGCTCCCGCGGTCTCAGTCTTCATGCTTCTTCTTTCCTTTCTTTCGTTTACCTGCAATGGAGTAAATTTCCACTGCTCAGTTATATGTTGAATGCACAATTCTAAACATATGCTTATATGACAATTCATACTTTAACATATCAAGCACATCAAAAATGGTCTCTAGGGAGAGTATTGCGTGTTCATCCGGTAATGAAACAATGGAATTGATGCCGTGGAGGGCCTTCTCCCTACCACTCATCCAGTGCCTAGGCTGGCCCTTCTCCCAAACCATGCACAGTGCCCTGGCTGGGCCTTCTCCCAAACCATGCACAGTAGCCATCACTACTATAATCCTCCAACATCGAGGACATTGCCCCCGGATGAATTTGCACCAAACCCTCCTTCAACCCACATAGACACATAGCATGCTCATATAATCACATTTACGTGCTTTCATGGTATTTTCATATGCATAATTAACGGGGCTAATTAATACATGAATTTCGCCCAAATCCAAAATATCAAGTCCGATATTCAAAACATGTAAATTCCATATACTTCATAGGTATAAAATTCATACCTCGTGCGATTTTCCTATAACTTTGAAGGATGAACTACGGCACCGATTAAACGTCGGATCTCCGATTTCGAAAGATTCCTACAAGTATTTATATATTTTTCCCAAATTCCTAGAAATTAGATTCTATAGAATCTTAGCCAAACGAGGCCTAAGTGGTATCAAAATGTAGCTCTTACCTCGAGTAGCTCGAATATGAAATTTGGTTGAAATTAACTGGCAGAAGTCCGCCGATTTGTGTCGGGAAGCCCTAAGCTTCAAAATCTCCAAATCTCCCTTAAGCCCCAAAGTTGATTTTGGATGTTATGAAAAAAAAAAATCTTGGACTCCTTTATATAGACACGAGTCTCGAAAATTACGTTTAACTCCCCACGAGTTTTTCAAACTTTCTAATTATCATCTGAAACGTCTTAAACGTCTACTTTATTATTTCACGAGTGAAAACTAAAATTTATAAAAGTTTTCGTTTAAGTTCCGTTTGGGTCCAAAATAAGGATCCAAAACTAATTTCTGTGGAATCTCTATACCACCTAGCTCTTAAGCAACGTATCACTCACGTACTCACCATAGTGTTCAAAACAATCCAGAATAATATCAAAACCACCAGAAATTATACAAAACATGTATAATTACTATTCATCAAAATACCAGATAAAGTCAAATAATATTTAAAATCACATAAATGTCATTCACTCATGCCAATGCATCATGAATTACCAGATTCTCTTGTCTACACCAACACTTCTGTTGGAAAATTGAATGATAAATTGGAATTTAGTGTTGTATATGGGTTTTACCAAACAACCCCTTATTCGAATGGTTGTGACTGTTGACGAACAGTCTCCTTTCGAAGGGTTGTGACTGTTGACGAACAATCTCTTGCAACCTATATATATGGATCTTGTTCATTCATTTTAACAGTGAAAAATACAAAATTATTCTCTCTCTGCATATTAGGATTAAGTTTGTTCGAGTATTATACATATATTTGCGTTCGTTGAGTTCTGCATATTGTAGTGCAACTTATACAGAATTGAAAAATCCGTTCTATCTTGGGAGACGATTGTTCATCAACCTTGTGCACCGAGAGGGAGCAAATTCGTCTTAAGAAAACAGTTCACTAGGCTCGGATTCTTTCTTAAATTTATTATTTATTTATTTTGGATCTCCAATCAATAAGTATTTCAGATTTCAGATTTCAGATTTATACATCCCAATATATTTTGGATAACAATCTCACCATTGACTCACAATCAATTTATCTCTCGATTATTAATCAACATTAATAATTTCACATGACACCACAGATGTTTGTTAAAATGTATGCAAATTCCGGAACGGGTGTGACATGGTCAAAATTTTATCCATACTGCAAAGGGTGTTAATAGGCGAAGGGATTAATTTATTTATTTGAATTTAGTCAAAAGTTAAAAAAAATAGTTTTTTTTTGGTCTTGGGACCCACCTGTTTTTTACATTTTAATAAAAGATCCATCAACAGGAATTTCATTTTCACATAATTAGATATGTGAAATTTGAAATTTTTCTCTGAAATTTTACGTAAACAATAATGCTTAATAGTGTAAGAAGAGAATTTGATTTGATTAAGTTTCAGTAATTAGGGACTTTTGACCAAAACTAAAAAAGAGGTTGTTCTTTAAACTCAACAACACACACACACACACAAAATAAAATAAAACATGAGGGACTTTTTTACAAAATTTCTAGTAATTTATTTCACGAGAGGTCTGTAAAAATTTTGTAAATAATAATATTTTGTGATATCTTTTTTTTTTTAAAGTGTATTTTGTGATATCTCAAAAACTAAAAATTTGGTTTTGCTTTCAGGAGGATCTTGACAACCCAATAAGCAAAATATTTATGCAATTAATGATTCGGACTCCTCTTCGTCCCATGGCAGATCCTAATGAGATCTCATCAATTGTTGCATTCCTTTGCCTTCCAGCAGCTTCATACATCACTGGACAAGTTATATGTGTGGATGGTGGTCACACCGCAGGAACTTTCTAGATGACTTTTAAACTGTGTTTGGCAACAATTTTTGAAGTTTTTAAGTGATTGTGAAATTTCAAAAGTTAAAATAAACTGTTTGGGAACCTAGATTTTGCAATTCAAGCGCCACACAAAAAAAATGCGAGTTAATAGTCAAAAGTAGAAACTGTGGCAAACGAGAAAGTATCCCATGAGCTGGTCACATGTGTGACGAATTCATGGGAACTATTGGATCATTATGGGGCCCATGTAGGATCCACAAATCCAACGGTTCCTATAAATCCGTCACACAAGTAACCGGCTCATGGGATACTTTCTAACAGTTGTTAAATCCAGAGTTCTCACCTTGTATTTTATACATGTTGGTTATGTTATGATTGAATGTTTTTGTAATGCGTACTCATGTAAACTTAAAATGCTTTAAACTTTGGTGTATGTTTGAGTGTGATATATATATATTTATTTATATATAATGGTCTAGATATTCATTTCTTTTAAGGCGTGTTCGTAAATGCTTAAATAAGATAAAGTTTAGACCAAGTGTCACTTTTAAGCCCTATACGTTATCCATTTAGTTTATTATTATTATTTTTTTTTTATCAATTTGTATTTTATACATGTTGATTATGTTATGATTGAATGCTTTTGTAATACGTATTCATGTAAACTTAAAATGCTTTAAACTTTGGTGTATGTTTGAGTGTGATATATATATATATATATATAATGGTCTAGAGATCCATTTCTTTTGAGGCGTGTTCGTAAATGCTTAAATAAGATGAAGTTTAGACCAAGTCTCACTTTTAAGTCTTATACGTTGTCCATTTAGTTATATTTTTCTGTCATTGTTATCATTAATGTCCTTAATTAATACGAGCTTTTAAATTGAGAATTCAAAGTGTTGCAATTAAGATGTATGATCCAAAATGAAATTTTGATATATTTAGAGGGTAACAAAATATATGTTAGCCTCTCCTTTTATCAAAGATGATCATTATTGTTAAATCTTCAAATCAATCTATTTCAGTGTTGGTTTAACTTGTGCGGTATTTTTGTTTATGCTTTGTTTGCTTTTTTTTTTTTTTTTTTGGGTAATTGTTGTAGGACTACTTTTGGGAATGTGAAAAAAAAATAGTAATGCCACAGTTTCGAATTTTGTATCTCAAATGGTACCTAAACACATGTGGCAATGGGACGGTCTCCAAAAATGGTGGAGCTACTTCAACATCCTCTAATTAAAATCGAATGGGACCCACTGCCATACATGTTAATGTTGGAAACTATTTGTAATACTACAAAATATGGGAAGCATAGCATTACAAATAATGCTATGTGATAGTGAGACTACTTCACTAATTGTGAGACCACTTAAAATATTGAGTGCATTTTTGCCTCTTTTTTTTAATTTTATTTTGTTGTGCCATGGTGTGCAACTTAATTTGTATCCCAAATTTGTTCCCAACACACATGACACTGGACCCACTTAAATTTCAGTTGAGAATGTTAAACTAGTTCCATGATGTTTTAAGGTGGTTCCACATTTGAGATAAAAAATTTGGAGAGCATTAGTTTGGGAATGCCGAACGTATTCACCCCTACTCCCACTTCTATCCACTTTATAAGAAAATAATTTTTTTTTTTCAGCAACTATAAAACAAGTTCTTTTACAAACCAACATACATTTGGTTCTTACAAAAACTAACTAGAAAGTTAGCTTTTTGGATTGAATACGTACTAAATTTAGGTATTTCCAAACAACTCCCAACACCCAAATTTTATTTTGTTTTATTTTTATTTTTACTTTTGATAATAATTATCGTTAATGATTAAAATAAATTTGCTCTAGCAGTAGCATTAATCCCCCCCCCCCCCCCCCCCCCCACCAAAACAAAAAATAATAATAATAATAGTAATAATAATAATAACAAAAATAAAATAAAATAAATTGGCTAGTGCCGTAAAAAGTCACTCTTTTTTGGCTCTTCACTTATTGTCGGAAAAAGTGCCGGAAAAAAATCAAATTTTCACAGCCCTAGCACTAATAGAGTCGTAATTACCGCCAAGAAAAATTCATTTTTCCGACAGTTTTTTTACCACTCTATATTGTTAATCGTCGAGAAAACCTATTTTTCTCAGCAGTTTTTCAACTGTCGGAAAATAACCGACGAGAAAAATCCATTCTCCTGTAGTGAATTTCTTGTGTCCTTAGATTAGTTCTGCAAAACAAACATTGGCCTTGGAGTTTTGATTTTTAAATTGACTTTTTATGGATTCTTTATGTTAAAAATCTGAGAGGGACAATTTCTAAATTAATTTTTAAATGTTAAAATTACATGTATATCCCACATTTGTGTGTGTGTGTGTGTGGGGGGGGAGGGGTTAATGGCCTCACTTAGTCTCAACATGGGTCCGCTCCTGTGCGTGTGTTATGGAGCCGGTGCATGTGTCTGGAGTTTGCCTCTCTGTCCTACTCCATAAAAATGACAATAGAGAAACCGTTTAAAATATTGGCTGTCACGCCCCGCCCAGAAAATCATTATTTTAAAATGCATATTTGAGATTTTGAACAGTATTAATGTTGATTAATAATTGGGAATGGGTTGATTGTGGGTCAACAGAGAATGTCAAGTAAGGACACGAGGATTTGATAATCCAAGAGGCATTAATATGAGTAAATGACATTTATGTGCATTAAATGTTATTTGACTTTATCTGGTATTTTGTGAATAGTGAATTATACATGTTTTGTATAATTTCTGGTAGTTTTGATCTTGTTTTAGATCGTTTTGAATACTATGGTGTCACGACCCATCCCATTACTCGTGGAAATAGGACACGTGGCACGCCACCAAGGCTCATCTAAACATCATATAACTATACGCAGCGGAAAGAACTTTAAAACAACCCTGAGTAATTTAAAACTTTAGGAAACATTACCCTCTGAGTTGAAAAATCCATAACAATCAGAGTTATAAAAAAAAAGTTTTGTCCAGTTGTAATCAGTTAGAAAGAATTCAATTCAGAAACAGAGGTCCAGTCGACTGATCTAGAATTCGGTCGACTGGTGACCTCAAACAGAAAGGTTTCAAAATATAACAGCCCATCCAGTCGACTGTGTCGGGGACCCAGTCAACTGGTGCCTAAAATTATCAGTCGACTGAAAATGTCCAGTCGACTGGCACCCTAATCCAGCAGAATATCATGGCCTGGGGCTCCATCCAGTCGACTGTTTTCTCAACCCAATCGACTGAATCTCAGACGAAACAAAGCAGTAACCAATTCAACACAGTGATCCAGTCGACTGGATCGAAAACCAGTCGACTGGTTTCTGTCAGCAAAACCCAAAACTGCAATTTTTCCCAATCAAAGTTCTCCCAAATCCAAACCAACATATATCCACTCCATTCCATCATTCAAAAACATAAACACAAGAGCGTTTACTAGGGATTACAAGTACTAAATCTAAGTTCAGATTATACTACAACATGCTACGAATTCAAGGTTATTATTACCAGTTCGGAGTAGAACAAAAGTATAGACAATTGATTCCCCGACATTCCACGGCCTCACTCATCACGTTTCTTCTTGTCTTTCTTTTTACCTGCAATGGAGTACATCTCCACTGCTCAGCTATATGCTGAGTGCACAATTCTAAATGTATGCTTATATGACAGTTCATGATTTAAGCATCTAAAACACATAGAAAATAGTCTCTAGGGTGGGTGGTACGCATTCATCCGGTCGATGTCGTAGAAGGCTCACCTCTCCCACGCATCTCGTACACTGGTTGGGCCTTCCTCCATACCAGGTACCGTGTACTGGTTGGGCCCACCTCCAATCCAGACACAACCACAATTCCAATTCCATCACAATCACAATCAAAATCACAATCCTCAAGGTTCGAGGAGCTTATCCCGGATGAATTTGCACCAAACTCCCCTTTGACCCAAGTAGACACATAACATGCTCACATAAACAGTTATACATGCTTTTTACATAATTTTACGTGCATAATTAACGGGCCTAACTAATACATGAATTTCGCCCGGATCCTAAGATATCAAAGTTGATGTTCAAAACATGAAAATCCATATATTTCATAGATCTAGAATTCATACCTCGTGCGATTCTCTTCAAACTTTGAAGGATCGTCTAGGGGACTAATTAAACGTCGGATTTCAAATTTGGGACGATTCTTACAAGTTTTACTGGGTTTTCCCCAAAAGTCTAGAATCAAGATTTTTACAAAAGTTGGCCAAACACGGCCTAAGTAGTATCAAAACGTAGGTCTTACCTCCACGAGTTCAAATATGAAATCTGGAGAAAATCTGACAGACGAACGGTCGTCGATCGGCGTCGCAAAGCCCGTTGGCTCCAATCTCCCTTCTCTCTCCTCTCTCAAGATATTTTAGGAAGTTTTGGATGAGAATGAATCTCATCCACTACTATATATAGGCAAACTCTCCGGGAATTGTGTTTACCTCACCACGAGTTCCTCAAACTTCTAATTAGCTCTCGAAACTTTGCACACGTTCATTTTATGCCTTTACGAGTGAAAATTATAAATTCCAAAAGTTTCCGACTAAGTCTCGTTTGGGTCCAAAAATTACGTTCGAAAACTAAATTACTATTCATAAAATACCAGATAGGTCAGATAACATTTAAATCATATAAATGTCATTTAGTCATGCCAATGCAAAATGTGAAATTCCACGTTCTCGTGTCCTCACTGACACCTTACCGTTGACCCGCGTCAACTCAACTCAAATTATTAATAACATTAATAATTCCACAATCTCAAATTATGCATTTTCAAAATCATAAATTTCTGGAACGGGTGTGACATATGGCGAGAACGTGAGTGATACTGTAATACACTGTATTTTCGATAATTATTTATACACAGAGATTCTATATACTTTCCTAAGTCATACTTGTAATTCGACCTTCGATCAATCGAAGGTCGTTCGAGCGATCGAGCATCTCAGAACTTCAAGCGATCGAGCCATTTTTAATCGTTTGAACCTTACCGACCTGAATTTAATTCATGATCCCCACTTCGATCGATCAAACCGTTTTTCAATCGATCTAAACTGGCCGATCTGAATTTGATTGATCGAACCACCTTCAATCGATCGAACCTGTAATGATGAGAATCTAGGTTTCACGCAGAACATGCCACTTGCACCCTTTTTTCCCTCTATATATATGTTTGTGTTCGTGTGTATAAGTGGTTGCTGAACCTTGAGAGAGTTAGAGAGAAAGTTGTGGGTTTTGTGTGCTTATATATTTATATATGCACATCCATATATACATACACACATATATCTATATATATACACACACAGTCAGAGAGAGAAGAGCAGAAGAAGAAGAGAAAGAGAAGATAGAGAGAGAGGCATAGAAGAGAGAGAGAAAGCCATTAGAAGGAGCTCAAAGCTTTCAAACTTGCCAAACGCATCCTTAGCATTGTTCGGTGAGTCCAAACTCACTCGGTAACTTAGTTATGACGTTTTACGTATTCTAGATGTATTAAATATATCCCAAACACCCCCTATTTTATTCTGGACGTTTACTGTAGAATCTGGAGAAGACGCAGTTCGAGCGATCGAACTGAGTTCAATCTATCAAACAACCTTGAGTCTCAATCGATCGAAATGACTTCAATCGATCGAGATTGCCTTGACTTCAATTGATCGAGAATACTTCGATTGATCGAACATCATTTTTCTTCAAGCGATTGAGAGGACTTCAATCGATCGAACCTTAACAGAATATGATTGTCCCTTCACTATACCATAATGGCCGATTTGTCATACTTATTTTCGCGTCCATTGTCACTGTCCGGAATAGTGACAAATTTTGTCATGATTACTAACTGTGACAAATACAATTGTCCCTGTCTTAAACACTGACCAAATTTGTCACGGTCTTAAACAGTGACAATTAAATAATATTGTAACGGTTCTGAATAGTGACAATAAAATTGGCCTCATTATCATACATTTAGTTTGTGCTATAAATAGTGACAAAAAATTTTTAGTCATGGTATAAAATTAGACCTCGCCTGTTTTTGGCTCCCAAATCTCCAAAAATTTCCCAAATCTCTATCTATTCTCCCTCACACATGTCGCCCTCTCTCACATCTCACATAGGTCATTGCCACTGCCGCTGGCCTGGTACGTACGTCCCTAGCTCTCTCTTTCTCCCTCTGTTGTGTGTGTGTCTTTTTCTCAGTGTGCGTCTCTCTCTCACTAAACCAAATTAGAGGGGGTTGCGAGAGAGGAGCAAGACCGCCCCACCATCATAAGCAACGACGACGGTAGACAGTGGAAACGAGAGGATCAAGCTCTAATTTTTGTGGATGATCTGGGGTTTCTAGGGTTTTAATTTGGGTAAACAGAGATTGGGGCTGAGATTGTTGTTGTTGTTGGTGGTGTTGTTGATTTTGATGTTCTGGATCTGGGATAAGACTGAGACTAGAGTTGTGAGTTGTGAATTCATTGTTAGGGTTTGTGAATTTTTTGGTGTTTGAAATCATGGCTTCATTGTTTAGTTGTTCCATTTGGCCAACATGAGTCCGATTGTTATTACTTTTTTTTTGGTAGCAGACTTTGAAGAATTTCTTCAAAATTGAGGGTTCTACACCAACCCAAAAACATGTATTTTTCTCAACTTTGAGTCTGTTGATTAGGAAGCTACATTGTTGCCTTTGGTCCCAAATATTGCATGTGTATGTGTTATTTTGAATCATTGTTTATGTTTTTGATACTTTAGCACTTTGTCATTATCTCACCCATATGCAACACTAACCCATCTGTGCTGTATCCCTCAGCTTACCTTCATTGTTGGCTCCGACCACCCTCCTCGTTGCCTGCTTCTGTGTTACTATCATCCCCTCCTCAGCTTTTTGTCTAGGTAGGTTTATCCATCAATCTAGCCTCTACCTTGATAAACCCTTGGTTTTTTAGAGAGTTGCTATGGGTTTTGTTTACAGATTGTGTTTTTGGATCTCCAGTTTAGGAATATTTGGGGCTTTTGATTTTTCATCACAGTATCTTTGTTGTTTGGCCCTGCAAATCTCAAACTTAAGGGGGATTTTCCTATATTAGTAATGGTGAAATATGAATTGCTATATCTGTAATTATGTGCAGATTTTTAAGGTTTCAGATATGAAGGCACTGAGGGGTATTTGCAGTTGTCCTAATTTACTGGTTCTATGGTTGAGGTTCAGACTAGTTTGTATGGATAAATTGATTTAGTTACTAGATTTGAGTCCAGTGGGTTCGATGTTTTTAGAGGTTTGATTTGATGTATTAGTCTGAAGTTTAAGGAAAAACAAAAGTTTCTGAATATTGTTTACTTGCGTGCAGCATTGGTTACAATATGATTGCTTATGTTGAGGCTAAGGTCCTTAATAAACCAGTAGAAGCCCTTTATTTATATTATACATGCATATGTAATTGTCCATTTCTTGTTTCTGATTGATGAACTCTATTTGATTTATTTAATAAAATGCTTTCTAATTTGAGTTGTGTTTTTATGAGATTGCTAATCAGGTGAGCTCGGGTTGCCCAACTTGATTGGCTTATCTGGGCTATTTAAAATTAGCCATGGTTTTGATGTGGAATATTTTTAATTGCAAGGAATTCGGAAGGACATGTTTTTTCAGTTTCTCTTACTTTCTATTGAGCTAAGTGGATCTTATCGAATTGTTTTTTTGGAGTAATGCTTGCTTCCCAAATTCAAATCCCAAATCCTCATCCCAAATGATGTGGCGGTAGGTTCACTGGATTTTTATTGGAGTATGTTAAAGTGACCCCACACAATTGTCAATGGGCCCATTGGATTTTAATTGGTGCCACATCATTTGGGATGAGTATTTGTAATTTGGATTTGGGAAGCATAGGTTTACTTTGTTTTTTTGTTTGTGCTGTATATATACGTAACTGATCTTGACACTGGGTTTTTCAAACAAAGATTACTATATCCATACTCATGTTGATCAATGTCATGCAATGTTATCAATTTTGACTTGACAAAAAACAAAGACTAAATTTGGTTAGGACTTTGATTTTTTTGTCATTATTGAATCTGGTTAGTTTGTTGAGTGATTTGGATCCCTTGTAAGTATGAATTAGTTGAGAACAATAGGACTAAGAGATCATTTTTGCTCACCCAAAAAATGGTTCACCAATGCTCACCCAAGCATCCCATTGGTCAATGCAATGGGATCCAGGATTAAACACCATTAATTTAATCCTGGGTCCCAATGCATTGACCAATGGGATGCTTGGGTGAGCATTGGTGAACCATTTTTTCGGTGAGGAAAAGTATTTTCATAGGACTAAACTCAACACATTTTTAGTTCGACATTAATTATTTCACTAATATTATATGCAATATCAACTCATGCATGCATCTTTGTGGAAATCACATTTCACATTGATTAGTGAGACAAAACTGATCTTTGTGGGAATCAAATTACACATACAATTTCTTTACAAACAAAAAAAAAAAAAGAAAAAGAAAAGGAAAAAGCTACAAGATTACTGAATTAGCTATAGCTTCTAGTATCACCCTTACTAGATTTGAATCCACTCACTGAATTAGCTTGTGCTTATAGTTTTTCCTTGTTGTGTAGTGCAGATTAATAGAGTTAAATACATGCATTCAAGAGGTTTTCTTCACCATGACATAAAGCCTGATAACTTTCTTATGGGTTTGGGGCGTAAAGCGAACCAGGTAAACTTCTGTCGAGTTTTTATGATTTTATGTTCAACTTCTTGTTTTACAGCATCTTAGGGTGGGCATGTGCTGTGTGCGCACTTGGGGGGCTGTTGGACTGTCTGTGCTGCATGCACTATGCGTGTACTGGCTGCGTGCACGGGGGGTGTGCACTAGGTGTGCGCACTGGGCTGCGCATATGGCGTGCTTCTGGTGCTGTGGCTGCGCGCACAGGGGTTGTACGCTAGGCTGTTATGGATTGGGCAGTGGCTTGTGCGCTTATGGTGCCACGTGTGCGTGAGCGCTGGGCGCCTGTGCTGCTGGGCATGCTGGCCTTTGCTGGGCATGGTTTGGGCTGCCTCATGCGTAAAGCATGCTGTGCACAGTGCTCTGCATGGGCTGTCTGTGCCAGCACCTGTGCACAGTGTGCAGCTTGGGCTGTTTTTTTGTTTTCCTTTTTTTTTTTTTCCGAGCAAGGGATTTTGGAGGCTGCGTTGGTGGTTATAGGTGGTGTAGGGAGGAAAGATTTAGGGAGAGAGAGTTCACAGAGGAGGAGAGAGAGTAGGGAGAGAAAGGGAGTGATCCTTCCTTTTTTGTTTTTTTTTCTTCTCCTTTCAGGAGGCTTTTTAGGGACTGTTTTAGGATGGTTTGTGGTGGTGGTAATGGTGGTGATGGTCCTTGGGAGAGTGGTTTGTTTATTGCTTTTGTTATTTTCTTTTCATGGGAGCAATAAAGAAGAAAAAGGTATTCTATATATTTTTTTCTTTTGAAAAATGGAAATACGTGAAAACTTATTTCTTATTTCTTTTTTTTTTTCCTTTTGGTTTTTCAAAAAAACAAATTTCTTCTTCTTTTTTTTTTTTCAAGTAAAGCACCTATTTTTTTTTTTTACTTTCTTTGCAGAAGAAGCCATTTTGCACTTTGGCTGAGTTTTACAATAAGGATGTACTTGAGCATTTGCATAAAGCTTATTTTTTTTTATATCCTTCACTTACTGCTATAATTTTGTTGTCAATCCAGGTGTCAACTTGTCACTCCTCTCTCAGGTCATGTCATTGCGGCTCTCCCGTGGAACCTATAATGGTGGATTACTTTCAATTGAAGTCGGGACAATTGCGGATACCACTATAACATTGGCTGGGACAATTGCGGACACCACTATAGCATCTTAGATCAAGTCAAAGTTAGGATTTGACTGTGTTACATGATTGTCATATAGGTCCGCGTAGAGGAGACAAAGGGAACTCTTCAATTTGCTAGCAGAGCCAAACGTGTTACCAATTGTGTTCAAGTGAATGAGGTTTGTTTGTGATATTCTTAGCGTTGTTTCGAAATCTCCTCCTAATATATTATTACTGTTGCACATGAAGTTAAAAACTTCTTTGTACAAAAAAAAAAAAACAAAGAAGAAGAAGTTTAAAAATTCTTGCATGATATATGTACTTAGCAGAAGCAGGTGCTGGAGGCATTACTGTACGTAGTTAATTGTTATTGGCATGGACTTAACATGGTATCCAGGATAGATAATTGTTGTGCTTTCAAATATTCTCATATCTTAAGGAATGGGTAATTTGTTGGTAACAGCTTGCGTTTGTATGGTTTGATGGATACAATGACATCTTTGTCAGGATTGCTCCATTGAGGAACACAAACTGGAGGTCCAAAATCTCAAGAGACAATTGAAAATTATTAGCAAAGAAAAAGATGAACTTGAGGTTAGCCTATTACTTCCATTTTCATTTTTCTATTCCTAGTTATTATTAAATCCAAACTACATATTTGATCACAATTAGAACTTATTAGTAAAGACTAAAGAGTGAGATGAGCTCAAGGATAGTCTGTTACTTCCCTTTTCAATTTCTCTCCTTGGTTATAGTTTAATCAGAACTGCATATTTATTCAAAGATTAAACAAACCATTGTAACTCTGTTTGCTTGGAACTGAGTTTTTATTTTCTTATGCTTTAACAAACTTGTTGTTAATAGCTGCTTCAACAGTGTACTTGATAATAATCCAACAATGTACTTGGTAATAATCATATTGTAGTTCAGAAGTAAATCCAAAATACCACTTTTATTTGTTTTTTTGAATGGTGAAGATTTCATATTGATAAAGATCGTAACATCCAAAGAATGGGGGTAGAAATATCCCCACAGAAACCCCAACCCACTCAGCAAACAAGTACATACAGGTCATTAACAAACACCTGGCCATGGACACCAAACCCCCCCCCCCCCCCCAAAATGCATAAAACACGTCGCAAACGAAGCACCCCAAAAACCCAAACAGATAGCCACAAGACAACAATACAAAGCCCATACAAAACAAAACAAATCCAGCCAAAACACAGCAGCACGCGCACGCGTCTAGGCAGTGTGCCCGGCAGCACATGCACATAGCCCATACAGCACACTTGCATGCACATAGGCAGCACATGTGCATCACATAGGGGGCCCCATTTTGGGTGCCCACTACTTAGCACAACACAGCACACGCGCACAGGCAGCACAGCACGCACATAGACAGCATATGTACAAGCGCACATGCAGTAAGCGCACACACATAGGCAGTGTGCCCGACTGCACACGTCCACTACACACACGCATGGCAGCGCACAACACGTGCACACGTCCTATACTGACTATATATTAAATGTAGTGAATTCGCAGATGCTAGTCTATATTCTTTCTAGTATAATGTTGAATACTGTTAGTCTGATTCTAACAAAATGCCTAATGAGTTCCTTTATTTTCTGCAGGTGTAGAGATTAATACTTGGCATTTAAACAAGCATTTTAAATAAGATTGCCTGTCATAAATCATAAATGATTCGCCTCTCATCTATGTTGTGAATGCTTACAACGATTGGAGTAGGAGCTTCATGATTAATAAAAAATCGGCCTTGAATATTTCATTTTGTTGTGATCTTTTTTACTATTTTGCCATGATATGGGATAGAAGGTTATATGCGTTTTTTTTAACTGTAAAAGGTAGCTACAAACACACTCACAAGAATAGAAGGAAAAAAGAAAACAAATAGAAAGGTAATATGAGATTTCTGGAGCCAGTGAATTGTAGCTTTGAAATATGATCTTTAAGCTTGCGCCATAATGGCTAATCTTTGACTTTGTGATTTTTACACTCACATACCAGTTTAAGGGAATAAATGATGAGGGATCAGTGCAAGGCTCTTGAAGTCGTTCTTCCTAACGTGGCGTTAGATGAATGCAAGGAGACTACCTTGCACAATGTTAACATTGACGAGGAGATGCGTAGGAAGCCGTACCAACAGGCCAAGAGGCGTATGACGAAGATGATGATTATCTGTGGACTTCATAGATTTATTTTAGACAATGACATTCTCTGTAATGTTTGTCATCGTATATTAGGTTTTTGGATTGCTAAAGTTATGAGTTTGGTTTTTTTTTTACTTTTGTGAGCAAACTGATAATGCATGCGATTGTGTTTATTGGTGATCTTACAATTTGTGTTTATAATAGGTTGCATCGGATTGCAATTTTTGTTATTGGTAATTATATTGTGTCAGGAATAAAAAGTAATAGGGTGGATTTTTGCAAAAATAAGATTTAAAAAAATTAAATAAATAAATTCTGGTTTGTCACTGTTCTAAACCGTGACAATTAGAGAAAATTGTGACATGATTTTTACATAATAGTCACTGCTCTTAATAATTGTCACAGTCCAAAACTATGACAAAGAATGTGACGAATATCATGTATTGTCACGGTCTAGACCGTGAAAAATAATGTGACCAATGCCATAAATTGTCACGGTTTATGACCGTGACAAATAAATAACTTGTCACTGTTATAAACAGTGACAAAACCGTGACAATTGGAAGTGATATGTCACTTTTAAAGTGTTGCAAATGAACCGTGACAAATGGCCTTTGTCACGATTTTGGATAGTGACAAATGTTTTTGTCACACCCGAAAATGTCACGGATTATTGTCACGCCCCGACGTAGCATAAATAAGGAAAGCGTTTAATTTCCATTATGGACCCGTAGGTCGCGACAGTTTGAAGGATCGATTCCGTCCCAAACGTCAAACAACAAAACATAATAATCAGAGTAAAGCAATCAAGGCTTACAAAAATTTTCTATCTTATTACATCTTATAAACCGGGGTCAACTAAGGCACAGACCGCCTTGAAAATAAAATAATAACTTAGAGTCTGTTACAGTCATCCTTAAAACAAAACAGTTCATAACTTAAAACAGGTAAACTTAAAACATATAATAAACAGTTTCTCGTCCCAACAGCAGCCATTCTTAATTAGCATAATCGTATGATTCCTCCTGATTGTAACCTGAAAAGCCTGAACACGAATGTCCAGGACGCATCAACGTCGTCAGCTTCAAGAAGCTGGTGAGTATTAAAAACATGACTTTGAATGTAAAACATACCAACTTACCTTTTTCCAATTCAAGATTAAATCCACAAGTTTATAATTATGATTAAAGAGCTCGTTTAGAAAAACATCCACAACATTATTTAAAGAGGGTAAATTTACACAGATGGGACCGTGTATGAGAACAATGCACCACACTCATCTTGCCGACTCTTTTCTCTCGACAGCCACAACAACCCACTATCCTACTCTTGGTATCTTTGAAACACTCAGATAGCCACACTTTAGCAACGGGGCGCCAGGGAGTGTCCAGTTTGCCTCACACTTTGGTCCGGGGTACCAGGGAGTGTCCAATGCCTCACACTTTGAATACCCTAACCGCCATGCAAATACCGGGGCAACCCCTCACACAGTATCCAGACTCGAGTTATCAGGGAGTGTCCGTAGGCCACACTTTAGCACTACCATGGGTGCCAGGGAGTGTCCGAGTTCGGCTTCACACACTTTAACGCTTCCATGGGCGTCAGGGAGTGTCCATATTTGCCACCGTCGCATTTCAAAGATACCCTCTTCCACAAACTCTACCACAACCACAACCACAACCACGACCACAAACTCATACTCAACCACAACCACAACCACAACCACAAACACTACTCATACTCTTTCCACACTACCATTACTCTTTTCCACACAGACTGACACCCCTATGCATGTACCACTGACCCACATGAATGGTATGCACTTAAACAAAAAATGCTGAATTAAGAAACAACACGCGTGCGGGGATTTAATGAGTCATACTACAATGTTTTAATCATTGAAACATAACCAAATAGAGTTCTGATTAACCAAGTTTACCAAACAGAACCTCAACAGTATATAAATTTCATCCAAACAGTCCCTTAACAGAAAAATAGACAAAAACAGAAACTGCAATACCTCGCGCGCGCGGTCCGCTCGCGCGAAGGGTCGCTCGCGCGGGCCGCTCGCGCGATAAGCCCATTTTTCCTTATATTAATAAACTTTTCTGTCTGCCTGAGGAAAGCAAGGTCGCGCGCGCGGATCGCTCGCGCGAAGGGGTTCTCGCGCGACCCTCGCTCGCGCGACCAGCCAATTTTCAATTATATATATATAAACTCTTACGTCTGCCTGGGGAAGCCTCCCTAAGTTTTATTATACCCAGGGGTTGTTTTATAGTTCTTTCCGCTGCGTATCGTTAGATGAGGTTTGGATGAGCCTTGGTGGCGTGCCACATGTCCTATTTCCACGCATAGTGGGATGGGTCGTGACATTTTATTGGTATCAGAGCTAGAGGTAACAAAACTTTGGGAACGTTCGACGACGAGTGGAGTGTTGAGTGAATTGCCACATGTTTTCAATTGCATTCATGCATCTTAGAGATGTTTGATGCATATGGATGTTGTTTTACATACATACTATTGTTATCATTGTACATGCATAGTGTTTATGTATTGAGAACTACAGGATTGTAATCATGGATGACCGAGAATTGTCACCCCATACCCGACGAATGAATGAAATGGCAGAGATGATGGGGAATATGGGGGAAATGATACGGAATATATCGGAGCGACTGCCTCCCACACCTCGCATTGAAGTGGAACCAATAACTGTAGTAAATGCACCCGAAAAATAGGGGTATGAGATCAATATCTGAACAGTTTGCTCGCAAGAAACCGATGGAATTTCATGGGACACCTGATCCAACGCTCGCAGAACATTGGATAATGGACATGGAACGAATCTTCCGATCTATCCCGATGACCGATAGGGAGAAGATGGAAAATGCAAGTGATGTACTGAAGGGTGAAGCCCAGAACTGGTGGGTAAATGTACTAGATCAAGGGGTACCGATTACTTGGGAAGGGTTTAAGGCAGAATTCAATCGCCAGTTTTTTCCACGAGTCGCCTACAATGCAAAGAAGAGAGAATTCGATAACTTGAAGCAAGGGGACATGGCTGTGACGGAGTATACTTCCAAGTATAATGCGTTGTTGAGATTTGGAAAGGGTTCTGTACCAGAGGAGGAAGATATGGCAAGGAAATTTGAAGAGGGCTTAAGGGAAAATATCCGTTTGAGGGTAGAGACTTACGAGCATTCGACCGTGGCAGCAGTACAACAAGCGGCGCTAGTGGCCGAGAGTGGAATGGAAAGGTCGAGGCAGAATCAGCACAGAAAATGAAGCAATGAGAGTGGGGATAGGAACCAAGGCGGATCTTTCAAGAGGCCGTTTCAAAGAGGCTCTGGTTCTAGTTCCAGTGATTTCAGGAGAACGCCAAGTAACATACCGTTGTGTTTGCTTTGCAACAGACCACACTCAGGCCGATGTTTCATGACCAAACCCCAGAACAGGAACCAAGGCGGGGGTAGTACAAATTCAACACCCGACATGAGAGGCAAGTGTTATGATTATGGAGTATTTGGGCACCAAGCCAGGGATTGCCCGAGGAAGTATCTTCAGCAAGGAGCTAGTTCTATGGCTTCCAGTGGGTCGAAGCCTAGACAGTCCAATGACGGAGGACAAAGGACGGAACAACGTTAAGGAAGAGCATATCAGATGAACCCAGGAGATGTGACTGCTTCCGAGACAGTAGTCTCAGGTATGGTGTTTGTATGTTCGCACTTAGCACGCATACTTGTTGACTCGGGATCTACGCATTCATTTGTATCACATGCTTTTGTTGAACATTTGAATGTTAAATCGGCACCGTTAGGATATGATTTGTCTATTGCTGTGCCACTTAGGAAAGCGATAATGACATCTACTGTATATAAGAACTGTGAGATCAAATTAGGTGAGAAGTTGATGACTGTAGACCTTATACCAATTGCGGTAAATCATTTTGATGTGATACTGGGAATGGATTGGTTAGCTCTTAACCACGCCACAATAGACTGTGAACGGAAAGAGGTTAATTTTCGATCACCGGTACATGGGAGCTTTTGTTTCCAAGGGAGTGGGGTTATATCGCCGCCGTATTTGATTTTAGCTATCCGAGCAGGAAAGTTATTGAAAAAGGGATGTCATGGATTTCTATGTTCAGTGACCAATGTCTCAGCGACCGAATTCAAAGTAGAAGACATTCCGATAGTGCGAGAATATTCAGATGTCTTTCCTGATGATCTACCAGATGTTCTTATTGAGAGAGAAATTGAATTCACCATTGAGGTAAAGCCAGACTCAAGACCGGTATCCAAGGCACCATATAGAATGGCACCACTAGAATTGAAGGAACTGAAGGTTCAACTACAGGAGTTACTTGATAAAGGTTTCATTCAACCAAGTATTTCGTCGTGGGGAGCTCCAGTATTGTTTGTAAAGAAGAAAGATGGTTCAATGCGTATGTGTGTAGATTACCGAGAACTAAACAAGTTAACGATTAAGAATAAGTACCCGTTACCCAGAATTGATGACTTATTTGATCAACTTCGTGGGGCACAAGTATTCTCCAAGATAGACCTAAGATCGGGTTATCATCAGTTGAAAGTAAAGGCCGAAGATGTTGAGAAAACAACTTTTAGAACGCGTTATGGACACTATGAGTTCTTAGTTATGCCATTTGGGGTTACTAATGCACCAGCCGCGTTCATGGATCTTATGAATCGAGTATTCAAAGATTATTTGGATGACTTTGTGATTGTATTCATTGACGATATCCTTGTTTATTCGCCAAGTGAGATAGAACACGAGAACCACTTGAGGTTGATACTTCAGAGATTACGAGAGAAACAATTATTTGGGAAATTCAAGAAATGTGAATTTTGGTTACCTAGCATTACTTTTCTTGGTCACGTAATTGACAAGAATGGAGTATCAGTTGATCCTCACAAAGTAGAAGCTGTATCAAATTGGCAAAGACCGACTTCCGTATCCGAAATTTGAAGTTTCTTGGGATTAGTGGGATACTACCGCCGTTTTATTGAACATTTCTCAAAGATTTCATTGCCAATGACAAAGTTAATGAGAAAAGGTGTTACATTTGAATGGAGTCAGGAATGTGAAGACAGTTTCCAAGAATTGAAAGCACGACTCACGAGAGCACCTATCCTGACAATACCATCCGGAACCGAGGGGTTTGTGATCTATAGTGATGCTTCACACAAAGGGTTGGGATGCGTGTTGATGCAAGGGGGTAAAGTGATTGCTTATGCTTCTAGACAGTTGAAGACACATGAGATTAATTATCCGACTCATGATCTGGAATTAGCTGCAGTAATTCATGCTTTGAAGATTTGGAGACATTATTTATACGGAGAAAAGTGTGAGATATTCACCGACCACAAGAGTTTGAAATATATTTTCACCCAACGGGACTTGAACATGAGACAGTGAAGATGGTTAGAGTTGATGAAAGATTATGATCTTTCGATTGAGTACCATCCGGGGAAGGCGAATGTAGTAGCCGATGCATTAAGCCGGAAGACGCTGAGGAATTTAGCCGACGAGCTAACACAACAAAAAGAATTGGTAAAAGAAATGGAACGTTTAGACTTGGATGTGATTCCAGGGACTAGTGATGGTTTAATGATGACGATCATGGCACACCCAGATATTATTGATGAAATCAAGAGAGAACAGTTTCACGATGTTTACTTGTGTAAAATGAGAGACGAGATACCTTTGGGAAAGCGATTTGGTTTTGTATTAGAACAAGGAACGTTGAAACTGGGAAACCGATTATGTGTACCGAATGTGAAAGACTTGAAAGAGATAATTTTAGAAGAAGCTCATAGTACAAAATATTCAGTGCACCCGGGAAGTAATAAGATGTACCGGAACTTGCGAGAAAACTTCTGGTGGAAGGGTATGAAGCGTGAAGTCGCTAAGTTTGTATCCGAATGTTCGGCATGTCAACAGGTCAAGGCAGAGAGACAAGTACCCGCGGGGTTACTACAACCTTTGCCAGTGTCGAAAAGTAAATGGGACGAGATCATAATGGATTTTGTTTCAGGATTTCCACGATCAATCAATAAGAATGATAAGATTTGGGTTATAGTTGACCGATTAACCAAGTCAGCTCATTTTCTAACGATCAAGACGACTAAACCGTCCAAGTTAGCGGAATTGTATGTGAAAGAGATTGTAAGACTACATGGAGTCCCAGATGTGATTGTGTCAGATCGTGATAGTAGTTTTACGTCAAGATTTTGGGGAAGTTTGCAAGAAGCTATGGGTACGAAATTAAGTTTCAGTACTGCATTTCATCCTCAGACCGATGGACGGTCAGAGCGTATGATTCAGACCTTGGAAGATATGTTGAGATTGTGTGTATTAGACTTTGGGAGTGATTGGGAGCACCACTTGCCGTTAATTGAATTTGCGTACAACAACGGATTTCAATCAAGTATTGGTATAGCACCATATGAAGCTTTGTATGGCCGTAAGTGTCGATCACCGTTTTGTTGGACCGAGGTTGGAGAAAGAAAGTTGTTAGGACCTGATTTAATACAGGTGACTACTGAGAAGGTGAAGTTGATTCGGGAGCGACTTAAGGTAGCTCAGAGCCGATATAAGAGTTATGCACACTTGAAACGACGACCGATGAATTTTGAAGTGGGAGATTTCGTATATTTGCGAGTATCGCCTTCAAAAGGCATTGTGCAATTTGGAAAGAGGGGAAAGCTAAATCCGAGATTCATAGGACCTTTTGAGATCCTAGAGAGGGTTGGTCCAGTAGCTTACCGATTGGCATTGTCATCCGAGTTGGAACATGTGCACAATGTGTTTCACGTGTCTATGTTGAGACGTTGTATGACTGACACGAGTAAGATCATTGTACCTGAACCGCTGCAGATTCAGGGGGACTTGACTTATGTTGAACATCCTGTAGAGATCTTGGACCGCAAAGAACAAGTTTTGAGAACCAAGACTATTCCAATGGTGAAAGTGCTATGGCGTAGTCATACGGTGGAAGAGGCTACATGGGAAAGTGAGGAAGACATGAGGAATGAGTATCCATACTTATTCGACGCATGAGGTAAAGTTTGGGGACAAACTTCCTTTTTGGAGGGGAGAGTTGTCATGCCCGTTCCAAAATTTCATAGTTTAATCATGCATGATATGAAATTTTATGAATTATCATTGATATATGATAATTGAGGATAAATGGTTGACTGTGGTCAACGGTAAGGTGTCAGTAAGGACACGAGAATATGGAAGTTCATATTGCATAATTATGACTAAATGACATTTATATGATTTAAATGTTATTTGACTTTATCTGGTATTTGTTGAATAGTAATTATACCTGTGTAGTATAATTCTGGTAAATTTCGATTTGGTAGTATCATTTGGAGAACTGTGGTGAGAACGTAAGAGATACGTTAATTAAAAAGGTAGGTTGTGTAGAGATTTCACAGAATATAGTTTTTGGACGTTATTTTGGACCCAAACGAAACCTAGTCAAAAACTTTTGAAATTTATAGTTTTCACTCGTAAAGTTATAAAATGAACGTGTGCGAAGTTTCATGGGTGAATGAGAAGTTTTGAGAAACTTGCGGGGAGGTAAACACAATTTCCGAGAAGTTTGCCTATAAATAGAAGTGGATGAGATTTCATTCTCATCCACAACTTTTATAAATATCTAGAGAGAGGAGAGAGAAGGGAGATTTGGAGCCAACGGGCTTTGCGACGCCGATCGACAACCGTTCGTCCGTCATATTTTTTCCAGATTTCAGATTTGAACTCGTGGAGGTAAGATCTACGTTTTGATACCACTTAGGCCGTGTTTGGCCAAATTTTGTAAAGATCTTAATTTTAGACTTTTGGGAAAAACAGGTATAATCTTGTAGGAATTGTCTCAAATTCGAAATCCGACGTTTATTTAGCCTCCTAGTCGATCCTTCAAAGTTTAGGGGAAAACGCACGCGGTATGAAGTCCTAACTTGTGAAATATAGAGGAATACATGTTTTATATTTCGACGACAAAATTATGATCCGGGCGAAATCCATGTGTTAATTGTAGGCCCGTTAATTATGCACGCGCTAAATTGTGAAAAGCATGTCTAAATTTATGCGAGCACGTTAAGTTGTCTATGTGGGTCAAAGGGGAGTCTTATACAAATTCATGCCGGAGTAAGCTTCTCGATGTTTGAGAATTTAGTAGCGACGGCTACTGTGCATGGTTGATAGACTTGGACTTGCCATGGCACTTGTGGATACAATGGTTGATAGACTTGGACTTGCCATTGGTATCGCGGTTTAAGGCTTGGACTTGCCGCTACCGGATGAATGCGTATTTTTCTCCCTAGAGGCTATTGTATGATTTATGAGATTAAAGCATGTTTCGTCATATATTGCATATGTTAGACTTGTACACTCAGCATATAGCTGAGCGGTGGAGATGTACTCCATTGCAGGTAAAAAGAAAGACAAGAAGAAGCGCGATGAGTGAGGCCGATGAACACCGGGGATATCACACTTGTATATGTTTTTGTTTTAAATCCTAAACTTGTGTAAGGATTTGTATATTATAATACGTTGTAATAGATCCTTGGATTAGTTTTGTAATATGGTAATTCTGTACTTGAATGTCTGTAATTGTGTTTTAATATGTTGAAAATCAGTTGTGGGTGTTTTGGTGTTGCGTGGAGAAAGCATGAGTTATTAGTATTTTCAATCCAGGGCTGTCAGCAGGGGAGCAGTCAACTGGACCCAGGACCAGTCGACTGGATCTCGTGTGTTGGAGACACTGATAGTGAATTATAGAAAAGCAGTCGACTGGACCCCTTCATCAGTCGACTGAACCACTGTTGATTTTGGCTACTGCTTCTAATAATAGAAAAGCAGTCGACTGGTTTCTCAAAGCAGTCGACTGGGCAGTCGATTGGACCCTAGTTGAGAATTTAGGGTTTTAGTTTCTGCCAGGCACAGTCGACTGGACCCTAGTACAGTCGACTGGACAGTCGACTGGACCTCTGTATTTTGAAATGGATTCTTGTGAACACTTTTGATTGAACAAAACTTTTTATAACTCTGATTTCAATGGATTTTACAAACTCAGAGGGTAATGTTCCCTAAGTTTTATTATACCCAGGGGTTGTTTTATAGTTCTTTCCGCTGCGTATCGTTAGATGAGGTTTGGATGAGCCTTGGTGGCGTGCCACGTGTCCTATTTCCACGCGTAGTGGGATGGGTCGTGACAATATATATAGAGTTTGAAACCCATTACTTATTGGACAAGTAATACAACTCTATCATAAAGGAAACCAAATCACAATAGGAATCTAGCCAAATCACAATCCCTAAATTAATGGGATTATCCCACATGTGATATAACCCCAACAAGAGAGAGAGTATCGGTTTAGAGATTGTGACTATGGCGATGGTGAGCTGCCATGGAAGAGTAGAGGAGAGAGAGAGAGAGAGAGAGAGAGTCTCGTCGATTACGAGTTTGATCGGGCAAAAAGTTGCCATGGAATTCTTTTTTGGGGGATAGCAAGGAATTATTTTCGTCCAAAATGAGGGAAAATGAGGTCACGTGATTGATTTGGGGAAAAAAATCTATGAAAATTTTAGGTAATCAAACAACATATTTAGGTGAAAAATTTACATGGAAAATATTTTTCAGGTCAAATATAGGCAGTGAAACACATCCTTAGAGTAAATTCAGTTCAAGTGCCAAGTTTAAAATTGTCAAAGGGGGCAACTCAAGGCCTTAATGGCTTATGTAGTGGGGTGGGTCGAAGGCTATCTTTTTGGGCTTGTGTTTTGGACTCGGGCTCTCAGACTGGTCTGGGTTTGAATGGAGGAGTTTATAACCCGCCCAAAGGTCTATGGGCTTGAATGGGTTCGGGTCCTTTTTTCCACCGGACTTTCTGGGCCGCCCAAGGCATCGGGCTATATTTCCATGCCTATATGTGGACTATTTGGGTGATCAAGAGTCAAAAATCTTTGGCTCATAAATGTAATTATTAAACTCGAAAGAATCAAAAGGATTTTGATTTTTCGTAAGTTGCAGTTAGTTTTTTTTTTCCCACTAGACAGATACTTATCTATTTTGTCCTCATTTTTCTTACCACTGGTTCCAAGTATGACTCGACAAACCATGATCAATTGGTCGAGCGGTAAGCGCCTAGGGGTATTTCTTTAGATTTTGCGTTCGAATCATCTTGGAAGTGGTCACAGGTGATTCACACGGACGTCCTGACGTCGTGGGATTAGTCGAGGTGCGAGCAAGTTGGCTTGGACACCCACGGTTATAAAAAAAAAAAAAAAAAGTATGACCCGACAAATAACTACCATTGAGTTCTTATTATATATATCTATATATAATTACTTTGACCCAACAGATGTGAAGTTTTTCAAATTCAAAGTATCAGTATTACCCTAACCAAATAGTACCTAATTTTATTAAATCATTTATTCATTTTCTTATAATATGTATACATATACATATATATATATATATATATAATTACTTTGGTCCCACAGATGTGAAGGTTTTAAATTCAAAGTATCAGTATTACCCTAACCAAACAGTCCCTAATTTTATTAAATCATTTATTCATTTTCTAAGTATTAACGAGCCTATAGTTGGCCCAACCTTCACGGTTACACCAAATCCAAGGGCCTGATCCACGGTTGTTCAAGTATATATATAGTTTTGTAACATGTAATAAATGGTTGAGAAATGCTAGACACACATCTCAAACTAGGGGTGTTCATCGGTCGGTTTCGGTCGGGGTAGAGGGAGATTTTGCGCCGAACCGAAGTGGTCGGGGTAGCGGGGTTGGGGACCGAAACTGACCGGGCGGGAGTTCGGGGTGGTCAGGGTCGGGGAAATCGGTTTCGATCGGGTGGTCGGGGTGATTCAGGATGAGGCAGTGCTGGTGGATCTGGTTGTTGATGGTGCTGGACAATGGTGGTGCGGGGTGGGGGTGTTTGTGAGAGAGATAGGTTAGAGAGATCTGCGTAGAGAGAGAGAGAGAGAGAGAGAGAGAGAGAGAGAAGGGAGGGATCTGCATAGGGAGAGAGGAGAAGAGAGAGAAATTGAGAGGGGAAATGAGGGGGACCAACAGGTGTAGGGGTGTTCGGTCGGGTTCGGTCGGGGTCGGGGAAATGAGGGGGGCCACCGTCGCCGAACCGAGAAATCGGTTTCTCTGGAGCCCATGACCGATCACCGGCCGCTACCCCGGGACACCAATTTTTTCGGTCGGGGTCGGGTCCGGTCGGGTCGGGGTTCAGGTAATTTTGAACAGCCCTATCTCAAACCACATCTCAAATCACACCCTTACTTTAAATGCATGTACCCTGTATTGTGTAAGTGGTGCACAGAAAAGTGTGAAAAATTCAAACAGCACAAGGTACATGCGTTTAAAGCAAGGGGTGTGGTTTGGAGTGTGGTTTGAGATGTGTGCCTAGCATTTCTCTTTATGGTTTGATCCCCTAAACCTTAGGATCAAACATCACTTTTCCCAGCCACTCTGCCATGAAGTTCCATTCTTAAACATTCTCCAGAATTAATACTTAATACCTCTAAACTGCCACCCAGCAAGTCAGTAAAAGTTCCGGCGACGGTTGTCGGAAAATCCATACTTACAGCTGATTTTTAAATTTTAAATTCTAACTTATTTCTTTATTAATTTAAGTGATTCTTAAGCCAAATTTGCAAATTTTTTTCAAAAGAAATCCAAAAAATTTCGGTGAGAAATCTCAATTCCTAATCTATCTAACAGAGAATTTTGACAAATTCTAATATAAGAGTTGAAAAAAAAGGTATAACCTCTATCGCCGTGTTAAATGACAATATGATAAAATTTTCTCAAGTTGGCCCTCAACTACGTATGAATATATATATATATATATATAGACACACACACACCAAAATTAAAGGGAAAAAAAAAAGAGAAAAAAAAAAGAGGATGGTATGTAGATCCTCACCTTAGTATATTTGCTCAAGCTGCTCTGAAAGGGACCCTTCCTTTTCTATTGTTCCCAACAAACACTACATTTTTTTAAAATCATTTGAGACTATCAAGCCTTACCCTTGCCTGGTCCAAAATTATTATTTTTGACTAAAATGAAACAATCATTTTTTATGGTGACCATTGATATATTTCTTATATTTTCTGATTATAGTAGGATGGTTAAAAAAATACAATTTTTTTATTTTTTCTATGCATTTGAACTATCTATTATATTTATATATAAATAAAAAAAGACTGAAGCACAAAAAAGTTGTACAATAAGCAACATCAGCCTACTATATTCCTATTAAAAATCTTAGATGGCACAATCCCTAGCTAGACCAAAACAATTAACACACACACACACACACACACACACACACACACACACAGAGAGTCTCCCGCACACTTACACTTCTTTCACTCCCCAAGCCGGAAAAATATTCATTACAATAGTTATAAAATCCTATATGGTATTACAAGCCAATAGAAAGCTTGTATAAATCTATTTGGGTCCCTATTTTCTGGGGAATCTTCATCCAACTCAGCAAAAAAAAATCCTCTAACTCCGTAAAAATTTAAAATCAGTGAGAGGATATATAATCCTACATGGTATCACACTGATACCCAATATTTGCTCAATCCCCAACCCCTCCTCTACCCGACGCTTCTCCTAACAAGTGTGACTCTCTATAACACCCGTACTCGGGAAACGGGTTAATTAACATGTTTATATGCAGTAATTCATGTGATTAGTGTATATAACGGTTAAGGGGACACTTTGGAATCGCCCGTGGAAAAGTCTCCAGTGAGGAGGGACAGGTTATGTGGTGGGGCCCAGTGAAGGACCCAGATAAAATAATTTGCATTTAAAAGATAGGTGCATTTTATATGACTATTTGGAGATATGTTTAATAGCTTTCATATTACATTGATTGATATGCTAGTTATCAAATATTAAGTTGGTTAATGTAAATAGGGGTATAACTGAAAAGAATTCATAATTAGTAGGTACGATAGCAACTTCACAAAATATTTGGGACCCACGTTGGGACCCATTCCAAACACTCATTAGATAATTGAGTAGCTAACGAGATGTTTGGGGGATTTCATAATAAGAACTCAAGAACTAATGGGGGTGTAAACGAAAGAGATGGAAAGTTGGTGCCAACACATTGCATGTGTTGGCTATGTGTCTTGTAAAGGAGAAGACTCTCCTAAATTTGCAGCAATTAAGCAAAAGAGAAAGAGAGAGCACGGAGAGAAGATGAACACGAGACGTTGATGCTGTTTTTCTGCCGTTCCGTCGCCGTCCGACGTCCAATTCATGACCGAAGCCATATTCAGACTCGTGAATGTGAGACGGTCATTTCTATACCTTTCTTTTACGTTTTATTTGTCGTAATTTCATGACCCGATCTAATTGGTGACATGCGGTTTACCGAATATATGTAGGAATTACTCCAGAAGTTAGATTTGAGCTAGGTTTTAGTGAAATCAGCATCTATAGGCTTAATTTAGGGTAGAATCCAAAAGAGGTGAGTTTTCTAACTTGAGCTTTGATGTGGGTATATGTTATGTGCTTCAATTTCTAGCTAAAAGATAATAATTCTGAATTTGGTAGTTAAATTCATGTTAAAGTTAGAGTTTTCATGTTAGTTTGGTGAGAAATTATCATGTGTTATATGACTATGTGCTTATTTGTTAAGTGGTCAATGAATGATTGAGAGTAATGGTTCTTTATGGTGAAATAAGGGAGGGGAAGAGGAAGAAATCTGCTTTAAAAATGGATGTTCAAGGAATAGAAGTGGCTGCGGGACCAAGGGAAAGGTCTTTGGGTTGGAGTGAACCATTAGCCCGTGAATTCTGCGATTACGTATGCTTATGTGCTTAAATTGTTGCATTACACATGTTCACGACATCTCAAGCATGTTAGTTAATTCACTAAGCGTAATGCTTAAGAAAACCGTTTTCCTATTTCTGTTGTGGTACATAACAACCACTGCAGGGTCGGAGCAAGGCACGGACAGGAAGCAAATCGAGCTTGGGAATGGGGCAAGGCTAAGGACTTGTTGTATATGTTCAATCTGGTAATATGATGTAAACTATGATTTAAACTCGTAGTATCTAAGTTGTAATGCTTATAGTAGTTGATGGTTGAAGTTGGACTTGTTGCAAACTTCATGTAATAACCATGGGTTGTATATGCTAGCTGGATTTGGATCATTCCGGTAAGTCCGGATGTGTGCCGTAAATGTTTTTGAACAAGTTCCATTGATAACCGAGTGTTATGTAAAGTTTTGAATTCCTTGAAATGTTTCCATATATACGCTAGTTTTGGCAAGAACTTGAGCTAGTTACTTGTTTTAATTCAATTGGGGTGAACGAATTGAAATCTTCCAACGGTTGCGTGATTCGATGAGTTTTCGATGCTTTTGTGCACTTTTCGGTGGTTCTAATTTGGTTAGGAGGTAGCCCTAAGTGCCTTGTGAATTTGGGGACTTTTAAGACTGTTAAATGGGGGAAAATATGGTTCAGAGGGTACTTGGACCAGTCGAATTGACCCGCTCGATCGGTCGAATACCCCTCTGCACAAAACAGTGAATTCACAAACATTTTTCGTCGACTTTTACGGAAACGGACATAACTCCTTCTAGAAATCTTGTATTTGCGCGCCGTTTTTTGCGTTGGAACCAGGACTCAAAGATCTATCTTTTGGTGTAAAATTTTGATATACTTTATTAATGACCATTTTTCCATTGGGGCTATTTTGTCACATCAAACTCTTGTATGTTGCTCCAAGTCATGTTTTTTTCTTAATAACCACCATGGTTTCTTGTTTGTTAGTGTATTTTGGTTACGTATAGTCTTGTTATACGTATCCTAATCCGCCGTGGCGGGTCGGGGTGTGACAGTCTCCCTCTTCTCTCTCGTCCCAAGACCACCTCAGCCTAACCCTCTCTCTCTTCGCTTTGTTCGTTGTTCTCTGAAACTCACGACGACTCAATGCGATCCTCCTATAATCTCTAGGGTTCCATCGGTGAGTTCCTCTGAACCAACTTTCTCTCTCTCTCTCTCTCTCATTGATTTTGTACGTGGCCATGATTTCTAGGTTTTGATTGATTTTGTTGGGATATTTTTGCTTTTATTTTTGTAGATCCTTGGGGTTTCAAAGAACGCTTCTCAGGATGATCTGAAGAAGGCTTATAGAAAGGCCGCCATTAAGAACCATCCAGATAAAGTCCCAAGAAGGTAAATTCATCATTCAAGTCGATTTATATCATCTTTTTTAGATATTGATTGGCTCGCTATACATATATACATGCTCTTTGTCTATGTAGTGATATAACTATCTGTATATGGTCTTAGATCGATGATGCGAGTAACCAAGCTATGTTGGGTTATGCGTTTTTGTGGATTTTGGGTTTTGATTTGTTCAATTTTATCTGAAATTGCGATGTGAAATTGAATAGATGTACAAATTGACAACTTTTGTTTGTGTTTTGTGAAATTTATCAATTAACTTGTTAGGGGAGAAATCAGACCAAATATAACATTAACAAGCCACGTGTCATATTGCATATATAATGACCTAAGCTTGCCACCTCAACACTCATCTAGAAGCTAAAAAAAGGGAAAAAAAAGAAGAAGAAAGATATGAAAAGATTCATATCTTCTCATGTCTTCAGCATATCTAATAAGAAAACAAAAAATAAAAAATGAATAAAAATCCAACATAGATTAGAGTCTTAGACTAGGAATAAAAAAATAGAATAGTTAGGTTTCTTTGCTATATATAAAACTTCCATGAGTCATTCATTCTCGGCACCACTCATTACTTATTAAGGCCATGTTCGGCAAACCAATATAAGAGTAAAATAGAGAGAGTTATTTTGGGCAACCAAAAGGGGAGGAGATCAAAGGGAGGTAAATACTTCAAGCTCTATTAAGGTGAGCATCTTCCATGTAGTAATTTCATGTGATTGGTAAGATTTAAATGTTAGATTGATAAGTAAAGTTGGTTGGTGGAGTTTGGAAGTGTACACAATTTAAAGAAAAAGAAATAAAAGGGGTCGGTCGGATGAATCATTTTCTCTCTCTAAGTTGCTTTCAAGCCATAGCCAAAGTTTGACATATTTATTACGGAGTATTATCTTGGGAAGAAATTTCACTTTTAGGTACTAGGTTGTGTACAATATGCGTTTAAATCTCCGGAGTGTTTTTCTTGTCATCCCTATTTGTACTCATTTTACTTTATGTTGTTTTCATGTCGTCCATATCATAGATTCGAACCATTCAATTTGGCTTGAAAATCGCGACTTGCACGGGTGCGTCCTGTGGCTCGAATTGTACTCTCGTGTTTTGTTCACAGTATTAATTTTTTGTGACTGTTCGGGGGAATTGATTACAATTTGAAATTGGTCCACATAAAAACAATCATTGCTTTCAATGATTTGAGCTGAGTTCGTTTAGTTCAATTGATCCGTAATTTAGTTTAGGTAGTTAACTTTATAAAATATCTCAAACATCATATGGTTAGCTTTACTGTCAGAGCAGAAATTGCTAATTTTTTTTTGTCGCTAAAATTTTTAGCGACACTTTTTGTGACGACTAAGAGCCAATACTCCTCATGCAGGATGGCTAAGATGGATAAGGTGAGGTCGGGTGTGGGGACTTGTCCCATATCGCCTGGGATGAAGTTCCTGGACTAGTTATAAGGATTAATCGCTCCTCTATATGCAACAAGGCCTCCTTGCTCGAGTGGTGAAGGAACAAAACCTTAAGTACAGACGTCAGTGTTCGAAACCTGGTAAGCACCCAAAGAGGACAATATTGGAGAGGGGTAGGCTGCGCAAGCTCTGATACCTTAAAAAAGCCTCCTTGTCCGAGTGGTGAAGGAACAAAACCTCGAGGGCAGGCGCCAGTGTTCAAAACTTGGTAGGCACCCAAAGAGGACAATATTGGAAAGGGGTATGTTGTGGAAGCTTTGATACCTTAACAAGGCCTTTTAAAACCGTGAGGGAGCTAAACACAAAAGAACTTCATAGTTAAGCGTGCTGCTGCCAAAGCAGTCACAGGGATGAGTGACCCCCTGAGAAATTCTTTGTGTTGAGGCCCAAAGCGGACAATATTGTTGCTAGACGGGGAGGTGGGTCGCTACACTTTTTGCTCTGGTATTAGTCATTGTTGCTCTGGCAATAGCATTATCCCATCATTATTAGGGATAATAATGTAGGTGATGTAACATTGTATTTTATTAATAGTTTTATCCCAAATCGTAGGATATCTTAGGAGAGTGCGCATTCTTTAAGTAATAATATAATCAAAAAAACTAAAGCTTACAAAATTAAAGGCATTGAGTTTACAAATAATATAAAATGTAATAATTATTTATTAAAATAATACTACTACTAGAAATAATACTCAGTAATCAAATAAAACTAGCATTTTACTAAATATACATAATAAAAAAAAATACAGGTTGCTACAGCCAATTTCTAAATTAATTTTTAAATGTTACTGTGCGTGTATTATGTAGTCGGTGTACATGTTTGCCTCAGCTCTCTGTCTTATTCCATAAAAACAACAATAGGAAAACCGTTTAAAATACTAGCGATGATCCCCGAAATCGATAAGGATAGGATGAGCCTTAGGGGATTCGTTCTCGCAATCAGAACCCCACCCCAAAAAAAAAAAAAAAAAAACACAACCTCCTATTATATTGCATGGTTGACAAGTCAAATGATTCCATACAAAGATTATTTAAAGACCGTTTTGCAAACTCTTATTTAGAAAAGAGGGGACCATGGCCGATCATTCCACCACAGATTTTGAATAAAGTACTAGGATCACGTGGATCCCAACCAAACACTGCAGTTGACTTTGTAATTCTCATTTCAATCTAAGGGACTGTTTGGGAATAATAAAAGACAGGATCAGGCTCAGATTAAGTCTTACTTTTATTTGATTCTTATGAAAAAAATAGTGTTGTATCGGTTTAATGAAGAACCAATTATTGGGATAACTCTAAGCCAGATACGGACTTCTATGTACCCAAAATTGTAGTTATGGAAATAGAGAACTATGTAGTAACTTGTTCTACCACGGGCCTTGTAGCCTAGTTTGTATGACTGGCTAATTCTCCCAAGGGGAGAGGCCAGGGTTTGACTCTTAGGGGGTTGCTCCCTTTGGGAGTTTGCCCTGGGGGACTTGTTGGGTTATGGGTCTGTGGCCCCGCTTGTGTGTGTGCGTGGTGCCTGTGGGTGCTTTACCATCAGAAAAAATAAAAAATAAAAAATTTGTAGTAAGTAGTTCTCCTCTCAACCACATAGCCAATTCTTGTATTACCCAACCAGGCGCTAATCATTGGGTCGGTTTGCGAAAATCTAAAACTGGACCAAGCTCAATCCAAATCTCAATTTTTATCTGGTTCTTAAGAGAACCAGTGTTTTGTTGGTATAGAGACTCAATTTAAGAAATTAGCACTCACCAATATTTGATTTCGTAGACTAGGTCACTTATTAACCACAAAATTGGTTTTTTGCTTTCCCAAAGGCACTTTATTTTGTGTACTACACAAGTATACAATAACTCAAGTGTTGGTCGCATCTCTCTTTCTTACACCCAAACACATTCTTGACATCAATCTATTGCACATTTGGATCTAGTGGATGCTGCTAAAATAGACATCAAAAACATGTCAAGCCAAGAACTCAGATGCAAAAACCAGAGATGGTCACTCAAGGGAATGACTGCTCTAGTCACCGGTGGTACCAAAGGCATTGGGTCAGTAACTTTCAATCTATATTCCACACACGCACACACATATCTTGAAGTCTTATTTATTCATTAATTATTTGAGCTTAGTAAAACCTTAATTGTGTAAAAATTTGCAATCGCAATCGCTATCGCCACAGCAGAACGAGTTTGTGTTGTATTGTTATTATTATTAGTATTATTATTATCATTTATTTATGAATTATAGGTATGCTATAGTAGAGGAACTAGCAGAATTTGGTGCCACTGTTTATACATGTTCAAGGAACCAAACGGAGCTCAATGACAGGATTAAAGAATGGGAAGGGAAGGGATTTAAAGTAAGTGGTTCTGTTTGTGACTTGACATCAAGAGCCCAAAGAGAAGAGCTGATGAAGACTGTGTCCTCCGTTTTTGAGGGCAAGCTCAACATCCTTGTAAGAGTTTGTCTGTCTATGATTAAGCTTATGTAATTTTAATCGTGATAGGTAGAACTGCTTAAAAATAGAATGCCTTACCTATTAGTGTAAATTACAGCATGACCGTTTTTCACTAACACCCACTATACTGTAAAACAGAACAGACTCACCCCTGAACTATTCAAAAATGAACAAATGCACCCCCTTAAGGAGGGGTTGTAGTGTCAACAAAAAATAGTTTAGGGGGTGAGTTTGTTCAGTTTTAAAGTGTAGGGGGTGTTAGTAAAACACGGTCATAATTTAGAGGGTGTTTATAGAATCGTGAAAAGCACACCCCCACCACCACTTTCTCAAAGCAAAGGCAGATTTTGCACCCCCAAATCTCAAGTCTTCTATAACGATTTTGTCAACCAATTACCAGATCTGCAATTTTGGGAAAAATCACAGAGACAAACGGGCTAAACGCAACGAAATGTCAACTTATTTTTTTGCGACAAAAGGTTGAACTTTTTATCAACGAACTTTTTGTTATTTGACCAAATTGAAACACTTACCGAATGGGCGGACTGAATTGAATATTTCTTAAGTACAGAGACTAAAGTGATATGGCCCCAAAGTTGAGTGAAAGTGTAACGAACCCTTTTTTTCTTTGAACTTGTAGGTAAACAACGCAGGGATTTGTATATCTAAAGAAACAATAGAATATACAGCTGAAGACTACTCTGCGGTTATGGGCATTAATTTAGAGGCTCCTTACCATTTGTGTCAACTTGCATATTCCCTTTTAAAAGCATCAGGAAATGGAAACATTGTATTCAACTCCTCTGTTGCAGGTGTGGTAGCCTTGCCGTCTTGTTCAATCTATGCAGCAACCAAAGGTATCAGAATTTGCTAAGTCACCAGATAAATACAATTTGTCTCAAAAAAGTCATATATGGGCTTAATGATATACACATAAATCTCTCTTTATATATATATATATATGTGTGTGTGTATATATATACGGTGTGGTTTTTTTTTAGGCTAAAAAACATGTTCACTGGTATATTCACTCAACCATGTTCACTTGATAGCCTCACCGTAAAATGTGTGGTTCACTTTTAGCGATGAATTTTTTGCGCTAAAAGCGAAGTCCGTAACGGATGTCCAGACCATAGATTCTCCGTATATGTAGATGTACATATAGAGTCCGGCTCCAGTGCGCATTGGGTAAGCGCACTGAGCTTTTAAGCCTAAAAAAACCGCCAGCCGCCCCACTGACCCGCGCCGCATCCCGTCGACCTGCCCTTTTTTTAGGCTTAAAATCCCACTACGTACGTTCACTCACCGCGCAGTGGAGCCTGACTGTATATACAAATATATATTAAATATAGATATCCCTTGTAGTTCGGAGGTTGTGACACTTTGGTCTCTGTATCTTCGATTTCTACACTTCAGACCCTAGAATTTGATTAGTGTGCAAATTTTTTCCAACATTATGTCAAAAATAATTAACAGAGATGCAAAAAATGTAACCGAAAAATGTCATTTTCCATTAATTTCTTAGACATAATGTGAATATTGGCCTGAATTAACACACTAATGAAACACCGTGGTCTAAAGTGTCAGAATTAAAAATGCAACAACCAAGCCCTGTTTGATAAAATTGAAAATAAAATGCTAAATTTTAAGTGCTAAAGATATTAAGTTAATGTGTAATAGTCAACAAGTATATTATTTTTTATCTATGGAAAGCATACTGCATTCAATTAAATTTTTTTTTAGTAGAATTTTTCTATTTAAAATTCTCAGTTGTTTTTGACTACTCCCTCCGTCCCATTTTATGTGTCCATCTTTCCTTTTTGGGATGTCCCAAAATTGTTGTCCACTTTCCTAAATTAGTGTATAAATTTTACTTAGTTTCCACAACTACCCTTCCTTGCAATCAATACCAAAATAAAATAATAATAAAAAAGTGCAATGATTATGGGCAATTGTGGAAAGTAGGTGTAGATTCTTTTTGTCCCCTTAAATAGTTGGACTCCCCAAGATGGACACATAAAATGGGACGGAGGGAGTACTTTTCAGTGTTAGGTGGAAAATCTTTTTTTCTTTTTCAAACACATTGAAAAAAATAAAGTGTCGAAAATTTTCATTATTTTCATTTAATCCTTAATTGAGTTATCAAATACAGTACAAGTGTCACTGTCCTCAAACTACATGGGTAAAAGTTGTAATTTACCCTATATATAGAGATGTATATACTTAAGGGTGAAATACACTTACACCCCTTGTGGTTTGGCCTATTTGCACTTATCCCCTGTGCTTTGAATTTTGGCACTAATACCCCTCGTGATTCGGACTAAAGTGCAACCGTTAAAATTTGCTAATAGAGCAAGCTAAATGACCAAATTACCCCAAGTCTTTATAACAATGTTAAGAACATAATTTGTTTACTTCAATTCGTTTAGGACACATGTTGTTTCGAATTGGGTGAGATAGAATATTTTATATTTGGTAAGATTTTTTTGGTATAGGTTACGTGCTTGACCCAATTAAAGAAAATGATTTATATATAGCTTATTTTCCTTTTACTATGACTTCTAGGGACAAAAAGTCATTTTACCTTCAAATTAGGAATCCCAAGTTAAAAACGTAAATTTGAATGAAAAAAATCACAGTTGCACTTTAGTCCAAACCACAAAGAGTGTTGGTGCCAAAATTTAAAGCACGAGGGGGTAAGTGCAAATCGGTCAAACCACAATGGTACTACAAGTGCATTTAACCATATACTTAATTATACTCTAATACATATATATATATATATATATTTATATATATACTTTTTTTTTTGCCCTTTTTTCAGGAGCTTTGAATCAAATCACAAAGAACCTGGCATGCGAGTGGGCAAAGGACTACATTCGTGTCAATGCAATTGCACCATGGGTTACCAGAACCCCCATGGTGGACGCTTATGAAGTAATATATTCTAACCTATTGCGTTGCGCGCACTATTATTAGTTAATTTGCTTTCCACTTCAAGTGCTTAATTAGTGTCTCTCAGTGTCTCTCACAACTATGAATTATAATTACACTTAATACATGGATGTTGGAGCTTTTAAGGCTTTTGTAACTTTTGTTTGGTTCTTGGATTTTAGTTAGGGGAAATAAAATAAAATATAGAGGAAAATATTTTCTTTGTTTCTTAGTAAAGAAAAGGATGTGGAAAACATGAAAGAAAATAAATTAAAACTTTTGAATATTGAGTTATTTCCCTTCATTGATCATATTTTACAATTACATATATATATATATATATATTTTTTTTAATATTACTTAAGTATGGAGGAAAACATAAGAAAAAATACAAAAGAACTAGTTTTGCTTTCTTTCTTTTTTTCCCTTTACCTTTTCTTGCCCTCTTGAAATCCATAAACGAAACCAAACCTACATTTACCATGGAAGCACACAAAAAAGAAAATACTAATTTTATTATTATTATTATTATTTTTTGTTTCTGTATGTTAGAGATTAAGTGAAGTGAACGCGAATGCTTATACTGTGGTAAAATAAATGGCTTAAAATATAGGCAACGAAGGTGTATGATGGAAATCATGGAATGGATGATTGAGGGTCAACTAATTATTACGAGTAATGTTATGTTTTTCAAATTTTTTTCTAAAGTATTTCTTAAAACGTGTGATAGTAAGTGCAGTTGATTTTGATTGATTGATGTTGAAGTGGTCCTACTATTAATGAAGAGGGATCCACTACCATATGTGTTAAGAAACACTTTTTGAAGAAAAAAAACTTGGAAAGCATAACAATACTCAATTATTATGCACCAAATTGCAACATCTTTATGGAATTCAGGCTTATGGAGCATGTTATACCACGTCAGCATAATAATATGGTATTTAATAAGATGATTCCATGTAACCTCCTATTCTATGGTCATGACAAGATGATGTCCTCCGTACTAAGGTAGTCATCCTCCACTACTTGTCAAGTACTCCAAGTGGTCTACACAGTTTGAATCGGTCAATTTTTTTTCCTCGATTTTTTCACGTTTGAAATCCGACCGATCAAGATCAATTCAGTCGATTTTCTCAGTTTTGTCAGTAGTTTTTATCGATTCGGTCACTTTTATCCTTTTAGGCTATGTTATTTTTAGAAAATCAGTCGAATTGTTCTGTTGGGCCAGTCAAATCGGTTCATTTGATTTTCTTAGACCCCTATGTACCCCCTATTTTTAGAGGGGACATGGTTCAATGTGAAAAGGGGCGTCACACCGATCGCAGCACAATGATGTGGTGTAGCTCATGAAATAACTTCTCCATTTGTATTTTGATAGATAAATCACAATAATATTTAACTTCAACTGGACCGGTTTTGAGCATCAGCCAGCCAAACAACTTTGGATCCCCACTCAAAATTTTAGCTAGTTAAACATCTAACCCATGTGCGGTTTAAAAAAAAACCGCCTACGTACTATTTGTTGATTTAGTAGCCTATTACTTGTTAATTTAAGTGATTTTTATTTTATAAATAAACTCTATCTTTGAAAACAACATTTTGCATAAAACCTATCTTTAAATTTCGCTTAGGAGTTAGGACCCAAAATCTTAGGACCTGCACCGAATTTTCGGATTTTATGGGAGGATGTTCACCAGAAATTATTGGTTGCAACAGTGACAACACATTATTGTGCTTTCGTGGTGTCACAAACTAATCAGGTTCTTCTAATTCGCCCATTAGGCATTCACAAAAATTATTTAGTGTAACCGTTGCACCACATCAAGATGCAGATGTGGTGTGACCTTTTAATCTTTACCAAACATATGCCCCTATTTCCAAGGGGATCATGACAATTTATCTTCTGACATCTATATATATATATATATATATATGTCATGATCCACTAGAAATAATAGACAGGTGTATGATGTAGATTAAAATATGACACTATGCCAGTATGCTTACATGGTATAACAGTCACACTGAATAATTTCTCCCAAGAATCTAATTGGATGGTGATATCACGTAGGCACGATGACGTGGTGTCACCGTTGCAACCAATATTTTCTCGATATTTACACTTCATTGAATTTAATCCTATCATTTTATCTACACGTGTATATACTTATAGTCCGAATCTTAAGCGGACTCAAAGAGACGTAACAAGGGACGGACCACTTTAACGACGACAATGTAACTTTTAGCGAAAAAAAAATTTTGTTGCCAAAAATTCATTATTTTAGCGATGAAAAATTTTTCGCCACTAAAAATAATATTTTTGTCGCTAAAAGTGATTCGCCCCTTTAAATCCACACTTAATCCTTATCGTATATACTTAATACGATCTGACCCAATGTTTGTGAATGTCAACCCTCTCTCTCTCCAACAGGATCCGGCTCACAAGAAATATTTTGAATGTGTTGCGGCTCAAACACCAATCCACCGCCTTGCAGAGCCTAATGACAGCTCAGCATTAGTAGCATTCATTTGCTTCCCTGCCGCTTCATACATCACTGGACAAGTTATATGTGTTGATGGTGGATTAACTGCAAATGGTTTTTATCAATCTCTTGCGTAACAAAAATGAAATCTTCATATAGTATGTTCTTTTCATGGGGCTACTAGTTCACTCCAAAAGTACTCCATGACTTGATTTCTCTAGAAATCAATCTCTACCTTTATTATTATTGATAATGTTGTTCATTTGCTAATTATGGTTTTTTTTTTTTTTTTTAATGTGTTTTTTGAAAGTAAATTGCTAGATTCACACAGTGAATCACACACTTTTTTCACACACAGTTTTAAATGATTGTACCTTGTGTTTGAATTTTTTTATACTTTTTTGTGCTCCACTTATACAGCATAAGGTACATATATTTAAAACTGTGTATGAAAAAAGTGTGTGATTCATTATGTGAGTCTAGTAATGCTCTTTTTTAAATGATGACAATAAAGTAAGTTCATCCTAGAAGTTGACTTTTTCCTCTGATTTTCCAACGTGCCAAAAGGATGGAAAAAAAGTCATCTAATTTTCATTGTTTTGTGCTCTTTTCGACTTTATTATTGAAATGTTAATGGGGGCAAATCTTAAAGCCCTGTGACAAAAGAGCTAAGGCACTGTTTGGTTCAAAGATTTAGTGAGATAAAAAGAAAAGGTAAGGGAAAGCAGAAGGAAACTAGTTCTTTCGTGTTTTCTTTCAAACTTTATTAACATTAAAAATAAAAATTGTAAAATATGTTTCTCAACTTGTGTTCTTTTCTATTTTTCTCGTCATTTTCCTCATTAACCAAACACAGGAAAGTACTTTTCTCTATATTTCTCTTTTTTTCCTTTCCTAAATCCAATAACAAGACGAAGGCAATACGACAATAGTACTTGTTCAATGGAGCCATACTATCAATATACTTTAGAGCGCCCTTCACTCATCTGGACTCAATCGCGGTCTTTTAAAGAAAATATTAGAGATCCAAGTTCTCACTACGGAGGATGTGGAATACATGGGTTAATTATATTTTGGCCGAAATACATTTACACCTCTTGTGGTTACACTCATTTGCACTTTCTATCTTTTGTGGTTTTTGTTTTTGGTGCTAATATTGTGGTAAAAATTGAAGTGCAACCGTGAGTTTTTCCATCCTATTTAGGCTAAGTTTGCCCCCCACGTGGTTTTTTAAAAGTAGCTTATGAAATTTATTATTAAGTTGTTAGATAATTTTGTACAAGTGAGACATTATTCTTAAAAAAAAAAAAAAAAAAAGCATCATGAAACCAAAAGGCAATCTTGAGCTTTCAAAAGCTCAATTCTAGAGCTTTTAAAAGCTCCCCCAAAAAGCCCTAAGTTCAATTTTTGCAAAGCTCATAAACTAGTTACCAAAAGAATTTACATGAAATTGTGCTTTTAAAAAAGAGAAGCACCAAAATGGGGGCCAAACTAAGCCTTAATGGTATTATATGTGGGGCATTAATTAATTTCAAAGACAAAATGTTTCTTTGCTCTTGAAAGTCACATAAAAAAGGATAAAATCCATAAGATATTTGCTTTTAGTTAAGCACATGATTTCTACCAAGAAAATCCTAAAAAGTGCCAAAGGCTCTTCTTCACTCGGTTCGGAACCCTAAGTTTCTCCCTAAATGAATCGAAGTGAACAAAATCTTTTCTTAACACTATTGGGAATAGATTGGTCATTTCAGGTAGCTCTGTTACCAATTTTGATGGTTGTACTTTGGTCTTAACCACATGGGTATTAGTGCCAAAAAATAAAGGTATAGGAGGGTGTCACGACCCATCCCGCTATCGCGCAGGAATGAGACACGTGGCACGCCACCAAGGCTTATCCAGTTCCATTAAAGTCAAATAGCAGCGGAAAACATAAGTAAACTCCTTAAAATCAGAGTTATAAAAAGTTTTGTTAAATTGAAACCTGTCCAAAGGAAATCAGTTTTGAAAACAGAGGTCCAGTCGACTGTATCGGGGCTCCAGTCGACTGAAGACCCAAAGCAGAAGGATTTAAAGTCCAAAGGTCCATTCCAGTCGACTGTAATAGGGTTCAGTCGACTGAGGCCTTCAATTTTCAGTCGACTGAATCTTTCCAGTCGACTGTGCCTGGCAAAACAAAAATCAACATTTTCGTAAAAAGGGTCCAATCGACTGAGGATTTGTCCAATCGACTGGTTTTACCATAATTGAAAGCAGTAGCCAAAATTCTACAGTAGCCAGTCGACTGAAGGAAGGTCCAGTCGACTGGTCTTGACATTATTCACTTTCAGTGTCCAAACCCCATGGGATCCAGTCGATTGATCCAGGGTCCAGTCGACTGCTCCCTTCTGGGCAGCCCTGTGATGATATTACTAACACATGCTTCTCCAATATCCACAAACAACCACGACCAACACCAATTACAACATTTAAAACATAACTACAGACGTTCAATTACAAGATTATAATACTACAAAACTAATCCATGGTTCTATTACAACATATTACGAAAACCCAAATCCTTACACAAGTTTTAAGATTAAAACAAAAACATATACAAATGTGTTTCCCCGGCGTTCCTCGGCCTCACTCATCACGCTTCTTCTTGTCTTTCTTCTTACCTACAATGGAGTACATCGCCATTGCTCAGCTATATGTTGAGCGTACAAGTTCTAACATATGCAATATATGATAAACATGCTTTAATCTCATAAATCATATCAATAGTCTCTAGGGAGAAAGATACGCATTCATCCAGTAGCGGCAAATCCAAGCCTTAAACCGCGATGTCAATGGCAAGTCCAAGCCTACAACTATTACATCCCCACAAGTGCCATGGCAAGTCCACGCCTTAAACCATGCACAGTATCCGTCGCTACTCAAATTCTCAAACATCGAGAAGCTTACTCCGGCATGAATTTGTATAAGACTCCCCTTTGACCCACATAGACAACCCAACGTGCTCGCGTAAATTTAGACATGCTTTTCACATTTAAGCGCGTGCATAATTAACGGGCCTACAATTAACACGTGGAATTTGCCCGGATCACAATTTCGTCGTCGAAATATAAAACATGTATTTCTCTATATTTCACAAGTTGGAACTTCATACCTCATGCGATTTCCTCCAAACTTTGAAGGATCGACTAGGGGGCCAATTAATCGTCGGATTTGAAATTTGAGACGATTCCTACAAGTTTTACTGGGTTTTCCCCAAAAGTCTAGAAATTAGATTTTTATAAAAATTAGCCAAACACGGCCTAAGTAGTATCAAAATGAAGATCTTACCTTCACGAGTTCAAATTTTGAATTTGGTGAAAATCAGACGGACGAACGGTCGCCGATCGTCGTCGCAAAGCCCGTGGCAACAAATCTCCTTTTCTCTCTCCTCTCCCAAGATATTATGTAAAGTTGTGAGAAATGAAATTCTCACCCTTCACTATATATAGACAAATTCTTCGGGAATCACGTTAACCTCCCCACGAGTTCTCAAAACTTCTAACTAACCCATGAAACGTCGCACATGTCCATTTTATAACTTTACGAGTGAAAATTATAAATTTCAGAAGTTTCCGACTAAGTCTCGTTTGGGTCAAACATAACGTCCGAAAACTAAATTCTGTGGAATCTCTTCACAACCTACCTTTTTATTTAACGTAACACTCACGTTCTCACCACAATGATCTAAATGATATATAACAATATCGGAATTACCAGAATTTACCCTACACAGGTAAATATACTATTCACAAAATACCAGATATATCAAATAACATTTAAATCATATAAATGTCATTTAATCATGCTAATGCAACATGAAATGCCATGTTCTCGTGTCCTCACTGACACCTTACCGTTGACTCACAGTCAACCTCAACCTCAGATGTTAATAAACATTAATAGTTCCACGTGTTACCACAATGTCATATTTTAAAAGCATGCAAATTCTGGAACGGGTGTGACAACTCTCCCCTCCAAAAAGAAAGTTTGTCCCCAAACTTATACCTCATACGTCGAACAGGTACGGATATTCATTCTTCCATTCTTCTTCACTTTCTCATGTAGCCTCTTCAATCGTGTGACTACGCCACAATACTTTTACCATCGAAATCGTCTTAGTTCTCAAGACTTGCTCTTTTCGATCTAGAATCTCTATCGGTTGTTCCACATAAGTCAAGTCTCCCTGAATCTGCAACGGTTCAGGCACAATGATCTTACTCGTATCAGTCATACAACATCTCAACATAGACACGTGAAACACGTTGTGCACAAATGATAACTCAACTGATAAAGCCAATCAGTAAGCCACCGGCCCTACTCTTTCTAGAATCTCAAACGGTCCTATGAATCTTGGGTTAAGTTTTCCTCGCTTTCCGAATCGGATAATGCCTTTCGAAGGCGATACTCGTAAGTAAACAAAGTCACCTACTTCGATCGTCATCGGTCACCATTTCGAGTCTGCATAACTCTTATATCGGTTCTGAGCTACCTTAAGTCGCTCTTGGATCAGTTTTACCTTCTCAGTAGTCACCTGTATTAACTCAGGTCCTAACAACTTTCTTTCTCCAACCTCGGTCCAACAAACCGGTGATCGACACTTACGACCATACAACGCTTTATACGGTGCCATTCCAATACTTGACTGAAATCCATTGTTGTATGCAAATTCAATCAATGGTAGGTACTTCTCCCAATCACTCCCAAAATCTAATACACAAAGTCTCAACATATCCTCTAGTGTCTGAATCATGCGTTCCGACTGTCCATCGGTCTGAGGATGAAATGCAGTACTGAAATTCAACTTCGTACCCATAGCTTTTTGTAAACTTTCCCAAAACCTCGATGTAAAACTACTATCGCGATCTGATACTATAACTGCTGGGACCCCATGTAGTCTTACAATCTCCTTCACATACAACTCCGCTAACCTCGCAGGCTTAGTCGTCTTGATCGGTAGAAAATGTGCTGACTTTGTTAATCGGTCAACTATCACCCAAATATTATCATTCTTATTAGATGATCGCGGAAATCCCAAAACAAAATCCATCGTAATCTCATCCCATTTCCATTCCGACACAGGTAATGGTTGTAACAATCTTGCAGGTACTTGTCTCTTAGCTTTGACTTGCTGACATGCCGAACACTCTGAGACATACTTAGCAATTTCACGCTTCATACCTTTCCACAAAAAAAATTCTCGCAAGTTTTTGTACATTTTATTACTTCCCGGGTGCACTGAATATCTAGTACTATGAGCTTCTTCCAGGATTCTATCTTTCAAATCTTTCGTATTCAGTACACATAATCGGTGAGAATTACAGAGAGAATTGTGAGAGTTATGCGATGGAATTCGGCGGAAACTTTTGACGTCAAATGCCGCGCCATTTGACGTTCAATTTCAATTCTGACTACATATTCAGACTCCTGGAGGTGAGTCTAACGTTGAGATAACAATTTGATTAAGTTCTATGATAGTTTTTCTCTGACCTGTTTTAGGGGTTTTGCTTATAATCTATAATTTTGGTATAGGAATTTTACCCGACAATTAGAGGAATAATAATTTGGAAATTGGGACCGAATCCTACAAGGTGAGTGATATTAATTGGGGATTCAATGGATTGATGTCTTGTTTTGGTTCATTTATATGCTAAGTATGTCTACTTGTTAGTTTAGCTTGTTTAGTTTACATTGGGCAAACTCATGTGGTTATTAAGACCCAATTATATGTTAAAAGTATGGTGTAAGGGAATTATATGGGCATGTTAAGTTGTCTATTTGGGTCAATGGTGTACTTGTACTAGCATCATGTGTATTGATTTTGGGCCGCCAGAGGCTTTTGGGTACTACACGTCTAAATTGAGAGGTTTTGGGTATCTACCAATTGCGTGGATTCACGGGGGAATCGTGAACTGGGTGGAGGGTGCAGTACATGTATTCCCAACGACTACAGTTGATTGTAGCTTGGTGAATTATAACTTGCTATTAATTCATGGCTTCAATTACTATCATTCACAAGCATATAGCTTATATAATGTAGTGGTTATTGAATAACCATTGCAGGTGCTCGTACCGATGAGGACCCGAAGAAATGATTCGACAGGTGTGGGAAGGACAGGGAGTTAATAGAGTAGTTCAATGTTTACTTTTATGTTCATATGAAACTAGTAGAACTTGTTCGAATGTTGTACATGTTCATAATCCGGGTTTAGGACTTGTAATAGCTTTGGCTAGATAACTCGTGGATGTTATTTTATCGTGTGGGTATGTCTATATATGTTGGTTGAGTTGGTTATTAGGTGTTGAGTGAGTTTGGGTTAATTTTGGTTTGAACTAGAGTTGCTACAGAATGGGTTCTGGTGCCTTAATTGATCAGTCGACTGGGTTGATAATCCAGTCGACCGGATTTGTTTTCGAAATAGGACATTCTGCTTTAGTATCGTTCAGCCGACTGGACAATTACCAGTTGACTAGACTTTGGCATACAAAGTCGACTGGACTCTGGTCAGTAGACCGAATTAGGACTCTGAGATTTTTGAGTCTCTACAGTTGCCGATGCAGTCGACTGGGTTCCCCGATCAGTCGACTGGATTTGGCTGTTTATAAAAAAAATGTTTTATAAGTGTTTAAATTGGAAAAACTTCTTATAACTCTGTATTTTGTGGTTATTAATGAACCTTTAGGTGTATTAGGATTGCCTTGGTGGCGTGCCACATGTCCTAGAATCGTATGTGCTGTTCCGGGGCATGACAATAGTCCCCCTAAGGCTCTGTATGGTGGGACCCCTCCTCTAAGGCTCTGTTTGCTCACCATAGCCCAAAACTCATCACCACAACCATTACAACCACCAAACATCACCCAAACACTACCACTACCTCCACCACTAAAAACCCACAAACACCAGTCCCTTACCTAGACCCCCTCAAAAAACCAGCTCCCAAAAAACACCCAGAACGCCAGTAAAGCAGACAGAACCAAACAGACCTATAAGCCCCTCCAGAAACTGAAAAAACATACCAAACAGACCCTTAAACTCACCTCTGTTTCTAACCGACACCATCAGTAAGTCCCCACAGCCAAGACGAACCAAACGGCGTTGGCCAAGTGTCCAAAACAGACTCACAAAGGGTACACGCACCGCCAACAAAGGCCCACGTGCCACCGTTACACAGAATGAGCTCCAGTGGCCTTTTCGGCCATTAACTCCGGAAACCACCCATACCAGACTGATCGTCTGTGTTAGACGATCCCGCCGGTGTAAGCCCGACCTCTTACGGCCACTGGAGTAGCCCTCACACACTGCACGCGCCACCTCAGCCCTTTTTGCCTCGCTCACGCACAACCAACAGTCAGCGCTGACTCACCAGTTCTCTCAAAACTGGGCAGAAGCAGACTGTGATATTAAAACCTCATTTTCGTGCGTCTTTCCTTCTTTCAATCTTCTAAAATGAAATATAGATGCTACATAGTGAGTTTGGGACTCACCGAGTGATTATGGAGCGTTTAGGGTGAGCTTTGAGCTTGCCCTCCAATGGACTCTCTCTCTCTCTCTCTCTCTCTCTCTCTCTCTCTCTCTCTCTCTCTCTCTCTCCTTCTCTTCCATTCTCCTTATCTTTCTCCTTCTGCCTTCTTCTTTATTTCCTTCTTCTGCTTCTTCTTTCTCCTTCTTCCTCAGTCCGGGGATATATATATATATATATATGTATGGTGTATGTGTATGTATATATATGAGAGTATATATAAGAAATCTTTTCTCTCTCTACCAAACAGTCACACACACACACATAAATTATATACATATATATAGGGAGAGAAGGTGGCAGGTGTTAACTCCCTGCGCAAACTTGGAGACTAGGTTCTGACCCCATCCAATCGATTGACATGGGTACAATCGATTGGGTACAATCGATTGGGCACAGTCGGTTATCTATCAATCGATTGAGAAAGTTCAATCAATTAGTTTCATGTCGGCCAGAGTGCACTCGATTGAGAATGTCCAATCGATTGAAAAGGGCACAAGGTCAATCGATTGAGAAGAGTCCAATCGATTGGGTGAAGCTTTACAGGAACACTTAAGGCAAAACATACTGAATCTCATTTTATTAATATACATTCGAAAATACAAGGTATTACACAAACACCTATAACCTTTGGAATTGGCTGCATAACCAATAAAGATACACAACTGAGATTTTGAGATTTGAGTTGAAGCTTAGAAGTTCTATAAGGTATGAGCCAAGGGTAGCAACAACACCAGGGCCGGTCTTGAGATTGTGAAATTCACATGAGGCCCTAAGCGAACGTGAGAAAAAATTTTTAGGCCCTTTTTGGTCCTATTTTTATGTATAATGCATGTATTTTGGCCAAATAAGGCCAAGGAAATTTTTTTAGGCCCTTTTTTTATCCTATTTTTATATATAATACATGTATATGTAAGACCCAATTTTTTAGGCCCTATTTTGACCTTATTTTATAATATAACACATGTATTTTGGCTAAATTACAAGGTTTTATTCCAAAGCCAAATAAACCCTTATTTTTTGAGGCCCCAAGCAACCGCTTGGGCCGCTTGGCCCAAGGGCCGGCCCTGACAACACCCAAACACTCTCAGAGTAGTGTAGTCTGGAGGAACATGAAAGAGAATTTCATATGGTGGATTTAAGCTGAAGGACAGTGGAGGATAAATTTTGAATCCCTCATATATTATGATTTGATGGGGAGTCATTTGTGCATATATATATATATATATATATGAATTTAAAAACTGCACCGAGGGTATTTTGGTCTTCAAAAATATAGAAGGACTAATTCTTAAAGAGGCTTATAAGTTGGGCCTATTTCTAAAATAGATGTATATGAAGGACTAAATATTAACTAACCCTTAAAACTATTACGGCAGTAATTCTAGTCGGGAATTGATATCTCCACCTATTCGTAAAATTACTACTTTGCAGAATATTTTATTTAGATTTATAATTGGGTATTGCATATTATAGGATACGAAATCCCAATAAAAGTGGGTATCTCATGCATTTAAAGCATGGGTTGTAGTTTGTATTGTGGTTGGTGTTGTGTGCTTAACATTATTGTTCTTGGGGAATAATGTTAGGCACACAACACCAACCACAACCATACTTTAAATGTATGTATCTTGTATTTTCAAAAAGTGTAGGCCCTGCGTGAAAAATTCACACAGCACAAGGTACATGCATTCAAAGCATGTGTTGTGATTTGTATTGTGATTGGTGTTGTGCGCCTAACATTATTGTTTTTTGGGTGGTATCATGATTCCCAATGGATTTGTCATACTCAACAAGAAAAAGAAGTACTCCACTAAAAGGATATCCTCAGCAGCCAATGTGAGTTGCCATTGTAGGCAGAACCCACGTGGCACTTGGAGGACCGCATAATTGATTTTATTTTTTTGTATCTTTTCAAAATGAAAAAAAAAAGGGGGGGACAAATGCCACATGGGTGCTGCTCACAATGGCTGCTCCAAAGGGGAGCCGAGGATTTGCTCGAAAAAGAATCCAATTGTATATATATATGTTATCACTATATGTAGATGTTTATTACATTTTTTTTACATTAAATGCAACACAAAATACATTTGATTTATATATTATGCTAAGAAAGTGATAGATTGTTTGACCCAAAATTGAAAATAATCAAATAACAATAATTGAATTAGTACAATATTCAAAACTCAGGTAAGTTACTAGTTACTACCAGTAATAGGATGCCCAATATCTTCCTTGTTTGCTTCTATCCAAACGGGACCTTAGAAATGTGAGGACAAAAAAAAAAAAAAAAAAAAAGATACTAGTCGGTCTATATTCCAAAAGTCTGAACTCATCCGAGCAAATAAAGTCTCTTTTGAGAATTGCTATATACATCACTTTTGTTTTTACTCTATACACCACTTTTACTCATAAATTTTTTTATCTTTTTATACTACAGGGTGGTATGTAGCAGAAAATTGGTGTATTTTTTGCAATTCCCTTTTTTTTTTCTTTTTTAAGTTTGCTATATTTAGTGTTTATTTTTAGGCCGAAAACACTTTGGTACCTTGTAGTTTTAGGAAAGTTTCAATTTAAACCCTACATTTTCTACTGCAACAGTTTGGACTCTCAAATTAAAACTCGTTTCAATCATGGACAATCTTATGGAGGGTCCAAAATCAAACTTTTGCGGAATTACAGGATACTAAAGTGTTTTTGAACCTTAAATATTTTGAGCCACTTGTTTCCTTCTTTTTTTTTTTTATTTTTTTTTTTTTTATTTAAGTCTTTAATGATTGTCCTCGATTGAGGCTTAGTTTGGCCCTCACGTGACTTTTTAAAAGTAACTTGTGAAATTTATTGTTAAGTCATTTGATAATTTTGTATAAGTGATACATTACTCTTAAAAAAAACATTATGAAACCAAAATGCAACATTGAACTTTTAAAAGCTTCATTTTAGAGCATTTAAAACTCCCCCCAAAAAAGCCGTAAGTTAAATTTTTGCAAAGCTCATAAACTAGTTACTAAATGAATTAACATAAAATTGTGATTTAAAAAAGAAAAAACACCAAAATAGGGGCCAAACTAAACTTAAACGAATTTGTAAATTGAGGGCCTAAAGTGTTATACTCCGTAACGAGATAATGTAGAACCCCAAATAAGACTATAACAACGGAGTACTAAAGTGTTTTTTAACTTCAATTTTATAAGATAAAAGGTAGTTGCTATGCGTCTTAAAACCAACTCTCCTCCAAAACTATCAAAACCGACGAAGCTATAAAATTCGAATATTTCCTAATATAATAAGATGACACAAATTAATTCTTTCAAAACTTCAAAAGAGTTTAGTTACCTTTCTTTTTGTATGTGTGGAAAGAACGTTTTAAAAAATTTGTAAGAAGACATCAATAAATATCTTTCGATTAAAGTTATGTTTTCTAAATTTTTATTTTTATTTTTTCAAAAAGTGTTTTTCAACACATGTGGCAGTGGATTCCCCTTCATTAATGGTAGGATAACTTTAACATCAACCAATCAAAATCAACTGGGTCCACTTCCACATGTGAGGGGAAACACTTTTGGAAAATAAAAATAAAAAAATTTAAAAAACATAACATTACTCATATCTTAATGTGGAATGTGTTGAACCAAACACATTTAATATTTTAATTTTATAATTTAAAAAAGAGAAACTAGTTTCCATTTTCTGGAGCTTTAAAATTGAAAACTGATCAGACTTTTTAAAATTAAAATTCATTAATACACTATGCATAAAAAGTTAAACATTGTAGTATCACTTACTAGAATTAACATACTTCCCCCATTAAAAAAAAAAAAAAAAAAAAGGAGAATCTACATACTTCAATGGGGATACAGCGCGTCACAGGTACCACGTTAGAATTTGAAACAGATAATAAGCTGCCCTACATAATTTATAAAATAAACAAAATACTAAACCATCGATATCTTACGAAAAATCTTCCACAAAGAAATTAAGCAGTTACGAAATTATATAAATTAAAACTTAATAGACTATTTTCTGTCCAATTGCTCGAAACTCACTGGCGGGAGAAATTTTTGTATACCTTCTTCAGGATATCACATGGCATGTCTGTGTGGGTACCCTGCAACCAATATGATTGACTTATTTGGATGAGACCCACATGTAAAGAGTGTAGGTCTCACTCAAATGAGCTCCCCTAATTGACTATAGGGTACCACGCAGGCATATCACGTGGTATCCTGAAGGTATACAAAAATTTCTCCACTGACGGACCCATAGAGGGGCAAAGGGTGCTGAACCCCCCCACCCCCCTCTTTCAAATTTTGGAATTTTTTGGTATACCCTAAATAAAAATGTGCATTTAAGCCCCCCCCACCCCCCAAAAAAAAAAAAATTCATAAAGCCCCCTATTTGTTGAATATTTGTGCTAATATTTAAAGAGTTTGTAATTCCAAACCCATCCCATGCACTCTATAAAAATGTAATTGTAAATATTGGGTTAGATTATATTACACATATTGTAATACTAATTGCAATCCAAGATATCTAAAACCATGAGTCAAGTCATAAATTTTAAATAAAGAGCAACTGAACTAATATTAATGTAATTGTAATCCAAATCATCCTAAACATATGGTCAAACGCATTTTCTTCTCATTTCTTAATATAACCTAACTCTAAATAATTTAATATCATTCTAGTTGTACAGAAATTTCTACACGAAAAATATTTGTATTAATAGAACAAAAAAATCGCATCAGGGGCGTTACCTCCAAACCTCGTAAACTTAGCCCCCAAGTGCCACTTTCAGGCTTTTTCCCTGCCATTTGCCAAGTACCCCTAATTAGGCCTATCAATGGACCGGATCTTGGCCCGAATCCGATCCTGATCCAGCACTTTTTGATGGATCTGAATTTTTTTTAAGATCCAGATCCATATCCAGATCAGTTTAGAATGTTAGGTTGACAGAGCGGATATGGTTTTGTGGTATCTGATCATCCGATCTGCCTAAGATCCAGATCCGAATAAGAATAAACTATGCACGAAAAATATACATACAATACACTAGATAAGATTACTATTACATATAAAATTGAACAACTTATATAGTATACACTAGATTATATATATTTACTTTCAGTGGCATATAATTTTGATTTAAAGATAAGATTTTTCTACATAATCAAGTGTATTGATGGAGTAAATTTTGATTGATTTTTGTGTATGCATAGTAAAAAATAATGAAAATAATAGTTTCTATGGTAATACGTAGAATACATATAAGCAAGCTAAGTTGTCATTTTAAATCCGACAAATGGATCCAAATATCCAAATCCGATCAAATATGGATATGGATTAAATAAGGTAAGTTCGACGGATAAATGGACCAGATCTGAATAATAAAATTGTTTAACGTATCTAAATCTAATTTGTATAGATTCGATACGTTTGCAGGCCTACGTACCCCTATTGTCAAATTTCTGGATGTGCCCAAAACTAATAAAAATATTTTAAGTGTGACGATTTTTGTTTTAACTAAATGCAAGGCTGTGATTCCTTCTCTTCAAATTAATTATTAAAAAACAAAGCCTTGTCTCACTAAATTCCAACTGTGAGTAGACAAAAAAAATATTAAAAAATTCACACTCCTTTTTGTTTAATTCCTGATTCCTGCCAAGTATGACTAGAGAAATAATTATCACTGAGGTTCTTGTCTAATTATGTGTATATAAAACAACACATGGTTGGCCTGCCAAATAATTATACATGGACGGTTTTCAGAACTGTGTTTTATACCAAAATTTTAAAGTTTTATAAGTACAAGAGGGAACCAAGGCAAATAATTTTACCCTTGATTTTGAAAGAAGTGTTTGTCTCACATGGACCACAACCAAACATGATACCAAGCAGATTATTCCTACCCCAGCCCCTATAATTCCCAAATCTGCTGATATGGGATGCTCAACTAGTATGACGCTGACACATATAGAGACAAGTCATGTGCTAGATGGTAAGATTGGTGATGTTGAAGTTGCTCAAGCTAGGAAGTAACTTATGTGTAGTTGTTTCAGTACAATTGGTGCTGGTTCTCTCACATTTGTTACAGTAAAATTATTTTTGTAAAATCTGTTTTTAAAAATTATCCAATTTTACCGAAACAAATGTGAGAAAAACAGTGCCAACTGTGCTAAAACAACTGCACTGAAGTTGCTTCCCTCAAGCTAATGGCCCTCACCAGTAATGAAGATGATAGTGAGGCGGCTTTGGATGAGACATCTGGGTCAGAGGAGGATATATAGTAGAGACGACAACTTATTGATTTCCTCCAGCAAGTTCAGTTTAATTTCAACACTGGCAAACATAGTTGGAAAAGGAAAAAGAAAAAGACATAAGAAAATCCCTATGGGGAAATACTCTTAGGCTTAGTTTGGCCCCTATTTTGTTGCTTCTCATTTTTTAAAGCACAAAAATCTATGTTAATTCATTTGGTAACTATTTTATGAGCTTTACAAAAATTGAACTTAGGATTTTTTTTGGAAAACTTTTAAAAGCTCAACATTGCTTTTTTTATTTCATGATGTTTTTTTTTTTAAAAAAGAGTAATGTGTCACTTGTACAAAATTATCAAACAACTCAATAATAAATTTCATAAGCCACTTTTAAAAAGCCACATAAAGGCCAAACTTAGCCTTAATATGTCCATACTTTTCTGTTTCTTAGTGGGGCATGGGCTCCTTTCTTTGCTTTAGGTCTTGGAAAGTAGCTCATCCCAAGTTGTTGCATTGCTTTTCATTGCATGGTTTAAAGCTTATCATATATCCTAAGATATGCCCCTTAAAATTTTGTTAGTGCAGTTGGGCATTTTTTTCTTTTTTTAATTAACCACGTTCCAACCCCCCCCCCCCCCAAAAAAAAACCATGATATCAAGCGACACAGCATGACTTAGTATTCCCATTTCAATCTATGCCAGTTTGGGAATGTATAAAACATAATTAGCTTCAGATTAAGTATCACTTTTATTTGATTTTTATGAAAATCAATGCTTTATTGGTTTGATAAAGAATTAGTTACTGGTACATTTCTAAGCTAGACACGGATTCTTAGGGTCTGCTTAGGCAAGTCTAAAACTGGACCAAGCTCAATCTGTCTCAGTTATTATACGGTTCTTATAAGAACCAATTTAATGTCGGTTTGATAAAGAACCATTTTTAAGAGAGTTATTATAATGTGCACTAACTTGTATGTATAGAAATTGGCACTCTCCTAACTCTTGCATTTGTATAAACGGGTTCAGTTATAAACCATTGAACTGGTTCTTTGCTTTCCCAAACAACCTTTTATTTACCCAAAAAGCACATACACAAACACTGGACTACTTAAAACTAGTTCATTTTTTGAACCACTGAACTAATTCTTATGTTACCCAAACAGACATAATGTTAAAGCTAATCCAATGGACTATATGTCACACTCCGTATAAATAAAATAGGATTTCCTCGTGATTATTTTGATAAAAATGTTCTATTAATTTCATACTAATTGTACTGATACTATGAAACATAAAAGGAGAGGAAAGTCCTTGATTTTGTTTCTCAAAGATAGAGAGTTCTCAAACAGTACTTAGTCTTTTTCCATTTCTTACTTCCTCCCCCCAAGCATAACCCCGACCTTTTTTTTTTTTTTCATTGTTTATAACCCAAAGTCAAACTTACTAAATTTTACCAATTGAGCCAAAAAGTAAACAATTTGTGAGGCCACGCCTACTACCATTCGGCCGACCCATGATCTTCTCCCCCATCCACGTCATAACTTCAAGTTTTTATATTAACTATGTTTAATATGATATATATATATATATATATATAATCCATCATGACTCAATCTGGTAGATTTGTGATTTACATAACACGTAGTTTTTACTATCCAAATCTCTACCAAGTGCCAACTCATGATAGACTTCATTTCTCTAACACGTATACATTTACATATACATATATTATATAGTATATATAATATTAGACATTGTTATTAATAAATTCTTGTCCCAATCAATTAGGATAATAAATAATTGCATAAAAATACGGATTATCACAGTACAAGAGCTCCATTATTGGTCGATTCTCTCTTTCTCACACACAAAGACATATTCACATATTTATACTACACATTTGGATCCAGTGGAGGTTGCGAAAATAGTCATCAAGAAAATGTCTAGTCAAGAACTGAGTTGCAGATACCAGAGATGGTCACTTAAAGGAATGACTGCTCTAGTCACTGGTGGTACCAAAGGGATTGGGTCAGTGATTGTCATCTCTATACATGCACATATTTTCATTTAATGTCTTCTTCATTCTTTGAACCCGTTTGGCTCCACTTATAGAGGCTCCAAACGTAGTTTCAAAACTGCGACTGCAAAAGTTTGCAATCGCGAAAAATTTGTGATGGCAATAAGCTGCCCAAGTCTGCATTTGGTCAATCATAATTTTTTAGTTGAATTTTCCAAATGGCCCCTTTGTGCTTATGGTTTTTAACTATGAGTGTTTTTTTTTCCCATGAATTATAGGTATGCCATAGTAGAGGAACTAGCAGGATTTGGTGCCACTGTCTATACATGTTCAAGGAACCAACAAGAGATCAATGAGAGGATAAAAGAATGGGAAGGAAAGGGATTTAAAGTAAGTGGTTCTGTTTGTGACTTGGCATCAAGAGCACAAAGAGAGGACCTGATGAAGACTGTGTCCTCTGTTTTTGATGGCAAGCTCAACATCCTTGTGAGTATATACTCCCTCCGTCCCATATTAATTAGAGTCTTTGATTCCATTTTTTCAAGTCACATTTGAAGAGTCCTCTTTGAAAAGTCACTATACTTTAATGCACATTTTCCAAGTTTGCCCTTGATTATATACAATTATTCTCTTATTTCTTTTACATGACACTAGAATTTTGAAATTCAAAAAGGGACAATATTGAAAAGTTAAAAATTTCACCATTAACAATGATGTCCCCTTAAATAGTTGGAATTCCTAAAAGAGATTCTAAATATGGGACACAGAGACTATAATTTTTTGTGTGTATGTATAGCATCCATTTCTTGGTGATTCTTGCATTTAGTTATCAGATTCTGCATTTACAAAATGAAATTGATGGATGAAATTAATGATAATAAAGATGTACTGCCATATGATGCATCTTTCTATGTTTCAACCAAGCTGTCTCATCAGACATCAAGGTCAGAGCTAGAATTTTTATCTAGAGGGGGTTGGGACTGAATGGACTTGTATACAATGATGAATGTATATATGGCGGTTCGGGGGCAGCTGCCCCGAGGCAAAAAAAAAAAAAAAAATTGGGTCTATTTATCCCTACTTTTAGGTTGAATTTTCTTGATATCATTTTTTTTAAATTTCATAATAAGGGTTGATCGCCTCTCGTAATTTGTAAAGTATAAGCGATAGTGAAACAAGTTTGATTCACCTAAATTGAGAAATACTAAGAAATATTGATGGGATAAATATTTCAGATGGATAGATTTACAATTAGGCCAAAATACTATACAATTTTTTTGATTAATATTTCAGGTGGGTTGATTTACAATCAGGCCAAAATACTATATATATATACAAGTTTTTTTGAAAAAAATTGGGAGAGGTTGAACTAAGAAAAAGAGTTGGGCCAAATATTTGAGGTGGGCTAGATTACCATTAAACTAATATAATGTGTTTTGCTTCGATTGAACAATATTGGGTTGGGTTAAAAAGAGAAGTAGGAAGGATAAGGTAATTTGTCAATTATTAAATAGAGCTAAACTACAATTAGGCTAATTACGATTTCATATAACTGTTGTTACTATCAAATTTGACACCTTAAAAAAAATTAGTACAAATGACACATTGTTATTGTGAGAGGTATAGAAAAGTCGAGCTTAGCTGAGCTCATGTATGCTTGAATTTGACTTGTTTATTAGAAGAGTTGAGCTCATGTATGCTTGAGCTTGGTTTGCTAATTAAATAAGCCTGAGATTCCAGCTTGCGTATAAACTGTAGCTAGTTCAATAAACTTCTATCCAAGCATGGGCGGACCTACATACAACTCAGAGGTGGCACAGACCCTCCTGAATTTTTACTCTATACGGTCAGACTCTAGAGTGAACATACCCAGTGAATATTGTTTTTTGTCTGAAAAAATCCGCGGGCTGCCCCGCTGACCCACGCGCTCCCCACTGACCCACGGATTGTTTTAGGCAAAAAAAAATATTCACCAGGTATATTCACTCTACCATGTTCACTCTAGAGTCTGACCGTTACTCTATATATGTGTGTGTATATATATATATATATAAATTTAAACTAAAATTAAGTTTGCCACGTCGCATTCAAAGAGGCTGTCATGTGGTATCATCACAAAATAAGTTATTGAACAATTTTGCCTGGCCTAGTGATAATTGCAAAATGACTAGCTAAATTTGGGGAACCAATTTTTGTGGGTAAATCCCAACCATAAGATAATATACAATCTCGATTGATTGATACAAATTTTAATATTCTAAAAACAACGAAGTTAGTTGGTTAGTTGAAATTGAGAGCATTGTTCGAGATCAATCTGATGAAAAAGTAAAAAAAAAATAAATAAGAAAAGAAAGACTGACTAACTAGAATAATAAGTAAGGTTTTATCAATAATAACTAGCAAAATATACTAGCTAGGCATGTCGGAGATGTTCTAACACTCTTTCTATCCTGTAGTAACACTCTAAAAATCCTGCAATGACTGAAGTCTCGTATATTGGCTTTGTTTTTTTTGAACTTATAGGTAAACAACGCAGGGATTTGTATATGTAAAGAAAGCATACAATATACAGCTGAAGATTACTCTGCACTTATGGGCATCAATTTAGAGGCTCCTTACCATTTGTGTCAACTTGCATATTCCCTTTTAAAGGCATCTGGAAATGGAAATATTGTATTCAACTCCTCTGTTACAGGTGTGGTAGCCATACCTTCTACTTCAGTCTATGGAGCAACCAAAGGTACGAAAATGTACAACTCACAAGTTATAGAGGCTGTTTGGCTCGCATGATAAGGCTGTGGTTTTGGTTTTAGTTTTCAGTTTTGGTTTTTATTTTTTGTATTGAATTAGAAGCAAACATCAGTACAAAAAATAAAAATAAAACCGAAAACCAAATATCATAACCATGCTAGCTAGGTATTTGATTTTTTTTTTTTTTTTGAGGGGGGGGGGGGGGGGGGGGGGGGGGGGGGGGGGGGGGGGGGGGGGGGGGGGGGGGGGGGTGTGTGTGTGTGTGTGTGTGTGTGTGTGTGTGTTTCGAATTTCGAACGAATATCATGGAGTTGACTTAAATGTCAAGCTTTTTGTCACTTAAGCTATGCCTCACTTGGTCTGGGGGGGAAAGTTCGAATTTCGAACAAATATCATGGAGTTGACTTAAATGTCAAGCTCTTTGCCACTTGATCTATGCCTCACTTGGTCTAAGTACTAGATTTTAGAGGAATGCCAAACTTCAAAATTCAAATCTCAAATCCTCATCCCAAATAATGTGGCAGTGAACCCACTAAATTTTGATTGGAGGATGTTGAAGTGACCCCACAATTGTCAATGGGCCACTGAATTTTGATTGGTGCCACATCGCTATTTTTATTTAATTTCTCTACTGTTCATTACTTGCTAGACTTGTATGCTTCAATACTGTCTAGGAACTACAGGCCAAGGGTACTTTCCTACTTGGCCATCACAATCGCCTGTTAGAAGTCAGATTTTCAGAACCTTGTGTATCACTCACACAAGTGATTTTAGGAAATTTTGTCTTTATTAGTTTGGGTCTATCTAACAAGGCTCTGGCACGCCCGAACAACATAATATAGCAAACAATTTGGCACGCCCTTGTGTATCATTTGGGATGGAATTTGGGATTTGAATTTGGAGAGCATAGTATTAGTCTGGATTTTAAGTGCTGGAATTTTTAAGCTAAAGTGTAATAGTCAAAAAGTAGCTTATGAATACATTTTTGCTCACCCTAAAATTGCTCACTCTCCTCTCCCATTGGCTAATGCAGTGGAGCTCAGTATTAAATGTGAATTAATTAATGGTGTAAAGCACTGGGCCCCACTACATTAGCCAATAGGAGATGAGGGTGAGCAAAGGGTGAACAATTTTGGGGTGAGCAAAACTGCACTCGTAATTTATTTTCACTTGAATCCATATCAAATCAATCAATGATTTTTTTCAGTGGAATTTTTATATTTAAAATTTCCAGCTTTTCTAAAATTATCTTTTTAGTATTAAGTGGTGAGCCCTTATACAATAAACACAATGAAACAAAAAAAAAAAGGAAAAAGTAGTAGTACTAAAAATTTTCATTTTCAACACTTAAATTTAGCCCATCAAACTTACATTAGAAGTGCAAAGCTTGTAGTTTTGCAACACTAAAAATTTTCATTTTCAACACAATTTCTTCATAGTCTAATTCTTATCTTTTTTTTAACTTTTGGTTTAATTATTTGACAAACAAAAAAAAAATGTATTTCCCCAAAATAAAATAATGTGGTATTGATTTGAACCCATTAACCACTCATTTTCAGACAAAGGTACCTAGAATATGTATGATTTTTTATTTTTTATTTTATATGTATTCGTTAATGGTACATTTTTTTGTAGAAATAATAAAATGGGGCAGTTTGTGGAAAGGATTAATGCATAAGAGTTTTTAATATTAAAGACAACTTAAATCTATTATTAATGATAAGTCGTCCCCTTATTTCTTAGACTAAAATACGTACTCTCATCGATCTTCATCATCTAACTCTAACTACCATTACCACCACCCCTACCACCTCCGACCACCACCCACCATCTCCGGCGACTCAAAAAACAAGTGAAATTTCACTTGTTATAGCCAAAGTTAAATGAAATTTCACTTGATATAGAAAAAAAGATAAGTGAAATTTCACTTAACTTTTCCTATAACAAGTGAAATTTCACTTAATATCTGTACAACCTGCAATTAACGTAGAGTCAGATCCGGTTCGAGCTCGTCGAAGATGACTGGATCTGGTTCGAGCTTGTCGGATATTGCCGGATCTGGTTCGAGCTCGTCGGAGATGGCCGGATGTGATGGTAGCAACAATGGCGGTAGTGGTGGTGGCGGCTGGGGATAGTGGTAGTGGTTGGCAATGGCTCACGATCGTGGTGGTGGTGGTGGTGGTGGCAGAGAGCGGTGGCTCTATGGTGGTGGCGGCAGATCGATCGTAGTGGAGGCAGACCCAGATCTGAGAGAGAGAGAGAGAGAGAGAGAGAGAGAGAATATTTATTGTAGGGATGTTTACTAAATATAAGTTTCAACTAGAGAGACTTTTTAACAAACTAATAAATCTTTTGAATCTTAAACTCTTAAGAGTCAGTCACTTTGAGAAATTTTCCACTAATTTTCCCAAATAAAATTAAGTTACGTCCAAACATGTCTTCTGTGTCAAGAAGACATAAGAACATAAGACGCCAGGACGAGAGCTTGACCTTTCCAACAACAAGCATTATTGCTAATGAAGTTTTAAAAAAAAAAAAAACATTATTGTTAACATACTAACCAATATTATTGATTATTATGCAATATTATAATTATAATTTATTCAATTAATTAATTAAATAATTGAATACTATATATTAACAATCATTTACACAACTTATTAAATATGTATTTTGATACTAATATTAAGGTTGATTACATCTTACCCCTGTGGTTAGACCCATTGTCACTTTACCTCATATGGTTCAAAAGTGGACACTTAAACCTCCTTTAGTTTCGGACTAAATTGAAACTGCTAAGATTTCTCACAAACTGAACTCTAAAATTGGCCAAAATTATTAATACTTAACCCCTTGTGTGACTTGTGAGGTTAATTTATTTTGGGGTTAACCTTTATGTGGAGATAATACTGTCATTTAATCCACATATGCAGGACTAATTTTTAACAGTTAACCTCTTTTGTGAGGGATAATTTTAAAGTTAACTGGCCTATGTGTGTTAATTTTGACAGTTAAACTCTCTTTATTGGGGATAATTTTAACACTTAATCTCCATATAGGGCTACTTTGAAAGAAATCTTAGGGATTTCAATTTAGTTCAAAACCACAGGTATTAAGTGTCTATTTTTGAACCACAGGGATAAAATGAAAATATACTTAACCATAAAAGATAAAATATAATTAATATTAAAACTCGTAGAATTATACAACCTGGCTCAAAGAAGTCATATATATATATATATATATATGCTTATATATACATCTACTTTTTGTTTTTTCTTTTTTTTTTTCAGGAGCTTTAAATCAACTGACAAAGAACCTGGCATGTGAGTGGGCAAAGGACAACATTAGGGTTAATGCAATTGCACCATGGGTTACCAGAACCCCAATGATTGATGCTATTGAAGTAATATATTCTACTCCTATACTCATTTGTTTTCCTTATTGCGTATTATAATGCAATTATGCAAGAGTAATGCAAGATAAATGGGACATTATATTTAAAATTTATCTGTTGATGTGGATTTTTAAAATTATTCATCAGTTATCAAATAAGTTTGATTTAATTTCAAAATTGCCTTAACACATCAATAGATGGAATGTTTAGGTGTTCCGTTTAGATATACCTAACATTACTCATAATGCAATGTCTAAAAAATTGCACCGGATTTGCCCGTCAACCGGTTAAGAAGTCTAGTTTGTACCGGTAAAGTTTTGTTTTGTTTTGTTTTTGTTTTGTTTTATTATTTTTTTTTTTTGGGTCAAAATACCGGTAAAGTGGAATATCGAAAAATTGCCATTTTTTTTGGCTTTCGTTCATTTTTAATTTTTTACAATTTTTTTTTTTTTTTTGAACGGCAAATCAGCATTTCATTAATAAAATGGAAGTTACACATAAATTTTTAAAAAAAACCCCCAAGCAGCACAATATTTCCTTTGACCAAACTCCCTTTTTCTTTGATAAAACAAATAAGCAGTCACCCCAAAATTAATCCGCCCCATTAACAGAACCCCAAACACAAGACACAAACAAGTCTAGCTTAACACCTCCATATACCACTGAACCCTTAGACCATTAAAAAAAAAAAATAAGAACACAACACCAAAATCCAATTTTCAGAATATTAATTATGCAAAGTATTTAAGGATTGTACAATGATGTTAGAGCTTTAAGTAATCAATTATTTGCCGCGGAAGCACACAAAAGAATTAAAGAAAGTAATATAGCTACTTAATTTTTCAGAAAAGGTTCATGGTGAATTAATGAAGTTCAATTCAACCAGCTAGCAAATCAAATTCTAATTAATTTCGTGGATTTAATCCTATTACAACCCTCATTTAGCAAAGCAAGATCATATATAGATAGATGGGCCCGTTTGGCTCACCTTTTGCTTCTGTGATTTAAATATTAAATAAAAAAATAATTGGTCAAAAGAACAACGCAAATTCCTGCTATTGACTCGTATTTTTTTGCGATTGAATTGGAGAATCTAATTAGCCAAACAATTTTCTTCTCTCTTTTGAAATCTCATCATTACATAAAGACTCAGAAAATCTTTTGCCAAATGTGGCCATAGACAATTATGTTTAACTTTAGGATCATATGGAAATCCTACTCCTTACTCCCTACTCTCTCTGTACCAAATTAAGAGTCCTTTATTTTTGGGATATTCTATTTTAAGAGTCCTGTCTTGAACATTTAATGTGCTTTAACTACCCACTTTCCAAACTTACCTTTATTTTTTTATTCTATAAAGCTTTTGATATGACCTTATCATTTGGAATGGCAGTTGTAAAAAGTTTAAAATTTTTACAACAATTTAAAAAGGTTCTTAAATTGCTGGAGTTCCCAAAAGAAACTTTTAATATAGGGACAGAGGAGGTTTTAATTTAAGTTAATGATATTGTGAGCAGTTTCTCATATGAGAAAGAAGTTTTTAACCGTTTGGATAGAGATTTATTCTCAAGATAGTAACTAAAATATTATTAAATAAATACCAAAACATCATCAAGTAGATACTTACAATATCATTACCATTTATTTTATCTACATTTTGTACTTCACAATAATTAAAAGCATTCTCTCTCTTTTGACAGCAAGATCCCATTCACAAGAAACATATTGATGGTGTGGCATCACAAACTCCAATCCACCGCCTTGCTCAACCTAATGATGTCTCAGCATTAGCAGCATTCATTTGCTTACCTGCTGCTTCATACATCACTGGACAAGTTATCTGTGTTGATGGTGGATTAACTGCAAGTGGTTTTTGCCAATCTCTTGTATAAAAAAAAAAGGGGGAGAATTCAGTGATATCATCAAGTGGTTTACTTGGACCTTGGTACGATGTTTTGAGACGTAAACAAAACAAACTATATGTAGAAACCACAAAGGTCATACCCAGTTCACAAAACATTGCACTCAGGTAATTTCTGTACCTCTTTAGCTCAGGTCCGAAACCATTGTACACTTTGTACCCACGATAATAAAATGTTGTATCCCATTTTAGTCGTATCATAAAATTTTCCATTAAAGAAAAATGAAATCTTCAAATGTTTCACATGGAGCTTCTGGTTGACTCCACAAGCACTTCATGATTTTGATTTCTCTTCATTGTTGTTGATTTTGTTGTTGATGTGCTAATAAAATTTGTCCTTTTCTTGGATCTTTTAAAATTAGGGACAGCAAATTAAAGTAATTCCACCTTCTTAGTTTGAAATTCATGTGTTGAGTCCAAGGCCGGACCCAGGAAGTCTCAAAGGGGTTGGCTAAAGTATTAAGCCAAAAACTGACTCTAATCTCAATTCTCAAGGAGGGTAAGAAAATTTATATTTTGATATTACCGCTCCGATTTTTTGGGCCCAAAAACTGGAATTTTTTGTCCTTCTTTCCTTTTTTGTTCATCCAAAAACTATCATCCATTTCGAATATTTAATGTCAACAAAATTAATCTCCTTGATTGAAAACATACAACAAAAAATCAAAGACAGAAAGAACAAGAAAGGGTAATTTTGAAAAACAAAGATTCTCTAAAGAGGGCTCCCTCTCTTTATTAAAGAGAGGACCTCTGTTTTAGCCGTCAGATCGTGTTTTCATTAAGGGCAGTGCTGTCATTTCATAGTTTTTAAATACGATCCGACGGTTAAAACATAAGCCCTCTCTTTAATAAAAAGAGGGCGCACTTCTTATAGCCTGACTGTTTGAAAAAATATCATTTCTTTGTGCATGATGTTAATGCAATCATTAGTATAACCTTAAGAATTTGGATTTTCAAATATGGACAAGTAGTGTTATCCTTCCCAACATATGTGGTAGTGGGTCTATTTGATTTCATTGGAGGATTGAAGTGGACAAAAAACCCACAAATTCTCCAACTCCCTAAAAGATAAAACACTACCATGCACAAATTAGCCTAGCTTCTATGTTTTAAAACTTTGGTAAAATAAACTTTAGTAACACATATTGAAAGAAAAGTAAACATGATTTTTTGTTACACTGACAGTTCATATTATTAAAGCAAATGATTGTGGTAGTTGTAAGTTTTTTCTTGAAAAATTTCGTAACATCCTTAACATAGTGCGAATTACCGCTTTTTAGGAATTTGATGAAAAATTTGTAGTTTTGCGTTAATTCATTTTTTCTATGTAACACTCATGCGTATTATGGGTAAATCCGTAAATGCAACTTACTCGTACAGAAAAGTGGTGACGAGGCCAGATAAATCCAGAGTGCATGAACCATGTGAAAATACTTTGCATTTCAGAAGAAGAATAATACTTTAGTTCTCAAATTTGAATCTCAAATTTGCATTTCAAATATTTTGTCAGTTATACTTTCAGACATGATATTGATACCACCAACCACTATATCACACATATATAACTATTAAAGCATTTAATTGAGATCCAAATTTTAAAAACATGTCAATAAAATTTCAGCATTATAGTCAAATGATGTGGTCAAAGTGTCAAACTAAACCCATCCCGAAAGTAATTGCCATTGGAATTAACTAGTGGACATGCACGGATCGGAATCTGTCAAGAATAGAAATGCATCTCAAATTAAATAGATTAACCAATCAAACATTTGTATCTTGTGAAGATGCAGATATGCCTGTGACTTTTCTCTCTCTTTTATCTATATCTATAATCTATAATCTATATCTATAATACATATAAAAGTACCAATGGGGATAATTACTACAACAAAAATGGGTTTTCGCAAAGAAAAAATTCCTTGCAAAAGGCCACAATTTCGTTGCAAAACCCTTTTGCAAGGAAGTTTTATTCCTTGCAGAAGCTTCCTCTCTAAAGCTTCTAGCAATGAAAACAAACTTCCTTGCAAATTCTTACATTTTGCAAGGAAATTTTTTCCTTGCTAGTGCTCAGGTTTTTCGTTGCTAAATGCCTAATTTCCTTGCAAAAAACCTGTCTTTGTATTGTAATTTGGACAATTCGCAAGGAAAAAATTTCGTTGCTAAATATCCAAGTCTAAGGCAAGGAAATATGTTCCTTGCTAAAAGTCATTTTTAGCAAGGAATATGATTTCCTTGCAAATAATATTAACATAAGGCAATGAAATAATTTCCTTGCGAAAGGAGATTTTTAGCAAGGCAAAATTAGTTCTTTGCCAATTAAATAACTCTAAGACAAGGAAATAATTTTCTTGCTAAAAGTTATTTTTAGCAACGAAAATATGGTTTCTTGCCCATTTTGTTCTCTTAAAAGTAATCCCAACAATACCTATGCAATCCAATATTTATTTTTAATCCTGTAATATTTCAAAACATGTTCAATTTATAAATATAGAATAATCCAAACTTGTCCAACATAAAATAATATTAAACATCACATCCAACATTACACAAGTTTGAAATATCCGAAAAATACATAATCGGTCACAAAAGAATCCAACATAACATAAATTTTTATAAATCCGACATCCTAAACCCTAATTAAGTCGCACAATACACGTTTAGTAAAAACAATAAAAGTCCCACAACATAAAGACAATAATGAACTGTTGGACACTCTAACGAGCAATCCTCCAATTCTACGCGACATCTGCATAAAAAAAAAAAAAAACAAAAGAGAGAGAGAGAGAGAGAGAGAGAGAGAGAGAGAGAGAGAGAGAATAACGTTAATATCTTATAAATTAATAAAAGGAGAGAAAAAATTTATAAGTTTGATAGACGGTTTGACACCATGCTCCATAATTGATTCCAAAAATTTATTGTATGTCCCATGTACACACACTGCATAGCACCAGCAAGCAAAAGCAATGAAACAACAAAGATTGCAAAGTAAAATGTCAACTAGCAAACTATAACCAGAAACAACAAATACACCACGAGCAATCCATAGAAGTATCTTCACCTGAAACTTCTTCAGCGGAAAGGATTGGTGTTAATAAGCTTTCAGTTTCAACCGTCTATCAAAAACAGAAGAAAAATAAGTATTTTTTTAAGAAGCAAGCATTTCTACTTCTAAGGTCTTGAAAATTAAACAGTAATAGCAACATAATTGTCAATGATCAATACAGATAATACATGATAGGTGAGGACTCTGAAGGTCAGGCACACTGGTATCCTTTGTGTGATCCAATCTATAAATGTGGACACATTACCAGACATGCATTTTAAAAGTTCAAGGATTTGTTTAAGTTCGTAGCAGAAGAGTTTATAAGTGTATCAAATCACTCGTCTAAGAAGATCAGAATCATCATATATCACCGTCAAGGCTCGTCTATACACAAAATGAATGACCATTTTTTTCATTAAAGAGAATGGTCACTACCCAACAGAGGCCCTGCTTACGCAAAGCTCTTGAAGGACATTTCAATAAGATCATAGATCATCAAATAGAGAACTTCTACTCGAGTAAAGAGTTTAATAAAAAGCTGAGGAGCGGTAAATAGAGGCACAGGTTATTACAATAACTCTTTTAAGTTCTTAAGCTACATTCTGGTAATTTAAGGAGGATAAGTTACCGTTATTGTGTGCCCTTGGTTTGCGCGTATCAAAAGCTCCCCATTTTCTTCCAGCAGGTTGAACCGCTGCTTATTGTCTTTTTCTGACAGCCTGTAGCAAAAGACCAAAGAGATTCTTGTGATTTGGTATACAACTAATACAAGTAAATAAGGAGAACAATAAGGAGAACAATACGCATTTGGTGAGTCAAACAAAACATTAAGGGGCTCTTTTGGAAGGCAAAGAACCAGTTCCGTGGTTCGTAAGTGAACCGGTTACATAAATTCATGTGTTTGGTGAATGTCCATTTTTTGCACAGGAATCCATGCCAGTCTAATAACTATCTTAAATGGTTCTTTGTCAAAGCAACAAAACCTTGTTTCTCATAAGAACCAGATAGAAAGTAAGACTAAGATTGAATCATATCCTATTTAAGCATTCCCAAACATCCATTACATAAGGTGGCATAGATGATGTGAACAGAAATTACTTCAACCCACAGAGTACCACATGGAACTTAACTAAACAAAACCTTGACCCTATAGGAGCAATGTGTGTACAAAGGAGGTAAATGGTATATATCTAGCAAAAATGAGGCAGCCAAAAAGAACTTATAGTTTTGGGATCAGGAAATAGATTTGGTAACAAAACAACTTTCAAGAGTGCTCATAATAGAGTAGGCCATCCATCTAAGTAATGCCTATGTAGGTGACCCCATGTGCGATTTTAGAATGAAATTTTATAGTTAACTGAAATTTGCATTGTATCGGTAAACAGTTGAGACATGTTAATAGTTAATACTAATCCCAAAACTAAAGAAGGTTAAATATGTCAATGACCTACGGATCAATTATCTAAACTTAATGCTAGTAATTTCCAACTGAATTAACATTCGTGGGCGTTAGGAGAACTATAACAGTGAAACTAACAAAAATATACTTTCAGATAGAAGCATATATAAATTATTTTATAACTATTAGTGCATTAGTGTATACCCTAGATAATTGTATTTTTTTTCTATTATTTATCTTTTAAACTTCCAAAGTTTTCAAAATTGTATGTAGAACTTATGTTCTTTTTCAAAAGAATGATACAAAAAAGCCCCAGCCATATACTCCAAAAGAACTCAAAGAATCCACGGAGCACCCAGTACGGGTGTGCACTAAGTGCGGGTGTGTGGTTCTTTTTTAGTACAAAAAAGACTGAATGTTAACTATAATTACCATGCTTGTGTGGCTTTTTTTTTACCATTAAACAATTGACATGTATGAAACAATTTTCCTTTTCATTAGTAAAAAGTTAGACTAGAAGGACCCACTAAATCAAGTTAGTTGGGGAACCAAAAAAAAAAACCACATTTAGCTCCTAAACTTCTACACAAAAGTCTGATAAAAAAAAAACAAATAAGTAAGGTGAAAATGCCTAGATTTACATGTCTCTATAGCAAGATAACACACGCACATACAGAGGTGCACTCACAATTGACGTTCCAAAACATACACTGAAATATATTACGTTCCCAATTTAGTCATCACAACTTCAAAGTTTTTCAACTATAAGTTAATGGTGAAAAATTGCATATTCATCCCACCCACTAATGGATGCTTCCCTTCCCCACCCACACCCCCACCCCCACCCACCCTTTTTTTTTTATTTTTTTATTTTAATGTTTTCATGTGGAGCAACAAAAGATAAAGAAGGTCCAGTGAGGTTGCCTAGTCGAATCACAATGAGGTCAGTCACTCCTACACAAACTCATGCCGTTAAAGGCTCATGGGGCTAGATAGTTTATAATTGCATAAAAGATAGACATCGGAGTATTTGGTTCTCTTCATATTAAAAAAAAAAATCAAAATAACGGTTTTTTTTTAATGGGACAAAATGACAATTGTATAATACCATATGGAGTCTCACCTAGTTGGAGTAGAAAGATTAGTTGTGACATTCATCTTAATAATTAGAAGCACTGAAACATTTATTTTTTTCAATTGCATTATGTTTCCCTTTACTACATCCAAGAAAGATTTTCATCCTTAAAACAAAATATTCCATTTTTTGGAAATTTTAAGGTCCCTTTAGTCATTCTTTGTCTGAATTGCAAGTAAACAACTAAAGAATCTCAAAAGACATTGCAACAATGATAAATTAGACAAGTACAATTGCTAGAATCATAATATAAGGATCATGACTGACATGTGACTTTAAGTGACACTATATACTAGTGAATCTGCATACACAAAAGTATAAGATTAGATAAGGCTAGATATGGAGAAAGCACCTTGGATAACTACTTCCTTCTTTCACAGGTCAAACCCACAAAAAAACTCCTGCTTTCCTCGTCCTTCCCAAATACAATGGCAATCCCCCTTGAATACATATTCTGGTGGAGAAGCACAAGATCAATAAGCTCATGAACAATTGAAGATAAAATTAATTATTGAACTGAAATTTTATCAAACTAATGCGTACAAGTCGAATAAATTAATACAAACTATCATGTAGCAAACTTCATTGAACAAATACAAGCATATTCTAAGGGACCCTTCTCTAACTATTTAAGGAAGGTAATTATATTGTGACAAAAATTTTATGCCTAATATAGTTTACATAATAGACTATGAATTCAATTATTTAAAAAAAAGGGAAAAAAAGAAGAAGAAAAACTTCAGCTCCTGAACGAATAGAAACAAGCACTTCATCAAATTGAGTATTACAAGTTGGAAACCTGAATCTCACCCTAACATGCTGTACATGCAAATACATATACACAATCAATTGTAATGGGAAATTGAAGCCTCTAACTACAGGCTACTGAGTTAATCTTATATAAGAACGAGTCCAACAACACTTCAATTATCCTAGAGTGAAATCTCAATTGCATCAAAACTCCAAACCCTAGAAATTGGGGGATTAAAATAATAAAAGTTAAATCTCAATTAAAACACAAATTCCAAACCCTAGAAATCGGTGAAGATAAAAACAAGAGAGAGAGAGAGAGAGAGAGAGAGAGAGAGAGAGAGAGAAATGATTACCTCAGTGGCGAGATAGACCGGAGCTCCGGCACCGACCCGCACACGAACCGAGATGCTTTAGATATGAGATGAGAGAGTAAGAGAGCGTGTGAGAGAGTAAGAGAGTAGGCGGAAGGTGGCGGAGGGCAGAGGGCGGCAGGCGGCGGGTGGTGAGCGACCGGAGGAGTTCGGCTCTCTCTCTCTCTTTCTCTCTTCTCCACCCCTTTCTTTCTCTCTCTCTCTCCTTTTCTAATTACTGTAATGTTTTGCCTTTTGTGAAAATGTTTTGAGAGGGAAATGAAAAGTTGTTAGCAACGAAAATTATTTCCTTGCAAAACAGAATTTTTTTAAATTTTTTAATTTTAGACCAAACTTTAGGCAAAGAAGAAATAATTATTTTAGCAAGGAAATACGTTTCCTTTCCATAAATTATTTTATCTACTTAACTTTAGGCAAGGAATAACAATTTCCTTGCCAAAACATACTTTTAGCAAGGAAATTGATTTTTCGTTTCCAAATAATTTACCATTTACAAGGAAAATAATATTTCATTGCCAAAAACTACACATTTGGCAAGGAAATAAGATTTTCGTTGCCAAATGCATATGTCTATCAACCCTTTGGCAACAAAATAATATTTTCTTGCTAATACTATACTTTTAGCAAGAAAATTACTTTTTTCTTGCCAAGCTTCCTTGCAAAAACCTATTTTTGTTGTAGTAAAGTGTTTTACACTTTTATCAATCGGTGCACTTTCACTTAAGTAATTTTCTTAGAGTTTTGATGACCTTTTTTTTAGTATGCCAATTTTTTTTATTTGGTACGTCAATAAGAGTCCTACTATACCACGTTGTTTCTACTAATTAATTTACCCAATTCCTAATGTTTTACAATTGTCAATGTTTTTATTTAATTTTTTTTACAATTGGTCCGATCCCTATTTTTATATAGTAGGTTGAATAGAATTCTATTTGTACACAAATTATTATTTTTTAATTGTTTCTAGATTATCCATTATAGGTCCCACGTGAATGAGTCATATTTGTTATATAAATGTCACTAACTGGAGACCTAAACCATCAAGAACTCTACTTCCTTATAAGAAAGGGATATTAGATGATAGACCCCTTAATATTATGTGTATTAGCCAAAATCCACACGATTTGGCCATTTTAAAAAAGTCCCTCACCACTTTTTCAATTTGGTGAAAAGCCTCTTGCTATCCACATGTAATATTATCTGTCAACTTTAAACCACCATCACTTACTCGCTCTTTGCCTTTTTGGTAAATTTTTTTTTTTTTTTGGATTTCATGTATTTGTTTGAGATCTACGTATTGCAGTTGAAAATTGTAGCCAAAAAAAAAAAATTGGAACTCTCAAAATAGATAATATTATCTGGTGACAGACAGATAATATTGCCGAAAATGACCATATATAATTTCCTCATTTTTGGTCTTTGTGGATGATTTTTTATTTATTTATTTTATTTTACGTATTTCCTCGAGATCTATGCATTAGACTTGAAAATTTTACAAAAAAAAGATGAGTTGTAGCCTGATTTTGAGATTTTGTCTGTCTGCAATAAGTAATCTTATTTTTTATATGTCTGTAAACAGATAATATGTATTAACGACGACAAGGTTCTCAATTCTTGGGCTATTTGGGTTTTTTTTTTTACTCATTCGACTTGGAACCTTTAGAAAAACAGGAAATTTGCAGCCTGATTTTGGGATTTTGTCTGTCTGTAAATAAAAAAACTTAATAATTTTTCGGACTTTTTTTGTGTGTGTGTTTTTTTAATTTTTTATTTCATGTTTTTTTTAGATCTATGTACCTATAGTGCCAATGTTACAAAATGAATATGTTTATGTTATAGCAATTTGAAGTCTTTTAGGCATAAAAGGGCATTTTTCTACCAAAACAAGAAAAGAAAAAAAAGACTCAGCGAGTTAAAGAAAAATGGCTTAGATTTTAGCTTGGACATATTTTATTTGAGGGGACTGTGGCTGAAGCCACCTATTAAAATTGTTTTCCATGTCATTGGGACTCATTATTATTGATCTAAGTAGTTCAATCAAAAGGAATTCTATGTATTGGTTTATCTTCCTCCCCATTCTATAAGTATTAACTATTGTATTCAAATAACAATATTAATCAACACCATACAATATATGTTCCAACTTCTAAGAAAATGTGAGTAATAAATAAGAATATTTATTAGAGTATATGAGATCCTTATTTTATTTTACATGTGTTATGTGCATATGCATATTATATACTTCATTTGAATGTTTTTTTTTCTTCTTTACTTCACTGTATGTTAGTTAATGATTTGTTTGGTAGCTCATGTTAGTATCTTTGGTGGTGACTATTGATTACAATAAAAAGGTCATTTAGACATCCGATAGAAGGTTTTAGCTATTTTCTAACACAAATTCTCTAAGTTCTACGCAAATACATGAAAGCCAAATTTTATTAGCAATGTCATTCGTTTTCTACTTTCTCTATCTATATTGTTTTTATTATTAAATAAAACTGCAAGTAAGCATCTTCAAAGTTTTCACATTTTTATTCGATTAGAAGTTTGTTCATTTCTTTTCTTTGTCTTTTTTTTTTTTGGCTATTTATTCCCTTTTGATCATAGACAGAGGTGTTATGAAAATCGATTGGATTAAACCAATTGATTGACCGATCGGTTTTTCAAACAAATTCAGAGCTTAAAAAAATTCAAACAGAGAAAAACATGAAAAAAATCGACTGAAACGTCCCTAGCTACATGTTCGGTTTTTATACAAGAAAAAAAAAAAAAAGGCCGACCGAACCATTAACATCGCTAGGTACAATGACCATGGCTACTAATTTACTTGGGATAGCGTAATATATATATATACAGTGAGGCTCTTAAGTGAACAGGGTTGAGTGAACTTACCCAGTGAACATGTTATTTAGCCTTAAAAAAACCCGCGCGCTGCCCCGCTGACCCAGTGAATATGTTTTTTAGCCTAATATATACATATACACTCTCTATGTTACTGTCATATACTTATTTACATTAGATAAATAATCTTGTAGTAAATAGAGCACATAAATATTGAGAAAATTGCATATATTGCAAAACCTTTTGGAGTGTTATTGTATAAAATTTTGTGAGAATATCATTATAGATATAACTAATAACACATATATACAAAAATCTAGAATGTATAAAATCTAAAAAAAAAAATGTATTTGAAAAGGTTTCGAATAGTTATGCATGAGTAATTACATAGCTCACTGACAGTCTATCCCAAAACTAACTTTTTAAAATAATTTTCAAACTTTAAAAATCCATATCTTTCAAAGTACAAATCATTTTTTTTATAAAAATTATATTTTTAAAAATTGTGAAGTCGATGGTGGTGGTGAAAATTTGCTATATAGAGGGGTAGATTAGTCCAAAAATTGTGTTGATCAATTAGCTAAAGTCCTAATCACGATTATATTGTGCTAATACTTACCACTAGAATCTTTTGTTAACTATCCTTTAACAATATGGTGAGGATTTAACTATAATTTTCTATATAAAAAAAATCTCAAAATAGTGTTTTAAGAAGAAATTAGTACAAAGCATTGTTAATATTCAACTTGACTTAGTATTATATCTAACTTCACTCATATTGATTATGATAATACAACTATATTACATACATACAAAAGAACATTGGTATAGGAATTATATTATAATAAAGTTGCATATTTATTTTGTCCACTACTTTCATGCATTAAGTTTAATAACTTACAAAATTTAAGACATAAGTAAAAATGAAAAGGACACATCCACGTGCACGCTGGTGCTATACAACTAGATGATCTATAATCTATATATAATGTATAATCTATACGTGCACCAACCCCCTTAAGAATTTTACACTTTTTATCATTCGATGCACTACTTAATTAATTTTTATAGAGTTTTCGTAACCCTTTTTTTTGGTATGCCGCTTTCTTTGAGGTCCGTCCATGCGAGTCATAAGGAATACACTTTCTATGATTTAGAATACTTTTTTTTTTAAATGTCGGCCCATCCCACCTATAACTACACGTTTACTCTTTTTTTTTTTCACATATCTATTTGTATCATCTATCTGTAATAATCTATCTATCTATATTTATATCTATAATCTATCTATCTGTAATCTATAATCTATTAATAACTATATCTATTTGTCTATAATATCTATCTATCTATCTATCTATTGATAATTGATAATTGATAATTGATAATTTATATTTAATTTAGATTGGACTTTGTTTCATCCAATGATCCAATACTCAATTAATCCATTCTGATCCACTTTAATCAAAGAAGCAAAAAATTGTTACACAATTACTCAAGGAACATACTTAGGTAAAGTTCTTTAGGTGTGGTTTGTTAGGTTCCCTCTCACAACAGTGGGTTTAGTGATTAAAAAAATAATGTTTAAAATTATTTTATTTATATATTTATTTATTTTGTAGTTAATTAGGGTCTCACAATTGTGAGAGGAATCTAACAAACCATGTACAGCTAAGGAACTTTGCCCAAATGTGTTCAATTACTAAAATTCTTCTATTAATTAGCTATTGATTAAATGTGAGCTTTTAGATGGATTAGCTCTCATACTTTTAGGACTTTAAATTAAATTAAAACTACCATCCTCTTGGTTTTTTCTATTTTGGTCTTGGTAGTTTTTTTTTTTCCCTTCTTTCAGTCATGTTTCAATATCTTTTCTCTTTCTTTAGGTGAACTCCATGGATAAGCAATTACTTTCTAATATCAATTTGCATCATAGTTTTTTTTTCTTATGTGATTCTTTCAATTAAATTGACAATAAAGACTTTATAAAAAAAATTGATTTGTAACTTATTCTAATTAGAACATATGAAATAATTTTATAGTTTAATAAATTACTATACAAACACGGTAAATTAATGAAATACTAACATATGTGGTCATACAATAAATAAATATATAGTCATTATTAAGTAATGAGCAAAGAAAATAGTAAATTCAAAATATTAAAGATGTAAGAAAGAATTCTAGCTAGGACATGTGGTAACAATTAAATAGCAACATAAAAAAATTATTATTGAACAAATAAACAAATGGTCTAAGAAGAATAATTCAACAGTTTTTATTATTTTTACCCTATGAATTGATTGTTGTATGTGCTTTGTGTATCTTTTTTATTGTGGAAGTTGCATGAATTCTTCTTCTTCTTCTTCTTTTTATTTTTTATTTTTTTTATACCTAATTTAAGTGTTTTTTTTAATCTTTTTTTTTTTTATCTTTTTTTTATTTTTTTTATTTTGGCTTATTATTCTATTATTATTGAACAAATAATCAAATGGTCTAAGAAGAATAATTCAACAGTTTTTATTATTTTTACCTTATGAATTGATTGTTGTATATGCTTTGTGTATCTTTTTTATAGTGGAAGTTGCATGAATTCTTCTTCTTCTTCTTCTTCTTCTTCTTCTTCTTCTTCTTATTTATTATTTTTTACTTTTTTTATACCTAATTTAAGTGTTTTTTTTATTCTAATCTTTTTTTTTTATCTTTTTTTTATTTATTTTATTTTGGCTTATTGTTCATAATTAGTTTTTAGACAGACATCGTTCACGTGCAACACACGTGCATTTAAACTAGTATATATATATATATATATATCATACCATATACATAAAGACGAAAACAAAAAACAAAACAAAAAAACAAAACAAAAAACAAAATAAAAAACAAAAAAAAAAAAGAAAGAAAAGAAAACGGGTAAATAAATGAAAATAAAGAAAAATAGAGAGAAAAAGGAAAGGGAAGTGTGTTCCACATGGCACAATTCGCAATATGCCTTGTCTTTCATACTAGTGTATCGGCACGTGCGTTGCACGTGTCAATCCCCTCTTATTATGTTTTGAAGAAAGCACTACAATATTTTTATGACTTATTTTTGTCTCCATATATTCAAAATTCCTTAATAGACAATATTTCTGAAATAATAGATGATATGTGCGTGTAATAAAATTGAATTTATATCCATGTGTTAAAGTAAATAAAATAATGTTTATTTGATATGTACATCTGCAATTGTCATACTGATATCAGCTATTCTTTTTTGAAAGGTATAAGTACACTATTTCTATGGATTTCATGAGTATAAGATTTGAATTATGTTGTTTCAATTGATATGAGATTTATGGTTCTAGAATTACAAAGCAAAAATGCATTTAAATTTTTATGAGTTAATTTAATCTCCATATATCCAAAGTTCGACAGTGGACTGCAGTATTGAAACGGTAAATGACACATATTAGGTATGTGTGTCAAATAAAAAAAGAATTATAAGCATGTGTATAAATTAAATTTATAGGCATGTGTGTGTGTACTATAAAAAAAAAAAAGAAAAAAAAGAAAGCGCTACAATATTTTTATGACTTATTTTTGTCTCCATATATTCAAAGTTCCTTAATCGACAATATTTCTGAAATAGTAGATGATATGTGCGTGTAATAAAATTGAATTCATATCCATGAAGCTTTTTTCTTTTCTTTTTTCCCCATTTTGAATTTTGATATGAATGGTATAAAATTTTAATAAACAAATGAAAAACATAATATTTTCGAAGAAAGCACTATAATATTTTTTTGGCTTATTTTTGTCTCCATATATTCAAAGTTCCTTAGTAGACAATATTTATGAAATAGTAGATGATATGTGTGTGTAATAAAAATGAATTTATATCCATGTGTTAAAATAAGTTTAAAAAAATCTTCATTTGGTATGTACATCTGCAATTGTCATACTGATATCAACTATTCTTTTTTGAAAGGTATAAGTACATTATTTCTATGGATTTGAGTATAAGATTTGAATAGTGTTGTTTTAATTTGGTATGAGATTTATGGTTCTAGAATTACAAAGCAAAAATGTATTTATATATTTATGAGTTAATTTAATCTCCATATATTCAAAGTTCGATAATGGACTATAGTTTTGAAATGGTAAATGACATATATTAGGTATGTGTGTCTAATAAAAAAAGAATTTTAAGCATGTGTATAATTAAATTCACTACAATATTTTTATGACTTATTTTTGTCTCCATATATTCAAAGTTCCTTTATAGACAATATTTTTGAAATAGTAGATGATATGTGCGTGTAATAAAATTGAATTTATATCCATGTGTTAAAATAAATAAAATAATCTTTATTTAATATGTACATCTGCAATTGTCATAGTGATATCAACTATTCTATTTTGAAGGGTATAAGTACATTATTTCTATGGATTTGAGTATAAGATTTGAATTGTGTTGTTTCAATTTGGTATGAGATTTATGGTTCTAGAATTACAAAGCAAAAATGTATTTACATTTTTATGAGTTAATTTAATCTCCATATATCCAAAGTTCGACAATGGACTGTAGTTTTGAAATGGTAAATGACACATACTAGGTATGTGTGTCTAATAAAAAAGAATTATAATCATGTGTATAAATTAAAATTTATAGCCATGTGTGTGTGTGTACTATTAAAAAAAAGAGAAAGCACTACAACATTTTTATGGCGTATTTTTGTCTCCATATATTCAAAGTTCCTTAATAGACAATATTTCTGAAATAGTAGATGATATATGTGTGTAATAAAATTGAATTTATATCCATGAAGCTTTTTCTTTTCTTTTTTCCCCATTTTGAATTTTGATATCAACGGTATAAAATTTTAATAAACAAATGAAAGACATAATATTTTCGAAGAAAATACTACAATATTTTTATGACTTATTTTTGTCTCCATATATTCAAAGTTCCTTTATAGACAATATTTATGAAATAGTAGATGACATGTGTGTGTAATAAAATTGAATTTATATCCATGTGTTAAAATAAGTAAAAAAATCTACAGTTGGTATGTACATCTGCAATTTTCATTCTGATATCAACTATTCTGCTTTGAAAGGTATAAGTACATTATTTCTATGGATTTGAGTATAAGATTTGAATAGTGTTGTTTCAATTTGGTATGAGATTTATGGTTCTAGAATTAAAAAAGAGAATGTATTTATATTTTTATGAGTTAATTTAATCTCCAAATATCCAAAGTTCGATAATGGATTGTATTTTTGAAACGGTAAATGACACATATTAGGTATGCGTGTCTAATATAAAATTCAGTTTTAAAATAAAAGGGAAAAAGAGGAAGGGGAGAAGCCACAGTATGTGGTAAAAAAAACCCATAATATATTAATCCTAAATTTCAGGATAAAAGTTGACCTAAATGTAAATATTACAGACCAATACGTAATTAGCCAGTATTATTGACTTTTTGTTGAAGTAAATGATTAATATGCCACAAAATGTTGACGTAAATGTAATTATACCTATTACAATGTATAAATCATAAATTCGAGGGAAGTAGTTGATCAAAATGTAAGATTTGAATAGTATTGTTTCAATTTGGTATGAGGTTTATGGTTCTAGAATTACAAAGGAGAATGTATTTATATTTTTATGAGTTAATTTAATCTCGATATATCCAAAGTTCGATAATGGACTGTAGTTTTGAAACGGTAAATGACACATATTAGGTATGCGTGTGTAATAAAAAAAGAATTTTAAGCATGTGAATATTAAATTTATAGCCATGTGCGGGTACTATAAAATTCAATTTTAAAATAAAAGGGAAAAAGAGGAAGGGGAGAAGCCAAAGTATGTGGTAAAAAAAATCCATAATATGTTAATCCTAAATTTCAGGACAAAAGTTGACCTAAATGTAAATATTACATATCAATACGTAATTTGCCAATATTATTGAACTTTTGTTGAAGTGAATGATAAATATGCCACAAAATCTTGACGTAAATGTAGTTATACATATTACAATGTATAAATCATAATTCGAGGGAAGTAGTTGATCAAAATGTAAATATTAGCCACTTTTTTTGACTTTTTTTGAAGTCAATAGTAATTACACATATTACAATATTTACATCCTAAATTTGAGAGAAAAAGTTGACCAAAATATAAATATCAGTGATCAATTCGTAAATATCCACCAAAATGGCCACTTTTGTTGACTTTTTTTTAAGTAGATAATTAATATCCCAAAACTTGTTGATCCAAATGTAATTACACACAATATTGTTGATTGAAACCTCATTATTGTATTAAATAAAATTGCAAAAGCTGACCTAAACCTAATTATCTTATTGTGACATGACCAAATTACCCTCAAACAAATCAATATATCTTTATGATAGGTACAGATGTATGATTAAATATGGTATAATAGAGGGGGCAAAATGGACCTAAAGAAAGGTTGTAAAACTTGGATGATAACGTACGCTTTTTTGGCACAAATATACCGAAAAAACCATCCAGATTAGAACAAAAGTCATATCAAAGATTAAAGGGTAAGGGAACCGATGGAATAGAAAAGGGTAAAATGGTATTTCAACTTAAGAATTGGGTGAACTAAGGTCACTAAGCCTCTTATATATATGGTATAGATATAGTACAAATTTTTGTTTTCATACACTTATAGTTTAAAAAGAAACTAACACGTGCTCTCTCTAGATGAATGCTTGTCACGGACTCACGGCCAGAAGGCATTATACATATATATACAAAGATTCTCTAAAGAGGACGCCCTTTTTTTTTATTAAAGATAGGGCCTTTGTTTTGACCGTCGGATCGTATTTAAAAACTGTAAAATGACAAAACTGTCATTAATGAAAATACGATCTGACGGCCAAAACAAAGGCCCTCTCTTTAATAAAGAGAGGGCGCCCTCTTTAAAGCCTGACTCTATATATATATATGTAAATTTTTTTTTTCCAAAGTTCTCTTCTACTAATTGTTTCAAGATTAAATACTAGTTGTGTTTTGTTTTCATATTCCTTGAATATACAAACACAAACCTCTAGCACATGTTCTCTCTAGGTCGAAATTGGTCACCGCCAGCTCAAGTTGTTTATTTTAAGGTTCTGTTCTAATTGTTTTTGGTATTGTTTGTCACTTACGGCCCGTTTGGTTCATGGATTCTTAGGGTGGATTTTGATTCCACCTTAAGATTACTAGTAATTTTAAAATTTATCCTTGTTTGGTTCATGGATTATTCATTAAATTGTGGGTCCCATTGGATTTAGAATCCACCCAAAGGTGGAAAATAGGGTGGATTCTAAATTCTAGCTTGGAGGTGGTATTCTCAAATATTACTGGGGTTTTTGTTTTCTAATTTTATACTACCTAAATTAGTCCTTATATTTATGGAAGGTATAAGTTAATGTCATTCCTATTATGGATAGCCTTCAAGGGTAGTTTATGTATTTAACATTATTTCTATTTTATTTTCCTTGACCCAACCAAACACTGGATTCTAAATCTACCTAGGATTCCACTCGTGAACCAAACACATTGCAAGGATTTAGATTCCTAGTAAATTGATTACTAGTATTATGATTCCTGGTAATTAGAATCCACCTAAAATAATCTATGAACCAAACGGGCCATTAATTCTATTTTGCTTTCCGGTTGAAGAGTGGGGGCTCAAGCCCACCCCACATTAATTTTTGGAAAATTATAGATTTGTACTAAAGTTTTACAAAAAAAAAGAAAGAAAGGGTTAAGCCCCCCCACCCCCCCCCCCCCCCCCCCCCCCCCACACACACACACACACACACACACACATACACACACACTGAAAATTATAAAAGCTCTCATTGACATCACATGTCTTATTCTGTGAGAAAATTTGACATATATAATACCCACTGTTATGCATAATTATGTTGATAAAGGGTTGAGGAAATTGATGATAGTTCATTTTTTTTCCCTAAAAAGCATATCAGTACATAACATGTGAGTAAATATCAAATTGTTTTATTAATTTTTCACATAATTGGATATTTGGACCAAATTACTTCTATTTAAAATCTTCGGAACCAAATTTACATATATAACTGAAACAAGGACTAAAATCATTAGGCATCAAACTTCAAGGGTGTATTTTGTCATTACGCCTTAATTAAATGACAGTTCTAATGTAAGGATCGAGATCTAATCAGGTCAGATTAAGTCACGTGGCGACAAAAGGAATCGAAGATTTTTCATTTCTCCCGCTTGTAGACACCCCATTTTGATAATAATAAAACGATAGAGGTGTGTAGTTATTCTCTCTCTCTCTCTCTCTCTCTCTCTCTCTCTCTCTCTCTCTCTCTCTCTCTCTCTCTCTCGACTTTGGTTCAATTGGATCAATGGCGATAGACATTCGATTCTTTGGATTGAATACAGGAGCTAGGTTTCCTTCTGTGGGCTTAGGCACATGGCTGGACGATCCGGGTGTCCTCGGTGATGCCATAGCCACCGATCTCAAGGTTCTCTCTCTCTCTCTCTCTCTCTCTCTCTCTACATATATATAAAATATAATATACTCTAATGGGTGTCTAACTAATTTGTAATACTTTATTTTCAAAGATTCAGTTACATTTGAGTGTCATTTCAACTGGATTCAGTTCAATTTGTGCACCCATGTTGCATTCCATGAGTTGAGTTAAGTGTAATGAGTCATACTGTCACATGAGATGCCAATTCTGTTTGTGACAATTCTGTGTCCCAAACATTGCCTTTTTTTTTTTTTTTTTTTTTTATTTTGATCAAAGTTCTTTAATGTTATCTAATTTCTTATCACAGTACTAGCTATGTGAATTTCTAAGTTTTCAATAAATTGTGGCACAAACTTTAATTTGACCAAATGTCGTTTAATAATACATAATTTCTTATCACAGAACTAGTTATGTGAAAATGTCCAATTTGACATAAGTTAAAGAACTTTGAAAAAAGTAGTAGTTATGTGAAATTTTCAACTAAGTGACTCTTTACTTAAATAAAAATAAATAAAAAAAGATTGAGCCTAACACCCAAAAAAGTATATTGTTATTGATTTTCGAGGTTTTGGGAAGGATAATTATTTCTTATACCTTTGCCCACATAAAGTATCAAAACTTTCTGGCATGGTCGGGATTGAATAAAATAGGATATGTTTTACTCTCAGTCTCACTCTCACATTTTATATGGTCTTATTAGAATTAAGGTTGCATTAGGTTGATAAATAAGTAAATAACCAAGTTGTAAGAGATATATTAGATTAGGGCTATGAATCCCACACTTAAAATTATTATCCTGAAAGTATCTTGTGGGAGTGGCTATTTTCCAGTACGTCCTGGGTCAAATAGGAGGGCCCACAAGCCCATGACGGAGGAAACTTTTTGGTTTTTCTTGTAGATGTAGGCACAAGGTCGGCCCCGATCATTTGGGCCCTAGGCGAGCTTTTCAAGCGAGGCTCCTTTATAACGGATCAATACGGGAGTTCACGGTAGTGACTCTGAGGTGCTTTTTTTTTTTTTTTTGTTGGAATTATTTACCTATTTTTTGAGGTAAGATTTTCTGTATTAAAAATATTACAGTTTTTTTGTGACGTTTTACAATCGATTTAAAAGTTGTGAGATTTGGTGTTGATAAGAAAAAACATTTTTTTTTTAATTAATAAGAAAACTTACAAAAATTATGAAGGAAAGAGTAATGCTATGCTTCCCAAATTTGTGTCTCAAATGGTTCCCAAATACATGTGACGGCAGGACCACCGTCAATAATGGTGGGAGAACTTCAACATCCTCTAATCAAAATCAGGTGGGCCTACTACCATGTGTTTGAGAACCACTTAAGATACAAAACTTAATAAGCATAGCATTACTCATGTTTTAAAGAAGTCAAAGATGAAAGAAAAGAGAAAAGCAATGCTTCCTTCTTTTAATACCAAATTTGGTTCCTAAATACTTTGTCAGTTGTACCACATACAACTGCATCTGATACAACTGACAAAACATTTGGCGAATTAATTTGGGATTTAAATTTGAGAAGTATAGTAGTACTCTATTCTATAAGAGTAATGTTATGCTTCCCAAATCCTAATCCCAAATTCACATCTCAAAAGATGTGACAGTGGGCTCACTAAATTTTGATTGGATCGGATAATAATGTCAGTGACCCACTGCCACATCATTTAATAATAAGATTTGAGAAGCATAGCATTACTCATTCTATAATGATTAGACGACTATCTTATCTGTTTTTGTTTACACGGTGTCTGACCTTCAAGGCCTGTTTGGCAATACTTTTTGGTTCTGTGATTCAATGACAAAAACACTAGTTTTGGCAAAAGCTACTGGCCAATTGCAAATTTCCGAGATGGATTCACATTTTTCTGTGATTTAAACACATGAGCTGATATGTGAAACAGCTATCTTTTAGCTTTTGAAGTTTCATAATCACTTACGGACTCCAAACACTGTTTCCAAACAGGACCTTAAGAAAACAATAGTCTTTAGATTCTTTAGAGTTTTCACTTTTCGAAACTAAAATGATTGCAGGTGTACTGATCATGCACCAGAAGATGTATCAGAGGCATTTGACAAAACTTTGCTAGACTTGCAGCTTGACTATGTTGACTTGTACCTTGTATGTATTGCCTTGCAAAAATAGTATTGCTAGATCGACACTTAAAAACTCATAAACACTCACAATTACTTATGGGTGGTACTATGGGATTCACCAAGAATGATTGTGAGTTTTTGGGTGTGAAGTGGGTGTGAATGCAGCATTACTCTGCAAAAATTCCATATCTGTTTGTATGATAAAGTTAGTAGTATAGTTTTTTTGGTAACATGAACCTTCAATATGTTGGCTTTGGCGACACCAGCTGATCCAAAATGTGCACAATCCTACTTCAACCTGAATTTCTCCTCTAAAAGGGAAATTATGAAAAACAGGCATTTGTTAAAGATGGGATTAATGCTTTGTTATAAAAAAGATGGGGCTAATGCCATCCTTGATCTTGAGGTTTAAATATAAAACCTTGAGACTAGGAGGCTAGCTATTTGGATGATACAAGAACCCATTCAAAATAATTTGAAATCTGTTTAGTTGCCCGAGTCAAAAAAAATCCCCAGGAATGGTTCGTTGTTAAATCTAGAGTAAATTGCAATTTGGGGGTTGTGATACTTTCATGTGCTAGAGTTTCATTAGTTTATCAATTTAATCCAATATTCACAATCTGTCCGAAAAATAAAACAGAAAATGGCATTTTTTTTTTCCATTAATATTTTTTGCCGTAGTGTGAAGATTGGACTATATTAGTTATTAGCACACTAATTAATAAAACTCTAGGGTCTAAAGTGTTGGAATTGAAATTACATAGATCAAAGTGTAACAACTCGCAGGGTGAAAAGTACAATTCACCCTTAAATCAACGCGATTACGGTTTTTATAAAAAAAACTAGATAAAAATGAGACTCCAGATCGTATTGTTCAATAGATTTTTTCCTCATTGATGCCGTTACTTAAGTCGTGACCATATGGTGCTGCTTAATTCTTGAAGATCCACTGGCCCGTCAGGAAGAAGAAAGTATCTGTGGGTACTAAGCCTGAAAACCTCACACCAACAGGCATACCAAGCAGATGGAGAGCCATGGAAGCACTTTATGATTCGGGTAAGGCTCGAGCTATAGGTGTTACCGTGTTAGCAATTTCTCTACTAATTTCTCTACCGTGTTAGCAATTTCTCTACTCGGAGATTTGTTGGACATAGCTCGTGTTCCCCCTGCTGTCAACCAAGTGGAATGTCATCCTGCTTGGCAGCAACACAAACTAAGGGATTTCTCTAAAGCTAAGGGAGTTCACGTACCTATCTGTGAGTACTCGACAATATTAATATTTTGGACAGCACTTTAATTTCTTTTCTTTTTTTTTTTGTGTACATTCGTACTATTATAAGAGCCTATTGGTACCACATGTATGCCTCGTAGATAAACTTATACATGTGAATCAATTAGATGATAACAAAGTACGAATATACCGAAGAAATACACCCAAGTTTTTCCCTGGACATATATATGTTTTTTTTTTTGGAGGCTTCATGTATGTTAAATATTTCTTATGGTAAATTACACTCTACGGAACTACCATGTATTTTAAAAAAAATAAAATAAAATTACTTAACTGGCAGTTGACCGTTAATTTTTTTGTTAAATCTTTTTAATATGACTCTCTAGCTAGCCCTTGTCAAAGTAATAAATAAATAGATAAATAAAACCACTGCCATAGTTTTTATCCTCTTCATTCTTAAGGTAATAAAGTTGTCTTTTCTTAAAAATAAAGTTGTCTTTTTTTTGTAGTATGCTGACTTTTAAGGTTAAAATATATACTTTATTTCAAGGATAGTTTAGTACTTCCACATCCGCCTGTAACGTTGTTCCGTGCTCCATCTCTAACAAATGAGGTCATTGTAATTTTGAAAATTATGATGAATTTCATGTAATTTCAGTATTGTAAATTCAATAGCAAAATATTTTAAGCATTAAAAGTTCAGGACTCTTATGATAATATTGTGATTTTTGGTTTTCAGTTTTTGTTTTCATTTTTTTTATTGATGTTTGCCTCTAATTCAATACAAAAATGAAAACCAAATCTAAAAACTAAGGGCTCGTTTGGTAACGTTGTCGTTTTCTGTTTTTTGTTTTTGTTTTTGTTTTTTAGAAAACGAAAATTGAAAATACGTTTGGTAACATTTTTGTTTTTTGTTTTTAAAAAACGTTTTCAAATTTTGGGTAAAAAATGAAAACACCGAAAAGTCGTTTTGAGTTTCCTGTTATTGTTTTTTCTTTTCTTTTCTTTTTTTTTAAAAAAAAAAATCAACAATGTTACCAAACAAGTTTTCATTTTTTTTTTTCATAAAAAAAAAAACCAACACTGGTTTTCGTTTTTAAAAACTGAAAACTCAAAACAGAAAATGTTACCATGCGAGCCCTAAAAAACCACAACGTTAACATGCGAGCCCTTAGTTTTTAAAATTTTCAATTTTATCAAATGGTGCCATAGTCCGATAGTTTCAGTCAGCTATGAATTTAACTAAAGTTGCTGATTTTCTACAATTACATTTATATTTATATATACACAAATAAATTTACAGATATATGCTTATCAATTTCAGGGCTTTTCACCATTGGGTTCACAAGCATGGCTCAATGGTGATGTTCTTAAGAATGAGATTCTAAATATATATGATAGCAGAGAGGTTAGGCAAGACCCCTGCACAAGTTGCTCTTCGCTGGGGTTTGCAGATGGGTCATAGTGTTCTTCCTAAGAGTACTAGTGAAACAAGAATCAAAGAAAACTTTGATATATTTGACTGGTCTATACCTGAAGATTTGTTCACCAATTTCTCTGAAATTGAGCAGGCAAGTTCTTTCTCATTTGTTCCTAGTTTTACTACAACTTTAATTTATGGGTTAATTAGACTTTACCCCATATGGTTTGACTCGATGACACTTTACTCCCCTTGTTGTTTAAAAGCGACCACTTAACCACCATGTGCTTTCGAGTAAAATATCACCGCTACGGAATCTAACGGAGAGTGTTAAGTCCCTTAATTAGACTTTACCCCCCTGTGGTTTGATCTGATGAAACTTTACTCCCCTTTGGTTTGGCCAAATGACACTTTAACCCCTTTGTGCTTTCGGGGTAAAGTGACAACTTAACACTCTTCGTTAGATTCTGTAGCGGTACCACTTTACCCGAAAGCACATGGGAGTTAAGTGGTCACTTTTAAACCATAGGAAGGTAAAGTGTCATCGAGCCAAACCACATGGGGGTAAAGTATAATTAACCCTTAATTTATTTCCACTTGACTTAATTTGTTTGGTTTGCGGATTCAGAGAAAGGAAATTGAATTAATTAGTTCTCTATATTTTCCTTGTGCTTAAATAACCTTTAAGATTAAATTCTAGGGTAAATTACACTAATCCCTCCCTCAAAAATGTTGCAACTACTTAAACTTTCCCATGATTTCAAAAATTACACTGACCACCCCTAAGGTTTGTGGTTGTGTAAGACTCTGTTGAGATTGTTTGTCCCACATCGGGTACTTATAACATTGCTACTCAATATATAAGTTCAAGGGGCCACTCCACCCATTGCCAATTGGTTTTGGGTTGGATGCTCCAATTTAACATGGTATCAGAGCAGGTTATTGTTGAGCCCAATTTGTCCACGTGTGCTCCACGTCACCCTATCTTAGTAATCCACGTGTTTGGCTCTCAGTCATGCCACACGTGCAGGGGCGTGTTGAGATTGTTTGTCCCACATCGGGGACTTATAACCTTGCTACTCAATATATAAGTTCAAAGGGCCACTCCACCCATTGCCAATTGGTTTTGGGTTGGATACTCCAATTTAACATGGTATCAGAGCTTGGTTGGGCTTGTCTTCCGGCGTGCCGAGTGTCCGGCTGCTGTGGTCCAGGGTATGCTGAGTGTCCGACTCCTGTGGTTCATGGGTGTGTTGGAATGTCCCACATTGCCCATTTATGGCCCCTCTGTGCAGTTTATAAAGCCTTAATTTCCCTCTCCTTAATACCTGGGTTTTAAGGAGTTTAATGGGCTGGGTCTTACAAGTGGTATCAGAGCCTTGTTTGTCCTCTATCTCCGTAATCCACGTGTGTGCCTTTGCCACACGTGCGGGGGGGGGGGGGGTGTTGTCATCCCACATTGCTTAGATATGTTGTTGCCTGTGCGGTTTATAAGGCCTTAGTTCCCCTCTCCTTAACACCTAGAGTTTAAGGAGTTGAATGGGCTGGGCCTTACAAGATTGTTGAGATTGTTTGTCCCACATCGGGGACTTATAACCTTGCTACTCAATATATAAGTTCAAGGGGCCTCGCCACCCATTGCCAATTGGTTTTGGGTTGGATGCTCCAATTTAACATGGTATCAGAGCAGGTTATTGTTGGGCCCAATTTGTCCACGTGTGTTCCGCGTCACCCTATCTCAGTAATCCATGTGTTTGGCTCTCAGTCATGCCATACATGCGGGGGCATGTTGAGATTGTTTGTCCTACATCGGGGACTTATAACCTTGCTACTCAATATATAAGTTCAAGGGGCCACTCCACCCATTGCCAATTGATTTTGGGTTGGATGCTCTAACTTAACAGACTCACCTCCCTTAAAATGACTACTTCGCTTAACAAATAGTAAGAAAGAGAGAGTAATTTTTATTGAAATGAATCAAATGAAAGTTCCAAGACTCTGACTATATAGCCAAGTGGTTCACCTAACTAATTGATAGCTATTTAAAACAACCACCTAGCCAACTTGTTGAATCCAACTTGCTGAGTCAAACTTATGTGAACACCTAATCAACAATTGTGCTGAGTCATTATCTAATAGTACCCCTCAAGATGGAATCATCTTGTCTTTGTGAGCAAAATGAATGTTGAGCACCCCCATCTTCTATAATAAGGTGGAAAACTGAGCTGCACCAAGAGGCTTTGTAAAAATGTCTGCCAATTGATGTTGAGAAGGAACATGTAAAGTTTTAACAAATCCTTCTTGAATCTTGTCTCTGACAAGATGGCATTCAATTTCAATATGCTTAGTGCCCTCATGGAAGTCTGGGTTGGCTGTGATATGAAGAGCTGCTTTGCTGTCACAGAATAGTAAAGCAGGCTGAGGATGAGCTATGTGAAGATCCTTAAGAAAGGCTAGCAACGAAGAGATCTCACAAATAGTGGCTGCCATGGATCTATATTCAGCCTCAGCTGAAGATCTGGATACAGTGTGTTGTTTCTTTGATTTCCAAGAAATCATAGAGTCTCCAATGAAAATGCATAAACCAGTAATAGATCTTCGGGAATCAGGACATCCAGCCCAATCCGAGTCAGTAAAAGCTTGAAGCTGAATTGGTGACTTGGCACTGAAAATCAAACCTTGACTAGGGGTTGATTTAATGTATTGGAGAATTCGATGAGAAGCATGAAGATGAGGCATTCTAGGGGCAGCTAGAAATTGGCTAAGCTTGTGGATAGAATATGATAAATCAAGTATGGTGATGGTGAGGTATAAAAGCTTTCCAATAAGTCTTCTATACATTGAGGGATCATGTAGAAGAGCACCATCAGAACTATTCAACTTACAATTTTGCTCCATAGGTATGTTGGCTGGTTTAGAACCCAACTGACCTGAATCATGTAGAAGTTGAATACCATTTGGAGTCCTAGCCACTTCCAAACCCAGAAAATACTTCAAGACACCAAGATCTTTAAGTTTGAATGCATTATGAAGATTAGTCTAGAGAGTGTTGATGGAAGATTGATCATTTCCAGCAATAATAATGTCATCAACATAGACAAGAAGGGCTAAAAATGAAGACTCATTTTGTTTAGTGAACAAGGAATAATCAGATTTAGATTGGGTGAATCCTTGTGCCAAAAGAGTAGAGGAGAACTTAGAAAACCATTATTTGGAAGCTTGTTTTAGCCCATATAGAGATTTATTCAGTTTACAAACTAAATGGTCCCCTTTAATGTGAAAATCAGGAGGTAAGGTCATGTAAACTTCTTCTGGGAGATCCCCATGAAGAAAAGCATTGTTAACATCTAACTGAACAAGATGCCAATTCTTAATAGCAGCAAGAACAATTAGACATTTGACAGACACTAATTTGGCTACTGGAGAAAAGGTTTCTAAATAGTCTATGCCCTCTTGTTGTGTATACCCTTTTGCAACAAGACGAGCCTTATATCTTTCCACAGAACCATCAGAATTTAATTTGACCTAGTAAACCCATTTGCATCCAATGGGATGTTTACCAGGAGGTAATGAAGTAACAACCCAAGTATCATTCTCTTCAAGGGCTGAGATTTCTGTTGACATAGCCTCCCTCCAGTGAGGGTATTTAATAGCTTGGTGATAAAATTCAGGTTCAAAATGAGATGAAATTGAAAGAGCAAGGTGTCTGTGATTTGGGGACAAATGTGAATAAGAAAGGAAATGGGAGATAGAATGAGGATTAGAAGAAGAAGAAAAAGGAGGAGGAGGAGGTGGATTTGAGTTAGTTGCTAAATGGCAATGATAGTCTTAAAATTAAGAGGGGGCTTTGGAGGATCTAGTAGATTTCCTAGTAGGAGCTGGTGCAGTAGTATTAGACTGAGACGAAGGAGTAGATGAAAAAGAAGTATCTGAAGGGACAAGAGATGGCTCTGTTGAAACAGGGAGAGTAGGACATGACTGAGAGGAAGAAAAAGAGGACTTCATACTGTCCTGGGAAGAAAAAGGAAAAGAATGAGGTAGTTCCATAGAGGAATGAGAAGAGGAACCAAAAGAAGATAGGTTATAAGGAAAAAAAATATTCATGGAAAATGACATCTCTTGAGACAAAGGTAGTATTAGTAGCAAGGTCAAGTAACTTGTATCCTTTAACACCAAAAGGGAAACCAAGAAACATACATTTTCGTGCTCTAGGAGCAAATTTATGTCTATTTTTTGTGAGAGTGGATGCATAGGCAAGACAACCAAACACTTTAAGATGAGAATAAGATGGAACTTTGTGAAAAAGCTTTTCATATAGAGATTTGTTGGACAATAAAGGTGAAGGAATTCTGTTAATGAGATATACAACTGTGAGGACTGCATCTCCCCATAAATGTAAAGGTAAAGCAGATTGAAAAAGAAGAGCCCTAGCAACATTTAAAATATGTTGATGTTTTTTTTCCACAACAGAGTTTTGTTGGGGTGTTTCCATAAAACTTAATTGATGAATGATTCCTTTGGAATTAAAAAATTCAGTTATAGAAAACTCAAGTCCATTATCAGACCGAATGAGCTGTATGTTAGTATGAAATTGGGTTTCAACAAAATGGATAAAGGAAATGAGTAGTGTAGACACCCCAATTTTGACCGACCGTCGAATTCAGGGGATGGTTACCTCTAGATCAATGACGACAAAGGTCCGACAAAATTTGAAGGTTTTCTAAGCGATTCAAGTCCTTCAGAGGATTCTTCAGTTCCAATAAATTTTTCAAAGAGAAAAATCGAGTATTCGGGGAAACTCGGATATGAAATACGTATAAGAGAGACAGTCTGAAATTTTTGTGTAATTAAGGAATAGAAAATGATTTGAAAATAAAATAAAAAAGAGAGGAAAAGAAAACAAAAAAAATATGTGTATATATATAATAAGTATCCATATAATATATAATCTATTAAGTATATATTAGTATATACTAGTTTATATTAATACATAAGTATGAATATTTGGAAAATAAATAAGAAAGGGTGAGAAATCTGTTGGAAGCGGCACGCGGCATAGCCGGCAGCACTCGCTGAGTGCCGCAAATAACTCAGTGAGTGCCGCCCGTTGTAACAGACTGCTTTTCTCAAATAAGTATGGAATATCCTTGCACATGATTTTTCACTCGAATTTATCTAATTAACCTTCTTAGAATGATCTATATAAGTGGAGGTTCACCTCCATTACAAGGATCTTCTTCCATCTTCTTTTGGGCAAGAAAATATATTGAAATATAAAAAGAGAATTGAGAGAAACAAGGAAGATTTTGAAGAAAACAAGAACTTTTTGAAGAAGGATTTGAAGGAGATTTTGAAGAACTTGGAAAATCTTCATCAACAATCAAGAAATTCCTGAGGCTATTAGAGGTAACTTTCTAATCTTACTTAGATTTACGCTAGAATTCAATCACAATTCATAGATCTAGGACTTTTTTCACATTTTCAAAAAGTCTCTTCCTACCTCATTTCATCACAACCACATAGAATTATGATTGAATTTTTACTTACCTTCATTGATTTGGATCTAAATAGAGCTTTGGTTTAAAATAAAATTAAATTGTAAAAAAAATTTTACTTGGATTTTTCAAATAAACTTTGATTCTACTTCATTTTGTCCATATTTTCTTCTTCTTTTTTTAAATCCATGAGATCTTCAATTTCTCATTGGATCTCCTTAAGTTTGATCCTATAGTCCCCTATGATCCTATGATCTATATGGGGATTAAGGTTGATCATAGTTATATCTACACATGCTTGGATGAGTTCAAATCTTAATTCATGACTTGGAGCCTTCAACTTGAGAATCTCATAGAATACTTTCTATGTTCTATGAAGGTCTATGTGGATTTGGTCTTATTTAATCTCCAAGGACCATTAATTTTAGAGAAGAATAGGATATGATAAGTTTACATCCCTCAAGGATCATCAACTTGAGAGAGGGATTGACTTGATAACTTCCATGATTTAAAATGTTGGTAATGGTGTAGTGAATTCATGAACCCACTATGATCAAAGATTTTAAATTAAATCATGGTTTATGAGAATTAAATGAGACCAATTAGATAGAGAGTGTTCATAACTCATATATGTATCTGTCACAGCCCAACCCGCCCCAGGCGGATTAGGACACGTGTAACAAAGCCCACACACCAAACCATACACTAATCATGAGGAAAAACATGTTTTAGACTCCATAAAAAAACTTTCTTGGCACAAATCATCCCCAAGGGCAAAATAGTTATTTATAAGGTATAAAAAAATTTATATCAAAAGATAGGTCTTTGAGTCCTGGTTCCAACGCAAAAAACGGTGCGCGAATCCGATCATTCTAGAAAGAGTTATGCTTGTTTCCGTAAAAGTAGACAGTCAAATTTTGTAGGGGCGGATCGATCCGCGAAAAGGGCGGATCGATCCAATTTATGGATTTTGAGGCAGAATGTCTTCGGAAATGGGCGGATCGATCCGCGGGACGGCCGGATCGATCTGGCCTTGGCAGAACACTTCCCTGCTGCTAAAAACATTAGTTTTTCATGTCCAAAATCTTTCTTAACATCCCAAAACTTTGTGAAACCATTAAAAATCATTCTCAAAGCATTTCCAAATGTTCCTAAACATTAACACAACATCTCCCAAGCATGGATTGACAATCAAGCACACAAATCATTCTCATGGATCATGATTTATCATTGGAAATCTAATATTTCCCAATAATTGCAAAACAACACAATCAAAGGAAAATCAAGCTTTAGTTACAACCAAAAGTTATCTAGTTTCCTCCCTCATTCTTCCTCAATATACATGACTTGTAACTTGTAAATACAACTCATGGTTTGGTGCATAAACAACCAACATTACCTCACTTAGCATATTACAAGTCTTCCAAACTCCCAAGGTACTTATACATTGACAACAAAAGATACATATGAAACATAAACTAACTAGGCATATGAACATATTCACATGGACTCAACTTCCACGCCTAACCCGTCGAGCGAATCATTTGCTCTCCTCTTCCCGTGCCGTACCTGCGATGGTTATTCAATAACCACAACAGAAAATATATTTTCGTTTAAGCTTTTGCTTAGTGAGGGAACTAATCATGCTATTGGAATGTTTAATCTACAAATGCAACAATCAATATAAACATCAACTAATTGATCTCCGAAAAGTCAAGTAACTCAAGCCACCACCCCCGGGTCCTTCTCACCCCAGAATTTCTCACTTTTTCATTGCATATAGCATATCACACACACTCTTGTGATCCCGAGGGCATCATCGTTTCATCATCATGGTCGTCACCACGCCCCGCTCATTGAGGGCTTACCATCCCTTACATATGGGACCTATAAATGGAGACTACTACTTGACTTTCCTTTGATCCATATAGGCATTTAAGCAACTAATCACAGGAACATGACAATCCTTCATATAATTAATATGTAAACTTCATTCTAATCACAAACTTGGCACACTAGTCATGGATTAAGCATTCTAGAGCATCAATTATCACATTAACGTAAGTAAACACCCAATTTTGAGATTAGAACACTCACCTCTTCGATTTACTAGCGAATTAAGCTTAGAAATCCCAACCTCTAGCAAATTTTCAACCCAAATCCCACCGGTGTAATTCCTACATAAGTTTGGTGTCAAGAACATCATCTATTAAGAACGGTCGCCGTAAAACGTTGCCGAAAATGAAAATAAAGGACGTGCATGTGATCCTCTTCCCTCCATGATTCCAAATCCAGTCTTGGTTCGTGAATCCGACGCCGGACGGCGAAGATACGGCAAGAAATGTCGTCGGATAAACCGTCACCGACTCGGAGCTCTTGGTTCTCTTGAATTTCTGGAGAATCCAACTGAATTTTGTGCTTAAGACACATATGCTACATGCATATGTGTGTTGACACAACTTTTTCCTATTCTCATTTACCTCCCCCAACTTTCTTTAAGCTTTATTATGAAACCCCCTTTTTAATTACATTAACTACCCATTTTTTTAAAAAAATTTAATCTAAGTCCCGCGTGGGTCCCAAACGTGGTCCCACATAAATTATGAGGTAGCTATTAAACCTACCAATTATGAATTTTATTCAAATACACCCTCACATGGGTACCCATACTGGCCCCCTTACCTATTGACGACATCCTATTGACGCATTTTCTTATCACACCCAAGTGTAGGTGATCGTACAAGTAATAAAGTTCTGGAAGTCCAGGTCGAACCCACAGGGAACGGAATAAAATTTTATAAAGTTAAGCTGATAACTATTTTGTCACTAAAAAGAAAATAAAAGATGATGGATTTTTTGTGGGGTTTTACTAAACTACTAATTTTTATATTTTTGCAATAAAAGTAATTAAAACTATTTTTTTCTTAACAGTTTATGGTAAAGATTTTAACAGTGCAAAATAAATTAACTAACATACTAGTAAGAAAATGAAGAAAAATAAATAAAAGCTAAATTTTTGTAAGAAAAACTTTTTAGATTTAATAATAACAAAAGATGGAAATAATATAGATATTTAATCAAAACTATTATAAAACAGGAAATATTAATTAACTAGGGGGAAATGATTTAATGAAATTGGGAATATGCAAACCAACACTAGATCCCACAACTTTTGTGCATTTGAAAAGCATTTGGCATTTAAGACTGCAGAGTCATTCTTTATTTAAAAATAAACTTTACTAGTCAGGGTCATATCAAGTGTGTCAGGTTTGATATGAAACGACGTCGTTTGGTTTAAAGAAAAATAAAAAGGCAATTGGGCAGTAGCCAGGTTCGAACCGTGTCCCGCCGCGGACGTGGGTTATTCGGCGTCCAGTCCCCACCACTCTGCCACTACACAATTGCCTATCCATTATTGGATAGAAATATATATAAACACATATTTGAAATATTAACTTTGTCATATGAGTTGTTTGATTATGCTAGGTGTTTTTTATTACAAAAGGCATAGTTTGACAATCCACATAATTAGACTTTTTATTTCAAATATGTACTCTTTTGAGCTCAATATAGCCATAGTATATAAACATGTTAAATGGTCATAAACTATAGATACATAGATATTTTTGGCCATAAATGAAAAAACAACCCATCTAGATAAATTTGCCCATTTAAGATTAGTGCACAGAAGCTGTGGTTTCTAAGTTTTTATTACATATCCCCAATTAAAGTTTTAGCCTACCATTTTGAAATTGAAACTGTCTTCCAAATAAAATTTAAAAGATAAATTAAATAGATGCACGTAATCACCGTCCAATTAAAATTAAAGTTGTAAAACCAAGGTAAGGGTGAAAACTAATATTATATATTATTTTCTTTACTTAACATGAGCTGGGGTTGAAATTGTGGAATCTGTAAAATAAGAAAGTTTAGTACAACTATGCTAATAAAATATATGTAAATGGAAATACTGAACCAAAAATAAAATACTAAACCTTTGACTTTGGATTCTTGTGGGGTCACAGTGGTTGAACTCCAAGAACACAAATAAGGCCAAACCAAATCCAAATATAATTTTGGAGTGAGATATGAATATGGTGTGCTTGGGGCTTTGGTAGGTGATTACAACAACTACGTGGCTACGAAATATGATATTTGCTTGCAAAATCTGTCTTCTAGTGAATAAAAATATTGCTATAAAAACTGAAAATTTGGAGTTTCTAACTATTTTAGGGGGCAACTATAAGTACTACTAGACTAGAAATATTAAATCTAATTTTAAATAGGAATATTTTACTACTACAAATTGACAAAGGTCATACAAGAAAACAAATATTTTAAATTTAAGAAATACAGTACATAAAATTTTGCTACATATTTTTGAACATAAAATCATCAATTACATAAAAGTAAAATTTTACAACTACTAGAACTAGAAAAGGCAAAGAAAAATTAAAGTTTCCTATCTCTAGGGACAATATAAAGTGCTCACATGATAACCTCCCCTAAACTATTCTCTCCCTAACAGTGATTGTGAAGCTGTGCTTGTTGTGAATTGTTGTTTTTGCTTCCTCTGCTGTTCCCTTTTATAGACGAAAGGAAGTGAAAATACATCACTCCCTTCGTCAGTTTTGAGCACGCTTTTGGCAAATGGTCGCAGTTTTTCTTCCTCGCGCCTTGTTTTTCTTCAGTCTCTGACATGTTTGAAAATGAGAACAATATGTGAGAGATGGAACAAAAAACTTTGTTTAAAGAAATCAACTGACATCCAAGCTAAGCTTGGATGTCATTTTCCGTCTCTTTCAAATTTTTTTTTTTGGACGTTTTTTTCAAAAATTTTACTATTCATTACTATTCACTACTATTCATATGAATATACTATGGTGTGGTTGCTACTTCTTTCCTTCCTTTTATTTCACTTCATTTTTACCTAAACATATAAAATATGTAAAAACACATTTTTACACGCATTTGAGTGACATCACTATTAAATTATATTAATTCAAATATGCATATAAAACTAGGAATTTGGGGGATTAAATGAGCAATATGTCTATTATATTGGCACATAAATGTGCAATATTCAGTGTTTGTCACACCCCTCAACTAACTTATTGCTAGTCCCTAGCAATGAAGTGAAAGAGAAATTGTTCTAGAAGTTTTATTTAAAAGTAGGAATAAACTAAAGAAAATAAAATCTAACTCACTGTCGCAGGAATCGCGATTGCATTTAGCGTATTGTCACGCCCCGAAAACCGAAGCGCGAGGAGAGAGGAAAGGTAGAGAGAAAAGAAATAAAACTCAATCTCAAATGCGGAAGCGACTTTGGAAACCCACGGGGTTTCCTACAAGGATGACTCACTAATACGTAAATCCAAAATGGACTTACATGTTAACGAGTCCAACAAGGGTGGAAACACTTGAAAATTAAAATTAAAAGATTAACCGGACTAGCACTAGTTCAAGGGGAGAAAGAAGAATACAATAAAATTTGATGAAAGATCATTCTTGAGTAGTTGCTGGATTTTAAATCATCTATAAGTTGCTGTATCTTTAATACTTTCACATTCTGTCTGCGTTAGTCCATGTAAAATTAAATTCTGTACAACTTTCGTCAAATAGCATTTTCTCCAAATCCTCACCGTTTGGGCAGAAAATTAAAATAACAGTAGCAGTTTTTATTTGAAAGCAACTTTGACAGCATAAGGACCATTTTTGGATAATTGCTGAATTTTGAAACATCCGTAAGTAACTATATCTTTGAAATTCTCACATTCTGTTCGCGCGGGTCCATGTAAAATTTGATTCTGAACAAATTTTGTCTAATGACATTTTTTCCAATTCTGCACCATTTGGGCAGAAAATAAAAAAACAGTAGCAGTTTTTCTATGACAGCAAGTTTGACAGCTTTGTGACACCTTTTCGAAACCTTCCCAACTTTGCTAAATTCTCGAGTTTAAACCTCAATACATGACTAAACAAGTCCTAAATGACATATAACACATGCCTAGACCAAACGGAACTTCATATACTCGAAATTTATTAAAAACGAGAAGTGAAAGAGATAAAGAGAGGAATAAGGGGAGAGGGAGAGATTGGGAGAGATTAGGAGGGAGATTTAGGGAGAAAGTGTTCTAAAAGCTTTTAAACCTTCCAAATTGATATAGGCAAGTCTAAAATAGTATAATACACGTGTACAAACTATCCGGAACATTCAACGATTACAACATACAAACACGAGGCAACAAAAGAGATTTCACAAAAAAGGAGGAAGAGAGATTTGAAAACATTTGGGATATTTGAAGACGTTAACTCTTTAAAACAATTGAAGCTTCATCCGATAAGGATTGAAACACATAATGAGTTAAGCTAAAACAAATCCAACAAAGTTTCACAACATCTTCAAACATACCACATATTTAGCTAAAGTGAACCCGGCAAGGGTTCAAACAAAAGAAATCTAACGACCTTGAGACTTAATTATACGATTCAAAAATCCTTCAACAAGTTTAACAATAATGATAGTAAAACAAGGACTAACACGTGACCAACGATTCTCAAAGAAGCTAACTCATTGAAGCTTAACAAAGTAAGCACTTAAACTCAAGAAGTTTTAATAAAAACTTAAAAACAACAAATTTCAAAGTAGAAGATTTTTACAAACTTTATGATGTCAAAATGAACGTAGAGAGTTGTACAATTTCTCAAACAATCATAAGTCCTCAAAGTAGAACCAAAGGATTTCAAAGCAACAACACCGGGGTCACTCGTGCCCTTATCGACATCACCTGCAAAATGGTTGGTAGCGTAGTACCTTAGCACGACGGCTAAGTAGACAGTGTTGTAACAAGTCTATATGCTATCCATGATTAAAATGAAATGAGGTGCAATGAATCGCCACCACGGCTACAATGAAATGTTTAAAGCCGCAAGGCTATGCGTGACAAATGCACATCTCTCTCATTACCGGACCATGAGCCACCCACGCATGGAGTGTAGCATACCAGCTTCCGGGAGCTACCAGAATATAGTTTGGAGTTTGAATGTTTCTAAGGGTCATTCTCCCTGTCTCACATCACAACCCACGTCCGGATTTCTTAAACCAAAATTCCCACACATGGGGTTTTTCTCTCTTTTTCAAATAAAATCTTTATGTCGTGATATTTGAATGTTTGCCGATTTGGCCTCAATGCATGAAATGTTTAAAATGACAACATCGATGCTCCAACAAAATAATGAACACAATAATTCTTACATGTTGAACATGTATTAAAGACCTCAAGAGTTACATTAAAATTCATAGGGTAAAAAGCATTTTGCCCCCTCAAACTATACATGCTTTTGCAATTTGCACCCCGAACTTTAAAAAGTTGCAATTTCCCCCCTGAACTATCTTTAGGATTGTAATGTCCCCCTTGAACTTCAAAAGTTAAAATGTCCCCCCTAAACTATCATCTGTTTTGCAAAGTCCCCCCTAAACTATATTTCGTGTGCAATAACAACCATGTCATCACATTCCATTAAGAAACACAAAAGATAGTTTAGGGGGGATATTCCAACACGAAAGATAGTTTAGGGGGGACTTTGCGAAACAGATGATAGTTCAGGGGGGACATTTCAACTGTTTGAAGTTCAGGGGGGACATTGCAACCCTAAAGATAGTTCAGGGGGGAAATTGCAACTTTTTAAAGTTCGGGGTGCAAATTGCAAAAGCATGTATAGTTTGAGGGGGCAAAATGCTTTTTACCCAAATTCATAATATAGCACTCCTAACAAGGATTTCTAAACTAACGTCCTAACATGCTTTTACACATAAAGGGAGCATCCTAGGCACGTCTAGCATCACATAATCAATTATAGAATAACCAAAACATGCAAATTTACAATTAGGCATATAACCCTAAATTTATTACTTTGGGGAAAACTTAATGCATGTGTCTAGATTACACTCGTAGCATCATTTTAACTACATTTAACATCTCAAAATCACAACATATACAAATGAAACATTATTAATCTACCTCAATGAAGATTTTTCAAAATAAACGGAAATCACCCAACATGCAAGTCTATCATTACATAGAGCAATTAACACACAAGAATCACTTCTAGGCAAAAAGCCCTAATTTCTCAATTTGGGGGAAACCTAGAGCATATGTCTACATTTTCTCCTAAACAAATGAATGAACTCATATACATTTTAGGCATGCATAACATGTAGAAATGGTACAATAGAATCTACCTCACAAATCTTTAAATTCCAACAATGGAAGAAAATTCAAGAGAGTTAAGTAAATCCCAAAAGCTTCCAATGCTTGTGCTAGGATCTTGAAGGATGCTTCAAGAAGGCCACTCTAAGCAAGAACAATTCATAGTTAGGATAGAAAAGCTTAAACTAGCAAATCCTAGAAATTGTTAGGAAACTAGAAAACTTACCTACACTAGAAACTCCAAGGAAATGGTTAGGATTGTTAAGGCATGCTCTAAACACTCCAAGGAAGCTATAAAAGAGAAGAGAAGTTCAATACAACTCAAAAATTTGAAAACTAATGAAACCCTAGAAATTGGGGTTTTCCAAAATACTTACCCAAGAGATGATTTCCCACTCTAGGAAGGTTAGAGATGCTAGAGGATGTTGTTATTGACCACCTCTTCAAATCTTGTAGAAGGAGATGGAGTAGAAGTAGAGATTTTTTGGATTTCTTTGGCTCTTGAACTTGAAGGAGGAGAAGAAGAAGAAATGAAGGAGGAGAGGAAAGTAACGTGAATGAGTGGGAGGGGGGAGTTTGGCCGGCCATATAGGGGAGTGGGGTGGGACCCACTCTCTTGTATGCTACAAAATGAAATGTTTGGTGTTCCCACGGACAGTCTGACCCAACGGTATAACCCCAAAATTAAATAAACATACCCACATGAACAGAAAATAAATTTTAAAGCACCTGAAACGAAAATAAATAATATAGTCATGCTCTATAAATTTAAATACAGTCAAATAAATTTAGAGTCCACAATAGAAAAGATAAAATTACCCAATTACCCTTTAATAAAATTTTGAATTATTACACGTATGCAACAAGCCGTTAAACCCCTAGGTTACCCCTAGTGGACGAGTGTTGTCTCGTGAGGGTTTGCAGTGAATATACCCACAAAATTCATAATTTTTTTTTTATAATGTTAAAATAAAGTAAAATAAAAATCAAGGTAAATTTTCTTCTTTTACAACAGATAAGATTAAATATGGCAATAAAATGAAATTTCCAAGTATGTAATGGTAATGCAACACATATACTCACAGTTTTGTCAATGGTAGCATTTTTTTATACTCTTTAAACTCACAGTGTGTACTTGAAAAATCAAGCAACTGATCTTAATTTCAAAGTTTACATAGTCAACAGCAGTCATTAAACTTGTAGTTTTAACTCAAATCTCACTAGAATTTCACTCTTTTAAGGAGAAACTCTCAGAAACCGGTGTAGAGAACATCTCACTTGGTAGGGAAGCAAAGACAGAAAAATTGCTCCCATATTTTTGATGACTCAATATATAGGCATTTGGAGTACAATAAGTCTCATGAAAGAATACTTAGCATTAGAAGAGCGATCTACCGTGGAGAACATCCTTATCACTTATATTTAAAAATCAATTTCTTTTAAATCATTAGGATTTTGACTGGTAGGTTAGAAATTAAGATGTGTAGGAGATTTGGGGTGTATTTGTTCTAAGCATGTGATTGGAGTGTTTGCGCAATTCATTCCAACCTCTTCTTTTTCTTCTCCTTTTTATCATATGTACATTTTTTTTTTTAATTTCTCATTTTTTTTTTCGTTTTTTTTTTTTTTTTTTTTAAATCAACTCCTTTCTTTCTTTACCACTTCTTACAATATTAATACAGTTCAATCACATACCTGGATATAGAAGTGAGGTTTGTACTCCCAGGTGGAGCAATGTATGATTTGGATAGAACTGAGAATAAGGTAATATTAGGTGAAGGGGGGTGCATTTGAAAGAAAAGATGGCCTAAATCATTTTAAAAATAGATTGACTTTGTTCATTTAAGCAATTTAGACGTTCTAATGGTAAATCCTGAACGTTCTCTTCTAATGATCAGTCAAAGAAAAATAATGAGACTTTGAACGAGTGATATGATAAAGAGAATAAAATGAGACTGAAAAGAATAGTAACCCTCATAAAGGAAGATTGGCACAAAAGCTCACATGGGTTAATTAGTTCCCACTACTTGTCTTTAAACTGCATAGTTTATGCTTACTCATCCATTTAGATTCAGTAAATATTTTCACACTGTTTCAAAATGTTTAATGTTTAAAGAGTTTCTAGCATTTGAAAATAGTAAAACATGTGACAATGTGTTGTATGCTATTAACATACCCAAAATAACATTAACGTGTCAAATTTATCTTATATAGAGTAAAAGAAAAATTTCTGAAAAATCTTAAGCATATCCACTAAGTTGGATACATATATGGTGCAACTAGTATCCTCTGCACCTATACAAAAGAGGCTACGCAATCCGGAGCGTCCAAGTTGTCATGATTACCCATCCACCTCTAGTAAAAGAGATGAGTCTAGAACCACTAGCAAGCTAAAAACATCAGTAAGAGGCTAAGAGATAACTCTGGCTTTACTTAGTTTTTCGCTACTTCTAGGGACATTCACCGCACTAGACATATCTGGTGATGCTTGGATCATGCAAATTACACCTATCGAACCAGCTAATGAAAACCAGATGTACACGTAGGATCATTTTAAAGTCTGGCCTGACTGAAAATTATTGACTGTACAAAAACTAAAAATAAAAATAAAAAGAAATGAGGGATGGGAAAACAAAACTTATTTGGGTATCAAAGGATCCAGTCCTCTTTCTCAACCAAAATTTTCTTTTGTTTTGATTTGAATTGTCTTTTGTAACAGTAGTAAACTTTAAAAGATGTGCCATTATGAGCAATTAAACCAGGACATTCTTCTCTATAACAATTCAAACACCATCCTAACCTTTTAGCTTTCCTTTTGATGGCATAAAGGCTAGTGCCAGCAAATGGTTTCTTCTGCTCAGAAACAAGTGAGCGACCCATTAACGTCTGGTCATCGTCTATTGGATCCATTTTTTATACTCTCAGCCAACAAGAGAGGCTAGACTCAACTCCCCACTCCTTCCAACTATCAACTAAGATCTAATTAAAGAGAGCTTAGAGGGGGTGGGTGGGATTTTTATTTAAAAACTAAAAATATTATATATAAAAATACATATAAATATATACATTCAGAAACTAAATTTTTTTTTTTTTTTTTTAATAAAAAAAACTAGAAAACTACATTTCTCTCTCTCTTTTTTTTTTTTTTAGAAAAGTCCAAGACAGCGTATCATTACAATAACAATAATAAGGAAAATTATGGTATAAACTTCGAAAATCATAAGAGCGGTGACGTGTTCGTCATTCATTTTTTTTTTTTTTTTTTTTAAACAGCAAACTTGGATTTTTTTTTTTTTTTTTTTTTAACAAGGGCAACGAAGCATTATCATCACAGCAATTAAGAAAATGATAAGGAAAAGTTTAAAATACATAAGATCAATAGTTATCGCGTCGTCCATTTTTTTTTTTTTTTACAAAGAAATGGAAAAATATCACCTGTCTCTTGAAAATCTGAAAACCTGGTAGGGGCGTAGATCGAGTGATATTTCCAAGCTTCTTTGGTGCGTGGGTACCTACAACTTATGGACATCATTTTTGTTAAATAATGGAAAAGAGAGAAAATAAAAATCTAAAATAAAAACTAAGCCGAAATTGGAAAAATAGATAATAAAATTAAAATCAAGCTTTTCTCTGGATTATAGATCTTACCTTTAGTGATCAGTAGAGTGGATCTTGATTTTGGATCGAAGAAAATGAAAAAAAAAATGAGAAGAAAATGAGAGAGGGAGATCGGGTCGAGAGAGTGAGAGAGTTGCAGAGAATGAGAGAGAGAGATCGCGACGAGAGAGTGAGAGGAAGAAGAAAAAGAAAGGAAAAAGAGAGATAGGGAAAAGTTTTTAGGGTTCAAAGCCCTATATAAAGCCATTTTCTCTTTTTCAGTGTATCTCTCTCTAGAGAAACTTAAATTTTTTTTTAATGAAATAAAGATAAAATAAACAAACAGGTGTTAATCGTGAAACCGTCCCCCCAACTGAGTCTAACATTGTCCTCAATGAGTGAGATTAGAAAAAGAAGCTAAGGATAACACCTGTAATAAAAAAAAAATACACAAAGAAAATATAATAATAATGACAAAATTAACTTATATATAAAAAGTTATCTACTTAAGAGTTTAGGACTTATGAAAATATAAATACTCTGATTCACTATGTCCTATACCAATTATGTTTTAAGATATTAAACAGCATTATAGTTAGGGTCCTCCAAAGGAATGGACTCCAACTCAGGTTCAAATCCTTCTAAAAATGACTTTAATCTATGTCCATTAACTTTAAATGTATTTCCATCTTTAGGGTCCTCAATCTCGACAGTTCCATAAGGATAAACATTTTTTACAATATATGGACCAGTCCATCGAGATTTCATCTTTCCTCTAAAAAGATGTAGTCTTAAGTCGTATAATAGAACTTTTTGCGCGGGGGTAAATCTTTTGCTCAAAAGATTCTTATTATGATACATTTTAGTTCTTGCTTGATGAATTCGAGCATTATCATATGCGTCTTTACGAATTTCTTCAAGCTCACTTAATTGTAATTTTCTTAAAATTCCTCCCTCTTCAATATTACAATTTAAAGTTCTAGTAGCCCAATATGCCTTATGTTCTAATTTTACTGGTAGGTGACAAGCTTTTCCATAGACAAGTCTATATGGAGACATCCCTAAATGGGTCTTATAAGCAGTTCTATATGCCCATAAAGCATCTGTTAATTTTGAAGACCAGTCTTTACGATTAGAATCAACAGTTTTTTCAAGAATATGTTTAATTTGCCTATTAGCTAATTCAGCTTGTCCATTTGTTTGTGGATGGTATGCAGTTGACACCTTATGGGTCACTCCATATCTTTTCATTAATTTTTCAAATGGCTTGTTACAGAAATGAGTTCCTTGATCACTTATAATTGCTTTAGGAGTTCCAAATCGAGAAAGTATATTATCTTTTAAAAATGCAATAACTGTACGGTGATCATTCTTTCTTGTAGGAATAGCTTCTACCCATTTTGAAACATATTCGACTGCTAATAAAATATATTCATATTGGCAAGATGGAGGAAAAGGTCACATAAAGTCAATGCCCCAACAATCAAATATTTCAATTGTAATTATAGGGGTCATTGGCATTTGATTTCTTTTCGTAATACTGCCCAACATTTGGCAGCGGTTACAAGCCTTACAATATAAATATGAATCTTTAAATAGAGTTGGCCAATATAAACCGCTTTGTAAAATTTTCATGGCAGTTACTCGAGATGAAAAATGTCCTCCACAAAAGGACGAATGACACATGAAAAGTACATTTTCGATTTCTTCATTAGGAACACATTTCCTAATTACCTGATCGGCACAATATTTAAACAGATATGGGTCATCAAAGTAGAAATGCCTATCAATAGCTAGAAATCTCTTTTTATCTGATGATGACCAATTGCTTGGTATTTTTCAGTGACTAAATAATTAACAAGATCAGCATACCATGGTAAGGAAGTTACAGAAAATAACTGTTCATCAGGAAAAGAGTCTTGAATAGGTAAGGGTTCACTAGTATTGTCTTCAAAAGTGAGGCGGGATAAGTGATCAGCTACCACATTTTCTACTCCTTTTTTGTCTTTGATTATTAAATTAAATTCCTGTAGTAGGAGTATCCACCTAATAAGCCTAGGCTTACTGTCTTTCTTTGAAAGTAGGTATTTCAGAGCTGAATGGTCAGTAAAACAGACAATAGGGGAACCGATCAAGTATTGCCTAAATTTATTAAGGGCGAATACCACGGCTAGTAATTCTTTTTCAGTAGTTGAGTAGTTCATTTGAGCACTATCCAGAGTTCTACTGGCGTAGTATATAACTGATGCCTTTTTATCCTTTCTCTGCCCTAGGACAGCTCCAATGGCAAAGTCGCTAGCGTCACACATTAATTCAAATGGTAAACTCCAATCAGGAGATTGCATAATAGGTGCAGTAGTGAGATGCTCTTTTAATTGCTCAAAGGAGTTTTGTCGTTCTTTAGTCCATTCAAAAGGTGTGTCTTTGGCCAATAATTGACATAAAGGTCTGGAAATAGTACTGAAATTTTTTATGAATCGGCGATAAAAACCTGCATGTCCTAAGAATGAACGGATGTCTTTTACAGTCTTGGGAATGGGTAAATTAGCGATAAGATCTATTTTAGCTTTGTCTACTTGTATCCCATTTTCAGAAATAATGTGTCCTAAGACAATACCTTTAGTAACCATAAAATGACATTTTTTCCAATATAAAACTAAACTTTTTTCTTCACATCTTTGGAGAACTTTTTGAAGATTGCTAAGGCAATCATCATAGGTTTTGCCAAAAATTGAAAAATCATCCATAAAGACTTCTAAATTCTTTTCTACCATATCGTTGAAAATACTTAGCATACACCTTTGAAAAGTCGCAGGTGCGTTGCAAAGACCAAAGGGCATTCGGCGATAGGCGAAAGTTCCAAATGGACATGTGAAAGTAGTTTTTTTCCTGATCTTCTGGTGCAATCTCTATTTGATTGTAACCACTATAACCATCTAGAAAACAGTAATACTTATGACCCGCTATTCTTTCTAACATTTGATCCATAAAAGGTAAAGGAAAGTGATCCTTACGAGTTACAGCATTGAGTTTTCTGTAGTCTATGCATACACGCCATCCAGTAGTGACACGAGTGGGAATTAATTCTCCCTTTGAATTCGGAACAAATGTAATTCCTGCTTTCTTCGGCACAACTTGTGTTGGACTTACCCATTTACTATCGGATATTGAATATATAATGCCCATGTCGAGTAACTTGAGCACTTCCTTCTTAACTACTTCCTGCATAATCGGATTAAGTCTTCTTTGCATTTCTCTTGAGGTTTTAGCATTATCTTCAAGATATATATTGTGAGTGCATATTGAAGGGCTTATTCCTTTTAAATCTGCTATACTCCAACCAATGGCACTTTTGTGCTTCTGAAGCATACTAATGAGTTTATTTTCTTGACTAGAGTCTAGAAGAGATGATATTATTACGGGATAAGTATTATTATTATTAAGGAAAGCATATTTAAGCTCTTTAGGGAGTTCTTTTAATTCCAACTGTGGAGTTTGTAAATTAGATGGAAGTATTAATGTAGTCTTTGGTGGTAAATGTTCAAAATATGTGGTCCACATTGCTTCTTGAATTATTTCTTCTGTTGAATCTTCATTAAAACATACTTGACTCATAAGATGTTCTTGTAGATTATTACTGTCTAGCTTCTGAATAGAGTTATTAATAACAGATTCTAATGGATCATTATAATAAGTCAAGTTAAAATATTCTCGTGATAGAGATTCAATAGCATGAACTTCTTCAATATTCTCATCTTCTTCTTGATGTTGTGGATTAGAAAAAACTTTAATATTTAAAGTCATATTTCCAAATACTACAGTCATCATACCACTGCGGATTCGAATAGTTGCATCAATGGTAGCCAAGAAGGGCCTTCCAAAAATGACTAGTATTTGCACATTAGCATCTAATACTGGTTCTGTATCAAGGATGAAAAAATCTACTGGAAAAATAAATTTGTCAACTTTGACAAGAACATCTTCCAAAATTCCTCGCGGGTATTTTGTAGATCTATCAGCAAGTTGTAATACCATGCGAGTAGGCTTTAGCTCACCTAATCCAAGTTCTTGATAAACAGAATAAGGAAGCAAGTTTACACTAGCTCCTAAGTCAAGGAGTGCGTGATTAATTTTGTGATTTCCAATAATACACGATATTGTTGGTGTACCTGGGTCTTTAAATTTTGTTGGTAAATTATGTTGTACGATAGAATTAATTTCTTCAACGAAGTCAGCAGAATACGCATCCTTTCGTACATTTTGCTTACGTTTGACAGTACATAAATCTTTTAAGAATTTTGCATAAGCCGGTACTTGATTAATTGCATCTAAGAGAGGAATATTAATATGCACTTGTTTAAATAATTCTAAATATTCCTGATTCTTATCATTTTGGTGTTTTCTTAAACCTTGTGGATAAGGAATTTGAGGAGAGTATTCAGGAGTTTCCTCTGTTTCTTTTTTCACTGGTAAATCAGATGTTTCAATTTCTTGAGAAATTTGTTGTTTTTCAAGGATTTCAACTTCAACTTCTCCAGTAATTTTATCTTCATCTATTTCATCCTCAATTTCTATCATATTATGTTCCTTATTTGTATGCTTAATTTCTTCTAAAGAAGGTGAAATTTCTTGTCCAACAGCCTTACCACTTCATAGTACAGTTATAGCTTTTACTTGTTCATGTTGATTATTACCAGAAGTTGAGGGATCACCTTGTGGTTGTCCCCTTGGATTAGGTTGTGGTTGGGCAGGAAAAATGCCTTTTCCTTTAGAATCGTGTTGATTATTAATCCTATCCACAGATGTTTGTAGTTTCCCCATGATTTGTATTAATTGTTGCATCATAGACTGTAAAGGCTCTTCTTGCACTTTCTTGTGCGGAGGCACATAAACATTAGAATTTTGCTGTGTATTAGGATATGTATTTTGTGTTTGTTGAAATTGAGGTGGAGGAGGTAAATATTGATTATTTTGAGGAGGTTGATGTTGAGTTTGAAATTGTAGAATACCCTCTTTTGTATACATTGATTTGGAGGATTTCTCCAGTTAGATTGGTATGAATTACCATAGGCGTTTTGGGGACCCCTATAATTATTCACAGCGTTTATCTCTGCTGGAGCTGTTTCCTGACAATTTGAACTATTAGGACATTCATTTGCAGAGTGTCCTAAAGTATGACAACTGTCACAAAGTTCTCTTTTCTTCTTAGGTAGATTATTTTTTTCTACTGTTATAGTTTCTACTTTACGTGCTAATTCTTCATATTTCAGTGTTAATTCATCTTCTGATTGTAATTGGTATAAACTTTTAGCTTTTTCCGTTCTACCAATTTCTTCTTTTTCCGATTGGGAAGCATTTTCGCTAAGCCAATCAAAATATGATTCAGCTTCGTCAGCAGTTTTACTCAAAAATTCTCCTTGACACATAGTTTCAACTAATTTCTTTGATTTTGGTTCTAATCCTTCATAAAAGAAATTAATTAGACGTCATTTTTCAAATCATGATGTGGACAAGCTAGTAGGAGATCTTTAAAACGTTCCCAAACTTCGGGGAATGGTTCTTTTTCTTTTTGAGTAAAAAGTTTAATTTGCCGCATCATACTATTAGTTAAATTTTTTGGATAGAATTTTTTTAGAAATGCTTCATTCATATCATGCCATGAAGTTATAGATCCGGGACGGAGAGATAAAAGCCAAGCTTTAGCTTTATCTTTTAAAGAAAAAAGGGAAAAGCTTAAGACGGATTATTTCAATAGGACAGCTTTGATCAGAGAACGTACTACAAACTTCTTCAAATTCACGAATATGAAGATAAGCACGTTCTGACCCCATTCCATGGAAAGTTGGTAAGAGTGGAATCATGCCATGTCTAAAGTGAAAATTTCCTGTGTGTCTAGGTAGAGTGATGCAAGAAGGAGTGATGTTTCTTTCTGGGGTAAATAAATCACGTAAAGGACGTTGTTCACGTTCTGGTAAAACAAATTGTGGAATATTTTCCCCCTGCTCACTATGAGCATTATCAGCTATTCCTTCTATGCCTTCAATTTCAGCCATGATTCTAGGAAACTGCATACTAGATGATTTACTAGAAATATTAGAATTATGTGGTACTTGATATAAAGCCTCAGTAGTATCTAAGGACATAAGAACTAAAAGAAAAACTAAGTGATAAAAATATTATTATGATTATTATTATTATTATTAGCTAGGTAAAAATAAAACTCTTTTTTTTTATTTTATATTTTTTCATATATTTATTTTTTAGTAGATAGGCTTATATATGTATATAAATGCTTTTTTTTTAGAATATGCACAAGTACATATCTATAAATATATATTTATATATTTTTCACAAGGAAAGATTATATAGTTTTTTTTTTTTTCTTATGTTATCATTTAAAAAAAAAAACTAGAATATTTATAAAGTAGAATAAGTATATATATATATATATGGATATAGATATAGATATAGTATGAAAAATAGTTTTAAACCTAACTTTTTTATTAATTTATTTTTATTAACCGTTCCCCGGCAACGGCGCCAAAAACTTGACGACATCCTATTGACGCATTTTCTTATCACACCCAAGTGTAGGTGATCGTACAAGTAATAAAGTTCTGGAAGTCCAGGTCGAAGCCACAGGGAACGGAATAAAATTTTATAAAGTTAAGCTGATAACTATTTTGTCACTAAAAAGAAAATAAAAGATGATGGATTTTTTGTGGGGTTTTACTAAACTACTAATTTTTATATTTTTGCAATAAAAGTAATTAAAACTATTTTTTTCTTAACAGTTTATGGTAAAGATTTTAACAGTGCAAAATAAATTAACTAACATACTAGTAAGAAAATGAAGAAAAATAAATAAAAGCTAAATTTTTGTAAGAAAAACTTTTTAGATTTAATAATAACAAAAGATGGAAATAATATAGATATTTAATCAAAACTATTATAAAACAGGAAATATTAATTAACTAGGGGGAAATGATTTAATGAAATTGGGAATATGCAAACCAACACTAGATCCCACAACTTTTGTGCATTTGAAAAGCATTTGGCATTTAAGACTGCAGAGTCATTCTTTATTTAAAAATAAACTTTACTAGTCAGGGTCATATCAAGTGTGTCAGGTTTGATATGAAACGACGTCGTTTGGTTTAAAGAAAAATAAAAAGGCAATTGGGCAGTAGCCAGGTTCGAACCGTGTCCCGCCGCGGACGTGGGTTATTCGGCGTCCAGTCCCCACCACTCTGCCACTACACAATTGCCTATCCATTATTGGATAGAAATATATATAAACACATATTTGAAATATTAACTTTGTCATATGAGTTGTTTGAGTATGCTAGGTGTTTTTTATGACAAAAGGCATAGTTTGACAATCCACATAATTAGACTTTTTATTTCAAATATGTACTCTTTTGAGCTCAATATAGCCATAGTATATAAACATGTTAAATGGTCATAAACTATAGATACATAGATATTTTTGGCCATAAATGAAAAAACAACCCATCTAGATAAATTTGCCCATTTAAGATTAGTGCACAGAAGCTGTGGTTTCTATGTTTTTATTACATATCCCCAATTAAAGTTTTAGCCTACCATTTTGAAATTGAAACTGTCTTCCAAAATAAAATTTAAAAGATAAATTAAATTGATGCACGCAATCACCGTCCAATTAAAATTAAATTTGTAAAACCAAGGTAAGGGTGAAAACTAATATTATATATTATTTTCTTTACTTAACATGAGCTGGGTTGAATTTGTGGAATCTGCAAAATAAGAAAGTTTAGTACAACTATGCTAATAAAATATAAGTAAATGGAAATACTGAACCAAAAATAAAATACTAAACCTTTGACTTTGGATTCTTGTGGGGTCACAGTGGTTGAAATCCAAAAACACAAATAAGGCCAAACCAAATCCAAATATACTTTTGGAGTGAGATATGAATATGGTGTGCTTGGAGCTTTGGTAGGTGATTACAACAACTACGTGGCTACGAAATATGATATTTGCTTGCAAAATCTGTCTTCTAGTGAATAAAAATATTGCTATAAAAACTGAAAATTTGGAGTTTCTAACTATTTTAGGGGGCAACCATAAGTACTACTAGACTAGAAATATTAAATCTAATTTTAAATAGGAATATTTTACTACTACAAATTGACAAAGGTCATACAAGAAAACAAATATTTTAAATTTAAGAAATACAGTACATAAAATTTTGCTACATATTTTTGAACATAAAATCATCAATTACATAAAAGTAAAATTTTACAACTACTAGAACTAGAAAAGGCAAAGAAAAATTAAAGTTTCCTATCTCTAGGGACAATATAAAGTGCTCACATGATAACCTCCCCTAAACTATTCTCTCCCTAACAGTGATTGTGAAGCTGTGCTTGTTGTGAATTGTTGTTTTTGCTTCCTCTGTTGTTCCCTTTTATAGACGAAAGGAAGTGAAAATACATCACTCCCTTCGTCAGTTTTGAGCACGCGTTTGGCAAATGGTCGCAGTTTTTCTTCCTCGCGCCTTGTTTTTCTTCAGTCTCTGACATGTTTGAAAATGAGAACAATTTGTGAGAGATGGAACAAAAAACTTTGTTTAAAGAAATCAACTGACATCCAAGCTAAGCTTGGATGTCATTTTCCGTCTCTTTCAATTTTATTTTATTTTATTTTTTGGACGTTTTTTTCAAAATTTTTACTATTCATTACTATTCACTACTATTCATTACTATTCATATGAATATACTATGGTGTGGTTGCTACTTCTTTCCTTCCCTTTATTTCACTTCATTTTTATCTAAACATATAAAATATGTAAAAACACATTTTTACACGCATTTGAGTGACATCACTATTAAATTATATTAATTCAAATATGCATGTAAAACTAGGAATTTGGGGGATTAAATGAGCAATATGTCTATTATATTGGCACGTAAATGTGCAATATTCAGTGTTTGTCACCTATCATAAGACATTATAATATTTTTAAACTTTTAAACAAGTAATCATATAAACATATAATGACATAAAAAATGCAAATTATTTAATTAGACCCTCATTGGGTCCCACTTCTATACCAGCCCCGCCTTTCACAGGACTTTCATCTATGCCCGCATTTGAGCACCTTTTCACATGTGGGTTCATAAACCCACCTTAAATCATCTCTTGCATTAATTATCTTTAATAAACACACATTGATATCACATTAATCTTATTTTCCGGATACGGGTGTTACAGTATCACTGGGATTTTTGTTTTGATGAAATTTTATACTTAGGATGGTTTGGCTTTATGATTTGTGAACTAGTCACTCTCTGTCCGAAATTTCAGAACAGTAAGTCCATTTTAAACTTAGTAGATCAGAACCTTAATAAAGCTTTCTTGACTTCAAATAAATTTTTCTAGGAAGTCTAATGTGTTAATAAGATCCCCTAAAAAGATCAAAGTCATTATGATATGTTTGCTATTTTTAGAAAACCAAACAAAAACTCTGGATAGAGAGTTGAAAATTTCTAAGTGATGCCAGTTTTTACCCAATTCCTAGAGATCGAACCGTTTGATTTTCAATTTTCTTTTTTGGGTTAGAAACTAGACTCACAGAGGCACAACATACTCAAAAATCATTAAGATCAAACTGTTGGAAGTATGATATTTCTATTTTGGAAAGTCTGGTCTGCTCTATGTAATTCTTGTAATTCTGTCATAGTTTTGATAAATCTTGATAACTCTAATCTAAATGGCCTCCTAGTGACTTAGCACTTAAACCATGTTCTAAATGAAAATAATGAAGCTTAAATCTAGAGACTAAATGATCCAAGTTGATGAATGATTCATAGTTAACTCTTGTTCATGTTCACGCATACATCACATGTGTACTGATTCTGGCTATTAGGATGTCATTTTTGCATTGTGTTAAGTCTTAACTAGTTGCACATAATCATGGGTTCCTTATGACTATGTTGGGATCATACCAACTCTATATACACATTACATTGGCTCCTAGTTGAGACTTATATATTTATAGAGGTGTTGTGTTTCCAACTATTTATAAGGAATTCATAATTATGTCAACTCTTTTTCCATGCTTGATAGATCTAAGCTAGAAGTTTGGATGTGTTATTTAGGATTTCATATTATATCTTGTTCAAAGCATGTGGACTAACCCTCTATTTTGTAGCACTATAGAGGTACAATTTCTTGACTCTTTCTTTAATTTATTTCATTATCGATTTTATTGATTTTTGACTCCATGCACAACACCTTAGACTAGGTTTTGCCTTATGTGTATATGTGAATTAGACACTCTTTTAGGTTTTACTTATTTGTATGCATTGCATGTTTCAATATTGCAGATGGATCTCGGGTAAGTTTCCTAGTTCCCCATTTGCACATCATCTTGCTTGCTACCTGAATTATGTGGTTTTGAATGATATTTTATCGTTAGCAATCTGTTAGGAAACTGCGTTCCCAGAATCCATTGACAGTGTGTATAAGTTGGTACTGCAAAAAAAAATTACGTGAAAACTACAATAACCCTACAAGGGCGGAACTAGGGTTACCTTAAACTGCTAAAACGGATTGTTGTAGTAGACGAATCGAGAACATAGGCTCGATAACAACTCACAATCTTCTACCGTATTCCTTTGCTGCCAGAATATCGAATTGAGTGTGGGCTCCTTCAAAATCCTTTAAGTTTCTGCTCTCTCTTTTTACGCTCTCTTTTCTATTCCGAGTTATAATACTCTTGATGAAAAAACGCAAACTGAGGAGAGAGCCAAAGCAGCATATATATATAGGCTACGATAGGGACCATAAGAAGTCAATAAGGAATAGGCTTCCTTATGGAATTAGGAAACCCTAATTCGAATTGAATCAGATTCCTATTTCCATAAATTATAAATCATACCACTAAAGAATTATAATTGAACTCCTGCCCTTATCTCAAAAAAATATTTCGAGCTCCATGTTGTTAAATGCTTATTATCTCCCCATGTTAAGATTACTGATATCCATTAATTAAATATAATTACTGACAATCATATTTAATTAATCTCTTAAAATTCCTTGAGATCCTCTGCTTAACTTATTTGATATGTCGGATATAAAATCCACCTGCAGGGTTTGACATAATCAAAACTTATAAGCTTTCTCAAGGGGATATCATCAATCCCAAAATTGAGACATGGATTCCATCATTAATTAATATCCACCACACAATTAATATTGTCACCCAATCCAATGAGATATTGACCCATTTAAGGATCTCACCCTTTTAGGGATCAAAGTGTAAATATCAAATGTACGTGTCCATAAAATAACTTAGGATTTAGAGCATAAGCACTCATTAATAGTCATGAGGTATTAATTATCTTATAAGTCAGTATAAAGATAATTATCCCAAGTCGGTCCCGTTTAATACACAAAATGTATCGGCATGGTGAGTTGAAACTATACCATTTCCCGCAGTCAAGACAAACCTACTACAACACCATGCTGCAGTCCTACCGATGGTGTGTCCAATCCATCTAAGACTGTAAACCAAAATCTTACATTCTACAAGATCCGATGGTCTGATCTTCCCTGTGCAAGCCGAACTCTACACACCAAACCACCTACTATGTAGAGTGAAAGACACACATGCATAATATTAAATAAATAATATAATACAAATATTGCCCACACAGATTCTCATAAAAAATGGATTAACTGATTTTATTAAATGAATAATAAATCAACTACATAAAGCATGGCTTTTAGTATATATCCCTAACACAATCTTATACCCTTTTAGACATGCTTTTTGTAATGTGTATGTATATATGTATTAGTTAAGGGTATTCTTAGATTAATAATTCAATTAAAAATGATGTTGAGTAGAGGCCTATCACGCGATAGGATGAGAGGGGGTGTTTTAGTCCGCCGGGCTCCTTCCCCTCTCATTCCATAATCCCCGGATCTAGAAATCTCTGATTTCCTAAAAGATCAGTTTGCTTTTAAAATGGTTTCTTAATTTTTTCTTAAAAAAAATTAAGTGGCGACTTGTATTTGAATTTGAAATTTGAAAAAGTTTTAAAAAATGTGGTTAAATTGCGAATGTCCACAAGCAGATGCTTAGTTTCATATTTAGATTTCATAAGGTATGGAAGTACATCTAGTAGAATCATCCACAATAGTAAGAAAATATTTGAAAATTGAAGTACAATCATCTGCTGTAAATGGTCCCCAAATATCACAATGTATTAAAGAAAAGGGTATGGATGACAAGTGATTGCTACATTGGAAGGGCAACCTTTTCTTCTTAGCAAGGGGACAAACAGGACAAGGACTGTCATTATGAGACAAAAAAGTAAAATCAGGTAAATTTTTTTTGAGTAAATCCATCCTAGCTTGAGATGGATGACCCATTCTGTAATGCCAGATATTATTTTGGGCAGCAGTGCAGGACAAAGAAGGAAAGACAGAAGACACATTTATTTGAAGAAGCAGTTGGTGAAACCTGAAAAATATAAAGGCCATCTCTTCTTTCACCCATCCCAATCACTTTCCATTGAGTGAGGTCCTGAAGGAAACAATGACCATGTAAGAAAACAAAAGAGCATTGGTAGGACTGAGTAAGCCTACTTACTGAAAGTAAGTTAAAATTAAAGGAAGGGATATAAAGTACATCTGCAAGAATGATGGAAGCAGTAAGCTTTACAGATCCTATGTGAGTAACAAAAATAGAAGATCCATTTGGTAGCTTGATAAAAGTGTTATATACATGACTGTAAGATGTGAAAGAAGAGATAGAACTGGTCATATGAACAGTGGCACTAGTATCAACAATCCAGCTCTCAGTAGATGTAAAAGATGTTGTCAAGACAGTAGACAGAGGGAAAAGAGAAAACTGCTGATGTAAAATGCTTAATGTTACCTGACAATTGAGAGGATTCATTATTAAGAGATGGATGAGATAAGGAGGCTAGAGCAACATTAGAAGTACCACTTGAGGAAGCATGAGAATTGAGCTAAGAAAGTAATTGTTGGCACTGATCTTGACTTAAGGCAAAAGGAAATGGACCAGTGGATAAAGGGGCTTCAAGACAATCTGATTGAGAATTGAATACTTGATTAGGCTGATGAGATGAGTCCTTGTCTTTAAGCTTGTAAACAAGAAGAAACCCATGCAGTGTGTAGCACTTATCGACGGTATGACCACGTCTCCCACAATGAGAATAGAGGAGTCTGTCTTTGCGAGGATATGGTTTGGGATGAGACATATTATGATTCTGTTTATACTGGTCAGTTTTGCTCATGAATGAAGCTTGATCAGACACCGAAAAGGGAGGAATGTGACCAATGTTCCTCTGTTCTTCATCTTGAACAACCATAAAAAAACTTTGTTGATTGGGGGAAGAGGATCCACCAGAAGGATCTGACTGCGAATGTGCCAAAATGAATCATTTAACCCCATTAAAAAACTGCATAACATACTCTGATTGTTGAGAACCACAAGTACATGTATGGTTGGTTAATTCATCCCAGACACCTTTGAGTTTGGTAAAATAAGAATTGACAGTGAGTTGATCTTGATTCAGAGATGACACATTGAGTTGATAAATTCTAGGGCCGTTCTTGAGAAAGAAACGATCTTTAAGGTCCAACCACATTTCTCGAGATTCGTTGATGTAAATCACCCTTGCTGCGATTTCTCAAGAAATTGAGTTCAGTAGCCATGAAAGGACCATGTTATTGCAACAAGTCCAAGAGGAGAAATTTGAAGAAGTTGAAGCTGGTTGCAAGATCGTTCCATAAACAAACCCTAATTTGTTCTTCGCCGTTAAAGCCATGATCATTAATCGGCTCCTAGTATTGTAATTTTCTCCAGTAAGAGGTTGTGTAACAAGTACATAACCAGAACTATCTGCGTGGTGAAGAAAGAAAGGATCATCGATTTGATCCACGAGAGGAATCAGAACTTGAAGCTGAGGCATAGTGTTTGGTACTCAAGAAAATTGACGAACAGAGGAAAAGAAAAAAAAATCACTCGAGAATTGAAGAAATAAATTCTACAATGAAAGTCAAGGAAAAAAAAAGGAATCATTGACTAATAGTCATTGAAGATTGCAGAGAAACAACAAAAATGAAAAGAAAATCTAAAGAATGATGAGCGAGAAAATCTGAAAAGGTGAGGAAAAGTTTGGCGGCAGGAGGAAAAATTTCGTGCGCTTTGATACCATAACGAATAATAAGAAAGAGAAAGTAATTTTTATTGAAATGAATCAAATGAAAGTTCCAAGACTCTGACTATAGCCAAGTGGTTCACCTAACTAATTGACAGCTATTTAAAACAACCACCTAACCAACTTGTTGAATCCAACTTGCTGAGTCAAACTTATGTGAACACCTAATCAACAATTGTGCTGAGTCATTATCTAATATCGCTCTTATTAAAGTCAAAAGAAATGAAAAATAAAAAAATTCCATGATTTTTTTCCTCCTCAATTTTGTCTTTTTGTAACGTGTTGATTTTTGTTATTAAATAAATATGCTTTATTTCAAGGGTTTTTTTGGTACTTCTTATGATCTTTAACAATGATATCATATGTTTTCATCTTGGTAAAGGGAGATCAATGTATAAAACTACCAGGGAGGCCCCTATAATTAGACATACCTCAAGGGAGGTTAGTGTAATTTACCTAAAATTATTCTAATCTAATTAGAACTTTAGGAAAAAGGGAGAAAAATGACTCATAAAACTCAAAAATTTTAAATTATTTCTCACTCTGTCTTCTTTTCATTCCTATTTTTTTCACCGTTTTTCTTAGTAACCAAAGGAAACTATTTTCCTCTATGTTTCTTTTCTTTTCACGCACTAATACCATAAACCGAACAGAGCCTTACTATTATTTATGTGGTCATAGTAATAGCGAAGGCTAATTCTGACTGATAAAATAATTGTTAGTTCTACTTCCAAGCATTGTTATATGGAATGTGATATCAGATTATTTTTGTCCCAATTAAGGACATAAAATGGTTACTAGTACTCCTTAGTTTTATTCGTTTGGTATTGCCATGGGATTAAAAGATTTTTCCTTTAATAGACTTCTGAAAAACCAGTAAATTACTGTTTATGGTTTAAGTTGTTTTGTGAATATATTAAATAATCAAGAAAACAACAAAGGGAAAGAGAAAAGAGACCTAGAGTTTCTCATAACACAAAAACTGAATGAATGAAATACAATGGAAAAGAAGAGACAATAATAGTAGAATATCTAGGTATACAGTATTACCCTAATATAAAGGAAAAGACTAAACTACCCTAAAGCTAATAAAACTAATTCTAATACCCCTCCTCAAACTCACGATGCTGCAGCTAAAAGCATAGAGAGTTTGCCAACTAAAAAATGAAAACACTGAATCGAATATGACTTTGTAAACAAATCAGCAATCTGTGCGGAAGAAGAAACAAAAGGAAAAGTAATAGCTCCATGCTTAAGGTGATGACGAGTAATGTGACAATCAATCTCTATATGCTTGGTCCTCTTATGGAAAACGGAATTGTGAGTAATCTGAATAGCACTCTTATTATCATAATACATAGGTGAAGGGCGAGGAAGGGAGACACCCATATCTGTAAGTAGTCGGCATAATCAAATAACCTCATGAGAAGTCAAAGCCATAGCACGATACTCAGCTTGTGTGGAAGACACATCAACAACATCAACAACATCTTGCTTCTTGCTCTTCCAAGAAATGAGAGAATCACCCAAAAATATACAAAACCCAGTAACTGACTTGCGATCTGTAGGATCATCGGCCCAATCAACATCAGAGTATGCACGCAGCTCCAAGGAAGATGATGACAAAAGTAAAAGACTTTGAAACCTAATGTCCCTCAAGAACCTCAAAATACGATGAACAGCAGCCCAATGAACTGTAGTAGGGGAAGTAACAAACTGACTAACAACATGAACAACATGAGCAATATCCGGACGAGTAATAGTAAGATAAACCAAGCTACCAACAATAGTGCGATATAAGGTAGGATTAGGCAAAGGAACGCCATCAGAAGGGGAAAGACGAACATTAGGCTCCAAAGTGGTATCAACAATCTTATTATCAGTGAGGCGAGCACGCTCAAGAATGTCACCTGTATACTTAGACAGAGAAAGAAGATAACCTTTTGGAGAACAGGCTACTTCAATCCCCAAAAAATAATGTAGTGGACATAAGTCCTTCATTTCAAAACAACGAGCTAATTCAGACTTCAACACTGCAATCCCATCAACATCAACACCAGTAATAATCATATGATCATCAACATACAAAAAAAGCATAATACGACCAGCAGTGGTACACCTAATAAAGAGAGCTGAATCATACTCACTCGGGGAAAACCCAAATGAGGTAGTCACTGTGGAAAACTTCTCAAACCAAGCTCGAGGGGCTTGTTTAAGACCATATAAGGCTTTTTTAAGCCTACAAACTTCACCAGGACCATGAGGAACACCCGGAGGAAGAACCATATAAACCTCCTCTTGGAGGTCTCCATTCAAGAAAGCATTTTTAACATCCATTCGAGTTATATGCCATTGACGAATAGAAGCAACTGCAATAAGAGTACGGACAGTAGTCATTTTAGCAACAGGAGCAAAAGTCTCCTCGTAATCCATTGTTAGGAAACTGCGTTCCCAGAATCCGTTGACCACTATAAGTTGGTACTGCAAAAAATTTCATGAAATCTATAATAACCCTACAAGGGCGGAACTAGGGTTACCTTGAACTGCAAAATTGGATTGCTGTAGTAGACGAATCGAGAACACGGGCTCGATAACAGATCACGATCTTCTACCGTATTCCTTTGCTGCCAGAATATCGAACTGAGTATGGGCTCTTTCGAAATCCATTTTAGTTTTCTGCTCTACCCTCTTTATGTTCTATTTTCTATTCCCAGTTATAACACTCTCTTTGATTGTTGTGATGATTCAATCCTGATCACATTGATCCGACAAAGATGTGTTCGTCAGGAGGATCAAACGATCTCCGATTTACTTGAATTTTTAACAGCAGCTCCGTCTCGACGTCAGGAACGTTGTGTAAAAAATTCAGCAACTTTCGATCAGTATCGAGCAGTCCGAAGCTCTTTTAGTGAGCGTTGTCCGACGCTAGCGATCTACACTCCTATGTCTCTTGAATGCTCACAGAGACTAGGGTTTGGTGGAAACCCTTCTAGAAGAAAGCTAGGAGGTCAAGGGAAGCTTAGAATATGAAATCATGCAATCTGAGAGAAGAGCCAAGGCAGCATATATATATGCTACGATAGGGACCATAAGAAGTCAATAAGGAATAGGCTTCCTTATGGAATTAGGAAACCCTAATTCGAACTGAATCAGATTCCTATTTCCATAAATTATAATTCATACCACTAAAGAATTATAATTGCACTCCTACCCTTATCTCAAAAATATATTTCGAGCTCCATGTTATTAAATGCTTATTATCTCCCCATGTTAAGATTACAGATATCCATTAATTAAATATAATTACTGACAATCATATTTAATTAATTTCTTAAAATTCCTTGAGATCCTCTGCTTAACTTATCTGATATGTCGGATACAAAATCCACCTGCAGGGTTTGACATAATCAAAACTTATAAGCTTTCTCAAGGAGATATCATCAATCCCAAAATTGAGACATGGATTCCATCATTAATTAATATCCACCATACAATTAATATTGCCACCCAATCCAATGAGATATTGACCCATTTAAGGATCTCACCCTTTTAGGGATCAAAGTATAAATATCAAATGTACGTGTCTATAAATTAAATTAGGATTTAGAGCATAAGCACTCATAATAGCCATGAGGTATTAATTATCTTATAAGTCAGTATAAAGATAATTACCCCAAGTCGATCCTGTTTAATACACAAAATGTACCAGCATGGTGAGTTGAAACTATACCGTTTCCCGCAGTCAAGACAAACCTACTACAACACCATGCTGCAGTCCTACCGATGGTGTGTCCAATCCCATCTAAGACTGTAAACCAAAATCTTACATTCTATAATATCTGATGGCCTGATCTTCTGTGTGTAAGCCGAACTCTACACACCAAACCACCTACTATATAGAATGAGAGACACACATGCATAATATTAAATAAATAATATAATACAAACATTGCCCACACAGATTCTCATAAAAAATGGATTAACTGATTTTATTAAATGAATAATAAATCAACTACATAAAGCATGGCTTTTAGTATATATCCCTAACATCCATACCATACTGCTGAGAAAAGCCCTTGGCAACCAATCTTGCTTTGTACCGCTCAACAGACCCATCTGACTTGATTTTGATTTTATAAACCCAACGAGAACCAATAGCGCTATTACCAGAAGGTAAAGGAACCAAACTCCAAGTGTCTGTCTTATACAATGCTGAGAGTTCCTCTGCCATAGCCTGTTGCCAAAGAGGATCAAGAGCTACCTCTTTATAGGACAGAGGCTCAGAGAGATCATGAACTGAAGCTAAAAAGGAAGCAAAAGAATTCGAATAACAAGAATAAACAAAATTAGGTGATTGAGTGGACTTACGAGTGCGAGCAGGATAGCGAGGAGGTTCCAGAGCCTCAGCAGGTGCTTGGGTGGTCTTTGAAAGGGAGGTAGCATCAAGCGGCAAGGTACCAATATCAGCAGAAGTAGAACCATTAGGTGAGACAATATCAGTGGGGCATGGGGCTTAAGGGGGCACACTATCGGTATCATCAGAGAATGGGTCAAGATGGATGAGATTAGATTTAGTCAACTCATGATGATTATAAGGAATAGAAAAGAAGGGTATGTGCTTGAGAAACACAACATGGCGAGAGACATATAGTTTCTTAGTAACTGGGTCAAAGCAACGATATCCCTTCTGACCCTTACCATAACCTAGAAAAACACAAATAGTAGACTTTGGTGACAATTTGGTACGCTCTACACGAGGTTGAAGGACAAAACAAGTACAACCAAACACCTTTAAGGAAGAATAATCAGGAGCATGGCCATACAATTTTTTAAAAGGTGACAGACCTGAGCAGTGAGAGGACGGAATTTTATTAATTAGATTGACAGCAATAAGGACAGCCTCTCCCCAAAAATCACTAGGGACATGTGTAGATAATAAAAGAGAGCGAGCAGTTTCAATAATATACCGATGTTTCCTTTCAGCAACACCATTTTGCTCAGGAGTGTCTGTACAAGAGGACTGGTGAATAGTTCCATCTAAAGCAAGCAACTCATGAAATTTATGATAGGTATACTCTCCACCTAAATCACATCTAAAACATTTGATGACAGTAGAATGTTGAGTTTTAACAAAAGCACGAAAGGCATTGTAAATATCAAAGAAGTCTGAACGGCATTTCATAAGATAAACCCAACAGTAACGAGTGCAATCATCAATAAATGATACATAATATCGAGACCCCCCTCTTGTAGTAACAGGAGAGGGTCCCCACACATCAGAATGAACTAAATCAAATGGTGTAAGAGAATAAGAAATACTTCTATTAATTGGTAAAGCGGAAAATTTTGCCAGTTTACAACCACTACAATCAGAAATGTCATGAGTTTGTAAATCTCCTAATTTTTCTGTAGAAGCTAAATATTTTAAACGAGAGGCTGAAACATGACCAAGGCGAGAATGCCATAAATAAAAACTAGACGAAGATGAACTCAAGCGAAAGGATGACAAGTCAACACTAGAAGCTACAACCACTGGTACATTGAGCATGTCCATGATGTATAATCCCCCTCGCCTACGGCCTGTCCCAATCAACGTCTGAGACTACAGATCCTGCACATGACAAAAAGTAGAAAAAAAAAAGACTAAGTAACCTGCATCACAAAGCTGACCAACAGAAACAAGATTCATAGTAAATTTGGGAATGTGGTAAACACTAGGGAGAGATACATGAGGTGTGACAATAGACCCAACACCTGCTAATGGCATGGGAGTACCATCAGCAGTCATAACAGGCAAAGAGGAAGCAGGACATAAGGAAGCAGGACATAAGGAAGCAAAAGACGACAAGTCAGGTGACATATGATTAGAAGCTCCAGAGTCTAAAACCTAAATACCTGAGGACATACCTGAAGACATACCTAGTGAAGAGGTGGCCATAGCATGTGGCTGTGAGGCAAGGAACTTATGAAATTGCTCAGCAAGGGAGGTCATGGACGGAGTGGATGAGGAAGGAGAACCGGGTTCAAATAAATCTGATGGTGGTACAACTACTGCAGTGTTAGGCTGTGGAGGCCTATATGAACGCTGTTGAGATTGGTTGTCAGATTTCCAATGAAAAGACTGATGTTGCTGTTGTTGTGGTGGTCGACCATGTGAGGGCTGGTTGCTGCTATTGGGCTGGGACACTGGGCCGGGACACTGGGCCTTCCAATGACCCTTCTCCTTACAGTAGCTGTATACATCACTACCAACTCTCGAGTAAGGCTTATTCTGATTGTCGGACTGTGGTCGAAAAGGGGATGCTAAAACAGACGGAGTAGAGTCGGGGAGAATTCCCTTTCCAGACCGTGTCTTGAGACGTATTCCCTCAGCTACTAACTCATGGACAACAGAATCAACTAACGGAAGTGGGCTACGATGGAGAATGGACTCACGAAGGCCCTCAAAATCATCACGTAGAGCCATCAAAAATTGAACCAGATGTTGTTCCTCCCTACTAGCGATATATGGTGCAAAGGCCCACAATTCGGGCGACTCCATGAGAGCTAACTGATCCCAAAGATATGTCATTGTAGAATAGAACTCTTGAATAATCAATTTTTTTTGTTCAAGGGCACGAATATCACACTCTAATTGGTACCTTTTCGCAAAATTGGACTGTGTAAATAATTTAGCCAAATGATCCCATACCTCCTTTGCATATTCAAACTTTGCCAACTGCATACCTATTGAGGGAGCAACGGAGTTGTTGATCCAAGTAATGATTTTTGAATTATTTGTGTCCCAAACATCTAGCAATTCTGCAAATTTATCAGTATTTTCATTCATAGGTTACTAAAATCCCCATTGATATAACCCCACTTCTTCTTCCCCTTCAGAAAATTTTTCATCACATAATTCCAATATGCAAAATTCTTGCCATCGAGTTTAACACTAATCGCTTGAATCGAATCATCACATTCAGCAGCCATTACGAAAATGAAGCAATTAAATAACACAAAACAAGCGAACCCAAAATCAAAGACAGATCCAAAAACAAAAAACAAACGAACTAAAATCAGTGACAGATCCAAAAATGAACGCGAAGCAGTGCGAGATCTAAATACGAATCCGAATCAGCGAGAAATCCAACAATGAACCAGAATCATTCAAAAACAAAACTTTGATGTTGTGTGTTACATATGCAGGCAAGACTTTACAGAGGGAGTACATTTGTGCATGAGACTCTCAGTGAATACAAGACAGTGGAGGAACTCTGGGATGGTGATATATGAGCACACAATTTAATGATTCATTGAAACAATATTTGTCTTTTGAGATTGTTTTTCTCACTCTTGTTCTCTCTTTCCATGGTCTGTTCCATTAATGGAAACTATGTTTGCAACAATCTTTCAGAATCTAAAGGTCCGGCCAGTTGTTTCGATTACGTTGGAAAATATTTTTCGTGTAAAACCTTCTCATGTAAAACAAAGTTTTTTCTTATGTTTTCCACCGTTTGGTAGAAATGCTAAAAAAAAATTTCAACAGTGGACATTTAACCTCCCTCTTCGTGCTTCAAAAGTTGACACTTTAACCCCTGTGGTTTTGGACTAAAGTGAAACTATTTAGATTTCCCTCAACACTGACCCACCCTTGTGGTTAATTTTGGTATGTGGGGATAATTTTCTCATTTAACCCATCTATTTGGGACTAATTTTGGAGTTACGTGCCTGTGTAGGGTTAATTTTGACACTCAAACTCTCCTACGTGGGGCTAATTTTAATACTTAATCCCCATGTGGGGTTTTTTTGAAAGAAATCTTAATAGTTTCAATTTTCCAAAACTATAGAGGGGTTAAGTGTCCATTTTTTAAGCATATGGGAGTAAAGTGAAAATGTACCTAACCACAAGAGGTTAAAATGTAAACCCTATATTTTTTCGAATCCTGAATAGTCTGATAGTTGCTCTTATAGTGAGAATTGTCTGTTAGACAGATAAAATTTCAAAATCAAGTTGAAACTTATATTTTTGTGTTAAATACATTTTACCCCTTGTTGCTAGGCCCATTTTCAATTTACCTTCCTGTGGTTCAAAAGTGGACACTTACCCCCCTTTTGGTTTTGGACTAAAGTGAAACTACTAAGATTTCTCTTAAAATATCCCCACATGGGAATTAAGTGTTAAAATTGGCCCCCCATAGGAGAGTTTAATGGCCAAAATTAACCCCACATAGGCAGTTAACTCCAAAATTAGCCTCCAAAAGGGGTTAAGTGCTAAAAATTAGCCCTACACAGCTGGGTTAAATGGTACTATGGCAGCATTATTTCTATATAGGGGATTAATCCCAAAATTAACATTACAAAGGGGGTTCAGTGTTAAAATTTTTGGCCAATTTTTCCATTTTCATCTATTTTTAGGAAAATCTCAACAGTTTCATTTTAGTTCGAAATCATAGAGGTTTAAGTGTCCCCTTTTGAACCACATGGAGTAAAGTGAAAATTGGCCTAACCACAGGGGAGTAAAATGTATTTAACCTTATCTTTTTTTGTATACTTTTCAAGCCCAATGCGTAGATCTCAAAGAAATACGTGAAAAAAAAATGAGAAAACTATGGTCGTTTTCGTGAATATTATATGTCTATCCATAGATAATATTATTTGTTTACGAACAGATAAAATATTATCTATTTTTATCTGTTAGAGGGGTTTTTCGCTAAACAAAAAAGTGGTTAGGGGCTTTTTAAAAAATGGCCAAATCATGTGGATTTTTACTAATACACTTAATTTTTACGAGTCTAAAACCTAAAAAGTAGTGAGGGGCTTAACTACAAATTTTTGCAACAAAGGATGGGGAATAGAAGGCGTCATTTACATTTTGCGCCGCCCTCATTTATTTAAAATTGTGTTTTTTCCCCCACAATTTAGTGTATTTGTTTTCACAAATTTTAGTGCTTTCACGGGATTATGACTAGTATTAACTACTACTGTGCATTAGATGTATTTAAGGTAAGGTAGGTTATGTTTGGTATTGCTTTCAGTTTTCGCAAGTTCTTTCTGCTTCATTTAAAAAGTAAAAAAATTGCTCACATACGCGCGCGCGCACACACAAAATCAAGAATAGAAACATTATGAACATACCTACAGTATTCAAGGACTAAGAGCACATTTATTTCATAAGAATGGAGGGAGATTGGACTATTAGTATATTTCATTTGACCATTTGATGTCTTCGTCTCAAGTAGGGGTGGGCATTCGGTCGGTTCGGTTTTGAACCGACAAGTTCGGTTTGGTTTAGGAAAAATGGTATCGATAACCGATCGATAAAAAGTTCAGAAGACAAGTTCGGTTCAGTTTAGGAAAAATGGTACCGATAAAAAGTTCGGATACTTCGCTTCAGTTTCCGAATTACAATTTTCGGGTTCAATTATATATTTCGGGTTGAACACCACCCGAATTCCAATCAGAGATCTAATCTAAGCTCTGTTTGGATGGTGAAAAAGGAAAAGAAAGAAGAATAAAACACTAAATTAAATTTTCAAAGACCTACTACCTTTCTAGTCTCTAGATCTCTCTCTTCTATTTCTCTCTCCTCAGTATCATAGTTGAGTCAATTACCATTGAAATTATGAGTTACAGGAGAAAATACAGTATGTTTCTTACAGAAGCAAAAGCATCTCTAAAGAAATCAAAAACCCCAAGACAATTGTAATTGCATCACATTTCTGATTTCGAGTTCGTAGTTCAGATTCCGGCGAAAGGACAAGGTCAGAGATCTCAAACTAAAAGGCTCACTAGTGTAAATGTGGTTGATGTTTCTGATTCAAGCTACTTCAATGGAATGGAAAACAACTGCCCTTACTAAAAAGGCAAAAAGGAAGGAAGTCAGCCCTATTATCGGGGCCTCAAGTTTTTTGGGGGATGCTATCTCTTTTCTTTCTGAGTCTACTTGACTTTTTTTTTTCTTTATGTAGTTCTGTTCGGAAATTCCACATGATTCTCTAAGTAGAGTCCCCCACTAGACGGATAAGGGAAATACTGGAGGATTAAGTCTAGATTTTCTAGATAACTCTTTTTTTTAATTACTTACCTGGATGACACAAGCCACACACATACACACTATCCAAGTAGTAGGAATCCAAGAGATAAGCCCGACAAGAGCACACAGGGCGTTTTGCAAGAAAATTAGGGGATAAACCCCTCCACTCCCCCTTGGGGAGATTTGAACCCATCACCTCCGACTTCTTGTTGGGGGAATTCACGTCTAATCTCCCCACAGAATCTGTAAAAAATCAATGCAAGAACAAAAGAAAATAAAGAATAATCACACAAGAACACCAGATTTCTACGTGGTTCGACCATTACAGAGTTTTATTATGCTTTAGAGTTACAAAGAGAGTTGCAATCAATGTTTATAGCCTTAGGAAAGAGTATTTATAGCCTATACAAGTTTCCTTAATGAAATAGCTTCCTAAACCTAATAGGAAGCACAAATCTGCAGCAAATCCCCGATCCCGATCAGGCAGCGCCCGCCCTGGCGGATCAGATATATGGCGGGCGACGTTCTTGAGAGTTTATAGAAAATCTCGCCACCAAACTCGCCCCCTTGCTCGGCCTGGCAGAGCTCGCCCCAGTGGACCGCCCGGGCGAAAATGTCTTGTTCAGACTTCTTTTTCCTTTTATAAATAGAAGATCCACCAAAACTATCCCCTAGCTCTTGGAATTAGGCTCCACCATTCCTATCAATCTCCCACTTAGAGACTTATCACACCCCTGTAACCCATAACACGAAACACTTCTCAAAGTCACAATCACACCCTCTGCAACGTGTCTTCAAGTCCTACGCTTGAAGACCAACTGAAGTTCCATACAACTTCAGTTTGTCAATGGTCACCGCCTTTGTCAACGTGTCCGCCGGATTCCGACTCCCACTGATCTTCTCAAGAGGTAGCTCTCCATCATCCAAGAGAGATCGTTTAAAGTGATATCTCAATTGAATATGATTTGTCCTCAAATAGAAAATCAGATTCTACGCTAGATGAATAGCACTTTAACGGTCACAGTGCAAAACACTATTTCTACGTTCCTTTCCCAATTCCTTCAAGAACCCTTGTAGCCAAATCATCTCCTTACTTGCCTCTGTCACGGCAACATACTCTGCTTCAGTAATGGAAAGAGCTAAGATCTTTTGTAATTGAGACACCCAACTGATAGTTCTACCACCCAAAGTATAGATATACCACGTTATACTTTTTTCTTTTGTCCATATCACCCACCAAATCCGCGTCTACATAATCTTACAATGCCATATTTGCTCCTTTAAAACAAAGAGCCATCTCCAAAGTGCCCCTCAAATACCTGAGAACCCAACACCTCCCAATGCTTCTTGCCCAGATTGCTCATGTACTTACTCACAACTCCCACTTCATGTGCAATGTCTGGACATGTACATACCATGGCATACATGAGGTTCCCAACTGTCAAAGCGTATGGAACTCTTTCCATAAACTTCCGCTCTTCTTCGGCTTCTGGACATTACTCCTTTGATAGCCTAAAGTGACTAGCCAAAGGAGAACCCACTGGTTTTGCATCTCCTATGCTAAACCTGCTAAGCACCTTCTTCACATACTCTTCTTACGACTGTTTCAACGTACCCGCTTCTCTGTACCTGCTAATCCATATCCCTATGATTTGTTTAGCTTCGCCTAGATCTTTCATCATAAAGTGTTCAGAGAGCTGACTCTTCAAATTGTTTATATCTTGAATGCTTGATCCTGCTAACAAAATATCATCAATATACAACAGCAAAATTATGGAATCACTTCCAAACCTCTTCACATAATAACAATGATCTTCTTGACTGTCGAACTTCTTGCACCACTGTCAAGGTGCCTGCTTCAAACCGTACAAGCTTTTCATTAGCTTGCAAACCATTTTCTCTCTACCCGGTGCTTCAAACCCTAGCAGTTGCTTCATGTAGATCTCTTCATCTAGATCACCATGGAGAAAAGTCATCTTCACATCTAGCTACTCTAAATGTAAGTTCTCTGCTGCCACTATGCTCAAAACCACCCTGATTGTAGTTAGCTTCATAATCAGAGAAAAAAATCTCAGTATACTCAATGCCTTCCTTTTGCTGAAACCCTTTTACCACTAATCTCGCCTTATAGCGCTTGCTACCATCGTGCTATTCTTTTAACGAGTAAACCCATTTGTTGTGAAGTGCCTTCTTACCCTTGGGTAACTCGGTAACTTCCCATGTCTCATTTGGCATGGGTGAGTCTATCTCATCTTTCATGGCTAACTCCCACTTGATCGAATCATCCACTTGTAAAGTTTTTTCATAACTTTCTGGTTCACCACTATCTGTCAATAACAAATAATACAAAGATGGAGAATACCTCTGTGTAGGTCTAGAGACTCTGGAAGACCACCTTACTGTGGAATTCGGTGTGACCGGCTCTTGCTGCGGAACTGTGTTTTTGCCGGTGTGTTCTTATCCCCAAAATCTTCAATTTTAAGGGCTCATCTAGGTCAACATGCCCAGTCTTCTCAACTTGAGCTTCCGTGCTGCTTGACTCTGTAACCATTCTATCCTTGTACATCATCTTCTCATTGAATACGACATCCTTGCTTCTAATGGTTTTTTGAACTTGATAATCTCAAAACCGATACCCAAACTCATCTGTGCTATAACTAATAAAAGTGCACATCCTCGATACCATCTTACTCCCAGCTTCAGAGTCAATATGAACATATAAAACACAACTAAACACATGCAAATAAGAAAGATTTACCTCTTTCCCGCTACAACCTCCTCCGGTAAACCTCTCATCCAAAGGAACTGATGGTCCACGATTGATAAGGTATGCAGCTGTGCTAATTGCATCCGCATAAAACATCTTGGGCAACCTAGAATGTATCGTCATACTTCTGGCCCGTTTATTCAAAGTTCTGTTCATGCGTTCGGCTACGCCATTTTGCTGTGGGGTCCTTAGAATAACCTTCTCCATCCTAATTCCATTGTTTGAACAAAACTTAATGAATTCCGTTTCTTTGTACTCCCCTTCATTGTCGGATCTAAGGCATTTTACCATCAAACCCATCTCATTCTCCACCAACTTTTCACTTCTTAAAAGTGCAAAAGACATCTAATTTATTTTTCAAAAAATAAACCCAAACCTTTCGAGAAAAATCGTCAATGAAAGTCACATAGTACCTTTAGCCTCCAAGTGATGAAACTGTAGACAGTCCCCATACATCGGTATGAACTAGCTCTAGCTTCTCCATCGTCAAACTTCTCCCAGTCTTTGAAAAACTCACCTTCCTCTGTTTCCCAAAGACACAATCTCCATTGAAGTCAATCTCCACTGATTTTAGGCCTTGTAGCTTTCCCTTTGGCTGTAGAACTTTCAACCCTTTCTTGCTTATGTGTCCAAGTCAGTAATGCCATAGATTGGACTCGTTGCTTGACTCAACAATCTATATGGCATCACTACTCCCCACGGTCACATATAAAGTGCCCTCCCTTTTACCCTGAGCCAGCACCATGACTCCCTTAGTAACCTTCCAATTATCGTTGCAAAATGTCGTAGAGCATCCCACACTAGTAAGTTGGCTCACAGAAACTAAATTCCTCTTCAAGCATGGCACATGCCTAACTTCATTCAATTTCCACATCGCTCCATTGGGTAACTTGACAGTCATCGTGCCCTTACCAATAGTATTGCAAGGTTTATCATCCCCAAATTAAACCCCTCCGAAGTCACCACGAACATAGTCCTCTATGACCTCCATGTTCGATGTAGCATAAAAAGAGGCTCCCGAATCTACAACCCAAGATTCTAACTGAGTATCAAGAGACAAAATAAGAGCATCTTCAACGTCACTAGTCACTGCATTTGCGGAATCATGCTCCTTATTCTTCTCTTTCCCCTTATCACCCATCTTCGTGCGACATTCTCTACTAAAATGACCCTTCTGTCTACAGTGCCAACATTCTGCATCGGCAGGCTTTACTTTTCCTTTAGACCTCCCCCTCCGTGATTTTGATCTTCCTCGATTTGCATTCCTCCCCGGTGTTCTCCCTAAATTATACATATTCAATTCTGACCCAGATGATTCACCCGACTCTCTCCTTTGAATTTTTTTGCTAAGGACCAAGTCTCGGACATCACCATACTTCAATATATTGCTCCCAGAAGCACTACTGACAGCTATGATAGTCCCATTCCAACTATCCGACAAAGATGAAAATAAAAGCAAAGCCCTGATCTCATCTTCGAATTCAATACCAACAGAACTCAACTGTGTGGTTACAATATTGATTTCATTAAGTTGATTTGCTACAGATGCACCTTCTCCCACACGTAAGGTAAAAAGACATCGCATCAAACATACCTTATTGGAAGCCGAAGGTTTCTCATGCATGTTGGACAAAGCAACCATTAGACTCTTTGTCGTCTTCTCCTTCGCAATATTAAAGGCAACATTGCGAGCCAACGTTAATCGGATCACATATAGGGCTTGTCGGTCTAACAATGCCCAATCCTCATCTTTGATTCCTTATAGGTTTTTTCCTGAAAGAGGAGCATAGATTTTCTTTTGATAAAGATATCATCCATCTGCATCTTCCAAAATCCAAAGTCTGTACCATCAAATTTGTCGATCTTCACTTTTCTTTCTTCTGCCATCGCTCTCACCCAAACTAAATGCTCTGATACCAGTTGTTGGGTAAACCACATCTAATCTTCCCACAGGATCTATAAGGAATCAATGCAAGAACAAAATAAATAAAAGAATAATTACACAAGAATACCAGATTTCTACGTGGTTCGGCTAATTATGCCTACGTCCACACCGTTGCAAAGTTTTATTATGCTTCAGGTTTCAAAGAGAGTTGCAATCAATATTGACAGCCTTAGGAAAGAGTATTTATAGCCTATGCAAGTTTCCTTAATGAATTAGCTTCCTAAACCTAATAAGAAGCACAAATCCACAGCAAATCCCCGATCCCCCTCGGGCGACGCCTGCCCGGGCGGATCAGATGATGTGCGACATTCCCGAGAGTTTATAGAGAAACTCGCCATCAAACTCTCCCCCTTGCCCGCCCTAGCGGACCTCTCCGACGGAGCTCATCCCGACGGATCGTCCGGGCAAAAATGTCTTGTTCAGACTTCTTTTCCTTTTGCAAATAGCAGCTCTACCAAAACTATCCCCTAGCGCTTGGAATTAGACTCCACCATTCCTATCACTTGGGAGAGAGGAGGTGATATCATTGGGCCACTAATACATTGTAGATAACTCTTACACATTGTATAACATTCTAGATAACTCTTATACATTGTATAATAGTCTAGATAACTCTTGTACATTGTAAATATCCTAGATATGTGTATAGATTATTCTTTAAATTATATACACGTGGTATAATCTTAGCCGTCAATTTCTAGGAAGGGTGCCTATTAATATAGATGGCCTCATGTGGGAAAGGAATTCACCAAAAGTTGTAAGAATTATCTTTAAATTGGGGCTATCCAATAAGCTACAATCAAGGAAGGAATAAATAAAACTTATCTACATCTGTTGCATTTAAAGAGAGTAATTTAAGTTTCTATCTTAATTTCTTAGTCTATTTAAGTGAAAAATGATCCACAGTTGTGGGTAGAGAAGTATTATAAAAAAAAAAAATTTGATAAGAGAAGAATTATCATTTGGTTGTTTCTATTTAATTCTGCAATCTTTTCAGAGTCTTATCATTCTTCTCCTAATCTTGAAGGTTGCTCTTGGGTCTAATCCTCAGCATCGTGGGTTTTTTTTTTTTTTTTTTAAATTACGGTTTGCTTTGTGGATGGTAGCTAGATTTTTGTATTTTTTTGACTGGTGATAAGTTTTTGCTATTTATTCATACTTCTGTAGATGTATCCAGATTGACCATTCTAGACTACTTTAGAACGCTCTGGACCCTTTTAGAATCTTCTAGATCCGTACAAGCCTCCACCAAAATCATTTTCCTTGAGTAATGCCACGATCTGCGCCTAAGTTTTGGCCCACCAAACTGGCTGTCCGTGACACATGGCTCGACTTATTGGCAGCTTGGTCATGACATGGTGGTGTGTTTTAGCGTGAAGAAAGATGGAGCAACATTGGAAGTACTTCCCTACCGGAGACAAAGGAAAGACAATTTGACTGTTGTAGCTGGAGAGATATGTGCGATTCATTTTGAGCAGATATTTGCATCCACAGATATTCTCATCACTTTTCGGTGTCTCACTTCATACGCTATTAAAGACCAACTACGCATCACCAATGGATTCCCATGTGGAGGTGGAACGAGGTGTTGCCCAATACTTGGCAGGCACAAAATATTGATTTTGCTAGTTTGTGGGATGGTTGTAGCGATCCTTCTGTGTGGTCAAGCCTTTGAGGTGACACAGGCACCTCCGAGTGTACAGACGAAATACATATCCTTCACCGAGTTGGTGGAAATTGAAACACTCCACTAGACACTTTTTTTTGTGTACAAGATACATACCACTAGACGCGCACTTTTTGTGTACAAGGTACACACGTATTCTTTGAGATGGTCTAACCACCCAACATTTTTACTATACACAATATTTTGAGGTGCTTAAACCACCCAACATTTTTCTTTTTTGAACTTTGTATCCAATTCTTTTTTGTGGATTGATAAAGTGTAATCATTACGAATTTTACATATCAATTTCTCAAATAAAGACTGGAATCGCAGTGGCTTGTTTTCTATTAGATGTATGGTTAATTTATGATAATGATTGATAGCAACATGTGCAATCATTTAGCAAATTTGAGATAAACCCTTCAAAAATAAAAAAAATTTCACACTCAAAACCCCGAATACTCAACCCCCCACACAAAAAAAAAATATTTAGAAAATCCCATGTGATCATTAATATTTAAATTTTTGTCCCGTACGCTCAGCCTCTTTAAAGTGCAATTTTCTAGTTTCATCCGTACCAACCCCCCAACTTTTAGTTTCTTCATTCGCCCCTAGACCCATGTCACATGGCTTTTCGTTATTTGGCGGTCCCAATCCCATCTAAATAACTCACTCTCATTGGCTAGAGGCGGCATGCTGACTTGGTACCATCCGGCCAATGAGAGTGGGTTATTTAAGTGGAACCCACACTTCTACATACAGGGTCCTATTATTTATGGATCCCAAAATATTAGTCTAGGGGTATAAAAAGGTGTGAATCGGACCAACCCAACTGGCCAATTAGCGTCGCATGACTTGTCCCACCCCGCGCACAAGTCCAACTCGTGACTTAGCCAATCGGATCTAATCCTGGGTCGAGTTCACCTTCCGCGGCACATGACTCACCCCGCGACCCGGTTTGCCTACCCCGCAAACTCGCCACCGAATTCGCCCCGCCTTGACAACTGCGAATAAATTGTTTTTATTTAGCTATTTTCAAATAAAGTGATTTTATTGAACTATTTTTTTAGAAAATAAAAAATGTTTTTTTTTTTAAATGTATTGTAATAATTTTTTTAATGAATTATTTTTATTAAAAAGTTTTCTATTGAAATGTTTGGAATAAACTATTTTCAAGAAAACTGTTTTTTTTATAATAAAAATGCTTTTATTAAATTGTTTTATTAGAAAACAAAAACAGAATTTTTTTTTTTAAAACTATGTTCTAATAACTCTTTCAATAAGCTATTTTTTATTTAATAATTTTCTCAGGACTTTTTTTTTTTTTTGTTATTATACTGTTTTTAATATAGAAATCTAGTGATAAGTCCTATTTTACCTAACTATTTTGGATTAGGTCCATTATTAATTGTTCGCTCTTATTATTTTGCTTCGGGCGTGCCAGAGCTGTTTCAAGCTCGATTGTGTGTGTATAAAGGCAAACATAGTTTTTCTTAGCATTTTGTGCGAGTGATGCACAATCTGACTTTTATCGTAATGGCGATTGTTAAAAACTAGTAGGAAAGTACCCTAGTTAAGGTTCTTTGACAGTATTGAAGCACACAAAGTCTTTGTCATAAAGATGTGAAAAGCAACCAAAATAAATCAACAAGCATTAAAGGGTGATCAGACTACCTTGAAGAGAAAATACACTCTGATGATCAATAACTTGGAACTAATATTATGTAACGACTTAACAACAAGCTATGAGTTGAATTAAGTTATACAGGGATGTAAATTGACAAAAGAATGCTTTTGTAAAGTGTGCTATGTTTGGTATGCTTGTTGGAGTATTTGTTTTGAGATGCATGGTCTTTGTCTGTTGGCCTGTGTCTTGTATTTATAGGGAAAGTCCTTGCTTCTAGCGGTTGAGGCCGAATGACCTTAAGGAGTTACGCCCAATGAGTTTCGGCCATGTCGGTGGTTCTTACAGCTTCCAAACTCTCTTATTGGTTGGAACTTCAGCTCTATCTGTCTTTCCACTTGCGTTTTCATCACGAGCTCTGACAACTTTTGGGGATTTCACTCATCTTTTAAAGATATCTGCTCCTCGTGACTCGTGCAAGGCTTCTCGAGGAAGCTTTCAACAGACATAAAGGTAGTATGATGAGGAATGACAACACGATAAGGAAGGCAGCACGATGAGTAAGCTTTCCCTTGGTTCCTTCGTCCACATTCGTTGGTCTATTTAGACTTATGCATTTTTTGGGTGCATACAATAATATCTTCATATCCATAGGTCCAATTATGGTGAATGTTTTATAAATTAGTCCACAATCCCTAATTATAGATAAATTTGGTGACCCTGTTACCCCCCAAGCATATACGCACGTGAAATATATATACACAAATATTCATTAAATAAAACTAAATTTGACTTGCCATACATATATACATAAACATATATATAACCCATGTGTATATACACATTAATTTGGGTAGTTATGATAGCATTTTGACATGCCATATCTGATTTTGAATTAATATTCCATAATTATAGTGATTTTTAATTTTTTTGTGTATATTGCCATGAATCACATTAGTTTTTGTTAAAAAAAATGAGTGAGGAATTTGTACATTTTATTCAAACAATGTAAAATTTGATATTGTTAGTAGGACATTATAATACTCGCAGAAATTTGATTTTGTTAGACCATTCAAACATCTGAGGACAAACTCTATAGTGTAGAGGGGACATTAAATTACTCACAGAAACTTCACACTATAGTGCAAAGGAAACTCTAGATAATAGTGTGAAATTAAAGAGTGAGTATACCAAAAAAAAAACTCTTGTAGAAATGCATGGTGAGAAGTACACCCAAAATATCCGATACGTATTATAACCAACACTAATCTGTGAAAAGCTATAGTTCAATAATGTGAAATTAAACACTGGTCGTGTACTGGGAAACACTAGCAAAAATGCATGACGAGAAGTAAACCCAAACATCTAATATGTATTATAACCAACACTAATCCATGAAAAATGATAATTCACATTATAATAGACAGACGACATTTCACATTATTCACATTATAATAGACAAACAATCCATACATTTATTCAAGTTTGTGAATTTTCAAATTATCAAAATACTGAAAAGTCTAAACATTTATCCTGGAAAAAAAAAGAACAAGAATAATAACATGGCTTGGGCAATCTGTATGTTAGTGACATCCTCTTTGATGTGAGGCCATCTCCCAATGATGAACTCTACCAGCTCACCATATCCCATACCCTATGTTACCCTACCGACATCAGTGTTGATAGAATAGAGAAAGAATACACAATATATTATTGAGTTGTGTTTACCTTTACAATAGGGAGCCTCTTATATAGGCTGAGCTATACACAAGAAAAGGAAAGTAGGTAGTACAACCTAGTAGTACAACCTAGTACACAACGAACCTAGTCTAGTATATAGAATTATACATAAGTATAATGAACCTAGGCTATATCATACACAATATTCCAACATATTCCAACATCCCCCCTCAAGCTCAAGGTGGTAAGATCGAGACCAACTTGAGTTTGGAAACTAAGTGCTGAAGACGACCAGGAGGATGAGCTTTAGTAAAGATGTCAGCAGTCTGATCGGTAGAGGAAACGGGGTTGAGACAAATGGTGCCTTGAGTGAGATGATGTCGCACAAAGTGACTATCGAGCTCAATGTGTTTTGTACGTTCGTGAAAGACATCATTACGAGCAATCTGAATAGCACTCTGATTGTCACAGTAAATAGTAGTTGCAGTAGAGTGAGTAACCCCCATGTCTTCAAGTAACCAGCGAAGCCAGAGGAGTTCTTGAGTGGCATCAGCTAGAGCACGATACTCTGCTTCTATACTTGACCGAGCAACAACTGTTTGCTTTTTACTACGCCAAGAGATAAGGGATTTACCAAGAAAGAAGCAATATCCAGTAGTGGATCGTCGATCAGTGGGATCTCCTGCCCAGTCGGCATCTGAATATCCATGAAGATCAAAGGTAGAGTGAGCAGAGAAATGTAGGCCATGAAACATAGTACCCTTGACGTAGCGAAGAATTCGAAGTACAGCTGCATAATGCGTTGATCTGGGAGCTGCAAGAAACTGACTAACAATATGGACGGCATATGCGATGTCAGGCCGAGTGACTGTGAGATAGACAAGACTTCCAACCAATTGGCGATACAAAGTGGGATCGTCCAAAAGAGTACCATCCATAGGTGTAAGCTTAGAATTAAGCTCGAGAGGAGTGGGACTAGTTTTGTTGTCAGTTAGTCCTGCACGTGCGATAAGATCAGAAGAGTACTTAGCTTGAGAGAGGAAGTATCCGTCTGAGCTGGATGTGATCTCGAGACCCAAAAAATAACTGAGCTTTCCAAGGTCCTTCATTTCAACACGCTGACTGAGATAGGACTTGAGATCAGAGATGCCGGACAAGTCATCCCCTGTGATAATCATGTCATCTACATAGAGAAGTAGAAGAATGGTACCCTGATCTGTCTTACGAATGAAGAGTGCAGAGTCATGAGAACTTGAAGTAAAGCCAAAATCTCCAATGATGGTGCTAAATTTGGCAAACCAGGCTCTGGGAGCTTGCTTAAGACCATAGAGTGCCCGACGAAGTTTACAGACCTTATTAGAAGAATGCTGATATCCCGGTGGAGGACGCATATAAACTTCTTCAGTGAGGTCACCATTGAGGAAAGCATTTTTGACATCCATCTGGAATAATTCCCAACGACGAATTGCAGCAACAGCAATCAGGCTTCGGACTGAAGTGAGTCGGGCAACTGGGGCAAATGTCTCCTCATAGTCAATCCCATACTCCTGTGTAAAACCCCTGGCAACTAGACGGGCCTTGTAACGATCGATGGATCCATCAGAATGTGTTTTGATTTTATAGACCCATTTACATCCCATTGCATTCTTTCCACTGGGTAGGTCGACTAAGTCCCATGTGCAATTCTGTTCCAGTGCCTGCAGTTCATCATCCATTGCTTTCTGCCAAAGAGGATTAGTACTGGCCTCATGATAAGACTGAGGCTCATGCTGAGAGAGGATGGTAGAAAGTACAACATAATCACGGAGACGAGTAGGTTGAGATTTTACCCGATCACTGCGTCTAGGAAGGAAGTCAGATGTTGGCGCAGATCCATCAGACGAAGTAGGCAGCTCAGAAGGAACCAAAGTGGATGACTCAGATAAATCATCAGTAGATAGGTGAGATGAAGCTGAGGGTGTATCTTGGGGTATAGGAACATGAGAGGTATCACCAGGTATGGCTGTGTCAAATGTCTCAGGAAACAAGTCAATAGATGGATTGGTAAAGAAGGGAGGGGTACTGGAATGAGTAAGATGAAATTGAGACATTGAAGAGAACATCTTGTGTTCCCAGAAGACAACATGGTGAGACACACGAAGACGTTTAGAAACAGGATCCCAACACCGGTAGCCTTTGTGTTCTATACCATAACCCAAGAAACAACATAACCGAGACCGTGACTCAAGTTTGGAATGTTCATGTGGTTGTAGTAAGACAAAACAAGCACACCCAAAAACCTTAAGCAAATTGTAGTCAGGGTGATGACCATAAAGGCGCTCATAAGGTGATTGATTGTCAATCACAGGGGAAGGGACACGATTCATGGTGTAAATTGCTGTGAGGGCAGCTTCACCCCAAAATCGTTCAGGACAGGATGCAGATATAAGAAGAGCACGGACAGTGTTGAGAATATGCCTGTGTTTGCGCTCAGCACGCCCGTTTTGTTGGGATGTACCAGGACAGGAACGATGGGGTAGTGTGCCATTTTGGTGAAGAAATTGAAGGACACTAGAATCTGTGTATTCTGCAGCGTTGTCTGCACGAAACACTTTTATATGACAGGAAAATTGTGTTTTGACCATATTAGCAAAATTGAAGTACAACTGGGGTAATTCAGACCGATTGTTCATGAGAAATAACCAAGTGTATCGAGAGTAATCATCAACAAAAATGACATAGTACCTAGAACCCCCCATAGTGGAAGTGGGGGAAGGTCCCCAAACATCAGAATGTATTAAATCAAATGGTGAGGATGAAGTAGAATTACTTTTATTAAAAGGTAATGCCGATTGTTTAGCAAGTTGACAAGAAAGACAATCAAAATAATCATTATTAATGGACTCTAATTGACCCCTAGACACTAGAATTTTTAGACGACTAGTAGAAGCATGTCCCAAGCGGTTGTGCCAAGTCTCGAGAGATGGAGTAGATGTGACAGAGGCAGCAGCTTGAGTGGTTAAAGGAAGATGGGAAGGTATGTGGAGACTGATGAGCTCAAAGAGTCTGCCAACTTTACGGCCTATCCCAAGAGTCTGTCCCGTCTTTGGATCCTGCACACAACAACCAGAGGAGGAAAAAACAACAGTGAGACCAGATTCACAAAGTTGACCAACAGATATGAGATTCATAGTTAGTTTGGGAATGAAATAAGTATCTGGAAGAGATGTATGAGACGTTGAAATGCTTCCGATATGATTAACAGACATGTGAGAACCGTCAGCAGTGTGAATGAGTGGTGTTTGGTGAGCAGAACGTTTTGTTAAAAAAATGGTAGAATCAGAGGTCATGTGATTGCAACAAGCGGAGTCAAAAAACCAAGATGAATTACCTGAGGTAACAGACATAGCAGTGGAGGGTGTATTACCAGAGTGGGCAAGAACTTGTTTGAGAAGATCCTCAAGATGAGCAACAGAAAATCCTCCTTCGGTAGGCGCAGCAGATGATGAGCTTTCGGCAGTTGTAGCAGCAGATTTGGATGGACCTTGATGGGACGGATTGGTAGATTTGGAAGAACCCCCTCGAGACATATTGTTGTGGGAGTTTCTGTTAGGATTCTTGAAGCAGTCGCTTTGATAGTGACCAGGTCCGAGCTTCTTGCAATATTTACAAACGCGGGTGGGACAATGCAAAAGAACATGGCCAGGTAATTTACAATAGTTGCATTGTTGTTCGGAAGATGCCGCTGACTGATTATTTTTGAAATTAGAGGGAGGTCCTTTGTGAACAGCAAGAACCGCGTTTGTGGAAGAAGTCTTGCGAGTGGCAAGACGGGTTTCCTCAGAGAGAAGCTCAGAGACAGCTTGTTCCAATGTGGGTAGAGGGCTACGATGAAGAAGAGAGGCACGGACATGCTCAAAGTCATCATTAAGAGCCATCAGGAAGAGTATCAGACGTTATTTATCCCTATATTGATAGAAATTTTCAGCATCAGTGGGATTGGACCATGTGGGCTCAGAGGAGGCGAGTTGATCCCATACATAATGGATATCAGAAAGAAAGGTATTGATAGATTGCCCCGGTTGTTGTCTCATGCGATGAAGACTGCTAAGTAGCTGATATTGATGAGCAAGATCAGTAGTTGTGTAGCGATGCGCCAAAAAATCCCAAACAGACTTGGCTGTATCAAATCTGCCAAATTGATGGTGGATAGAACTGAGGGACGTATTGCGAAACCAGGTGATGATTTGATGATTTTTACTATCCCAATCTTCTAATCTCTCAAGATATTTGGGTTCCGGTTCATCTTTGATAGGCTTGGGCTCAGAGATGTCACCAGTGACATAACGCCAAAGCTTTCTCCCTTTAAGAAAGCTGGACATGGCTTGGGCCCAGAGAATGAAGTTTGCGCCATCAAGAACAGTCCCAATGGGTTGAGAAGTGTCCATGCGGTCCATACGGGTCGGGTCAAGTCCAATTAGGCAGATTTGGTGATATAGGAGATAAGTAGGGTAATTGGTCTAGGCTTGGGCCTTGGGTAAATGATATAGGAGATTTTGGGTATAAATTGGAATGATGATGGTCTGAAATGATTTGGGTATAAAGTTGGGTATAGATTGGAAAGGGTTGATTGGTGGTGGGGTCGGTGGGATCGGTGGTGGGGTCGGTGAGATCGGTGGGGTCAATTGGAATATGTGGATTTGTATGGTGGGGTGCGGCTGGATGTTGATGGCAGTGTTGATAATGATGAATTATGGTGGACGGTGCAACGATGATTGAGAGATTTGATGGAATGGTGACCAATTGCTGAAGGAAAATTGATGTTGGGTTTTAGGAGCAATATAATATAATATATATTATATTATATTGGATCAAATATAGGTGACAGATTGATTCGGGGACCAATTGATGGTAATGACTCAGATTGATGATGATGATGACAAGTGTAATACTCGGTAGATCTCGGCGGCAGATTGATGATGATGATGATCAGATGGATGATTTCTTGGTGAAGGAGACGACAGATTACTAAGAGGTCACCAGGAACACTAGGGCTCTGATACCATGATAGAATAGAGAAAGAATACACAATATATTATTGAGTTATGTTTACCTTTACAATAGGGAGCCTCTTATATAGGCTGAGCTATACACAAGAAAAGGAAAGTAGGTAGTACAACCTAGTAGTACAACCTAGTACACAACGAACCTAGTCTAGTATATAGAATTATACATAAGTATAATGAACCTAGGCTATATCATACACAATATTCCAACATATTCCAACAAGTGTCACCGTCGTACGAGTATATAATAACAACTTGATTCTCCATTGATTCAATCTTGAACTGTAAAAACTGCAAGTTAAAAAAAGAATACTATTCGCTCTTGTGATTAAGAAATGAGAGTGAAATTTAGTGCTAATTTTCACACTTACCTATGACCAATTTAAAATAGTGGGGAAATTTTGACACCGACCTATAATTTCACAATATGTAACAATTCTACACTGTCAACCATATGACCTATGACGCTTTTAAAATGGGGTGAAATTTAGTACTATCTTAAAGCATTTTGTTCAGGGCATTTTCATCACAAATTAGTGCTAAATTTCATGCTAAACTATGACCATTTTAAAATGGTAGTGAAATTTCACACTGACCTATGACCTATAAATTGCTGGCTGAATTGTGTCCATTTGAAACTGAATGTGAAATTTCGCTCTTGTTGGTGCAAAATTCACATTGACCTATTTTCATTTTCAAAATGGCAGTGAAATAAAGTTCAAAGCATCTTCATCACAATGAGTGAAGTTTTGCACTCTGTCAACAATGTCCATAATTTCAGTGCTAAATTTTTCTATGAACCCTAAAAAAACACAATTCCGCTCTATGGATGTGATACAATGGTCGATAATATTTTGGATTACAAAATCACAAACAATCAACTCAACTTGTTGTTCTTCAAGCATGTAATACAGGATTGGCAATCATATGAAAGTAAAAAATCCAATCACTTCACAAACCGAACCGATCGACCGAAACACCCCAAAAATCTGACCAAACTGACCGAATCAAACCATTCGGTCAGTTTTTAAACATGAAAAACCGACCGATGAACACCCCTAGAATAAACTATTTTTTAAGAAGTAGTTTTTGTAAAATCAAAAATAGGTTTTTGGGATCAATTCGTGGGCCAATTCACCAACCAACCCACGAGTTAGCCGCCCCCGACTCGCCCAACTTTAGTGAATCGACTCGCATCACCCATTATGCTAAGGTATTGGGCCGGGCCTAGCTGTCCCGTTTTACACCTCTACATTGGTTCCAAAAAATAACCTATCTCATTGACTACATGATACTTAAAATTTAATCTTAAAATTTAATCTTAAAATTGTGTTTTCAAAGTCTTGTAGTGAATCTAAGAGCCCGTTTAAATAAAAATTAAGTGATGAATTACGGATTTCAAGGAAAAAAATGATTGTTTTGTAAAATTGAAGTGTTTGGGTTAGCTTAAAATTTCAGCACTTAAACAAACTAGCTTGTTTTTCAAACCATCACTTAATTTGACTTTAAATTGTTAAAAAACAAAAATGCTTGAAAACAAAATAGTTTAATAATATTTGCATGGTGTCTTTTTTTGTCATTTTATAGAAACAAAAATATTTTTTTTCCACGTTGTTAGTCAAACACTCTTATTTTTTTAAGTGATGAATATTTCAGCTAATCCAAACACCTAGTCATGTTTGGTACGCAAAAATGAAATGAGTTAGGAATGAAATTAGTTTAGGAATGAAATGAAACATGAATGGAATAGGAATGATCATTTCATTCATATGTTTTGCTACATACCTAGGAATGAAATGACATTAAATTTTAATTAAATATGCAAAATATTTAATTAATTTATTTTAATAAAGAAACATTAAATTTAAATAGCAAAAAAGGAAAGATGATAAGATTAAATAAAAGAAAAAAGAAAGTTGAAAAAGTTGACTTTATCATATCGGGTTAAATAAAAAAAAGAAAAAAAAAAAGGAAAGTTAAAAAAGTTGACATAATTATATTAAGAGCATTCCTTAGGTTTTAAAAAAGAGTGCCTATTCCTAGTTCAATAGGAATCTCATTCCAAAATAGAATGACCATTCCATTATATTTGATCATATATATCAAATACGGTAATTGAATAGACTTAAGAATGACCATTCTATTCCGGGGTCATTCCGGTCTGCCAAACATTCCCTAACAGTTTAAAATTTCATCACACAATATTAATGTTTCTTCACTTAAACCCAATTAAGTACTGAAACTGAAAGTTTTTAGCACTTTTGTATTTCAGTGCATTTGATAACGTACTACTTAATTAAAAAAAAAAAAAGCCAAAATCTCATCGAAATTTTTTAACTAAAAATAATTATTGAATGCATTTTATTTGAATACTTAAAATACTGCTTTCAGCATACAAATTCAATCGCTCAAAGTTTTCAATACTTAAAATTTACTCCTAGTACTTAGGGTGCGTTTGATAAAACTGAAAATTAAGTGCTGAAAATTAAGTGCTGAATTTTAAGTACTGAAAATTTTAAGTGATTGAATTTATAGTATTGAAAACATATTTTTAACTACTGAAATAGACTACATTCAATGAATATTTTCAGTATAAATTTTTCACTTAAAGATTTTTCAGTGATTTTTTGGCTGCATTTTCAATTAAGTGATATGTTATCAAACGCACTGAAAACAAATAAGTGCTTAAAGTTTTCATTTTCACCACTTAATTGGGTTATCAAACACACCCTTAATTTTTAATTTTATCAAACAAAACGTTAATATTTCATCACTTAATATTTCAACTAACCCAAACAGGCGCTAACAGTAGATTCGGGTTCTCTCAGCCTCTCTATCGTTTGGACTAGTCCTTAGAACCGTGTAAAGTCGCGCCGGCTCTATTTAAAATTTAAATTCATATAATAAAAAAAGGGAGATTTAGTCGAAACTCCATGTTTAGGAACTTTTTTGGTGTTTGATCAAGTCAACAAATTAATTTAATGAAAACTACATATAAATTTTTTGGACAAAATTGCCCAATTCGTGAAACTCACGCACGCTCTTTCATTTTGAGCGAACTGTGACAACGTCACTTCCCTAACAAACTTTTCAAAAAAATTCAAACTTTAAAAATTCATAACTTTTGATCTAGAAATCTTTTTTTTGTAAAATTAATATTTTCGGAACCTACTCGACAAGATCTATCAAACAAGTACCATTGTCGTTATGAAATTCTGAGAAAAAAAGTTAAGCGAAATTTCACACAGAAAAAGGTTATGTGAAATTTCACATAACTTTTTTCTGTGTAAAATTTTGTTCCAGAGAGAGAGAGAGAGAGAGATGTGGTAGTCTTTTAGGTGAAAATTTCACATAACTTTTTGTTTTGCAGAACTTTTTTTTAGTGTGTGAAATTTTATTCCAGAATTAGCAAAAGAGAGACTTAGCATCTGAAAATTCACACAACTGATTATGTGAAATTTCACATAAAAGAATCATTAAAAAAAATTTCATAAACATCCAATGTTAAAGAGGGATCAAAAAGGCTACATAAATTTCATATAAACATAGTTATGTGAAATTTCACACAACTATTTGGATAACCTTAATTTTTCACACAATATTCTACAATGTGAAATTTCACACATCTTTTTATAATCTTGTTATGTGAAATTTCACACTAAAAAAAGTTGTGTGAAATTTCATATAGCTACTTTGCTTCCAACAAGAAAAGTACATTTCTCCACTCAAAATTATATTCACCCAAACTAACCTTAAACTTCCAACTCACTCTTTGCTCAACCAAACAAGCCTTAAAAGTCCAAATACCTTCCCATCAGGCATCAGTTACCTAATTCCACGAATCAACCATATCATCTTTTCTCCCACCTTCCCACATCATCATAATCGTTACCATGGTGGAATCATCAGTGCATGTCTGAAACTCCAAAAGCTTCATTATTTTCGTTGTGCTCTCCCCAGATTTGAGTTAATTTGATAGTAGAATCTTTGCTTTACAGCCATGGCAATGAATGGGCGACAATGACCATGGATCAAAAGTGACCTCCGTCAGATGCTGCTTGGCTGACCACCAATTCGCCAGTCGCCGATTCACGGCCGCTGCTTCACCGGCGTGGTCTCTCTCTCTCTCTCTGACAGCAACGACGATGGCGGTGGATGACTCTCTCTCTCTGATTTGAACTTGAAATCGTTCTACAATTAGGGTTTGTTTGTATTAATTTAGAACAGGGGATGGTGAGGGGTAGTTTGGTAGTTATAATTTTTTATTTGTGTGGTCAAAAGATCTGATGGGATTGAGTTTCCCATACATGGAGTGTATGTTAAAATTAAAAGCGGGTTGGACTTTTAATTAGTATGTTTCTTTATGAGGTATTTTTGACTAAAATTCTAATAAAAAAAATATACTCCGTATTACTTATTAGGTCAGATTTGGTTCGAAACGTGGCGACAAAAGCAATCGAAGATTCTAATTCTCCGGCTTCATAAGAACACGACAGACGGAGGGAGGCCCCTCTCTCTCTCTCTCTCTCTGTGTGTGTTTTTTTTCAAGCAGACACTTCACTTTCTCTGTCTAGAATTCGATCAATGGCGACAGACCTTGGATTCTTTGAATTGAATACCGGAGCTAAGCTTCCTTCGTTTGGTTTAGGCACCTGGCAGTCCGACCCTGGTCTTGTTGGCGAAGCTGTTGCCATTGCTATCAAGGTTCTCTCTCTGTGTGTGTACAAATGTGTGTTAGAAATACAAAATCTGTTTTGTTTTGTTTTTTTTTTTTATCAGTGTTTTGTTTTAGTTTATTGTAATTTGTTGCCTCTTATGTTTTAACGATTACTGATTTTCTAGGTTTTGGGTAAACTATATAGGCACCCCTCATGTATATCACTTTTTCACTGATACCCCTAAACTAAAAAAACTGCACCCCCTCAACCATTTGTGAGGGGTAGTTGACTAAGTTGAGGGATCAATTTGAGAAGAAAAACAATTGTTGAGAGGTCAGTTTGTTGAATTTTTAGTGTAGGGGTGTTAGAAACAAAAAAGGTTAATACATAAGGGAGTGTCTATATAATTTACCCTTTTATTTTCTATTAAGTTGATCTGTGGCTTTAAAATGAGGAATTTCAGTGTAAATTGTACTTTTTTTTGGTCTTAGCCCGTTTTTATTTTAGCAAAGATCACTCAATAGAAAACTTTGAATTTCACATAACTCTAATTATGTGAGATTCTGTATTTTTTTTTTTTTTTTTTGATTTTTCATTAATCACAGAGTTTTGGCCAAAATTAAAAGTGGGTTGTCCTTTAAACTCAAATAATAGAATATGAGAATTTTTTTACCAAATTTCTACTACATTTCTCTCTTTTAGGTTGAGATGGATTTAATTGCTGGAAAGGATTTGAAAATCACTTTAAGACTGTTTATTTTGCTCCATTTAATGGAAAAGAAAATGAAAACTATTACACATATTTTTACTAATTCATGGGTTCTATTGAAGATGAAATCGATAATCCAGAGATGGGGCTATAACAAATTTTTTGAATCCTTGGCTTGCTAATGTTTCTGATGCTGTCTAGGGGAGGCTTTGCTTGTTTTTCTTTGTTTATTATGGGAGAATCACTTCCATTTGGAATCAATTCTTATTCTGCTTATGTATCTTGGTAAGGCCTTGTTTGGTTCATGGATTTTATAAGGGAAAAGAGAGGGGAGTGGGGGGTGGGAAACTGGATGCAAAACTACAAAACTAGTTCCTTTTACCTTACGGATGGGATTAGTTTTCCATCCTGTTTTCCTTTCCCATCTCTTTTCCCTCACGAAATCCATGAACCAAACAAAGCCTAAGGAAAGAGAAAGACTTTACTTTATCTCCCTTAAACCAAACATGGTTTTGGATATTGAGTATCTCTGTATTCTTATTTTGTAGTATTCTTTTTGCTATTGGTGTTCATTTCGACATATCATTATTTCGTTATCAGGGTTGAAATCATCTTTTTTTCTAATGTAAACATTGGACAATTGCATGTTCTGAGGGTGTATTTATTGATGAAACTTCGTTATCCCACTTTACTCTATTTTGTAGTATTCTTTTTGCTATTGGTAATTATTATTTCGTTATCAGTGTTGAAATCATCTTTTTTTTTTTCCCTAATGTAGACATTGGACAATTGCATGTTCTGAGGGTGTATTTATTGATGAAACTTCGTTATCACACTTTACTCTCTACTTTGGCAAAGCATTAAAAACAATTCTTTCTTACTAATTACTTCAGCTAAGTTATCTATACAATAATGATTAGTGTGTCCTTGTCACTGCAGGTTGGATACCGCCATATAGATTGTGCTCAAGTTTATGGCAACGAAAAAGAGGTACTCTGAGTCTGTTTACCTCTGTTAGTATTACATGTATATGGATCTGTGTGTACGTGCTATGTAAATATATATATATATATATGTATATATATGATGATTTCTTTGAACAATGGAAATACCTTTGCACCTTATGAATCTTGATCTAATTGAAATACCTTTGCTCCTTACGAATCTTGAACTATTGCTTGCACCTCTCACGACTGGAATGATTCTGAATTCTTTTTCGTAAATTGTGGCACTAGTAGTAGCTTGCGGTAATATGATACGAAGGCTGTGATAGAATTTTCTTGGGGCAGTGGCGAATGTAATGACTTCCTACATTGCAATTAGGTATCAAACTATGATTACATGTTCAGCTGAAGGAGCGATAGCTAAGGGAGAACCATACCATATAATCTCATATTTCTACTTCAAATATTCTTTCATTTTAGGCTCACACAAACAAGCTCTTATTCTCGTAACTCATAAGTTCTGTCTAGAGCAATAATAAATAAACTTGAATGGAAAGATCAGGGGACAGGAATGATCAATGGTCAAGTCAAGGTAGAGAGAACATTTTGAATAATGAAAATAAAGAATACGAACTCTTCCAATGGAAAACTGGTTGTATTATTGAAGGAAATGAGGTGATAATTGATGGAGGCATAACAACTCTTGTACCCTGTAATCCCTTTTCTCGTAAAATTTATCATTTTCAAGCTTGAGTCTTGTAGGTATATTAAAAAATGCACCACATGCTTAAACCCTCAAGACAGAGTAGTTCTGATCGTATTAAGTATAAGATTTTAAGGATATACTTGTACAGAATATTGGTGGTTTCTTGCTTGCTTCCATTACTTAAGTCACACCGCAAGCTTGAGATCAGCCCATTTATGTACTGTATAAGTGATTACGAGAGTCAGTGACCAAAATTTTGCCTTGTAAGTACTAATTAGATAACATTGATTATGTATACATGCCCTGTAGTACAAGGCAAATTGATTGAACCTCTTGTTTGAAGTTGGTGCAGAGACATGCTTTTGTTAGAACCAAGAGTGTTGAAGCATGGCACATGCCTCCTATATGTAGTTCTTACGCACTGACATATACAACCTATACGTTGGACTGATCAATAAATTTATAGTCCATGCAATGAGATAGAAGCTGAATACTAACACTTTCCATGCGGAACTAAACTAGGTTTTTATTTGCCTCGTAGATTGGTGTGGTTTTGAAGAAGTTGTTTGAAGATGGCGTGGTGAAGCGTGAAGATTTGTGGATTACCTCTAAACTATGGTTTGTTTCAATCTTAATCTTGAAGCTGATGTATATGCACCTTAGAAGAAAAAGCTGTATGTAGTTTAGAAAAATAAAATTGTGTATGCATATCCTTCATGCTAATTGCTAAGAGACTTACTTGTAACTACACAGTTTCTGACCTTAAATAATACACGAGAGTCTTTACAGTTATCAATATTCAAAACTGAATTGATCTGCAGGTGTAGAGATCATGCACCAGAAGATGTAGCGGAGGCATTGGACAGAACTTTGCGAGACTTGCAGCTTGACTATATTGACTTGTTCCTTGTATGTATTATCGCTTGCCTAGCGAAAGGTTCCATTTCTATTTGCACAAAAAGTTTCTATGATAGTTTTAGTTTACTTCATATGCTTTTCTGTAAGAAGGCTGTGTGACATGTGATTCTTTGAAGACAGTATGGTGTCTTATCCGACTAGCTTCCACATTCTACCATAAATTGAGCTTTCAAACAATATACATTTACAATTTCCATTACGAATTGTTAGATTTTTCCTTGGTGTTACTTACCTTGTGACATGGTGGTGCTCAAATTTTGAAGATCCATTGGCCAGTCCGGATGAAGAAAGATTCTGTGGGTTTTAAGCCCGAAAACCTTACACCAACAGATATTCCTAGTACATGGAGGGCGATGGAAGCACTGTATGATTCAGGTAAGGCTCGAGCGATAGGTGTTAGCAACTTCTCTACTAAGAAACTCGGAGATTTGTTGGACGTAGCTCGTGTTCCCCCTGCTGTGGACCAGGTCGAGTGTCATCCCGCATGGCAGCAGACCAAACTGAGGGAGTTCTGTAAAGCTAAGGGAGTTCACCTATCTGTGAGTTGACATTCTTATGTTACTAGTATACTTCAAGTTATCTACTTAGTTGACACTAAATCAGTAAATCTCCATTTGATCATGACTGAATTGAAACCGTAAGTTTTTGGGAGTTTTGGTATTTTGTTTGGTGGGAAAAATTTAGACCAAATTTGGACTTTAAAATGTCAACTTTCCCCACCCACCCCCCCAACACACACACTTTTCCCCTTTTTCTTCGTTTCCTTCCTAATGCCATATTCTTGCTTCATAACACCACTATTCTCACCATCACTACTGTCTTTGTACACCCCTAACCCCTAGTATTGATCGCCGCTACCCACCATAGAAATGTAAAAACAAAAATTGAGTGGTTGAGGTGAATTGTATTAGGAAAAGATAGACAAAGATAGTTAAAATTAAAAGAAGGGTATATTAGTCATGTCACGTTAAATTTAAGCCCATTAAAAGAAGGTTTATATTTTTCTATGTTTATATGTTTCAGGGATATTCACCATTGGGTTCACCTGGTACGACATGGCTCAAGAGTGATGTTCTTAAGCATCCAGTTCTAAACATGGTGGCAGAGAAATTAGGCAAGACTCCTGCTCAGGTTGCTCTGCGCTGGGGTTTGCAGATGGGTCACAGCGTACTTCCAAAGAGTACTCATGAATCAAGGATCAAGGAAAATTTTGACATCTTAGACTGGTCTATACCTGATGATCTGTTTGCCAAGTTCTCTGAAATTGTGCAGGTAAGTTCTTTCATTTTTAACCTATGTATATATTACTGCTCCACCATAGTTTTATTTCCCTTAATGTTATTGCTCAAGTCTTGTTAATAATACTCATGTCATGTTTGGTAGGAGGTATCTAAAAGTTGGGAAGGGAATGAAAAGGTTCCCGAGGGATAGAAAGAGGGTATTCCCTCATATTTTCCGGTTAACTGAAAAGTAAAGGAGGAAGGAAAGTATGGATTACAATGTAGGATATTTTTGTCAAGCACAAAAGTAAAAAATAAATAAATAAATAAATAAATAAAATAAATTATTACTCCTATTAAAGAAGGGAAACATCTTCTCTCACCCAATTGGTCCACTTTTGGGCAGATAAGAAATGAGGGCCCAGAGGGATGTCTCTTCTCTCCACTCTTCCCTTCCCTTCCCTCTTCCATTTTGCCAAACGGGGAATTTTATCATCTTCCTTTCAGCTCCACAAACCAACCCCCCCCCCCCCCCCCCCCCCCCCCCCCCCCCCCCTTCCACCACTTTCCTTCTCTCCCTCCTTCCTTCATACCAAAAGTAGTGTAAAGGTTAATTGCTAACTGCAATAATACAATAGTTACCATTTACCAATATGTAACGTTCTGCTCTCTCTCTCTCTCGATCTCGATCTCGAAAATTGTCTTATGTACAGGTAGAATTTGTTTTTCTAACTGTACAATTCTTTCTCACAATCATCAGTTAACGCTATTGTGTATTAACCGTGCAGGCAAGACTACTGAGAGGGAGTTCATTTGTCCACGAGACTCTCGGCCAATACAAGACACTGGATGAACTCTGGGATGGTGAGCTATGATGAGCTAGACAAATGAATGGTTCACCTCCTATCCACCTGAGATGCAATATGTACTGTCCGAATGGTTCAATGCTCTTAGTTTGATTCAAATATTTGTCATTCAAGTTGGTTTTTCTCACAATTGTTCTCTGTTATATAGTTCTTTTCCATTGGAAACTTTATTATTTGAAATAATTTTCAGGATTCTTGAATTTTGACATTAGAAAGTTGAAGGGAAATACTATTCTCTGGGTTGTGATGTTTGCAAGAATTAGTAAAAAGATTAAATAATTTGGACCATTTGCGTTTAGTTTTACTGTTATTATTCTTTTCAATGTCATAGTTCATCCTCAGTCTTCATCAAAATAAAAAATAAAAAATCAGCCCCAATAGTGTAAATAATGTTATGCTTCCCAAATTTATTATAGGGAGACTTAGTCTAAGGTAGGGGTGTACTCGGTCGGGGTAAATGGGGTTTTGGAAACCAAACCGAGGGGAGTCGGGGGGCCTCTGGTGGCACCGAAACTGACCACAGGTCAGTCGGTTTCGGTCGGGAGCGGGGTGGTCGGGTTTGCTCGGGGAAATCGGTCGGGGTCGGGGCAAGGGATTGAAGCTGATTTGAGCCACTGGCCCACTGATTTGGGCCCTAAGTGGGCTGTTTATTTTTAAAATTTTATTTTTCTAAATTTGGGCCACAGATTCTGAAGGTAATGGACTAAGAGTAATATTTGGGACACAACTTTCATACAACTTTCATACAACCTCCCTAAAAGATGTGTCTATCTCTCTCCTGTGATGTCACTGGACCCCACAGTGACACAGGAAAGAGATAGACACATCTTTTGGGAAGGTTGTATGAAAGTTGTATGAAGGTTGTGCCCCAAGTATTACCCAATGGACTAATTGAGTTTTAAAGTTTTCTAGTTTGTTTGTTTTATTTTATTTTATTTATTTTTTTATTTTTTTTTGTGCTTTTGTAGCAAAAGTCAAGAACTATACAATTATACAAAATATAGAATATAGTTATATACTAGTATATATACAATAAAAATCACAAGTCTCAACATTTGTGGGCTCACTGGGCTATTTGCTCATTGTTGTGTTTTGATAGCCTGATAGACATGAGAATAAAAAGACATCAATTAGACAAATCCAAGCACATCCAGCCTACCAAATTACAATACAATTTACAAGTAATACAATACATTGTCTCAAACCACATCAAATCCAAGCACATCTAGCCTACCAAATTACAATACAAATTACAAGTAACACAACTCAAAGTCTAAAACCACATCAAATCTAAGCACATCAAGCCTACCAAATTACAAGTCTAGAATATTACATCACCAACAAAAATCTGTAAGACAAAGCAATAAATCCAAAGCTAAGCAAAGTAGTTCCTAATAAGTACGAAGTAGTAACCACATCAAGTCCACCAAATTACCAATCTAAGCCTAGAATATTACATCACCATTAACAAAAAAATTCAAGTCTAGAATATTACATCCCCAATAAAAACTTGATAAAAATTACCACATCACCAACTTTCACAATACCTGAAGGAAAAAAAATACAATTGAAAGAAAAAGTAAATTTAAAAGTCAACAAGTAAATATAATAGTCCAAAGAAAACTCAATTACCTCCATAATAAAGAAAAACGCTTAGTCATCAACGACAATAGACTCCGGACAAGATCCTTCCATGTGGCCTAAGTTAACAAAATTCAAGTAGTTAGACAAAAAACGTTTTAAATAAAATTTAACATAAGATATGATATTACCTGTTTCAAGCATTTCAAAATTTTCTACTTCATCCATTGCATCACGAATGCTAATGGGGGTTGAGGAAGACCGCCACCAATCTTGTGTGCAAACAAGTGCCTCTACCATGGTTGGTGTTAAAGAACTACGGAATGGATCGAGTACCCGACCTCCCGTGCTAAATGCAGACTCTGAGGCAACTGTTGACACAGGAATAGCTAGTACATCTCGAGCTATTTGGGAAACAATGGGATATTTTGTGGAATTAATCCTCCACCAACCCAATAAATCAAAATTCGGAGAATTTATTTCATAACCCTCTACCAAGTATTTCTCCAAGTCATTCTTGGAGACCTTACTACTTTGTTGCTCCAAACGCCTCTTGAAGTCCAAATCGAAATTAGCCCTAGATGCTTCCTCATCCATATCATCAACCATCACCTCATCCAAATCACTCAAAGGTGGTTGAACACTTGAATTTGGATCATTTTTCTCATACCACTCATACAGAATACTTAGTTTCTCTCTCATTCTCTCCATTAACGCCCTCACCACGCTTGGTTCATAAACTTTCTCAAAACAATATTCAACATAATCCAATTTATAACGTGGATCAACCACAATCGCAACATACATCAAAAAATTAACTTTGTTGAAACTTCCCCAATACTTTTCAAACTTAAGTCTCATGCCTTCGGCCATCAATCTCAAACTTATATCATCACTTCCACATAGTTTGTTTATTGCATTTTGAATAAAAACAATCTCCATATAAAATGAATTGGAAGTGACAAACAAAGTACCCGAAAAATTCAAGGTTGCTTTGTGAAAAAGTTTAAGAAACTTCACATATAGCCTAGCTTTAGCCCAATCCTCACTATCTGGAGCTCCTATCATATTCCTTCCACTAGCATCCCTAGATTCAAAACCATCATTGTTTCCATCACTTCTAAAGTGAGAAGAAAATGTTAGATCCTCGTCTTGTAAACGTTCAAATGCCTTCTCAAATTGCACGGCCCTATCCAACATTAAGTATGTTGAATTCCATCTAGTTGCCACATCTAAACAAACCGAGCTTTTACTTTCAATGACTTCTCTTTCCACACAAGACTTAAACTTAGCCAATCTAGATGGAGATGACCTCACATACCTCACGACATTACGGATCTTAACAATTGAATCGTCAATTTCCTTAAACCCATCACTAACAATTAAGTTTAGAATGTGCGCTCCACATCTTATGTGCAAGTTTTCATGCTCTAATATAGTCCCCTTTCTATTTTTAGTCTTCCTCTTTAAATAATTAACGAGACCATTATTAGAGCTTGCATTATCAAGCGTCATTGTTAAGATTTTTTCGATTCCCCAATCCAATAAGCACCCCTCAATTGCCTTACCAAGTGTATCACCTTTGTGATCGAAAACTAAACCAAAATTGAGAATTTTCTTGTGAAGTTTCCAATCGGCATCAATAAAGTGCCCTGTTAGACACATGTAGTTTAAGTTTTGAACCGAAGTCCACGTATCGGTTGTGAGGCAAATGCGTTGACCTTTGAGCTTATTTTTCAACTTGTTCTTCTCGGTTGAATAAACACCTAAAATATCTCTCGAAATCGTAACCCGAGAAGGGATCTTAGGCCACTTTGGTTGAACTACTTGCATAAACTCTTTAAACCCCTCAGTCTCCACAAATCGAAATGGCAACTCATTCTTAACAACCAACTTTGCAAGAGCTTTTCTACACGCATCAACATTAAAAGTTGTTGGCACAAGTTGGGAAACACTACCTTGTTCACCTATGAAGGTTTTAAAACCCAAGGTCGTTTGGGACATATCTTGTTTTCTGAATGGATTTTTTTTACATTGAAATTTAAAATGAGTTAACAAGGACTTAGTCCCATTAATCTTTGTATCACAAGCATATGATGTGCCACAATAGTTGCAAGTAGCCTTTGGTTTATCTCCATCCGCACAAGGTAGCCTTGTAAAATGTTCCCAAACAATCGACCTTTTCCTACCCCGACTCTCAGTAGTAGTATTCATAGAATGATTAGGCTTCTGAGATTCACTAACCTCTGGTGGGGGCGTAGGCGTATCTATAGGCGTAGTAGGAGTACCTTCTTGTGTTGTACTTTGATTGACAGTTTCATTGCTACCAATTGCGGTGGTTGGAGTTTGATTGGCATTTTCAGTATCACCCATCTAAAACGTAAACAAGTAACAAGGATAAGTACAAATCACAAGAAAATTGAATTTATAGGTATAATTACAAAAAAAAAACACATTATCCAAGACTTCTATTTAAGAGTTGTTCACCAGTGTTGTTGAAATATGCATAACAAACAAGGAAACCAAGGTCATGAATGCAGTGAATATAACATACAAAATGTTGGCTGGCTTGTTGAACATACAAAATGTATTCGATTTATATGTTTGAAATTTTGTATGCAATGAATTAAGCAAGTTATCAGTCATTCACAACAATTAATAACCAAGGTAGAAGAAATAAATAAAGAGAAACATACATGGAACTGATGGAAGAGAAAACAAAGAGAACCCACCAAGGCAAACTAATAACCAATTAATCAATTAGTGAAAAAAAACTCTACTGAATAAAAAAAAAACTCTACTGAATAAAAAAGAAAAAGAAAAATGCTACATGTCATAAAAGCCGTAACATGTAAAAGAGGGTAAATTATCATGAATTAAGCCTTAAGCAATTCTTTTATTTCGTGCATTCATACAGTCTTTCATCAATATGTTGATAACACTTGAACTTCTAACTGAGCTTTCCTTTTACATTTTTTCTTTCTTGTAAAGAAACAAAAAGAAATATTCTTACCTCAGGTAGAAATGAGACAAACTCTCACGGGTCAGACTTAATAAGCTCTTCAACAGACTTTCTATACTTGGCAATCAGATCCCTGGAATTGCATAACAATAATGGACATGTTCAGCAAGAAGGGTAATTAAAGTGAATAGCAAGAAGAGTAATTAAGGGAATGAAAACGCAAGTCACTCAATTTTGGAAATGGGTCATTAAAATGCGACACAAATACATCAGCCTAATTACAAAATAACAAGAGAGGACTACACATACACCACTGTCCATCTTCAATGCTTTGGTCCATCCATGCACTACCCTATTCAAATGTTTGTTTGTCATCGTAAAACTAACAGTGCTTCATATAGGGCAATAAGTACTGCAGAACAGAAATGAGCCTAAGATTAAACTCACAGTACTCCAAACAGATGGTTTATGTCGAGATTTAAATATAAGAAACACTTCTATACAAGTATGCACAGGATGCCTAAAGTAGATACCATAGAGATAACCAACCCATCATTATAGTTGAACTAACTAAGCCGAAATACCTCATTTTTGGTTTTTAGTTAAGAAAAGTACCTTCCACATTGTGGACAATGACAACCAAAATATTTTGCTGCTCACTCATAGTTGGAGTTTGGTAGAACTTCAGTAAACAATCTGTTACTTCAATATAAACTTTAACAATTGCTACTACTGAATTGGGAGGTTGGGGGGCTAAACATAACAAGCTAAAAACAAAATTAAAGAAACAATCATTTATGTGAGAAAATTTGCAAAGACTTGGGGAAACAATGGCCCACCCATGCCTAACTACCCTCCACCCCAGAAGTCATATATGATATATCATCTCAAATTAAATAGGAATACCGAAAGGGACATAATCATCTGAATTAAGCAAATAACGTGCACCACCAAGTTGATATTAACAGTGCATTTCCAAATAAAACTTTAAACACTCTAAACAACATTAGAATCCAAGATTGAAAACCAAAAAAGGCAATAATAAGCAAGGGGGGTTAGAAGCCAATTACCATGGCTTTTGTGTTTAAGAAAAAATTATACCCGATCGTGGAGCAGTGGTACTGGTGGCCGCTGATCGTGGTGGTCCTGGTGGATCAGTGGTACTGGTGGTAGCCGTAGGGGTGGCTGATCGTGGAGCAGTGATGGTGGTGGTGGCTAATCGGTGACCAATAGGCACTAGGGTGGAGCCCGTGGAGATGGTGGACTTGTGGTGGTGGCGGAGGAGGGTGGTGAAGGGAGAAGGCGCCGAGGAGGTGGTTGACGGGAGGTGGTGGCAGAGGAGGGTGGTGATTGCCTGATTGGTGAGAAAGGAGGAGGGGAAGTGAGTGAGGCCGAGAGGTGAAGAGAGGAGGCGGAGGCGCCGATTTGGTCTGGAGGACAGGAGGAGTCGTGGGCGACAAAAGAAAATGAAAGGGGTTTCTTCAAAAAACCCTAAATGTAGGTATTTATATGAAGCTTTTCGGTCGGGGTCGGTCGGGTTCGGGGTAAGGGCTTGAAGCCCCGCGCGCCGAACCGAGATTTCGGTCCCTCACAAGCTTACACCCGAGCACCGGCCGACACGCCGAAACACCGACTTTTTCGGTCGGTTTCGGGTCGGTTCGGTCGGTCGGTCCGGGTTGCCGGTTTTTTTGCACAGCCCTAGTCTAAGGTGTCTAAGGTTGAACCTTCTTGATTTAAAGGACAAGTCATTAACAAAAAGGGCCATGTATAAAAATATGACCAAACAGCCCTTTAATGCACGCGCAGAAGCACACGCATTAGGTGCGCCCCAGCGTGTTGCTGATGTCAGCACACATCATAGCCTTTGTACTTTTTCCTTTAAAATTTTAAAATGCCATAACTTTCAAACGATAATTCCAATTTTGAAAATAATTATATATTTGGAATCAGGAAATCGAGACCTTTCAAACAAGACCCATATTGCATATAAAATTTTGCAAAAAAAAAAAAGTTAATATTAAGTGAAATTTCACTTAATATTTTAGTATGAAGAACTTTCCTACTCAAAAATCTTAAGTGAAATTTTCTAGAACTCATACATGAATATTATGCGAAATTTCACTTAACCCGACCTTTGAGCATCATTTGAACGAATTAAAAATCAAATTGGACTTTAAAACTTTTGATAATTATTTCAAGATACTTCCGCCTAAAATTTTTTTTTCTTTTAAAAGAAACGATTAGTGGATAGGACATTATGATAAGATTTATAGAGTTTAAGACAATAAAAATTCTTGATTAGGAAAATGTCCTGCATACAAAAATATTAAGAGAAATTTCATGTAGCATACATAAATAGTAAGTGAAGTTTCATTTAACTCGACATTTGATGAACTTTATAACAAATCAACTTGATAGTTTCTTTCTTTATATAAATAAAAGCTAAGAATGTAAGCTTGAGTAATAATAATAACAATCATGCACGCGTGGGGCCCACCAAAATAGACGGCACCGATCGTTCAGTGAACCATTTCGGTGTACCCAGTTGGTGCCCCAATCTTTACTCTAATAATAATAGAATATATAGAGAGATAAAAGAGCAGCTTAACTGGTCCTCCTCACTAGCAGTAGGCATATACAAAACACAGCCATGTCCAAAACCAGATCACAGACCATTTCATGCAAGGGTAAGCCCCTGCAGCTTCCCATTTCATATGGACTAGTAGTCAAATTTTCATACAATAATTTTATGTGAAATTTCACTTAGGATACAAAAATATTAAGTGAAATTTCTCTTATTATTCTTAAACTTTAAGTAAAATTTCTCTTAATTGTTAAACTAAACTTCAATTGTAATTTGACTTATGTATGTGAACTGTGTTGAAGCAAAAAGTGAACATATATTAATAAATTGCTCAAAAAAGCCATTAGTGATCACTTTGACTATCTAATCCATATATATCATTCACTTACCAACATTGACATTACTAAAGATGAGTGAAATTTCACTTAAATGTCTCAAATATCTTAAGTGAAATTTCACTTTAACTTCAAATTTCACTTAGGATACAAAAATATTAAGTAAAATTTCTCTTATTATTCTAAACTTTAAGTAATATTTCTCTTAGTATTTGTTTTATCTTTTTCTGTTTATAATATATAAATGAAACTGAGTGTAACTCAATTAAGTTTTTCCATTTTCTTTTGGTTATTTTCTTTACTTTTTTTTTGTTGGTCTTTGGTTAGGGTTTAGAGCAGATTTTATGATGACTAGTAGGCCTCTATGGAAAAGTATACCTTTGGATCAATAGTATTATTATTTTGAATTTCTCTTTGGTAGTTGGTGTTTACTGTTTACTTTATTGGCTGCATACTTGTTTCTAGAGAGAGATAGAGAGAGATAGATGGGACACCACACATGCTGCAACAAGCAAAAGGTGAAAATGGGACTTTGGTCAACAAAAGGTGAAAAGGGGTTGCTGGAGCTCTGTTTAGCTCTCTCTCTCTCTCTAAAACCCACACCCACACCCACACCCACACATACACACACACTCTTTCTCTCTCTCTCTCTCACTAAAATGAAGACCAACTGCACAAAGCTCATCATCCTCCACCCTTCAATCCACAGCAAGCAAACTGGTCCCTACCATAGACACACACAGATTGAAACACATCCTCCGAAGCACAGATCTATCCAGAGCTCCAATTTCACACAGATCGAAGCCCTAGATGCCATTGACAGAGCTCCAATTTTCTCTATCTAAAAAACTCATTTCTCTCTGTCTCTCTCTCTGAAATTTTCCTCGACGCCTCTAATACCCTTTCTCAGTCTGGCTACAGAGCCATGGCTCTCACTCTCGAGCTCAACTCACAAGCCCTAACATCCGATTCTGCCACCGCACGTCTTCTCTCTACCGGACTCAGATTCGAGATCAGTGGTGGCTCTGGACCACAGAAGTGGCGGTGGTGGTGAGGGTTCCGGCAACAGACTAGATGGTGGTGGAGATGGTGGTGGTGGCAGCGATGATGATGATGGAGTTGGTAGTGGCGATGGTGTGGAGCCATGGAGAGAGAGAGAGAGAGAGAGAGAGAGAGAGAGAGAGAGAGGAGTGTCTCATGTCTGTGTATTAAGGGCACTTTTGTCAATAAAAATGAATGGAAAAAATATTAATGACCTTTGGTAAGAAAGTTTTAAAAGCTTTGGACCTAGTATAAAAAAAAAGAAAAAAAGCTCTGAACCTTACAAGTTTATTACAAACGGGCTGGAGTCTTTGAATGAAGCTGACAAACGTAGGGGCTTTAGCCCAATTTTCCCTTTATTATATTCTTAATTTTCTTCTTAGTACACAAGGTAGTGGGATCATCCAAATCGACTTCCAATAAAAAAATAATTTGATGTGCTCCACTGCCACATGTGTTGGAAAATAGAACGAGAGAAATGTAAGGTAGTTAGGCAACCCGTGTTATTTTGAAGAAAAGTTTGTAACCTATGACCAAAAAGTTGTAATCAGCATGGGCGGACGCACATGTAGACTAAGGAGGACAATGCCCCTTCTCCAAAAGTGTTGAAAATCTGTGGGATATATGTGTAATTTTAATATTTGACAATTAATTAGTAATTGGACCTCCCAAATTTGAAACATTTACAGCATAAACCATCTATATAAAAGTCAATTTAAACAGAAAAAGCCTCAAGGTCATGCTTGTTTTGCAGTAAGGACACGAGAATATGGAAGACTATTTTACTTTTAAGGGTGTGGCGTAAAATAGTCAGTCATAATGGTAAAGGGGAATGAAAAAAAAATGGTAAAGGGGAATGAATAATAACACCCCATTATCCAGCTCGTGAGACAAACACAGTTTAAATCTAATTAACACAACTATTATTTCGCCTCTCTATCTCATATATGCATAAATAAATCAAAAAATTTCTCCTCTGTAGTGTTGGCCCCAACCTCACATGGAACTTGTTTAGTAATGAACCCAAACCCATTTTGGTCTGCCACTAAGCATGAGAAAAGTTGTACCCTATGATCTTGATTGGTTGCCGGATAGGATAAAAGGGTATTTGTAGGGATGTACAAAAAAACTGACCCCAAAACTGATCGAACCGAGGCTATTCGGTTGGTTTTCAAATTTGTAGTCCAAGAAGAAAACCGAACTGACCGACCGAAATACCCCAAATTCCCGACTGAACCGAGCCTATTGGTCGGTTTTTTATGAGACAAAATCGAGGAAAATCGACCGTGAACACTCCTAGGTACTTGTATAAAGTGTAACTACAGGATAATATAGTGCAATATTATTTTTATACTGTGCTTGCTTGGTGCGTACCGAATATACTAGGCACAAAATCAAAATAGTCTATGTTTGGATAACCATGGTATAACCTTGATAAAATCTAAAACTTTTCAAAATATAACCCTTTTGTGAAATATAACCAAATCAATAATGATACACTTACATCTCTAACCACACATCGAATCACTTCCTATACTTTAAATGTATGTACTTTGTGCTGTTTGATTTTTTCACACTTTTTTGTGTATCACTTATACAACATATGGTACATACATGTAAAGCAAAAATGTAATTGGAGGTATAATTGGTGTTACGAGTGTATCATTGTTGTAACCAAATTGCCAATCAACTCAACTATGTTTTGTTGGTGGGTCCACCTAAATCCACGTGATGAAAAACTAAAATGATTACTCCACTCCGTATTAAATTCCTAATACGTTACAAAATGTATGCGAATCGGCGGTTCTGATCTACGCCTCAGATCTGAACGGTCACATTAGCAACACGTGGTGAAAAAGCAAAAATAGAATTTTCAAGTGCTCCCAATCATAAAGCAGACGACATACGTCTCTCTGGTTGCTCTCTCTCTCTCTCGAAAATGGCGAACGCAATTCGATTCTTTGAATTGAGCACCGGAGCTAAGTTCCCGTCGGTGGGCTTAGGAACATGGCAGTCGGATCCTGGTCTCGTCGGTAAAGCTGTGGACATCGCGATCAAGGTTTTATCTCTGCCTACACACACACACACATATGTATATATCTGTTACACATTCTGACATTGTTGCGAACATTTTCAGTCGCTAATGCAATAACTTGTGTAGCTTTTTCTAGGTTTCGATCAATTTATTTTCTTAATTTGATCAGTGGCTTCGTAGATTATTGTAATTTGTTGTTTTAATTCAGATATCTTTGTGTAGACTAAGAAATCCCCTGGTTTAAGTGAAGCGATTGTTTGGAAGATGATGTTTTTATAAGATAAACACTATTTGTAAAAGCCTAGGTAACTGAAAAGTGAGAAATGAGAACAAAGTTGAATATAATTCTAGATTATACATTTCCAAACAGTCCTTAAACGACTACGTGTTTTATTTTCCTTCTGTTTCTGACATCGCCAATGGAAATAAAACCAACTGCCCAGGCTACAAATGAGCCAAATTTGAGAATATTTTAAAAGTCTTTAAAGGAGTACTATTTAAGGAGTTATTGATACACACTCTTTTGCATACACTTTTGGTACACCACACAATCCTGGCCATTGATCCTAGTAGATCCCATATAGATTTCACATGGGTCCCACGCAGGAGCACATGAGGTCACTCCAGGATTGTGTGGTGTACAAGAGTGCGTGTATCATTATTGCTATTTAAAACATCTTGTTGACTAGATCGACAAAAATATGCTTGATAAGTCAATATTTGATTGTTGCAAATTAAAATCATATTGTAATTATGAGTGAGGACTTCTGCCGTCGGAGATAATTTACAGCAGACAAAGCCCCCTTTAATTTCACTTTTTCCACTCCAACGGCTATGATTAAAAGTCCTCACTTTTTATAGTCAATTGAAAGGAATAGATAGAAACAGAACATCAAGGAAACCAAAGTCAAGAGAAGCCCTCCTAATCACCCGTGAATCGAACTGATTACGCCAGAGAATCTGGATCTTAAATAGTTTAAACTCCCCACAATTTCTGAACATATGAACTGAGTAGTTGAATTTTTTTATTTAGTTTTTATTTTTTATTTTATATATTTTATTTTTACAAATTGTGGTGGAGTCAATTGAGCACCACGAGATCCAATGTAGATTCACCCCCCACAAATTAGCGATCTTTCTTTTATGTTGCATATAGTTACATGCTAATTGTTAGCATGTTGTAGTCAAGCTGGTTACACATCTTTCTTTAAATATAATTGGTCTTTGACTCATTTTCCTTCTTGCTAATTGATTCTTGGTGTTTTTTCTTATAATTTTTCTCGTTCAACAAAAAAAAAAAATTCCATATTCCATATAGGTATCTTGTTCCTAGTTTCTTAAAGAAAAACCTCAAGTAGTCAAATATATTTATTAGACTGAATTAAGCAGAGGGTAGTAGTGTCTAGACTGGGCTTAAGGAAAACTGAGAAGCTATGCGACCACGTACATAATATGCTGACATGGGAAATCTTAAAAAAAGTAGGATAACAGAGTGACAGGACAATAATAAAAGTAGTCTATTCTCTATGATCACAATAAGAAAAAGAGAATTTTAGTCAAAAGTCCTCTAAAATAAACTTTTTTAGTATTAGGTCCAACCCATTTTTTATTTTAGTGAAAATTCCACATGTCATAAAAGTTATGTGAAATTTCACATTACTTTTAAAGCATAGGGACTTGATCCAATTAAGTTTCACTAGTTATGGAGTTTGACCAAAATAAAAACCGGGCTGTCCTTTAAACTTAATAACTATATAATAATGAGGGACTTTTTACTAAATATCTATAAGAAAAAAGGCTGACTTTAGTCAAATGTAGGTGCCTAATTATTTCAAATTTCAAAAGCTTGTAATAATTTGTAGTTTTGATAAGGTTAAAATTGATTTGGACAACTCTTAAGTATTCTTAGTTAGTAAAAGATTCCTGTCAAAAACAATATTAGTAAAAGCCCTACTGTGCTCTTATGAGTTCAAACTTTAAAGAATACTAATTATCCGTACAAGTTATATGACTCCCAGTTTGGTTACTAGGAGTGACCACTGTTCCTTATTTTATTGTCCAGTTAGTTGATCAACTAGTAATTGGTTTTATGTGTGTATCCAACACTGCGTCAATCTTTGTTTACTAGCATGAAAATCATTTTCTTTCTTAATTAGACAGCAGTAGCTGCTGTTAGGACGTATTTATAGTTGACACTTCTTTGTTCGATGTTGCTCTATATCTTTTTTGATCCTGGTATCTGCTTTTTTTTTTTTTTTGGTATGGCATTGCATTTTTACATTGTGCTCTCAAACATCTGCTATATCTTGGCAAATCATGAAATGCTATCCTTTCTTACTAATCATTTCAATGTAGTTTTTATGTAATAATGTTAATGTTCCATGTGGCATTGTCACTGCAGTTTGGATACCGCCATATTGACTGTGCTCAAGTTTATGCCAATGAAAAGGAGGTACTTTCAGTGTATTAAACTCTCTTGCCATTAAAAATACAGGCTTATATGTTTGCGTGCTTAAGTATTTCTTTGTAGTTTGAAATACTCCTTAGACCTTATTGGTCTTGATCCATTTCAGTTCTCACTTACGATGAAAATAGATAGTGGTAAATTCATATTTATAAATTTATATCATTGTATGACTGAAAAAATGATATGCAAGGTTTTGTTTGTTTGAGTTCTCTCTGGTAATTGATGGTAGAGGCGATGAATTCATATATCGCAGTTAGCTTTATTACTGAGTACATGTTCGACTGATGAAGCAATTGCATATCGTGGAACTGTTTTACGTGCTAATGATTTGATAATTATTATTGGAGCTTAGATTATGAAGTTACAGTGTAGATTTACTTGGTTAATCTCCAGAGGTAGATAAGTGTTGTTATCTCTCTCTCTCTCTCTCTCTCTCTCTCAGATTTGGTTATTGCACCGTTTTGTCATTGGCCAAATCAAGAAGTTAAGCTACCAATCCACTAATCCAGACTTACAAATTTTAGATTTGAAAGGTCTTTTTGCTTTTTTTGCTAACAATTTGGAAGGTCCTTGTTTACATTTGATCTTGACCTCTCTAACATTTGCGTGAGTGCGGTGGGAGTCAGTTAAGTAGGAGTAATTTTGATAACGAGCGAGTAAGAGTAAAGTAGCAATAATTTTCACCCTGTGAATTTTTTTTCCCTTTCTATGTTTTCTGTTATGGGTAAAAATTTCACACAACTAATCTAGTTTTTCTCTGCTTCGTAGATCGGTGTGGTTTTAAAAAAGTTGTTTGACGAGGGTGTGGTGAAGCGTGAAGACTTGTGGATTACCTCTAAACTATGGTCAGTTTTCATCTTGATTTCTCATCTCATACAGTATGACATTGCTGCATATATTAAGATTTAAAAAAAAAGAAGAGGAAATTCTGCATGCAAATCCTTTATGCTAAGATAGTTATCAAAAAAGGGGAAATATAAAAAAGGAAAAATAACTCGTTTAGCATCTTTATAGCTAATTGCTGCCTAAAACTGAAATGACCTGCAGGTGTAGCGATCATGCACCAGAAGATGTACCGCAGGCACTAGGCAGAACATTGCGAGACTTGCAGCTTGACTATGTGGACTTGTACCTTGTATGTATTGCCTTGCCAAAAGTTCCATTTCCTTTTCCTTTTCCTTTTCCTTTTGTCTTTCAGAGTTACTTTGGAAGCTGAACTTGGAGACCAGCTGATCTAAAATTCTAAAGTTGTGCTGGGTATAGTTCAACATAAAGGCCCCGTTTAGGGAACCGCATAGGGGAGCCATTTGTGGCTTCCAAAATGGTTTGATTTTCGCTAAGTTGGGGGCCAATCAATCGTCCCGTTTGATTTTCGCTCATTGTCTGAATCTGCCTTTGTTAGCAGATTGATAGCATAGGTGTTGAATTCCGAAGAGGGAATGAGCTTTTCTGTTCTCATTCCTATTTACCCAAAAAAATAAAAATTTGGAAACCTTAAAATGTGGTTCCCAAATTTCGTGATTGCCACCTGGGGTTCCCAAATGAGGCCAAATCTACTGTAAAAGTTAGAGATATAGGACCATATCTGAATCTCATGTCTTTGACATCAATTCGTTGAGTCTAGCCACCGTACTTCAGAAGTACTGTGGGCATTCGATCGTAAGATGAGAGAGAGAGAGAGAGAGAGAGAGAGAGAGAGAGAGAGAGAGAGAGAGGCCATGTGTTGTGAGAGGGGAGGGGCTGGAAGAATCGGCAAACCCTAAAACTTAAAACATATGTATGTATCAACAATATAATAATATATTGTTTTAATACTATTTCGGTTATTCGGTTAGGTTCGGATTCTAATTCCCCTAATGAAAACCAAACTGTAATTAGACGTTTTGCTCGGTTGTAAACTGAACGGATATAAATATCCGATATAACAGAACCGAATTTCAATTTCCATTTCGGTTTGGCTATTAATTTCGGGTGGACCCGAATTGTGCTCACCCCTAGTACTTCTGTTATGCTATAAATTGAGACTTTGACAATTATACATAGCCTCTTTTGTCACGAATTATTAGATGTTTTTTTTGTCGGAGTTACTCGAAAATCAAAATCAACTAAATGGTGTTGTGCCGTTTTTGAAGATCCATTGGCCAGCCAGGTTGAAGAAAGGGTCTGTGGGTATGTTGCCCGAAAACCTTATTCCAACTGATATACCTAGCACATGGAGAGCGATGGAAGCACTCTATGATTCTGGTAAGGCTCGAGCTTTAGGTGTTTGCAATTTCTCGTCCAAGAAACTGGGGGATTTGTTGGATGTAGCACGTATTCCACCAGCTGTCAACCAGGTGGAGTGTCATCCTACGTGGCAGCAGACCAAACTAAGGGAATTCTGTGAAGCTAAGGGAGTCCACCTATCTGTAAGTTGACAAAACATGCATTGTTTTACTTGTGTTAGATACTTGGAGCCAGTCTGGTAATGTTGTGGGAATAAGAGATTTTGTTTCTTTAATAGATTTTCGGAGAAGGCAGCAAATTGCTGTTTCTGGTTTAGCTATTTTTTCAGCTTTAAAGTGGATTAGTTTTTGAAAAGAGTAATATTTGGGGCACCAACAACTTTCACTAACACTTACTAACACACTCTATCTCTCTCCTAGTGGTACTGTGGGGTCCGCAGTGGGCCCCACAGTACCACTAGGAGAGAGATAGAGTGTGTTAGTAAGTGTTAGTAAAAGTTGTTAGTGCCCCTAGCATTGCCCTTTTGAAAAAGCTACGAAAAAGTTTTTGCCAAATGGACTCTTGAATCTCTCTATCATCCCAAAAAACGGGTTGTAGGTCCCAAATAAGCTGATCCAAATGGGCTCTTAATCAGTTAGCTATGAATTTATTACTCTACTGACTCTTAAATTGGATACTAATTTAAGTTCTTTGGAAGTTTCATGTGTCTTTGCTAGAAAATTAGTGCCTACTCTCTGAGATTTCTCTTAGCTATGACTTTGCCCCAAGTTTCAGATTTGTATAATAGTTCTATGGCCTGTTTGGTAATGATCAAAATAAGATATGATTCTGTCCCATGCTCTCACTTTTTTTTTTTCTTTTCTTAGTTATTTATTTATTTATATATATAATGAAAACCAAGGTTGTTTTTAGATATGGTTCAGGTCTAAGAGCATCTCTAGCGGTGTGATTTTTTGTAGGGCAACTTAAGTTTTTTACCTTACACACTCATGCAGTGGTGTAGTTGGTAGGGTAAAAAACTTAAAAGTATATAGTAGCGAAACTTAACTTTAAACTTCAGCTAAATTTCTTACCATACAGGGTAAACGGAAGAAGGAATTCCGGCTAGGCCCTAGCCGGCATAGAGAAAGCCGGCCACTCCCAGCCGGCAAATCCTTTGCTGTTTAGTTACTCTTTTCTTTTCTTTTTTCCTAATAAAATGCCCAACTGGCATTGGCTAAGCCGGTCACCGCCTACCGGCTAGGCTTATTCCAATTTTTTTTTCTTTGTTTGTTTGTTTAGGCAAGAAATGATTTAAAAAAAAAAAAAATCAGTGCCAAATGGGCATTGTTTCAGCCGGCTACCCCTAGCCGGCATTCCCATAGCCAGCTACCCCTTTACACCGCTGTAGAATTTCACCCATCTGTATAGGAACTTAATTTAGATTTACTCTATACACCTCAACACCACTGGAGATGCTCTAAGAGGTGAATTAAACTGGGCACAGACTCCTATGCAAGAAATGAACATTCTACCAACACTTGAATTTATAGAATCGGTTAACCACAGAATCAGTTCACCACAGAACCAGTTCTTTTACTTTCCAATCAGCCCCTTATGTAGCTTGTTTAAATCTTTCAGGGATATTCACCATTGGGTTCCCCGGGTACACAATTTATGAATGGTGTGGACCTTAAGCATCCTGTAATAACTACAGTGGCAGAGAAATTAGGGAAAACTCCTGCACAGGTTGCTCTTCGCTGGGGTTTACAAATGGGTCATAGTGTTCTTCCTAAGAGTACTCATGAAGCAAGGATCAAGGAAAACTTTGATGTCTTCAACTGGTCTATACCTGAGGACTTGTTCGTCAAGATATGCCAAATTGAGCAGGTAAATTGTTCCCTCTTTTGTTACCTTTTCTAATCATTCGATTTACGAGTTTTTTTGTTACCCTTAGAGCGTCTCCAATGGGAGTTGGCATTCTGGTTTGCCAAAATACCATTTTAGCAACTCGAATAGTATTTTTAGCGACCCGAATGGTTCTCTCGCCATAGATGAACTCCAATCATAGTAGGCGAATTGAGTAGGCATTTTAATATTTTAAGTATTTTGATGCATTACAACCAAATTTTTAGTGCCAATCCCATGGCTATAAGTTGTCCTCCAAATTTGGCACTCATTGTCATAAAGTGGCATTTTCCCACCTATTTTGCCATTTTCGCAGTTACGTAGGGTGGCTCTCAAAATGGCTCCTTCGTTGGTATAGTTATGGTGATAGTGTGAAGGTCAATGTTAATGAGTATGTAAAATCTTTTAATATGCGCTCTCTAAAACATTGGTATGCAATGTGTTATCAGATATTGTTCTTCGTACGTACGTGCACAGTTTATTCTCCTATCTCTTTCCCTCTCCATACCAAGGGTGTGTTTGGTTTAAGGATTTAGAGAAGGAAAAGAAAGGGTAAGGAAAACAAAAAAGAAATCTAATTTCCTAGTGTTTTACTTCATGCCCAAATACCATTTGAAAACAAAATATTTAACAATGCAACAGAAACTCAAGAAAAGTGACTTGTAAAACAAACTCAAATTTCTTCGCTCTATTTGCTTCTCCTTCCCATTTTTCTCAATGTTTTCTTAATTTACCAAACAGAGATGAAGTGTTTTGCTTGGTGTCTTCTTTTCTTTTCCCTCGCTAATCCATGAACCAAACAGAGCCTACCTGGTGCATTTTGTGAGCATTAGAAATTTGTTTCGGGAGTTTTTGATTTCTATTTCTCACAGTCATCTTAAAACTCTACGGTGCCTTCACTGTATCGCAGGCAAGACTGGTCAGTGGGAATTTTTTTGTCCATGAGACTTACGGTCAATACAAGACAGTCGAGGATATCTGGAATGGTGATGGCATGTGAGCAAACAAACGAACAACCGTATCAGAGGTACTGAGGATTGCTGTCCACTTCGCTTCCAGTTCAGGATGAACTTGTTAGTTACTAAATAAAACACAATCCTTTTGTACTGGTTTTGACCTCTGTTGATGTTCTGCATTTAGCTATGTAAAATTGAAGTGGAAATTTTATTTTCTTGAATGTAATGTTGGTTAGTCAATACGTATAATCACTTGTCCCTGTAGTAAGAAGATATGAGTTGAACCATTTGGTTTTTAGAGCCTGTTTGGGAGCTCCTAGGAACCAAAAATCACTTATAACTTAATTCTCCGTTTGTTTTGATGTAAGGCGAACGCATTTTCCGGAAAACATTTTACATCGAAACGAACGGAGCGTTAAGTGATTATTCAAAAGGTTGCAACCATTGGAACGTTTTTTCACAGTTTGTTTTGTTCATGGATTTAGTGAGTGAAAAGAAAAGAAAAGAAAACATAGATGAAATCATTTTCCTTTGTTTGGTTAACAAGGAAAACAATGAGAAAAATAGGAAAGAAAAGAGAATAAGTTGAGAAGTAAATTAAGGCTTAGTTTGGCCCCCACGTGCCTTTATAAAAGTAGCTTATGAAATTTATTATTAAGTTGTTTGATAATTTTGTACCAAGTGATACATTACTCTTCCAAAAAGCAACCTTAAGCTTTTAAAAGCTCCAGCTCCCTCCAAGAAAGTCCTAAGTTCAATTTTTGCAAAGCTCATAAGCTAGTTGCCAAATGAATTAACATGAAATTGTGCTTTAAAAAAGAAGCAGCACCAAATGGGGGCCAAACTAAGCCTAAAATCCTTGAATGTTTTATTTCCCTTACTTTATTCACATATTACAATTATATTTTGGATTTTTTTTTTTATTTTTGTTCCGAGAGAATTGTGAAGTATTCACCGATCATAAGAGTTTAAAGTATTTGTTTATCCAGAGGGAGCTGAATATGCGACAAGTGTGAAGAAAAACATGAGAGAGAGCACGTGTGAACTAATTTTCTTTCTTGTTCCTCTTTTCTTTTCTCTCACGAAATCCATAAACCAAACAAAGCCTTTTAAAGCCAAAAATAGCTTTTTTTCAAAAGTTCCAATTTATAGCTTTTTAAAAGATCTCCAAGTCTCATTCAAAAAAAAAAAAAAAAAAAAGAGATCTCCAACTCGTAATAAAAAAAATAAAAGAATAAATAAAAGATCTCCAAGTCTAAAAAGTGATTATTCTAAAAGTGAACCCAATGGCTATTTGTTTTTTGCCGTAATATATGACGCCTCATGCCTCTCATGTCGCGCCATCTAATAGATGGGTAATGCTACGTGCACATAAAATGTGCACATAAAGATCTGAGCCATTCATTTTAGTGGGGTCCATCCCTGCACACATAGGACCCACCAAAATGAATGGCCTAGATCTTTATGTGCACACTTTATGTGCACATTTTATGTGCACGAATCATTACACCTAATAGATAATGCCATTTACTAAAAGATTTATGGTTCTAGCAACAAAAAAAAAAAATTACTAAAAGATTCATGGTAGTTCAACCAGTAAGGGCATGTTTGGTACGCAAGAATGGATTGAGGTGGGAATGGAATGAGTTCAGGAATAGGATGAAACATGAATGGAATAGGAATGACAATTTCAATCATGTGTTTGGCTACATACCCAAGAATGGAATGACATTAAATTTTAATTGATTATTCAAAATATTTAATAAATTTATTTTAGTCAAATAACATTAAATTTAAATAGCAAAAAAAGAAAGATAAGAAAGTAAAATAAAAGAAAAATTAAAGTTGACATTACCATATTATGGTTAAATAAAAAAAAAAGGAAAGTTGAAAAGGTTGACATAACAAAGCCTTTTAAAGCCAAAAATAGCTTTTTTCAAAAGTTCCAATTTATAGCTTTTTAAAAGATCTCCAAGTCCTAATCAAAAAAATAAAAATAAATAAAAGATCTCCAAGTCTAAAAAGTGATTATTCTAAAAGTGAACCCAATGGCTATTTGTTTTTCGCCGTAATATATGACGCCTCATGCCTCTCATGTCACGCCATCTAATAGATAATACCATTTACTAAAAGATTTATGGTTCCAGCAAAAGAAAAAAAGAAAAAAAAATTACTAATAGATTTATGGTAGTTCAACCAGTAAGGGCATGCTTGGTACGCAAGTGGATTGAGGTGGGAATGGAATGAGTTCAGGAATAGGATGAAACATGAATGGAATATGAATAACAATTTCAATCATGTGTTTGGCTACATACCCAGGAATAGAATGACATTAAATTTTAATTGATTATTCAAAATATTTAATAAATTTATTTTAGTCAAATAACATTAAATTTAAATAGCAAAAAAGTAAAGATAAGAAGATAAAATAAAAGAAAAATAAAAGTTGAAAAAGTTGACCTTACTAAATTATGGTTAAATAAAGAAAAAGGAAAGTTGAAAAGGTTGACATAACCATATTAAATCATTCCATTTCTAATGGATTAGGCATTCCCTAGGTTTTGAAAGAAATACTTATTCCTACTTTAATAAGAATCCCATTTTAAAAAAGAATGACCATTCAATTATATTTGATCATACCAAACATGATAATGAAATGGACTTGAATGGCCATTCTATTCTGGGGTTCATTCCATCACAAAAATAAAACACATACATTTCATGATTTCTTTTTGTTGTGTTAAGTTTTTTTGGTTTTTGTGTATGGACGACTTTGTCACATGGGTGACATGATGGTTTTTTTATTCATTTAGACTCTCTTTGGTTCTTAGATTAAAAAAAATATATATATATAAAAAAAAAAAAAATGAGAAGGAAACTAATTCACTTGTGTTATCTCTTATGTTTTTCTCCATATTTGAATAATGATAGAAATTAAAAAATCGTTCCAAAGAAAAAAGAAAGGGGAGTTGCTCATAAAATTCAAAATTTTAATTTTTTCCTAGCTATATTTTCTTTTCATGATTTTCTTCACCACTTTTTTCATTAACCAATCAAAGAAATTTTTTTCCCTCTATGAGGTTTTTTTTTTCTCCATTTTACTCTCTCACTAAATCTATGAACTAAACAATGCCTTCCAGAAAAAAGAGATTATTTTCTTTACAATTAGTTAAAGATCTTGGCATAACTCAAGTGGAAAAAAGCGTAGACTAACCATTCTTCAACTTTTGTATACCGGGCTACTGCTTTTCAGATTCACTAAACAGACTTTGGTGCAGTTGAAACCTCAAACGCAAACTTTGGGGTTTCAACACTATTGATTAGGATTTGCTTCTTTACCTTTGACAAATTCATGATATTGAAGCACTCTATGAAGTTCTATATTTGTCTCATTCCTCCAGATTTCAACTATACTCTCTTTTTTTCCCTTCACTCAGCTTGCTTGACGACGTTGTGATTTTCAATTTTCAAATTTTTTGAAATGAAAACTGAAAAGTAGTTTCTATTTTTGTTTCAAAAAGTGAAAACTAAGAACTGAGAACTGAAAACTTTTTTGTCTTCATTTCTAAACTAATTTTGTGTGTTTTTTTTTTAAAGAAACAATTACCAAATACGTTTTCGTTCAAACAAGAAAAATGAAAACAATTACTGAACACATTTTCAGTTTTCATGGTCAGAAAAAGGAAAACACAAACAGAAAACTGAATATTGCAATGTTACCAAATGGGCGATTGCTTATAGAGGATCTGATTATTTTTTCACTTTTGGAAGAGCAAAAAGAAAAGAAAAAGTAACTTAAAGCATATGGATACCCACCCCTTTTTTTTTTTTTTTTTTGATGAACCAGTTATGGATAGATTCGTTTGTTCTGAATAATTATAATTTTATCTTCAACTAACTATATGTGAAACACACAGAGTAGACACACAATTTATTTATTTATTTAAATTTTTTTTTTTCGGAGAAGGTGAATTCCAATCATTCAAAAAGGCAGATTCCAAAAAGGAATCATTACATGCTTACAAAAGTATGAAAAAATAAAAATATAAACACAAACTTCATAAACTGCACAGTAAACCTCCCAAATCTCGAAAGAAACGCAAACTAATTGAGGTATAGCTAAAAACTCCAACATTTGTATCAAAATTATTCGATACTCCCGAATACACTCATAAATGTATGCCCCTAAGGTCAATTCTTTTTTACCCCAACCAATAAAGAAAAAAAAATAGTCAATTTCTGACTGTGCATCTTTTTGTGTTCTTAGAGCAACTCCAATGGGGGATGCAAATGAGTATCCAAATTCAAAAGATGTTAAAATGGATTCCCTCATCCCAAAAATGCACTCCAATGTGGGATCCAAAAGGAGATCCATTATGCAAACTCATGATTTGGGTCTCCAAACTTATAGTCTTTGGAGAGAGAAGCGAGGGGATGCATATTTGGTCTAGCCATTGGTTTGTGAATAAAATAATATTTTTAGTGTATCTATGGTTGAGATACATCAAAATATATTAAACAATAATATGGCTACTAGTTCTGGTTACTATGGTTGGAGTGCATGGGATTTATTTGGTATGTAAAACACTATTCAAGTAACCAAATAGCATTTTAGATACCCAAATTTGGTGACTACCCTTAGAGTTGCTCTTATAATGATAATAATGATATCAAAAATGATACACACACACACCAAACCACCCACTAAAACACCCTTAGACCCTTCTAAGCAAATTTTTAAAATTTTCTGTGGGACCCACACCCAAATACACCCAAAATTCCTAAATCCCATCTTTTCCCTCCATTTCCCCCTTTCCTCCAAATCTGCAGAACCCCAGCACCCCCCCATCCCGCAAAACCCTGCCCCCCTCCACCCACCGCCGTCGATGACCGTCGCCGGAGCTCCGTCCTCAGTGAAGAACACTTCTCCTGAGTTCACACCAACCTTGAATAAAGCTGAAAGATTGTCCGAAACCGAAACATCAGAAAAGCAATCATTTTTTTCCTTCACTTCCCAAACTGCATTACCAGACCTTAAATCCCAAAATTTGATATTACCCAATACTCCAGAAGGTCCACTGTGAGACCCAGAAGCCATTAACAAATTGTAACTTGAAACCCAACTCAATTTTGTAGCTGGAATAGCAGAATCAAGATTGGCTCCAAAAATTTCACAATGACCAATCTCTATAATCGTCCGAAAACCATCTTTGATATCGAAAACCATGATTGAATTTGAATTCCTCCGACCAGATTCGAAACTAGTGAATAAATATTCAGGTGATGACCCAATTGCCTGTACTGTTGAACTAGACTTGGTCACATTTTCCCAATTCAATGTCTCTCTAACAAAACCCTTATCAAGATCAATAATCTGTAAACCCGAAAAGTCTGTGGCACCGGCGGCCGCGATGCTCGGAGATATAGCCAGTAGAGAATCTACGGCGGAGAATTGGGTCAAAATTGTGGATTTTCTTTGTAGAGACCAATCAAAAGATGTGATTTTGCAGCCGTGAGCTACGTGAACAGACCCATAAGGCGTCGTCCAGATCGCCGACGGCGGCGAAGCTGAGGACGGAGCTCCGGCGACGGTCGTCGACGACGGTGGGTGGAGGGGGGGCAGGGGTTTGCGGGATGGGGGGGGTGCTGTGGTTCTGCAGATTTGGGGGAAAGGGGGAAATGGAGGGAAAAGATGGGATTTAGGGATTTTGGGTGTATTTGGTGTGGGTTCCACAGAAAATTTTAAAAATTTGCTTAGAAGGGTCTAAGGGTGTTTTAGTGGGTGGTTTGGTGTGTGTGTATCATTTTTGTAATGATATAATCATACATAGGGGGTGTAAGGAAAATCGAATCGAACTGACTCGGTTCGGTTCGATTTCAATTTTAACTTACTTGAAAAATTGATTTTCGTTCCAGTTTGACTGATGTTTACACTGTCACGAAATTCGACCGATCCGACTAATTTGATTTGATTTTTCAGACATTGGTTTGGTTTCGGTTTGACTGATATTTACACCGTCACCGAACCGAACCGATAATACACTTAATACATTTAATATATTTTTACACTCACCTATATAAAGGAAGATAACAGAGAAAACCCTAAAATTTTTACTCCTGTCTGTCAAGGTCCAGAGACTCAAGCGGCGCAGCCTCTTCTCATCTTCATCCTTGTCTCATCTCTTTCATCTCTTCACCTCAGAGATCTCAGATTCTCTTAATCTCTTCCCTAGCAAGTCGCATCCCAGAAAGGCCACCACCAGGGCCACCACGCCGCCACTGCCTCCAGTGAATCGCCACCACCAGGTCCACCACGACCTCCACCGCCACGCTGAACCGCCATCGGCCCACCACTGCTGCGTATTATGGCCCGATCTCCATCGTCGCGGCTTCCTCATGAGTAATTTTCTTTTAACTTTAATATTCCTTAGATCTACTTTCTCTCTCTTCTCTGTCCTTCTCCTCCGGACTGGTTGGTTGCAGAATATGGAAAATCACCATTTTCATCATTTAATGTGTAGCCTTCTTGACATTGCGTTTGTGATCTGTAAGCTCCCTGTAGAAACTGGATCTAATTTACCAAACTAAAAAGGAAAGTAAATGGAAAAGAACAGAAATAGAGATGAATTTACTGGTTCTTGACCACTGTCGAAGAAGAAAAGCAATACATTCATACGCAATGCCCTAACTCTCACCTCACTTTTCCCAATATACTCAACACAGACCATGTGCAAGGCCACGTGAGAGGCACCTGAGGTCTAACTAATCTCAAGAATGTGGTGCTCACGTGGGTTGCAATTAACTCTGGGCAATAGAAAAAAGGAAACAAAGAAAATAACAGAAAGAAATGAAGGAAATAACTGGGGATTGAGGATAAACAGTCAGGGTTCTAACAATCCATCCCCCTCAAATTAAGCTTGTCCTCAAGCTTTGAAGTTGGGAAGCTGTGTTTCAGATTCCTGAGCCTCTACCCAAGTGTCATCTTCAAGTGGTAGACCCTTCCATTGCACCAAGTATTTCATAATTGCCACATTGCTCTTCATGGAGATTCTCCTCTTAACGATCTTCTCAGGAATCCATTCCATAGTACCAGCACTACTGTAAGGGGGTAAAGTAGTTGTAGCTGTCCCCTTGTCACCTATGTTTTTCTTCAGCAATGAGACATAAAACATTAGGTGTATCTCTGTACTAGGAGGTAGTTGGAGTTTGTGAACAATTGTTCCAAATTTGGCTAGAACTTGGAAAGGTCCATAGAACCTAGTAGCTATCTTCTGAGAACTCCTCATTAATAAATGATGGATCTCATCATTTGATTCATCTGTGGCTGCTTCTATTTGATCTATATTTAGAACCATGAGATGTGCTATGGTTCCCATTTTCGCTTGTTGGATCAACTTACACATTGAATTAGTACTCACAAGAGTAGTTGGTGGGGGTGCAAAACCTTGCAGCTTGTGATTTTGTCCAGAGATATTGAAGGACATGGTATTTTTTGGAGAAGTCCCATAGTATGGGGCCTAATGATTCCAACCACTCTGCTCCCAACACTATATCACATCCCATAACTGACAACAGAAAGAAATTGACCTTAGCCTCATAACTTTGGATTCTTAAGGTCACTTCATTGATTCTTCCTTTGCTTTGCATCGCAGCCCCATCTGCAGCGTAGACCTCCAAGGAGGCTGTCAAGTTTTCTTTCCCACTAATATTTCTGGCTAAACTTGGACTGAGGAAGTTGTGAGTGGAGCCAGAATCTATGAGTATACTCACCCTTTTGGATCCCAAGCTACCCTCCACCCGCATTGTTTGAGGTTTTAAAGACCCTGTGAGTGCATGGAGTGAAATAGCATATTCTTCTTGTTGGTCTATTACTTTTGCAATCCTTGAGTCAACTTTCATTTCTGTCACCTCTAATTTTTTTTAATCCTTTGCTTCCATTAAAAGAATCTGAGCCTTTTTACACACATGTCCAGGCCTATAGGGCTCATCCCATTTGAAACACAAGAGTTTATCCCTTTTCTCTTGAATCTCTGCTGTAGTTAACTTTCTGATAGGTTTGCTGAAGGGTCTGTTACCTTGGGCATGTCTGTATGTGTGGAGATGGGCGGATTATTCCCTAAATTGGAGTAGTCATAGAGCTTGGAAGCATTTGTTGAGTCAGTTTGTATCCCGACTTCATCCCATCTATTAGACCCCTTTCTAGCTTTTACTTTTCCTTCTTGTAGCCTAGCTATCTTCATGGCATTAGCTAAGTTTGGAGGTTCAAATGAGAGAACTTCAAACTGCAGTTCTGTCTCCAATCCAGAAATATAACATCCCATGAGTTGTTCATCACTCCAGTTGGGAAAACGGTAGGCTAGTCTTAGAAATTCAGTTTCATAAATTTCTACTGGGTTAGTACCTTGTTCTAGTTTGGTGATTGTACCATTGAAGTCCATTCCCCCTTGCGCTCCAAAATGACAGATAAATGCCTGTACAAATTGAGGCCAGGTGCTTATGGGATATTGAGATTCGAACCAGTCAATCCATGGAATAGCATCTCCTTCAAAATGAATAATGCAATTTCCTTCTTCTGATGATTCGGAATTTGGTAAAATTTGAAATACCTCTCAGCCTTAGAGATCCAGTCTAGAGGTTTCCATGGCCCTAAATGGGAAAATCAAGTTTGAGGTTTCTGGTATTTGGAGTGGGATTTTGGTAGTATGGTGGGTTTCCAAATGGGATTGTACTGGACTGAGGTTCAAAGTGAAAGGGCCTGTGAGGAGGAATCTGATGACTGGGTTCAGGTGTGGGTAATGGTTGAAAAGGGTGATGAATTGGGTGAATTGGTAGGGTGGTGGTTGGTAGATGGAATGGTGGTGATTGGGGGTTCAAATTAAAAGGTTGAGAGAAGCATGTAGATGATACCAGAGGTTCAGATGATGGTAGAGAAAAAGGAATTGGTGATGATGATCTGGGTTCACTTGAGGAAGCCCTATTGGATGCCATGGATACTTGAAATTGACTCATCGTCTCTCGGAATTCGGTCATCATACTTCTCTGAAACTCTCTTTGGGAATTTTGGTGATTACGCTCCAAATCCTTCTTCAATTGATCCATCTTCTCATCAAATTGAATACCCAACACTCCTTGAATCTCAAACTGCAGAGATTGCATCTGAGATTCAATTTGTGCCTTTGTCGATTGCAAATCATTCTCCCAAGCTGATCCTGTGGTTTTCACCATGATGGTCGAGACCGAGCTCTGATACCAAATGTAGAAACTGGATCTAATTTACCAAACTAAAAAGGAAAATAAAAGGAAAAGAACAGAAATAGAGATGAATTTACTGGTTCATGACCACAGTTGAAGAAGAAAAGCAATACATTCATACGCAATGCCCTAACTCTCACCTCACTTTTCCTAATATACTCAACACAGACCATGTGCAAGGCCACGTGAGAGGCACTTGAGATCTAACTAATCTCATGCATGTGGTGCTCACGTGGGTTGCAATTAACTCTAGGCAAAAGAAAAGGAAACACAGAAAATAACCGAAAGAAATGAAGGAAATAACAGGGGATTGAGGATAAACAGTCAGGGTTCTAGCACTTCATTTGACCTTCTTAGCTTCATATATTTATCTGGGTTCTCACCATTTTTTTGGAACCAAAACTCTTGTGTTTTTTTTTAAACAACTAATGTGGGTTTCTTTGATTTAATTGTGAGGGTTGAATTGTTTTTCGCTGTATGTTTGTGAGTTTTGTGTTATCAAGCCTCATGAGTCATGCCCAAATCAACTAATTCTTCGATTATATATAATTAAATGTATATATATATATCTGCTATGGATGATGAATAATTTTCGTTTTATAGCACTATGGATGATGAATTATAAGCCTGCACAAATTAGGAAATATGGGTTGAACTGTTGCAAGAGGATACAAATTCAATAACACTGATTCCAACTTTTGCAGGCCGGATACAGACACATAGATTGTGCTAATTATTTGACAATGAAAAGGAGGTAAATTTCTGTCCTTTTGTCTATATTCTTTAAGCCAATGCCTTCTAATCCAAAATTCCATAGAAGTATTCATTAGGCCATTAGAAAAATATCACTTCAGCCAAACATGGCATGTAATGCATGCCAATTTGTAGCATTCATAGTACCAATCAATCCAATTGTGCGTATGTACAGTTCTAAATTATTCTGTGTTAGGATTGCTTGGTATACATAAAAGAATAGGTATACGTTCAGTCTCATTCTCATTTTATACCTGGTTTTTATGAAATGCAATATAATGTAATGTGAAAACATCTATGGACATATAAGACTTGTTCACATATAATCCACAAAACCGATTCTCAGTCTTCAAAACGAACCCTTATGTTGAGATTTTGCAGGTAGGATTGGCTCGTAAGAAACTATTTTCTACTGGGATAGTGAAGCGTAAGGAGATTTGGAAGTTCTATCCAAACCCCTGTTTGGTAACAACTTTTGACGCTTGTAAGTGATTATAAAACTCTGAAAGTTCAATAAAACAGTGACAAATCAACTTCTACAATTCAATCAAAAATTGTGATCGGTCAAAAGCTATCCAGGACAGCTTTTCACCAAAAGCAGTTTTATGACATTGAATTGCAGAAGCAAAAGCTGTTGCCAAACGGGCCCTAAGGGCTTTTTACTTGTTTTTCAATATATAAATGGGTGAAATAAGAAGATTGAGTATGCAATATCTTTCATTGTTAATTAATTTAGTTTCCTATTTTATTCAAAATTAAAAATAAAAAGTTTTATGTAAGAATTTCAATTCAAGTTTTGTAACTTTTACTGTCAAATCAATAAGTGCAGTGACCATGCACCTGAGGACGTCTCAAAGGCGCTGAGCAAGACGTTAGAGGACTTGCAACTTGACTATATCGATTTATATCTTGTAAGCATTTATATGGAGTTGGAGTTGGATGTGGAGCCTGTCATTGGTGTTAACAACCATGACCACTCTCAACTTTCTCCTTTGGATGTGTGCAAAGTGGATGGATGTGAAAAGGGCTGTGATAGCCCCCTTGCTGTGTCAGGTTCAAAATCTTTTGGAATCGATTGGAGGCCTGGCGTCTCCTTTTTTGATGCCTGACAAGGTTGTGCAGCCAGCTTGTTACAACTTGTCCCCGTCTTTTCATGATGTTCCTGAATCTCCGAGGTCTGTTCTTAAAGGGGGAGATATTGAGGATATTTCTGGAAAGCTTTTTAGGAATGAGGATGAGGCTCTCCAAGTGCTAGGAAAATTAGCAAATGCAAAGAAGCTGGCAAAAGAACTCCTAATTAAATTAGAAAATTAACAAACATGCAGAACAAGAAAAAGCCAAGTAATGTAAAAGGCTAAGGAAAATTTCTTATTAAATAAGTGAAAGTACTCACATCATCTTCGGTCGTATCGTCTAAAATTTGAGAAAAGCAATCTCTTTTATACGTGTTTTTGGACGAGTCTTCAAGTAACCTCGTCCACCCCAACAAGAGAGGGAACTTCGTCGGAGACTCAAAAGCACTTCCAAGCTATTCAACTGCAAGCTTTGGGATATGATCTAGTGCAAAAATCTGCAAAAGAAATTAAATAAATTTATTAGTCTTATGTTTCAATAAGGTAAACATAAGCTTAATTAAAAAAAATTGTTTACTAACCCAAAAAATTAATGCTTATCATCAGAGAATAGGATTGCCCCGATAAATTGGATACCGTCAGGCTAGCCTTACACTTCTCCAAGGAAATATGGAGGTGCGTCAATAAGGCTGCACACGACGTATATTGTCCAAATTCGTGCAAGTTTTTCAGAAGAGGTAGAAAACTAAGGGAAATTAGAGTTTTGGAGTTATATGACAGCACAAACGAGCCAATAACGTACAACAAGAATGCTCGAACATATGGTTCGAGATCAGAACAATCGCTATCTATATGTTCTGGAATTTGTTTAAAATTTTCTTTTAATCATGAAAATTAACGGTGGCAACCTTACGTTTGCCGCCCTCAAATTGTTTTTTCAAGTATTTTTCGCAACTTGCTGTCTCTTTAAGATCAATACTCGTAACTGGCTTGCCTTCTACTGTCAAACCAATTAGGTAAAGAACGTCTTCCAAACTAAAAATTAGTCAGTGTTTATTCACTAAGAAACAACGCTCCTGTACCGAAGAGCAGTCAACTAGTGAGGACAACATGCGTTTTAACATGTGCTAGATCCAACAATCTAGCAAAGCCATTATGTTCAATCTTTGTTTGGACTTTATAATCGCATTTCCATTTTCCAATGTTGTTTACGTGATCTTCTACATTTATTTATGTGGTCTTCCACACTTGTCTATAATCGCATTTCCATATCCCAATATGCGATTATGTACTTTTTATAGACAAGTAGGGAAGACCACGCAAACAACATTGGGAAATGGAAATGCGATTATAGAGTCCTAAAAAAGATTGAACATGCAGACTTTGTTAGATTGTTGGATCTAGCTTATGTTAGGTATGACAAACGCATGTTGTCTTCACTAGTTGACTGCTATTTAGTACAGGAGCGTTGTTTCCTAGTGAATAAACATCGATTAATTTTTAGCTTGGAAGACGTTCTTTACCAAACTGGTTTGCCAGTAGATAACAAGTCAGTTACGAGTATTGATCTTAGAGGGGCGGCAAGTTGCGAGAAATACTTGAAAAAACAAAATTTGATGGCAGTAAACGTAAGGTTGCCACCGTTAAGTTTTCGTGGTTAAAAGAAAATTTTGAACAAGTTCTAAAACATATAGATAGCGATTGTTCGAATCTCGAGTCATATGTTCTAGCATTCCTGTTGTACATTATTAGCTCGTTTTGCAATGCCAGATAACTCCAAAACTCTGGTTTCCCTTAGTTTTCTACCTCTTCTGAAAAAACTTGTACGAAGTTGGACAATATGCGTGTGGTGCTTCCTTGTTGGCGCACCTCCATATTTCCTTGGGGAAGTGCAAGGTTAGCCCGACGGTGTCCAGTTTTTTGGGTCATTTCTATTCTCTGATGATAGATATTAATTTTTTGGGCTAATAAATAATTTTTTTAAGCTTATGTTTACCTTATTGAAGCATTGGATTAGTAAATTTATTTAATTTCCTTTGCATATATTTGCACTCATTATATCCCAAAGCTTGCAGTTGAATTGCTTGAGAGTGCTTTTGAGTCTCCGACGAAGTTTCCCCTCTTGTTGGGGGTGGGCGATCTTACTTGAAGGCTCGTCCAAAAGCACGTATGAAAGAGATTGTTTTTCTCAAATGTTAGTCGATATAGTGGAGGATGATGTGAGTACTTTCACTTGATTAATAAGGAATTTTCCTTAGCCTTTTACAGTACTTGACTTTTTCTTGTTCCGCATCTTTGTTAATTTTCTAATTTAGTTAGGAGTTCTTTTGTCAGCTTTTTTGCATTTGTTAATTTTCCTGGCACATGGAGAGTGATGGTCTGGTAAAGCTCGAGCTTTAGGTGTTTGCAAACTGGGGGATTTGTTGGATGTAGGCTGTATTCCACTAGGTGGAGTGTCATCCTATGTGGCAGCAGACCAAACTAAGGGAATTCTGTAAAGCTAAGGGAGTCCACATATCTGTAAGTTGACAAAACATGCATTATTTAACTTGTGTGTTAGATACTTGGAGCCCGTCTGGCAATGTTGTGGGAATAAGAGATTTTGTTTCTTTAATAGATTTTCGGAGAAGACAGCAAATTACTGCTTCTGATTTAACTATGTTTTCAGCTTTAAAGTGGATTCAGTTTTTGAAAAAGCTACAAAAAAGTTTTTGCCAAGTGGACTCTCGAATCTCTCTATCATCCCAAAAAACGAGTTGTAGGTCCCAAATAAGTTGATCCAAATGGGCTCTTAATCAGTTTGCTATGCATTCATTACTCTACTGACTCTTAAGTTAGATACTAATTCAAGTTCTTTGGAAGTTTCATGTGTCTCGGCTAGGCTGTAAGAAATTTTCAAAAAACCGCCTCGACCGACCGAAACTGATCGGTGCAGGTGGTTTTGGTCGCTTTCAGTATATGCAGTTAGTTTGCGGTTTTTAAAGTTAAAAAACTGATTATTTCGGTTCGATTTTCGGTGTCTGCATGAAATTTCCGCGGATCGACCGAAAACCGACCGAATATTGCCCTCATATATATAAATATATATATATATATAAAATTAGATATTTAAATACCTCTTATTATTTGAAACCCTAGCAGCCTCACTCTAATCTCATTTAAAATTTTAGAGAGACCGAGAGTGAGCCCAGCCTCTAGAAGGCGACGCCGTCACCAGTCACACCACCGGGACCAACCACCGGCCGCCGCCGCCTCCACCATGACGAGGTCTCTCTCTCTCTCTCTCTCTCTCTCTCTCTCTCTCTCTCTCTCGGTGACTGTGTGTGTTCGTGTGAATCGTGCGTGTGTTGGTGTGGATCGATCTCTCTCTCTCGCGGTGACTCTGTGTGTGTTGGTGTGGATCTCTTTCTCTTTCTCTCTCTCTCTCTCAGTGTGTGTGTTGCTGCGATTGTGTGTGAGAGTGTGTTGGTGTGAATCTCTCTCTCTCTCGCCAATTTTTATTACCTAAAGAAGTTGATTTTCATTTTTATGGTGTTAAATATTGTTAAATGACAAGTTTTTTGGATATGAGTGGTAACTGCTATGAATGTTATTTCAATCAATTTTGCTTAGCGACTCTCTAGCCGAGATTGGTGTTAACTGCTATGAATGGTAACTGCTATCAATGTTAAATACATTTAGTCCTGGTAGTCTTTTCTTAAAGGGCAACTGCTATGAATGAAGAATTAATTGTCACTTCTCTTGATTGATCTCTCCTCCTCTCTGTTCAATTTTTAGGGTTTGTATACCCCTTTCAGTTTTGAATATATCTCTGTTCTTATATCAGGGTTCCGATGAATGGTTTTTCCCGATTTTATTCCAATCAACTTTGCTTAGAAAATCTCTTTTCCCCCAACTGTAAATTTTGCCTCATTGATGAATGATTTTTAACAAAGATTTTTGATTTTGTTTTTTGCACATTTGATTTGTAGATGGGCGATAAAAATTCTCCAATTGAGGTTGATGGGGGTAAAGAAAGGGATACAATGGAACAAGTTGCAATGGGTCTCCCACCTCTCCCTCCCAAGGTGAGTAAAAGAAAGTCTAGTGGTAAAAGGAGGTCTTGGGTTTGGGATTATTTTAGCGAAGTTGAAACTGAAAATGAAAATGAAGAGGGTAAAAATGTAGGGCGAAATGCAATTGTTGTGGAACTTCTTATGCTATGTGACCGACCCTAAACAAAATGGGACTACATCTTTGGCCCATCATTTGGAACACCAATGTACGAAATACCCATATCGGAAAGCGGAGAAGGGACAAACAACTTTGGGTTTCAAACCCAAAACGGAAGGAGACCCTACTAGTGGTCTTTTCCCGGTTACAGTTAGTCCTGATAGATGTAGGCAAGCTCTAGCCGAGATGTTGTAACCAACGAATTACCCTTTAGGTTCGTGGAAGGTGAGGGGTTTTGAAAGTACACGTGTGTTACATGTCCAAAATGGGACTAAGATCCCAAGCCGAGAGACCATTGCGAAAGATTCTTATAAAGTGTATTTAAAAGAGAAAATGTTGTTGAAAAATGCTCTCAAGGGGCAACGGGTTTGTCTTACCACGGACACATGGACATCTTTGCAAAATTTGAATTATGTGTCTAACCACTCATTTTTTTGGTTTTAGAACTTATCGGGGAAGTCTCTCCATTGGAAGGTAACCCAACAATTGTGGAAGATGTGGAAGATTAGTCCTACTTGGTGAGATGCCTCTTGAATTTAATATCTCTCTACTTGTCACAATAAAAAATAAAAATAAAAATATTCTTTAAGATCTCATTTTTATCATTTATTCATTATTGTAGGGTGAACAGAAGATCACTTTTGGGCAAGATGGACTTGGACTGTTGGACGTTTGAAGTTTAATATTGGATGTTTGAAGTTTAATGCTGTGAGTTTTATTGGACTTGATGATGTTTCATGTTTTTGTGTGGTTAAGACTTGAAGTTTCTTTTTGTTTCATGTGGTTTTTGTTAAAGACTTGTTTTAAGTTTTTATTTGGGTGGTGTTGGACTTGAAGTTTATGTTTGTTTGATGTTTATTTGGGTGGTGTTGAAGTTTAACTTTGTTTAAGTTTCATTATTTTAGTTTACTGTGTTTTTGAGTTTTTATGCTTGGTAAGTTGGGTATTATATATTTTTGCTATTGTAGGCCTAAAAACGTATGTTAAGTAAACTTGTGTTGTTTATTTGTTATTGTAGGCTCAAAAAACATGTTATAGGCCCAAATGGCCCAAAAAATAATTATAAAAAGGCCAAATGGAGATTTTATGCTTGTTAAGTTGGGTTTTATATATTTTTGCTATTGTAGGCCCAAAAACATATGTTACGTCAACTTGTGTTGTTTATTTGTTATTGTAGGCTCAAAAAACATATGTTATAGGCCCAAATGGCCCAAAAAATAATTATAAAAAGGCCAAATGGCCCAATAATTAGTTCAAAAAGGGCCCAAACATGGGCTCATTGCAGCAGCCCAAAATCGACCGCAGCACCGAAAATTGACCGCTACATAAAGTGGTTGGCAAAAATTGATCGTTTCAGGAATGAAATGAAAACGATTCTTGATATAGAAAAATCGATTGTATTGGTTTGGCGTGTTTTATAGCCCAAAAAACCGATCGAATCGACCGTTTACACCCCCTCGGCTAGAATTTAGTGCCTGCTCGTGAGATTTCTCTTAGCTATGACTTTGCCCCAAGTTTCAGATTTGTATAATAGTTCTATGGCCTGTTTGGTAATGCTCAGAATAAGATCTGACTTTCTATTTTTTTATTTTTTTTATTTTATTTTATTTCTATGAAAACCAAGGTTGTGTTTATATCTGGTTCAGTTCTAAGAGGTGAATTAAACTGGGCACAGACTTCTATGCAAGAAATGAACATTCTACCAAAACTTGAATTTATAGAATCGGTTCACCAAAGAACCAGTTCTTTTACTTTCCAATCAGTCCCTCATGTAGCTTGTTTAAACCTTTCAGGGGTATTCACCATTGGGTTCCCCGGGTACATAATTTATGAATGGTGTGAACCATAAGGCTTGGGCATCCTATAATAAATACTGTGGCAGAGAAATTAGGGAAAACTCCTGCACCAGGTTGCTCTTCGCTGGGGTTTACAAATGGGTCATAGTGTTCTTCCTAAGAGTACTCATGAAGTAAGGATCAAGGAAAACTTTGATGTCTTCGACTGGTCTATACCTGAGGACTTGTTCGTCAAGATATGCCAAATTGAGCAGGTAAATTGTTACTTCTTTTGTTACCTTTTCTAATCATTCAATTTACGAGTTTTTTTGTTACCCTCTCCAATGGGAGTTGGCATTTTTGGTTTGCCAAAACACCATTTTAGCAACTCGAATAGTATTTTTAGCGACCCAAATGGTTCTCTCGCCATGGATGCACTCCAATCATAGTAGGCGAATTGAGTAGGCATTTTAATATTTTAAGTATTTTGATGTATGTGCCAAGTTACCCTCCAAGTTTGCCACTCACTGTCATAAAGTGGCATTTTCCCACCTATTTTGCCATTTTTTGCAGTTACGTAGGGTGCCTCTCAAAATGGCTCCTTCTTTGGAATTGCTCTTAATTGTGATGCGCTATAGTTATGGTGATAGTGTGAAGATCAATGTTAATGATTATGTAAAATATTTGAATATGCGAATTCTAAAACATTGTTATGCGATGATGTGTTTTCAGATATTGTTCTACGTGCACAGTTTATTCTCCTATCTCTTTCCCTCTTCATACTAAGGCTTTGTTTGGTTTAAGGACTTAGAGAAGGAAAAAAAAAGGGTGAGGAAAACAAAAAAGAAATCTAATTTCCTAGTGTTTTACTTCATGCCCAAATACAATTTGAAAACAAAATATTTAACAATGCTACAGAAACTCAAGAAAAGAGGAAGATGAGTGACTTGTAAAAAGAACTCAAACTTCTTCACTCTATTTGCTTCTACGTCCTATTTTTCTCCATGTTTTTATAATTTACCAAACAGAGATTAAGCGTTTTGCTCGGTGTCTTTTTTTCTTTTCCCTCGCTAATCCACGAACCAAACAGAGCCTACCTTGTGCATTTTGTGAGCATTAGGAATTTATTTCGGGAGTTTTTGATTTCTATTTCTCACAATTATCTTTAAACTACAAGACAATCGAGGATATCTGGAATGGTGATGGCATGTGAGCAAACAGTCGAACAACAGTATCAGAGGTACTGAGGATTGCTGTCCACTTCGCTTCCAGTTCAGGATGAACTTGTTAGTTAACTAAATAAAACAGTCCTTTTGAGCTGGTTTTGACCTCTGTTGATATTCTGCATTTGGCTATGTAAAATTGAAGTGGAAATTTTATTTTCTGGAATGTAATGTTGGTTAGTCAATACATATAATCACTTGTCCCTCTAGTTAGAAGATATGAGTTGAACCATTTGGTTTTTAGATCCCGTTTGGGAGCTCTTAGGAACAAATAATCACTTTTAACTGAAGGCTCCGTTTGTTTTGATGTAAGGTGAATGCATTTTTCGTAAAACATTTTACATTGAAACAAACGGAGCGTTAAGTGATTATTCTAAAGGTTTGCGAATTGAGACCATTGGAACAAGTTGTTTCACAGCTTTATTAGGAGGATGGCCTGTGCATTGCACGTAGGGGTGGCAATCGTGTCGTGTTGGGTCATAATCGTGTCGTGTCATAATCGTGTCGTGTCATAATCGTGCCGTGTCAATAATCGTGTCATTTCTAAACGTGTCAAAAACCTAAACCCATACCCGTTTAATGCAATTCACGTGTCACCCATTTAACCCACCAACCCGCGTACTGAACAAGCCGTTTTCTCATAACCTTTTTTTTTTTTTCCTTGTATAACATGACATATTTAATATATTGATTTCATGTAATAAAAAACCAAACATAGAGGGAAAAAAATGAAGAGGCACGATTCCAAGAACACAAGTCTTCCCACCTAATGTACCAACTACCAACAAGTCAACGACAGTAAATGATCAATTGTTCCAAATTTAAACTAATTCAGTACAATATAACAATATCTAACTATTATAAAGGTAGGACTGTAATACTCTTAACTCCACTTTTTCCTCCAAAAAAAAATAAAATAATAAAATAAATAAATATTACTTGCTTTTAAAAAAAATGTATTTCAAAAAAAAGTATATTTCCAAAAATACCCTCTATAATCGTGTTAAACGGGTTGACCCAATTAAAACATGACCCAACCCGTTTATTAATCGTGTTAAACGGGTCGACCCGTTTATGACCCATACCCGTATAAGCTAAACCCAAACCCGTTTAATTCGTGTCATATTCGTGTCGTGTTGCCGTGTCGTGTCGAAAATTGCCACCCCTAATTGCACGGATGTCAGATTTGATAAAAAATAAAAATAAAAAATGAAATGTATGTTTTTTTAAATGTGTACACGAAAGAGAAATAAGCTCTATTAATTCTTAAGATGGTGTTACAAAAGAGTAATGTTATGTTTCCCAAATTTTCATCCCTAAAGTGTTTCTCAAATGATATGGCAGTGAGGCAGGTAAATAACTTCCAATCAACCTGTGTGTAACTTAAATTTATAAGCATTGTGTGTGTAATATTAATAATATTGTGTAATAAAAGTAAATTTCTCATTTATAGGAATGTGTGTAAAACTCAATTTATATCAATGTGTTTTAAGGCATGGGTGTGCGTAGATTATATTTATAAAAATAGTTTGGGACAATTGGTTATGGGTGTGTAGTAAAATTAAAATTTTAAGCATGTGTGTAAATTAAATTTATCGGCAACCCCGCTTTTTCAAGAAAATTTACAAAATACAAAAAAACACAAAATAACAAAACAAACCCAAAAAAACACCAAAACTGAAAAAAAAAAAAAAATTAAAGAAAAAAAGAGGGAAAAAAAAAAAAAAAACGAAAACAACAATACAAACCCAAAAAATATAGATTTTGAAATTACACATACATGCCTATAGATTGAATTTAGATGCATGCTTAGAAATTAAATTTTATTATACACACATGCCTAAATTTAATTTATAGGACATAAATGTGATTTTATATATGGTATTACACACATGCGTGTATATTGAATTTTGTATTTTGATATGATCAACCCCACTTTTTCAAGGAAGTTAAAATTTAAAAAAAAAAAAAAAAAAAAAAAAAAAAAACAACAACAAAACAAACCCAAAAAACACCAAAACCAAAGAAAAAATCAAATAAAAACGAGCCTTGTTTGGGAACTAAAAAAACCCCAAAAACAAAAGCAAAGCCCAAACATAGCATAGCCAAAATTGTTGGCTTTGGCTCATTAGTACCTTGTAAGTTGTAAGGAGCCATCAATGAATTAGTGTCTTGTTTGGGATTAAAAAGAAGAAAAAAACAAAAACACAAGCCAAACTTGGTTGTGCCAACAAGTCCCTTACATTAGTGCCTTGTAAGGAGCCATCATTGTTGACTTGTTGTCCAATGAATTGGTGTCTTGTTTGGGAAAAGAAAAAGAAGAAAAAAGTAAAAGACAAGCCAAACTTGGTTGTGCCAAACAAGTCCCTTTCTTTTTTGAACCAATGAATCCTAATTTTTTTTGGTAAATATTTTATAAAAAGTTGATTGAATCCTCATTTTAATATTAAATTTTTTTTCTTCAGAAAAGTGACCTAAAGCTAATTTTCTTCTTGAACTGACGAAAATACCCCCACACAAATCCATAAATAACCAAAAAAATGTGTATAAATGTAGGAAATTGTAGTATTTGAGAGGAGAAAAATGGTAAAACCATACAATTAACAAAATGCCAAATCAGGACAATTGAAATTGGAAATAGGCTCTTTTACATGAAGGTGTAGATATCCGGTACATTTAGGCTTTATTTTGTTCATGGATTTAGTGAGTGAAAAGAAAAAAAAAACATATAGGAAATCATTTTCTTTTACATGATGGGTACTGGAGGGAGCTTAAAGCATTGCAACGTACCGCAAGCATTACCCAAACTTCCGAGTAGTCCCTCACGTTGGCAGCCACCAGTACATGATGGTCTCAAAATTAACATTGATGGTGCTGTTTTTAGAGAGCCTTGAGGGTGCTGTCATCCGTAACTCACAAGGAATAGTTTTGTTTGGGGCCTCAATTTTTATCCCAGGTGCATGTGTCTGATGCTCTTGTTGTGGAGTCTTTAGTAGTGTTAAAAGGCTTTTGCAAAGGCAGCTGAAGTAGGTTTTAGCGAGCTCGTGGTTGAGTTGGATGCGCTTAGTGTATGTTGTCAATGGGCTGAATGCTAGTGAGGAGTGTCTCGCAACTCGATCACGGGCATATCATTGAGGCTGCAAGGGCCGTGTTGATTAAACTTCATGCTAGAGAGATTCGGCAGGTGAAACGAGAGGGGAACAGGGTGGCTCATGCCTTGGCCAAATTTGCTAACCACACTGTGGGGAATTACTGTGTTTTAATGAGTTACCAGAATGTATTCAAACTTTTGTTCTAGCTGATCAAGTCAATGAATGAAATCCCTCTTTTTCCATCAAAAAAAAAAAAAAAAAAAAAAAAAAGATCTCCAAGTCTAAAAAGTGATTATTCTAAAAGTGAAACCAATGGGCTATTTGTTTTTCGCCGTAATATATGACGCACAATGCCACTCATATCGCGCCATCTAGTTCCATTTACTAAGGACCTGTTTGGTTGTCAATTTGAATTTAAATAGTTTCATTCAGATTTCATGTTGAATCTTGAAGCAAAAATCATCACTATGAATAACTCTATTTATAAAAATAGTACACTTCACCATGTTCCTTCTTATTTGGCAGAATGCCAAAATTTGTGATTACAAGCATCATTTCTGAGATGAGCATCATATTTCTAAATGGAACCATTCAAGCTCACAATTTTCTTTATAAAGTTTTATACAAACGATAGAATGCAGTATTGCATTGAAGAACAACCAAACAAGTTATGATTCAAGCAAAAAAAAAAAAATATACTAATAGATTTATGGTAGTTCAAACCAGTAAGACTGTAAGGGATCATAGCCATCAGCCTTGTGTACAAAAATAAAACACACGACAGTTTTATGATTTCTTCTGTGTGTTAAGTTTTTCGGTTTTTGTGTTCGGATGATTTTTGTAACATGGATGACGTGGTGATTTTTTTATATAACAAGGTAGGTCTATTCACATACATCAACTATTGCTAAGTAATTCATTTTATATTCATTTAGGCTCTATTTGGTTCTTAGATTTAGAAAGAAAAAAAAATGAGAAAGGAAACTAATTTTTTTTTTGCTAAGAGAGAAGGAAACTAATTAATTCACTTGTGTTATCCCTTATGTTTTTCTCCATGCTTGAATAACGTTAGAAATTAAAAAATATATATATTTATATATATATATATATATATTATTGAAATATTATAGTTCCAAAGAAAAAAGGGAGTTGCTCACAAAATTCAAAATTTTAATTTAATCCTAGCTATATTTTCTTTTCTTGATTTTCTTCACCACTTTTTCATTAACCAAACAAAGAAAAATGTTTTCCTCTATGTTTGTATGTTGTTGTTTTTTTTTTTTTTTTTTTTTTTTTTTTTTTTTTTTCTTTTCAAATCCATGAACCAAACAATGCCTCGCAGAAAAAAGAGATTATTTTCTATACAATTAGTTAAAGATCTTGGCATAACTCAAGTGGAAAAAAGCATAGATGGTTCTTCAGCTTTTGCATACTGGGCTAATGCTTTTCAGATTCAACAATGATACATATACACACTAAATGACTGCTGGGCTCTGGCGACGGGGGTGTGCAGGGAGCGGGCTGGGGCTGCCTTCTTCTTTTGTTGCAGGGGCTACAAAAATTTTGAATTTTTTGCTTAGAAGGGCATGTGGGTCATTTAATGGGTCATTTGGTGTGTATATGTATCATTGTTGTTTCAAATTTACTAAACAGACTTTGGTGCAGCTGAAACCTCAAACGCAAACTTTGGGGTTTCAACACTATTGATTAGGATTTGCTTCTTTTCCTTTTACAAATTCATGATATTGAAGCACTCTATGAAGCTTTATATTCGTCTCATTCCACCAGATTTCAACTATACTCTTTTTTTTTCCCCCTTCACTCAGCTTGCTTGGCGACATTGTGGTTTTCAATTTTCAAAATTTTGGAAATGAAAAGTAATTTATGTTTTTGTTGCAAAAAAAGTGAAAACGAAGAATTGAGAACTGAAAACTTTTTTGTCTTCGTTTTCTAACCTAGTTTTGTGTTTTTTTTTAAAGAAACAATTACCAAAATATGTTTTCGTTCAAGACAAAAAAATGAAAATAATTATCGAACACATTTTTTAGTTTTCATGTTCATAACACAAACAGAAAATTAAATATTGCAATGTTACCAAATGGGCGAATCCTTGGAGGATCTGATTATTTTTTCACTTTTGGAAGAGAAAAAAGAAAAGAAAAATAACTTAAGCATAGAGATACCAATTTTTTTTTGAAACAGTTATGGAGAGATTCGTTTATTTTGAATAATTATGATTTAATCTTCAACTCACTATATGTGAAACACATAGAGTAGACACACATTTTCTTTGGGTCAAATACATGACCTATACCAAGAAAATCCTAAAAACTATCAAAGATTCTTTCTCACCCAATTCAAAACCACATGTTTCTCCCTAAGAGAATTGAATTAAACAAATTTTGTTCTTAACACTGTTATGAAGACTTGGGGTAATTTGGTAATTTCAGCTTGCTCCCTTCGTGAACCAGACAGAGCCTTAAGCTCGCCATGGCCAGAACTGCCATTGAAGTTCTTAGAGAGCTCAAAATCTCAACTATCACCAAAGCTTGTAAAAGCTACACCAAACATACTATGTTGTAGAGGAAGCAAAACTGGTCATTTTGGTGTTGGTCTCACAAATTTTTTATGGAGAGGGCAAAAAGATATGACCTTTGGACGATTTTCCGGCCACCCTCGACACGCCGACGGCGAGACCAGTCACCGGACATGGCTAGACGCGAATGTGGCTTCGGGTTATATTGTTTTGTATTCGGGTCGGGTTGTTTTTAAAATAACCCATGACCAGCTAAATGAAACGGTGTCGTTTCGTTTTGGATCGGATCCTACCAGATTCGTTTGTGTCAGGCCGGGTCAGGGTATGGATCCAAACATGGGTAAATGGGTCCGGTTATTTCCCTTAGTGTATATGGTTAACCCGTTTACGTTTGGGTCGGGTTAATTCGACTCGCAAACTATCGAACCTGGACTCTCTTGAGTCTATAAACGGACTACCTGTTTTGGATTGGGTCGGTTCGGGCTGACCCGTGAACCTTTTATTATTGGTTAATTAGGTTATTTAATAGTATTAATTATTCTGTTAATCCTAATTAGTAACTTAATAAACTATTTAGGTAATAATTAGTATTTTGTTTATTCTGTTAACTAAGACTAGTGTTTCTATAGATTATTAAATATTTATTTTGTATTAATTATTCTGTTAATCGACTTTTATTGCGAATACCGCAAAACTTTTCAAAGTAACCCAGCTCTGAACTATTTTTTATGTAAAGTAGAGTCCATTACATTTCCAACGGTATATCACAACCTCAATTTGGAGTTTGTATGCATTTTCTGTGAATTTCGGATGAAATAGGGCCTTTTCGCGAATACCGGAACCTCTGGGGGTCTAAATAGCATTATCTGGACAAACGAGGAGCAGTGCTGCCGCGGCACAGGCCCACTGCCGCCGCGGCACAGGCCCAGTGCCGCCGCGACACTCTCCTCCAGAATAGTCCATTTTTGCAATTTATTTTGGGGGTCCAATTCGATTAATTAGAAACCAAAACGACATAGTTCTATGTTAACAGGTGTTTAGGACCAATGAGAGTACTTTCTAAATCCCAAAACCACCCCACATTGGCCTATATAAACCCCCTTTGACTACTCATTTAGGGGGCAAAAATACAAAGCTTAGAAAGGTTGTAGAGTGAAAGTTGTAGAGATAAGGTTAGAATAGAGAGAAAAGAAGCTTCCTTCTTTGATTTTCAACAAGAAAGTGAGTTTACAACCTTGTTTTTACTTCATTACTTCTCTTTATTTCACATTCAATACACCCAACTACCATTTTAGTGATCATTTATGAGAGAGAAAGCTACTTCCATGTCAAAAGTCACCATATATGAGTGAAACATCAAGCTATAAGTCCAAGATCATCATGAATATCATCTATTGATTGCTATCTACTTGCTTGTTTATATTTGTTTATCTCCTCTTACCTCATTTCTTTTTGTTTTTCTTTATTTACTTACTAGTCTATCATCATCTAGATGATGACATGAAGTTTGAGGTGAGTGAATCCTTATGGATAGTAGCTCTTGACCTCAAAAACATGTTTGATGGATGATGATTTCAACTTCAATACATTCCTATGTATTCTTGAAGTTGTCTTTAAAATGAAAATAATACTCTCCAATAATCTTGGAGGTTCTTGATGTGAGTTAAATGTTGAAATTTTAAGTCGTTATAATCTTCATTAAGTATTGAAAATATGCTTTCAAAACCCCCATTTCAAACCCCCCCCCTCTTAAACCCCTAATTTTGATTTCAAAAAATAAAACCCTAGCTTTTCTCAAAACTTTCAAAACAGTGATTAATCTGACTTTAATGATTTCTCTAGAACTCAATACTTAATGTATGAATGCAAGACCACTTGGAAAGTCTTCCTAATTCATTAGAGAATACCCATGATTTTTGGTTTGACTTGGAGATGCATAGAAAGACCCCATTTTGGTCCAAACATTCTCTCCAGATATTCTGCCTTTGCTGTCACAACAGTTTGGTTGATTTTCAATTTGTTTTACAGAAAACTTTTCCAAACGAGGTGGTCCCAACTCATTTTTCCCTTGAACTTTAGTGTCTTAGGAAACGTTCTGTATATAATGGGCCTCTCGATCATTTGCTTTCATTTTCTAAGATTTTTTGACATTTCAGTCGACAGTACGAACTCTGTTTATGAGTAACCTCTATTGTTCATATGATTTCTCTCAATCTGTAATAGTTATTAAAAATTGGCTTTTGGGTTGTATTCTAGACACAATAAGGAAGATCTCCATAAAAAATTATGCATTGAAACATTCCTAACCCCTCTTTTCAATATCCAAATGATCATATCACTGTTCTGTCAACTATTCACAGCAAGTATACTTTTACTTCCATCCTTTAATTTGATGCTTACATGCACTCCAAATTAGCTCATTGACACGAGAATTTTCTGTGTGCGCTTATGTGTTATACCCAAGTGTAGGTAATCGTGCAAGTAGTAAACTGGATTAAGTCCAGGTCGATCCCACAGGGAAGGTGTTAAACTAATTACCTAGATTAATCTCAAACAAGAAAATAAAAATCAATATTTTTAAAGGAATTGTAGAACACAAAGTTCTACAGCTTATCAACTACTTAAAGTAAAGCAATTAAACTAGATTAAACTAATTACTAACTAACTAATTAAAACGATGATTTAAAACGTGTTTTTTCTTAATTAAAAGGAATGTTGGGATTACACGAATCCACCGCGACCTAGCCATCTACCATGCAGTTACGTTGAAGCTCAATGGAGTGCATTTTCTACAGTATTCCGTATTTCTCTTAGGATAAAGAATCCATAGTCCTTTCATGACCGGGACTATGTCATCACAGTTAAGTTTGAAATACATAAAAGCGGTTTGGATCAATAGTTAAGACTCGTACCTACAATGGTGTTAGCATTGAGGGTGGTTTGCAAAATGTATTGAAGAAAAATGCCTTAAGGCTTTGAGTTTAAAGACTGTTTTGACAAACTGAGCGTTTTGGGACAGTTTGATAACGAATCAGTAAAGCAGAAAGTCTAGGAATACTACATAGAATGTCCTCAAGAAAAATGGGGTTCGATCGATCGACGGGCTTTCGATCGATCGAACATCTTCTCCTTTCGATCGATCGAACTATCTTCGATCGCTCGACTATGTCTCTGGTCTGATCGATTGAACTAACTTCGATCGATCGAACACAGGAATTATTCTGCTGCATGGCAGAGGCTTGAGATCACGGTTTCATCGTGATCTCCCAACCTGGGGACTACTCAGACATGGTCTGGAGTGTCACAGTGTAGTTTTTAACGTAAATATCCATTAAAGGTTTGTTTGTTTGTGTTTTAATCATAGAAACTAAGAAAACTAATGGTGTGAACTACCTAGCATGCAAAACTATGAATCTAACAGATTAAACTAGTTTAAACTATGTGCAGAATATAAATAAACTGTCACGCCCCGACGTAGCATAAATATGGAAAGCGTTTAATTTCCTTTATGGACCCGTAGGTCGCGACAGTTTGAAGGATCGATTCCGTCCCAAACGTCGAACAACATAAAACCATTAATCAGAGTAGGGCAATCAAGGCTCAAGGCTTATAAAAATTTTCTAACTTATTACATCCTATAGTACAGGGTTTACTAAGGCACAGACCGCCTTGAAATAAAACAATAACTTAAAGTCTATTACAGTCATCCTTATTACAAACCAAATCATAACACATAAACATAAAGCATATAAGGGTAACATCTCTTCTCAGCAACAGATCTTAATTAGCATAGTCATACGGTTCTTCTTGATTATAACCTGCAAAGCCTAGACACGAATGTCCAGGACGCATCAACGCCGTCAGCTTCAAGAAGCTGGTGAGTATTAAAAACATAGCTTTGAATGTAAAAACATGCCCATTTACCTTTTTCCCATTTCCATTTAAATACCACAAGTTTATATTTATGATAAAGAGCTTGTTAGAAAAAAAACAACCACAACAATAATTAAAAGATAAATTCACACATATGTGACCGTGTATGAGAACAATGCACCATCTCATCTAACCGACTCTTTTCTCTCGACAAAACCCAACAACCCTCTATCCTACTCCTGGTATCTTTGAAATACTAAGATAGCCACACTTTAGCAACGGGGCGCCAGGGAGTGTCCAGTTTGCCTCACACTTTGGTCCGGGGTACCAGGGAGTGTCCAATGCCTCACACTTTGAATACCCTAACCGCCATGCAAATACCGGGGCAACCCCCACACAGGTATCCAGACTCGAGTCATTCAGGGAGTGTCTATAGGCCACACTTTAGCACTTCCATGGGTGCCAGTGAGTGTCCAAGTTCGGCTTCACACACTTTAACGCTTCCATGGGCGTCGGGGAGTGTCCATTTTTGCCACCTTCGCATTTCAAAGACACCCTCATCCTCTTTTTCAACTCCAACCACAATCACATCCACAACCACAACCATAACCACAGCCACAATTACAACCACAACCACAACCACAACCACAACTCAAACTCATACTCTTTCCACACAATCATTACTCTTTTCCACACTATCATTACTCTTTTACACACTACCAACACTCACCATGCATGTACAACTGACTCCACATGAATGTCATCAAACTTTAAACATAAAGGAATTCACAGAATTAAAGAAATAATACGCGTACGGGGATTGAAAATTCGTAATTCATTGCCTTAATCATTTTAAACATAACTAATAGCATTCTAAAAACTGCTACTGAAATCCTCGTTTTCTGTCCAAACGGTGCAGAATCTGAGAAAATTGCATTAGACAAAAAGTGTGCAGAATCGAGTTTTTCTTGGGACAACGCGGGCAGAACCTTAAATTTCATTCGTTTTCCTAACAAAAATCTGAAAACAAAATTCTGCTACTGTTAAAATTAAAAGAGAAAATATTAGATTGAATTTCTAATATACTTTTTCTGCTACTGTAATCCTCATTTTCTGCCCAAACGGTGCAAAATCTGAGAAAATTGCATTAGACGAAAAGTGTGCAGAATCGAGTTTTGCTTGGGACAACGCGGGTAGAACCTTAAATTTCATTCGTTTTCCTAACAAAAATCTGAAAACAAAATTCTGCTACTGTTAAAATTAACTACCTAAATCAGTAAATAAGGAATGAGTTACATTTTGAGTGAGTTAGTAATACTCACCGTGATATAGATTGAAGAAATTGTTGAGACAGAAATATAATTACGAAATTCCCGAATTCCAAGCTTTGGCTATGGAGGATTGAGCTCTTCTCTCTCTCTACGAAATTGAAGAACTCTCTGCACTCTCTAAACTCTCTGTGAATTCTGAAATGTGTTGTGATGGAAGTGCAGAATGTGTAGTGTGGTTGGGTGTATATATAATCAAATACCCACTAAGAAAACATTGGCCTAACCCTCCACCCAATCTCCATTAACCTCCATATAATACCATGAATGTGCAGATATGATGTGTATACACTCCCCTTTATTCTCCACTACTGAAAGTAAGAGGTAGGTGAAGATGAGGTGGGTCAATGTGTGTTTGGGTAATCTAGCTTATGGCATAAGGACAACACACATACTACAACATTTGCCAAACAAGACCTAAGGGAAAAGCATCAGCATTCATAATTGAGTATAAATAAATTTGTTCAATCATTTACTTCCAAAATTCTGTGGAAGTTTAACACTACGCGGACAGTTTTAAACCTACACTGGTATTTTCGTGACACGGTGTTTATCACAAAAATACAGAGAATTCATTTTAACGTTAGAAATAGTTTTCTGATTTTATAAAAATACAGTTTGAGTTTAAAAGAAATAATTCCACCGTTTTGAAATACAGTTTTGAATTTTAACACAGGTATTGCAAGTTTTTATGAAAATTGCATTTTGACCCCAAAAGTAATTTCAATTAGTCAAGAATTAAACTTTTCACATAAGAATCGAAATTAACATATAAACAGACAATATATATTAAATTTTAAATATGATAATGCAAATGATAATGAAAATAAATTTTAATTATGATCATGCAGGAAAATGCAGGTTATTACACCCTTCCCCCCTTAAACAGGATTTCGTCCCCGAAATCAAGACTAACTAGTCATGAAACAACTCCGGGTACTTCTTCCTCATATCAGCTTCAACTTCCCACGAGGTTTCATTCTCGTCGTGGTGATTCCACTGAACCTTCACCAACGGAATATCCTTATTCCTCAGCTTCTTGATACTCTGATCCAAAATCTTCGCAGGTCTCTCCTTGTAAGAAACGCTATGACTCGTCTCAATGTCGTCATAACTAACCACATGCGAGGGATCTCGTATGTATTTCCTCAACATACTCACGTGAAACACGTTGTGAACCCCAGACATCTTTGGTGGTAACGCCAGTTGATAGGCCACTTTCCCGATACGTTCCAAAATCTCAAACGGTCCAATGAAACGCGGAGCTAACTTCCCTCTCTTGAGACCAAAACGTACTACTCCTCGTGTTGGTGAAACCTTAAGAAGTACGTGATCTCCCACACTAAACTCCAAATCTTTTCGGCGTCGATCAGCATAACTCTTATACCGGCTCTGAGCGGTTCTCATCCTTTCTTTGACCAAGGAAATCTTCTCGTTGGTTTCTCTAACCAAATCTGGTCCCAACAATTCCGTGTCCCCAACCTCTGCCCAACACAATGGAGAACGACATGGTCGTCCGTACAGTGCTTCGAACGGAGCCATACCGATACTCGTATGATAACTATTGTTATAGGCAAATTCAACCAACGGCAAGTGTGTCTCCCAAGATTCTTCAAAATCGATCACACAAGCCCTAAGCATATCTTCCATGATCTGATTCACACGCTCAGTTTGTCCATCTGTCTGAGGGTGAAAAGCAGTACTCATCTTGAGCGAGGTTCCCATAGCTTCTTGCAAACTTTCCCAAAATCCAGAAGTAAAACGTGCGTCACGGTCTGACACAATCGACACAGGTGCACCGTGAAGTCGCACAACTTGTTGTATGTACATCCGGCTCATCTTTTCCACCGGGTATGTCATACTGTAAGCAATAAAATGAGCTGACTTCGTCAATCGATCCACAATTACCCAAATAGCGTCATGATTCTGCTGTGATCGAGGCAATCCTACTACAAAATCCATCGTTATATGCTCTCACTTCCAACCAGGAATAGGTAGCGGTTGCAACAATCCTGACGGTCTCTGATGTTCGGCCTTGACTTGCTGACACGTCAAACACTTGGATACAAACTCGGCCACATCCTTCTTCATGCCTTCCCACCAGAAATTCCTCTTCAAATCTTTGTACATCTTCGTTCCTCCCGGGTGAACTGTATACCTTGATTTATGTGCTTCTTCCAGGATATCCTTCCTTAACTCTCCATCACCGGGCACGCACAATCTATTCCTGCACCGATACCCTCTATCGATTCCCACCTTCCATTCTGTCGGGTCCTTCTCTGACATCTTTATGAACCATGATTGAAACTTCTCATCTTCTTTCTGAGCTCCAATAATGCGGTCAATGAGAACAGGCTGTAGGATAAGACATCCGAAAAGTTGTCCTTCTCCTCTTTCAGCACTCTGTACATCAAACTCTGCCAACGTCTCCAATGCTCGCCATTCTCTCACCATTAAGGAGGCGATCGTCTCACGAGTCTGCCGACTCAAAGCATCAGCGACCACATTAGCTTTACCAGGGTGGTATTCCAATGTGAAGTCATAATCTTTGATCAACTCCATCCATCTGCGCTGCCTCATGTTCAACTCTTTCTGTGTGAACAAATACTTCAGACTCTTGTGATCGGAGAACAAATCAAACTTCTCACCGTAGAGATAATGTCTCCAAATCTTGAGTGCAAATACCACTGCTGCCAACTCCAAATCATGAATAGGATAGTTCAACTCATTCGGCTTTAGCTGTCTAGATCCATAGGCTATAACTTTACCATCTTGCATAAGTACACATCCTAGTCCTTGATATGAGGCGTCACTAAAGATAGTGAACTTCTCACCAGGCTTGGGTATTGCTAGTACTGGTGCGGTAGTGAGTCTCTCTTTCAACTCTAGAAAGGCTCGCTCGTGCTTCTCTGTCCATTCGAATTTCAAATTCTTCTTCGTCAATCCAGTCAATGGTGCGGCTATTTTAGAGAATCCTTCAACAAATCTTCTGTAATAGCCTGCGAGTCCAAGAAAACTCCGAACTTCTGTAGGGTTGCTTGGCCTAACCCAGTTGGATACAGCATCGGTCTTGGACGAATCCACAGAAATTCCTTGAGATGACACCTTGTGTCCCAAAAATTTCACTTCTTGCAACCAAAACTCACACTTACTGAACTTAGCATACAAGTGGTGGTCCTTAAGCGTCTGCATCGTAATCCGAAGATGTTGCTCGTGTTCTTCTCTTGACTTAGAATAGATCAAAATATCATCAATAAAGACGATGACAAACTGATCTAAATAAGGCTTGAACACTCTGTTCATCAGATCCATAAACACTGCCGGGGCGTTCGTCAATCCAAACGGCATCACCAGAAATTCATAATGACCATATCGGGTTCTGAAAGCAGTCTTAGGTATGTCTTCCTTCCGTACCCTCAACTGATGATATCCCGACCTAAGGTCTATCTTGGAAAATATCGTAGCTCCTTGTAGTTGATCAAATAAATCGTCAATCCGAGGCAAAGGATACTTGTTCTTGATCGTCACTCGATTCAATTCTCTGTAGTCGATACACAGCCTGAGCGTCCCGTCCTTCTTCTTCACAAATAACACCGGTGCTCCCCAAGGCGATGTACTTGGACGTACAAAACCTAGGTTCTCGAGCTCTTGAACTTGTCCCTTCAATTCTAGTAGTTCTGTGGGGGCCATTCTGTAGGGAACCTTGGTAATCGGTACGGTACCCGGTATAAGCTCAATACAGAACTCTATACTTCTCTCGGGCGGTAATCCAGAAATGTCTTGAAATACTTCTTCGAAGTTCTTGACTACAGGTATAGATGATGCTGTCACCTCTGTACTGACGACTTCGATGTTGGCTAAACATCTTGTGAGGAACATATCTCCCGAAGGGTTACATTGAAAATCAAAGGGTTGATTCTCATTGTCGGAGAATGTAATTCTCTTCCTCGCACAATCCAACTTCACTTGATTCTGAGACAGCCAATCCATTCCTAGGATTATGTCAAACTCCTTCATCGATAGGACGATCAACCTTGCAGGGATTTCTTGGTCACCTAATCTTAAGGGACAATCCTTGCACACATGTCCTAAACTGACCGCAGCTCCTATTGGTGATGTAGCCTTCAAAGCTTTCTCTAAGCGATGAGGTAAGATACCCAATCTCCGAATTGTATTAACAGATATGAATGATAGAGCAGCACCCGTATCAAATAATACTCTAACATGGGAGTTAAATAGAGTCAATGTACCTTCCACTGCTTGCTGATCAGGTTGAGCTTCTCCATGATCTCCTTCTTCATATTCAGCTCCATCATATCCCGCGGCATCAGGAATAACAGCATTCAAGCGGGTCTGACTTTGTTGTCCATAAGTTGCTTGCTTAGGGGCAGTGCAGAACCTGCTGATGTGACCTGGTTCACCACAGTTGAAGCAGACTATTCCTGGCTGAGTAGCACGCCTTGGTGCCCTGCAGTCCCGAGCCACATGTCCAGGGTTGCCACAGTTGAAGCACTTTACACCACTACTTCCTTCTCCTACTCGGGGTTGAGTCGGATGGGTAATAGCTTGTGCCTTCTTGCTCCCATCAAAGTTCCTCTTCTGTCCTTGGGTACGATTCATTGGTGGTCTATTCCCAAAATTACCCCTCTGAGGCGGTCGGAATTCGAATTGTTTACGGTATACTCGAGCATCCTCTTCCAGGTCGGTAGCCAGGCCGACTAGTCCTTCAAACGATTTATCTAGGTGGCCGAGAGTCAGGCGACGAATCTGCGGTGCCAACCCTTGGTTATACTTCCGGATCTTCTTCTCCTCAGTATCAACCATGTGCGGGGCAAACCGTGACAGCCTCTCAAACTGTGTGGTATACTCTTGCACCGTCTTGGTTCCTTGCGTCAGATCCATGAATTCCTTCTCTCTTCTGTGCCTCTCCGTAGCCGGGAAGTACTTCTCCAGAAATCTTCCTTTGAACGCTGTCCACGTCATCCCCATCGCAGCTGTGTTTCCGATAGTGGCTATGACCGAGTCCCACCAATCTGCAGCGGCGTCGGTCAGTTGAAAAGTAGCCAATCTCCTCTTGTCCATCTCGTTGCATTGGACAGCTTCGAACATGCGATCCATCTGTTTTAACCATTGCTCCGCCTTCCAGGGATCCGTGGTACCCGCAAATTGCTCGGGTCTGAGCGCACGGAATCTTTCCAGCAGCTTATCTCCCGTCTGGCGGTCTCGTTGGTTTTCATTCGCATTACTAACCCTCTCGAGACGTCTAATAAAAGCTTCAAATATTCCCGTGGGGTCGGCAGCCTCGGGCGCTTCTTCAATCAGATTTCTGTTCCTCCTTGGTCTTCCAGCCATTCTATGCATGATAGGGGTAGTAGAATGAGAAACATGCATGCAACAGTACTATGACGAAAATTTTCAAAGTAGTATATATCACTATAACACATACTCGTATTATCACATAAGCATACAATAAACTATATATTGAGTACATATAACACGTATTCGAACTAGGGCTGTCTAATAGCAAAGAGGTTGTATTCTTATCCTCTAGACTCTAGTTGTGGGCCATACTGACTTTTCCAAGATTTGACTTAGGAAGTTCGTCAGTGCCTAAGCTATTAATGAGGGCTATGGTATGCTTTAACTCCTTAGAAACTCGGCTACTATATGTCTGTAGGGGCATCATAAGTTATGGTTATCTCGGCTAATCCTAAATGAATATGTCTGAAGGTATATGAAAATTGTTATCATTCTTGTCGATGTGACAAGACAAACGGGTAATCATTTCTATGATAAAACCATCTTAGAATTTTAGTTTCTGAACTAAGGGTAATCCGTACTAAACTAACACTAGAACTTGGTTGTATAGCTTAGTAAAACTTAAGGGTAACCTATGTCACTAATCTATGGCGTGAATAACTGAGCCTGGTCAATCTAGAAAACCTATGGCTCTGATACCACCAAATCCTGTCACGCCCCGACGTAGCATAAATATGGAAAGCGTTTAATTTCCTTTATGGACCCGTAGGTCGCGACAGTTTGAAGGATCGATTCCGTCCCAAACGTCGAACAACATAAAACCATTAATCAGAGTAGGGCAATCAAGGCTCAAGGCTTATAAAAATTTTCTAACTTATTACATCCTATAGTACAGGGTTTACTAAGGCACAGACCGCCTTGAAATAAAACAATAACTTAAAGTCTATTACAGTCATCCTTATTACAAACCAAATCATAACACATAAACATAAAGCATATAAGGGTAACATCTCTTCTCAGCAACAGATCTTAATTAGCATAGTCATACGGTTCTTCTTGATTATAACCTGCAAAGCCTAGACACGAATGTCCAGGACGCATCAACGCCGTCAGCTTCAAGAAGCTGGTGAGTATTAAAAACATAGCTTTGAATGTAAAAACATGCCCATTTACCTTTTTCCCATTTCCATTTAAATACCACAAGTTTATATTTATGATAAAGAGCTTGTTAGAAAAAAAACAACCACAACAATAATTAAAAGATAAATTCACACATATGTGACCGTGTATGAGAACAATGCACCATCTCATCTAACCGACTCTTTTCTCTCGACAAAACCCAACAACCCTCTATCCTACTCCTGGTATCTTTGAAATACTAAGATAGCCACACTTTAGCAACGGGGCGCCAGGGAGTGTCCAGTTTGCCTCACACTTTGGTCCGGGGTACCAGGGAGTGTCCAATGCCTCACACTTTGAATACCCTAACCGCCATGCAAATACCGGGGCAACCCCCACACAGGTATCCAGACTCGAGTCATTCAGGGAGTGTCTATAGGCCACACTTTAGCACTTCCATGGGTGCCAGTGAGTGTCCAAGTTCGGCTTCACACACTTTAACGCTTCCATGGGCGTCGGGGAGTGTCCATTTTTGCCACCTTCGCATTTCAAAGACACCCTCATCCTCTTTTTCAACTCCAACCACAATCACATCCACAACCACAACCATAACCACAGCCACAATTACAACCACAACCACAACCACAACCACAACTCAAACTCATACTCTTTCCACACAATCATTACTCTTTTCCACACTATCATTACTCTTTTACACACTACCAACACTCACCATGCATGTACAACTGACTCCACATGAATGTCATCAAACTTTAAACATAAAGGAATTCACAGAATTAAAGAAATAATACGCGTACGGGGATTGAAAATTCGTAATTCATTGCCTTAATCATTTTAAACATAACTAATAGCATTCTAAAAACTGCTACTGAAATCCTCGTTTTCTGTCCAAACGGTGCAGAATCTGAGAAAATTGCATTAGACAAAAAGTGTGCAGAATCGAGTTTTTCTTGGGACAACGCGGGCAGAACCTTAAATTTCATTCGTTTTCCTAACAAAAATCTGAAAACAAAATTCTGCTACTGTTAAAATTAAAAGAGAAAATATTAGATTGAATTTCTAATATACTTTTTCTGCTACTGTAATCCTCATTTTCTGCCCAAACGGTGCAAAATCTGAGAAAATTGCATTAGACGAAAAGTGTGCAGAATCGAGTTTTGCTTGGGACAACGCGGGTAGAACCTTAAATTTCATTCGTTTTCCTAACAAAAATCTGAAAACAAAATTCTGCTACTGTTAAAATTAACTACCTAAATCAGTAAATAAGGAATGAGTTACATTTTGAGTGAGTTAGTAATACTCACCGTGATATAGATTGAAGAAATTGTTGAGACAGAAATATAATTACGAAATTCCCGAATTCCAAGCTTTGGCTATGGAGGATTGAGCTCTTCTCTCTCTCTACGAAATTGAAGAACTCTCTGCACTCTCTAAACTCTCTGTGAATTCTGAAATGTGTTGTGATGGAAGTGCAGAATGTGTAGTGTGGTTGGGTGTATATATAATCAAATACCCACTAAGAAAACATTGGCCTAACCCTCCACCCAATCTCCATTAACCTCCATATAATACCATGAATGTGCAGATATGATGTGTATACACTCCCCTTTATTCTCCACTACTGAAAGTAAGAGGTAGGTGAAGATGAGGTGGGTCAATGTGTGTTTGGGTAATCTAGCTTATGGCATAAGGACAACACACATACTACAACATTTGCCAAACAAGACCTAAGGGAAAAGCATCAGCATTCATAATTGAGTATAAATAAATTTGTTCAATCATTTACTTCCAAAATTCTGTGGAAGTTTAACACTACGCGGACAGTTTTAAACCTACACTGGTATTTTCGTGACACGGTGTTTATCACAAAAATACAGAGAATTCATTTTAACGTTAGAAATAGTTTTCTGATTTTATAAAAATACAGTTTGAGTTTAAAAGAAATAATTCCACCGTTTTGAAATACAGTTTTGAATTTTAACACAGGTATTGCAAGTTTTTATGAAAATTGCATTTTGACCCCAAAAGTAATTTCAATTAGTCAAGAATTAAACTTTTCACATAAGAATCGAAATTAACATATAAACAGACAATATATATTAAATTTTAAATATGATAATGCAAATGATAATGAAAATAAATTTTAATTATGATCATGCAGGAAAATGCAGGTTATTACATAAACAGTAAAGAAGTAACCTGGAATGGAGAACTTTATAAAATCTTAGAGTAATCAAGCTATGTAACCAATAATCAATGGAAAACCTACAAAAACATCAAGAAAAACTCTCCTCTCTCTCTCTCTAAAAACTGATAAAAATAATGTGGGCGTCCTTCTGGACGTATACAATACGAGTATATATACTAAAAACCTAATGCTTAGGGTTAAACGTCTATTCTGCTGCGTGCGCGTAAAAATATGATAAAAGGCATGTTCGATCGATCGAACAATTCTCGATCGATTGAACTCTGGAAACTTCGAGCGCTTGAGCTTTTCTCGATCGATCGAACCTTCGATCGATCGAATGGTCTTCAATCGATCGAACTCTGTATTTCAGCTTAATTGTCTTAATTAGAATTCAGCACTTCCTTTTATCGTTATCTTTCAATCCTTCACACAGCAACTGTAGTCTGCACAAATTACAGCTAAAACACACAACTTATCATAGATTAATCATAATGTGTGGAAACTGGCATTGTAATTCAAATTGCAAATAAATCAAGGAATTGTGAACTAAATCAATACATTTTCTTCTTTTAGCGCGGTTGTATTTTACAAATACTCCTGCTTGTCACAACCCCCAACTAGCGATTTGCTAGTCCCTAGTAATAGAGCTAAAATAAAAAAACAAGCTAAACTAATACTACAATGACTAAAATAAAATAAAATAAATTAAACTAAGGTAAACTAAACAAGAAAGAAACTACCTAACTCACTTTCTCAGGAATCGCGGTTGCATTTAGCAAATGCAACAAGCCGTTAAACCCCTAGGTTCCCCTAGTGGATGAGTGTTGTCTCGTGAGGGTTTGCAGTGAATATACCCACAAAATTCTCAAATTTTAAGCTCTAAAAGATATAGAATAACTTTTGAACAGTCCCTTCTATTCAACTATTAATTTAGCTCTACAAGACACATCATCCTCATTCAAACCATGAAAGAAATACACATGCTCCTCATGTCACCAAGATAAAAATAACATATGCATTACATCCATGTATCCGTGTGTGTGTGAAATTAACAGCTATACATCAAACTTTATTTAGAGTTATTTAGACTATCATACCTTTCAGAACTTGTAGTTTCAACTCAAGTCTCACATGGTTATTACACTCAAAAATGAACATCTCACAGAAACTCGGTTAATAATGATCGCACAAGATATGGAAGCTTTGATAGGAGTGATTTTTCGGATCCTAATGCTTCCATACTCGACTCTATAAAAGACGAACATTTAGAGTGTATAGTCTCACGAAAAGAATACTACTTACTAGAGGAGCGAAATACCGTGGATAACTCAAATTACACGTTCATGTTTAAACTAAGTTGTTAAAAAACATTAAGACTTTGACTTGACAGTTTTTATTTAGCAAGGTAGAAATGAAAGAGTAAGAAGTTGCACATCTTTATCATGTGATTGAATTTAGTAATTTCCTCATTACTTACTTCCAACCATCCTCTATATTTATATATATATATATATATTTAACCTGGACTCCAACTTCTTTCCTTTTCTCTTTTATGCAGCCCTTCCCACAACTACTCCCTCCTCATAACATGCTTCAACAATTTAAACATTAGATGTGCAATGGGGTTCATTGAGGTCAAAGTATAAGAGTAGGGGTTTAGAATTTTATAATGGCTTTGGCAATATTTACTAGGTGTGGGGTTTAAGAACAACACAAATTTAGAGTGTTGATACAGGTATATGGAAAGGTAATGAGTAAATAACGATGGCTTAAATCATTTTCTCAACTTCTTAATTTTTAACACTTAAATGTTCATTGAGTTTAGTTGGTAAATCCTGAACGTTCTCCCCTAATACGCAGCCAAAATGAAGAAATAGAGACTATTCAACGAATTTAATCGCATATTCAATAAGAACAATTTGAATTTAATGTGATAATTCCCTCAAAAGTAAAGATTGGATTCAAAAGCTCACTAAGGGTAACTAGTTTCCACTACTTTATTCCTTAAAGTACGAAAGTCATATTAACTCATGTTTTAAGTCCTTTGCATAGCTATTAACACGTGCAAATGATTTGGATACAAGAATGGTCAACATATGCTTCTATCCTAGAAAAACTAGAAAAACGCGTGAACTTAATTCATAAAATGATGAGAATAAAATGGCTGTGTCATTGCTTGATAACAGCTAAATAGAAGTGAAAATTCACAATTATTCTACCAATTTAATTCAACAACTTGGTGAAATTTTAAAATTTTGTAATGGAGATTGTATGACCTATGCAATAAATAGAGTGGTCCAGATTGTTAAGTAAAAATATGAACAGGTGATTAGGTGATTATCTATCTACATCCCACCCCCAACTGAAAATTGCAATGTCCTCAGCAAGTGATTTTCAAAAATAGATAGAGAGATATCACCTGACATAACATCGTAAGAATCGCAAGTGTAACAACCTGTACAGAAAGCATACAAACTCCAAAAAGATATGAAATATAGCATCAGATCCAAACATAAAATAGAACTAATCACTGGAAATATACTAAAGTGAAAGAACAGAACAGTGATGATATATTCCATATAAACTAAAATCCAAAATGTCCACACCAACCACAATAAACCAAATATCCCAACAGTATCCCACAATATACAACAATCCAACTAACAACATCCAAATCCAACCATAGTGTCCAAAATATCCAAACAACCATATAACGAAAAATCACAAACAACATCGATCCAACAGAAACTAGACATCATCGACGACATCCGATAAAATCTCAATAAATACATCGGGAGCATCCCCACCACCACCCTCAGCAACAGTCGTAGTAGCGGTCGCCGGATAGCTCACAATCGTGGCAGCTGGAGTAGAAACAGATGTGTCAGCCACGACAGGAGGAGGTGGAAGTGGTATCTCCGGAGCAGGCAGTGTCGCTGATGTGGATGGATCAGTAAGTGGTACAGAAGCAGGAGGATCAGAAATAGATGGTGCTGCGGATGTAGATGGAGCGGAAAGATCAATCGGTGGAGCTGAGGATGAAGGACCAGTAGGTGCAGAGGAAGATGGGCCAGTGGTGGGTGGTGGAGGAGCCGTGTGAACTGACTGATCGACGCCAATCTGGATCAAGATAGCCTCCAGCAGAGTCGTCATCTGGTCAACCTTGCCCTCGAGTCTAATCTGGGCCTCTCTATCCTCTAGTAGCAACTCATGAATAGTCGGGAGAGGCGCAGACGAAGACTCTCCCTGGGCGGGAGCCTGAGACCGCTATCTCAACTCGAAATGGGAAACCTCCTCTACTGGATCACCCTCCTCATCAGAATCACGCTCCTCAGCCTCTGTGGGCGTCCCAGAAGCAGCTCTCTCAGTGTCTGTGCCTCCTCCCCGTCTCCTCTTTTCTCCAACCTTGGCCTTGCCTTTACCTTTTCTCTTCCTCTTCTGCGCATCGGACCGGCGGGAAGCTGTCTCACCAAAACGACTGTGAGACTGGGCAGTCGCATCACCTGCCAAAGGAATGAGACCAGCATGCTCAATCACCCTATGAATGGCCCAAGCACCCTTCAGGTGCTTCTTAGCCTGAATGTAGCACGTAGGGTGTCGCATGAAATCAATGTATAGGCGAGGTAGACAGACTGGCTGCCCTGTCCCGATCGCGTCTAAGACACGAGCATACCACGCCGCGATCTTTTCTCGGTAGGAGGTCACCAATAGGCAATTGCTTAGGGCGAGGTGGAGCATATGGTAATTGTCTGTGAGGTGGAGGTCGGGAATGAGAGCCTCGCCATCCCATGCTGGAATAGCACCCCTGGTGATCTCTCGGATAATAATGGTCGGTGAAAGCTGTGGTGTGTCGGGGCGATGTGGACATACACAATTAGGTACCTCCGGTACCCCAAGAGCAGTAGCGACAGTAGTCGGACTGAAAATGATCTCTCGTCTGCGAAAGAATGAGCGAAGGGTGAATGGAGCAACTGGATCCCGGATCATCGTCGCACACGCCTCCCGTATCCAGGACAGATTGACGTACTTTGCCTGGGAGAGTAATGCGTACCACTGGGGCATGGCTCGGATCCGGGTAAGACACCACAGAGTAGAAAGCCAGGCAGTCTCAAGGGGTCGCTCGATCATGACCTTCCGCAACTGGATGTACCGAGTGAACCAAACACGGTCTTCCTCGTTTCTGAACCCGTGATCTGGAACTGGGTCTGGTATAGAGAGGTCGAACGGCTTGGATTTATGATACCCTGTGATCGGATTCACTTTAAGGCCCTGAAACGGAAGAAACAAACAAATAAATCGTTAAAACGATGAAAACAGAAAACAAAAAGAAACTGCTGCACTTCGATCGATCGACGGTTGTTCGATCGATTAAGAAAAATGTGAGTTCGATCGCTCGAGCCGTGTTCGATCGATCGATCGAAAGGAGTAAGGGTTCAATCGCTCGAAACCAGTTCGATCGATCGAACACAGCGAAGTGGCAGCATCGACGATTGAGAACGGGAAAAGCCCGAAAACAACAAATACACAAAAAAAAAACAAGGACAAAGAGTTAAAAATAACCAATGGGGGGCACCCCCATACGAATATGAAATGGAAAGAACAACTCGGGGTGACTCGGGGTCTCACCTCGAAAGACGCGCTGGGTAGAGGGTGCCGACGATGCCACTGATGATCTGGGGGACCAGGAGCTCCTTAATTGATGTGGTTTGAAGTAGGGGAGGCCAAAATCGTGGGAGCCTCTTCTGTCGTCGATCGCTTGAGGTTATGAGAGAGATAGAGCGACTGATGAAAATTCTGAACGACGCCTCGTTTAAAAACAGGTTTCGATTGATCGAGAAGGTTCGATCGATCGAATATTCGATCGATTGAGTCTTCCTCAAGCGCTCGAGGTTATGATACTCTCGATCGATCGAAATATGTTCGATCGATCGAACATAGAAATTCTACAATATGCCTGAATTGAGAAATTACACACCCCCAACTAACCAACATTGGTCTGGACATACAGAATAGTGATAAAACAGTGTATAGACAGGACATGTAAGCCAAAAACATCATCACAAAGTAGAAAATTGCAAATTTATATAAATAAATCCTTATAATAGCATCCATTTGCAACATTAGTGCCCCCAATCTTGGTATTTGAAACCTTATTAAAACAGAAAAATTAAAAGAAACTAAAACAACTTAAAAACATTGTCTAGGAATACACTTCAATTGATGAAAGAAAAACGAAATGACAGAATACAATTGAAGTGACACACTATTCTTCAAACATGAAGCTTTCCTCTTCCACAACTTCTGTCTCCGCCAGAACTTCAAAAGTGGAGTCCAAACTGGATGATTCCCTTTCCCAGAACAGTTGGAAAGCAGCTAGGACATTATCGAGCAAGTCTGAACTCTGAACGGATGGAGACAAGGATAACGGAGTGTAGTTTTGTAGCGGACTTTCCTCTTGCGGCGGAGTACCCGGAGACCATATGTATGGCCCAAATCCATGAAAGAGTTGATGTGGAAGGTACAACGGAAGAAATGGTGGATTCATAGTGATATTCCTGACAACGGAAAAACAAAAAGGAAACGACGAAATAAATTAACTAGAACAAAAGAAAGAACTAACAGGAAGAATTAAACAAAGCAAAACGAAAAGAAAAAAGAAAGGAATCTGACCTAGAATTAACCTCACTATTGGCATGATAGACCCATGTGCACTAGCAGGTAGCGGGCAGTGAAGCCGGAACAACACATAATGCATGTGCACATAAATATAAGGAACCGATGCAATGACAAGGAAGTCATCAACATATGTGAATACAGCATTGTGGCGTTCTGGCACCACATCCTGCAAATCTTCTTCTTCCCACGGCTCTCACATTGGGTCGTTTTCCCATTGTGCCAACAGTGCTTCGTCCACTTCTCCAACATAGTACCCTTCGGGTTCTCTTTCCTCTCCAGAGAGGTCCATATGCTCGAAAGGGTTGATTTGGAGGAGAGCAGGATCATAAGGGATGTACCCATAGGTCAGGTCCACTACATCATCCGTCCCTGGTCCTTGATAGGGAGAAAAATAGAATGCTATCTCGTCGGCAGTCCAAGGGGGGTTTGGATATTCCGAATCAGCCCATGACCCTATGGAATGCACATCATCGTCCCTTATTTTTAATATCCTGCAGGGGAGAGACAGCAAAGAATAGTAGATTAAGAATCGAAGTCACTTTCAACAAGACAGAAAAGAACAAAACAAGACGAAATGCAATAAAAGAAAGAGTACAACAACAACTTAAAAATGCACTTGCGCGTTTTAGGTTGAAGAATAGTCGGGCTCATCCAGTTGGATGTGCTCGACCTCGGGTTGAAAATCCTCTAAGAATGGTTTTAACATTTGGCCATTGACCTTGAAACTTCTGTCATTCTTAGGATTAAATAACTCAACGGCCCCATGTGGAAAGACAGATTTGATTGTGAAGGGTCCTGTCCACCGAGATCGGAGTTTTCCTGGAAAGAGATGAAGGCGAGAATCGTATAATAGAACTTTCTGCCCCGGCTCAAAAGATTTTTGAAAAATCGTTCTATCATGGCGAGCCTTCAACCTTTCCTTGTGGAGTTTGGCATTGTCATATGCATCTCGACGTATTTCTTCCAGTTCAGCCAGCTGGAGTTTCCGGAGATGACCTCCCTCTTTAATGTCGAAGTTTAGTGAGCATGTCGCCCAATATGCTTTGTGCTCAATTTTGACAGGAAGGTGACATGCCTTGCCATAAACTAACCTATATGGGGACATTCCCAGATTAGTCTTAAAGGCCGTGCGGTATACCCATAAAGCGTCAGTCAGTTTATACGCCCAGTCTTTTTGGTTGAAACTAACCGTTTTTCTAGTATATGCTTGATTTCACGGTTAGCCAACTCTGCCTGCCCGTTTGTTTGTGGGTGGTAAGCTAGAGCGATCTTATGGTGTACCCCATATTTCTTGAGTAGTGCTTCCAAAGGCCTATTGCAGAAATGCTTGCCTTGGTCACTTATTAATGCTTTTGGGGTTCCGAAACGCGATAAAATATTTTCCTTAAGAAAGGACATGACTGTTTTGTGGTCATTGCGTCTCGTCCACTACACCATTTGGCCACTTTTGTAACACAGATAATTTTGGTTTTCTAACGGTAATTTACCGTTGCTAATATCTAACGGTAAATTTCCGTTAGAAACGTACAAAATCCGTTAGTTATATTTAACTAGAGGTATTTTTAATTTTGTAACGGTTGTTAAAAAAATAGTAACGGACAATTACCGTTACAAATGTAGGGTAAATAAATCAAAATAATAAAGAAAATAAAAAATAAAACAAAAGAAAACAAAAGGGTAAAATATTTAGGGGGAAAATACTATTGTTGAGCGGGAGATCAGAAGAGAAAGAGGGAGAGAAAGAGAGAGAGAGAGAGAGAAAGAAAGAAACAGCGCCGCCTCCGACAACTTCTCCACGCCACCTCCGCCTCCGACAACTTCTCCACGCCGCCTCCACCGTTCCGCTGCAGCGCCGTCTCCGCCTCCGACAACTTCTCCACGCCGCCTCCGCCATTCCGCTGCAGCGCCGCCTCCGCCTCTGCAGATTCATTCTCTGTCAACAACTTCCCCTCTAGAAGAATCTCATTCGACATATTCTACAGGTCTCATTCATACTCTCTCTATTGATCTTCGCATAGTATTCTTCTTTTCTTCACAAAATAGGGTTAGCTTTTGGATTTGGGTAGTTTAAGAAAAGCCCCAATTTCTAGGGTTTATTCTTACCTAATTTTGCAATTGATTGATACGAAGAAGAACAAATGTATGACTATTAAATATAATTTCAGTGTTCAAATTTATGAACCATAGCATTAGTCTTGAATTCGTTGAACATTCTTAATTTTTTAACCTACCACAAAGGTGACTCCATTTTTCGTCTAACTTTTTTGTATCTCTACTTTTGTGGCTTAGAAATTATATTGGCCACCCTTTTCAAATAAAACTTTGGTCATTCACAGGGTGCTTATGATCTGCATTCAACCATTTTAGAGAAATTCACCAATTAGCAAAAATACAAATTTAACATAAAAAAGAAAGTAAATATATAATTGTGAGTGTGAACTGTGAAGAGATAAATGTGAGGTGCATTTGCCATTTAGAATGTTCCTTGAAACCATTGGGTGGTTCAACTTACATGTTCTTTATAGACCCCTAAAATGATCAGTACAAACTTTGATGGCATTGGCCCCCATATGTACTGAACCTAATCCATATGCTCATCTTTTCCCAATGCATCTCCTTACAATCCTTGGTTCCTGCCTGTATCCACATCTCCTATTCCTTATTCCTTATTTAGTTGCTCATCTCTTCATGTAGCTGAACTTATGGTTGCAGGTAACTATCCAGCACAGATATATATTTAGTTGAGACAGAGAGAGAGAGGCACAGATATATGATTATGCTTAAAATGTTAAAGGATCCATACTCTGTCTTTAAGTAAATTGCCCTTTTCTCTTAGCCACAATGTGATTCCATGTTTTTCTTTTAGTTTCCTGTGATAGTTTGCATTTTCTGCTGGTTTTCTGTGGATGTTGTGATTTGATCTTCATATCCTAGTATGGTTAGAAGCTAGCAGTTCAGGAATTACACAGCAAGGAGATAAACTTGGCGTACAATTCGTACCTGAAAGTTCTTAAGATATTAAAGGTAATGTGCAGAACATTTTAATATTACGTGTTTCCATATTTTCACTCACTGAGATTCTTCAAATTTTATTCATGTGGTTGCCAATAGGTTTTTACATATTTTGTGCTAATTTGCTGGTTTTGGCGGGTTCCTGTGGCTGCCATATCTAAACAACTTGTGCAACCCTTTGGTAATGCATCTCTCAGTAATAGCTTATTGATGATTTAGATTTCTGTTTTTGGTAATGTGACCTTATAATCGTGGATCAACATGCACAGTCATGTTCACTTATTTTATTTGAGAAACCTTAAGGAAATGGCATCTCTCTTACTTGCGTTATCAAGTTGGACATGGCACCTAGCTTAACTCTATCTGAGCAGGCAAGCAACAAGTAATCTGATTTGCAGCAGTCAAATATAATGTAGTGACAATCACCAAAACCATATTTCTAGGATAATTTTAAGTCAACTTTGTAGGAGTATAGTTATAGAGTACTGAAGTTCTCTTGGTGGGAGTCCTGAGTTCTTCCAGTTGGCCCTCTTCAGAAAATTTGCTAGAAAATTGTCTCAGTACTTTTTAATCTTATAGTGTCGGAATGACATTTCTCAATGCTTTCATTGGGTGCGTTGCCAATGCGTGATTTTAATGCGTCAAAAATCTCTTGTTTGAATCATGCTCTAATTAAGTCTTGAGGGCTTTGTCATTTGTTACTCTTGGAGGAGATTAGGGGCTGTTTAGGAGGGCTGCTTGGAATTCGCGCAATGCATGGAAAAGCTAGCTGTTTGTCACGCAAATCATGTCAGAATTTTAAACCAAAAATAAGTTATACTTCACAAAAAATTCATTTTCCATCAAAACAAAAGAGCAAAACACACACAGAGTGAAAAAGAGGATTTAAAATCTTTTATAAGATGAGAATATCTATTGTAACATTTACATAGGAGATGGAGGTCATAGTTCCAGACCCTTGTAAGGTGTATTCAGGTTCAGGCATGGTTGAATCCAAGTCAGTGGGAACATTTTCGCCTTTTCAAAAACAAGATAGTCACAGAGGGCTCTTCGTTGACAGGGGCGTGGGATCTCCTAGGCTAGCTAAATCAGCTAGCGCAACTACTTTTACCACTGATCTCAAGCTAGATTCACAAACCAAGGTATGTAGAGAAGTATCCCTTCCCATTGGAGAATTGTGCGGATAATTGTCTCATAACTGGGGATTATTTTATTTTCTGTTCTCTCTTCTTGTTTTTCTTCAATGTTGTTTTTTCCTTGTGCATTGTCAGAATGCAATGCCAGCAGCTGCTGGAGCTGTCGCAGCTGCAGCTGTAGCTGATCAAATGCTTGGACCAAAGGAGGATAGACATCTGGCAATTGTCCTGGTATTCTCCTGATAAGAGATTAGTATAGTGATAAGTTTAAGGACATTTTCCCCTACATTTCTATTTTAAGTGGAAGTGTAGTCAGGACTATTCTCACTGTAAAACCTTTTAAATACTCTGTAAATTGAATTTTAGAAGCTACTGGCAACTGCAACATCTATAGGGGTGCTAGAAGACACCCCCCCCCCCCCCCAAAAAAAAAAAAAAAAAAAGGTCTGTTAGTAAATAATTTTTACCACACAAGAGGGGTGCCGTGGCACCCTACACTGAAGCCTTAGTTCCGCCCCTGTCCATAGGTTTGGAGTTCTATCAAGCTTTAGATTTCATCTACCTGTATTTTGGGACTCAATTATTCTAACAAGGTGCTAATGTTTTAGGTTGGCTTGCCTGCTAGAGGGAAGACTTTTACTGCTGCTAAACTTACGAGATATCTTCGTTGGTTAGGTCATAACACCAAACACTTCAATGTTGGAAAGGTTTATTATTCTTCCTATTATTGTTCCTCTTCGGAATCCTCAGTTCACTCATGGAAATGAAGATTGATGCGGCTTATTTTTTTGGTTGTAACAGTATCGACGCCTTAAACATGGAGTTAATCAGGTATTGAAAATTGTATGACGTCTGTTTAGTTACATATAGACAAACCTCTTGCCACTATAGCCATTTGGACTCGTACATTTTTAATAGATCAATACCTACATAGGAAATTTACTTAATATATGTGCATGTATTATCTAACCGTTCTCAGACCCCGCAGTGGTGGGAGTATCGTGCACTGAGTTTGCTCTATGTGTGCGTGTATTATATTTATATTATTGATCTTCTTGATTATCTGAAAGTATTCAGAAGGTACTAAATTCCACCAATTAGCACCATATCTTTCTTCTGGTGCTACAGTTACATTGACTAACACAATATCTCAAGTCATGACTATGCTTGTGCCTGATTTTGAGGCTGGAAATTGTTACCACGTACTGCTGAATAGTGTTTGATTTGTAAATTACATTGTTCCACAATTCTTTTTATTGGTAGTATAAAAACCATCTTTTTTAATCCCCGAAAAAGGAAAAAGAAGAAGATAAGTGAGTAGAATTTAAAGAGACAAGGATTAGGTTAAACAGTACAAAAAGAGAACTACGAGTAACCTTTTTACTTGGTATGTCTAGGTTTGCAGGCTGCCCTCACTGTCTATAATTCAGATTTTACGATTTTGAGTGATACTCAAAGGGCTTCATGTGATTATCATTAGAATTGACTTTGCATTTTCCAGAATCTCACTAACCTCAATGTCAGCAGGAGATCCTCCTATATATACATAATACATGCATAACATATTTTTTCTTTTTTTCTTTGTACTAATAGATCACACATTTCTTGGAACAGTCTGCTGATTTTTTCCGGGCTGATAATCCAGAGGGCATTGAAGCACGCAATGAGGTGAATCTCACTGGAAGTATTTTTCCTTTTAAAATTATAAATGGGATTATTCTCGTAGGGAGTCTACATTCAGGGTTATTTTGTTAAAATCATTTTTTTCCTCATTCCACACATTCAACTATTATTAATCAGATAATGTTGCCTTATGGTTTTCCAATGTCCTGTGGTAATGTAGGAGCCCACTTATATTTGTGGACATCATGAGAGGGACATAATAGGTTATGATAGAAAATGATGTCTTTTTTTCTTGTTCGGTTGTTGAGATCTCACCATTAAAGATTTGGAAGTTGGAACTAGGACTAAGTTAGATAATCATGCATCTGATTGCTTTGAGAAGAACCATACGGCATTTCTTTGAACTTGAGCTCGTGACTACGTAATCCAATTTCCCCATAATGGTTATGACTTTCACAACATACATAAAGTTTTTAGGTTACTAAAATTGTCACGCCCCCAAAAAAATGAAGCGCGAGAAAAGAAAGAAATAAAGGAAGAAATAAAGAAATATACCAAAAAGTGGAAAAAGGCCATTTTGATAAATGCTGAACTTTTAAAAAATTCGTAAATAATTATACTTTTGGAATTTTCATATTCTGTCCGCGTTGGTCCATGTAAAATGTGATTCTGCACAACTTTCGTCTAATGGAATTTTTCTCAAATCCGCACCGTTTGGGCAGAAAAATAACATTTCAGCAGCAGTTTTTTTTTTGACAGCAGTTTTTTTTTTTGACAGCAGCCCATGCGCTCGAGTTTAAATCCTCAAGTTTAAACATCGATACATGCCTAATCAAGTCCGAAACAACATACAACATGAGTCTAGACCAAACGGAACTTCATACGCTCAAAATTTATGAAAACCGAGAAGCGAAAGAGATTAAAAGAAAAAGAGAGGGAGTTAGAGAGGGAGAGAGATTGAGAAGGAGAGATAGAGAAAGGGAAAGAGAAGGGGAGTTCTAAACATGCACGCACGTGTAACATTATTTTCGGAAACATTTTAAAGTACTAATACAACATAATTAAAAGAAAAGAAATACTCGAGAAATAGAAAGAGATAAGAGGGAGAGATAAAGAACGAGAGGGGGAGGGAAGTTTAAAACTTTTGAAATGGTTTAAATAACAATCACAACAAATCCGGTAATGATTCCAACATCAAAAGAACGAAGCAACACAAGAATTCTCATGATCACTACTAAAAAAAAAATGAATCCGGCAAGGATTCAAACGAAAGAGATCAACAATGCATAACACGAATCCGACTAGGATTCCAAATACAAGGGAAACTCAAACCACGAACAAAGCAATTATAATTATGTGAACTTAAGGAGATTCGACGATCTCAAAAAGTAAATACTTAATCCGAAATGAGTCTAACAGGTAGGAAAGCAAGGACTAGACACGTATCCACATGGGTTTTTTTTTTTTTTTTTTTCTTTTGCAAAACAAATCATTTGAATGTCGTGCAAATGCTATGCTTGCCACTTAGGCTTCAATGCTCAATGAATGCGATGACAATATGCACAACTTACATATTCATAGCATACGCAACATAAGTCAATATCAACCATGACTAGTTTCAATGATTAACATAATCAAGGTATAATCAACATAGAGTATCAACAAAAGAAATTTTATATAGATTTTCATAAGGATTCCAAACTAACGTCCTAACATGATTCAACACATAAAGGGAGCATCCTAAGCACATCAACTCAACACATAGAGCACTTAACACAACAAAATCACATTTAGGCATAAAAGCCCTAATTTCTCACATTTGGGGGAAATCCTAAACATATGTCTAAGTTCTCACATAAAGGTTTTCTCACTACATTTTAACCACAAATAACATATGGAGATGAAACAACAAAGAATCAACCTCAAAGTTTAGCTCCAAAGAAAATTGGAAAATCAAGAGAGCTAGCAAACTCCAAATAGCTTCAATGCTTGCAAGCAATGGGAAAGAGAGAACCCATAGAGCTCCAAAAACACTTTCCTAAGCAAAGAAATAAAAAACATAAGAAGAGAAATCAAATATTGTGAAATCCTTTGAAACCCTGATGGTTCTGTACTCAGAGTTAGATATGTCGACCGACCAACTCGAGACTGTCTGTTTAAGGACCCTGTCATGGATGGGAAAAGGTAATATATATGTTCCCTGTCTTAGTGTCTCCTCTTGAAATTCTAAGGCTATGTTTTGTTTTTTATTGAGGGAAAAGAAAGAGAACCATAAAGGAAAGTGTTTTCTTTTGTTTGGTTACCAACGAAAATCATGAGGAAAACAAGAAGGAAAAGATTTTGTTTTTGTTTTTTGTTTTTTATTTTCAAGGAAAAGAAAGTACAGTGGGACTGGGACCTGCGTAAGTCACGTTCCTCTCTTTTTTCTAGGTTACAGTAATATTTTGAAAGTTTTTTACTTTTAATGTTTTTGAAACATGGACGAAAACATACATGAAATAGTTTTCCTTCTTGTTTTCCATTCCATTTTATTTTCCCTCAATGAACCCGCAAATCAAACAAAGCCTAAAAGTCAATAAATCACTTCATTTTAGCTAAGTCTTATATGTCTAACTTTTTTTTTGCTTGATTCTGCAGTCTTCTAAAGATATGGAACTTGAACAAGCTATGTGGAGTCGTAGGTGTTTTCAATTGCCAAGAAGTCGGAATTTGGCCAATGAAACAAGTTGATCCAGACACACAAATCTCCACATCCACCAATGATACAGTTGGGGAGCATATTTTAATATTTATGTTTGGATTTAGAAATAGTTTTTATTTAAGGATAATTATGCCTATTTTGGATTATATTTTTTGTATTTAATATAGATTGATCTTGTATTTATTATGGTTTGGATTTGAGCTTATTATATATGTTTATAGTAAATGTGATATGGTTGTGATGGAAATTAGGTGCAAATAAAATTTGGGAGCATATTTTAGTATTTATGTTTTTCATATTTAAAATAATTACTAACGGATAATTTCTGTTGGTATTCTTACACATGTGTTAGAAAACAAACCGTTAGTATTTATATCCGTTAGTAATTGTCTCGAAAGTGTTAGAAAGTGTCATGTTATTACTAACGGTAATTTACCGTTAGTATTTTTGTATATAAAAGTGTTAGAAAATAAACCGTTAGAATAAATATTACTAACGGAATATTTCCGTTACGAATAATAAATTAGTAACGGTAAATTACCGTTAGTAAACATATTACTAACGGTAAATTACCGTTAGTAAAAATAATTTTCCTAACGGAACATTACCGTTAGAAATTCCGTTAGAATTATTAGCCACGCTCTATTTCTAACGGTAAATTACCGTTAGGAATAATTTTACTAACGGTAAATTACCGTTAGTAATGTGCCCTTTTGGTCCATGAATGGCAATGGAAAGTGGTCTTTCCGGGTCACAGTATTCAACTTTCGATAATCGATACACATCAGCCATCCGGTGGGGACGCGTGTTGGTACCAATTCACCATCTTTGTTTGGGATAACCGTTATACCAGCTGACACGACTAAATAGTTGTGCGCTCTTGTGCAATACCCAAGTGTAGGTGATCGTGCAAGTAATACTGGATAAGTTCAGGTCGATCCCACAGGGAAGGAATAGGGAGAATGTCTACTAAGTTATGACCTAAAGAAAAGGAAAAAGATGAATATATGGGTGAAAGTTCTAACGAATCCTAATTAATTAAAATAAACTAAATAATAATCTAAAGCATAAAGAAACATAACTAATTAAACGAGTAAATTAAAGGTGTTGGAAATACGTGAATCCACATTGATCCTAACCATCTACCATGCATACTCATTAACGTTCTATGGAGTTCATTCCTTGTCAGCATTCTGTATTTTTCTTAAGATAAAGAATCAATAGCCCTTTCATGACCGGGACTACATCATCACAGTTGATTTAAAATACTTGGAAGACGGTTTAAAACAATGGTTATTACTTGCACTCTAAATGGTGTTAGCATTCAAAGTGGTTTTCAAAAGTCATTGAAGAAAAGGCTTTAAGGCTTTAAGTTCTAAAAACTGTTGTGACAAACTGAGCTTATAGGGACCATTCGATGACAGATTTCTAAAACAGAAAGTCATGGAATACTTAAAAGAATAATCTCAGGAATTAGCAAGTTCGATCGATCGAAGCGCTCTCGATCGATCGGACAACATCATCCTTCAATCGATCGAAAGGTGTTCGATCGCTTGACTGTGGCTCTGGTTCGATCGATCGAAATACCTTTGATCGATCGAGACCAGGTTTTCTATGTCATACATGGCAGAGGCTGGAAATCAATGTTTCATCACATATTCCCAACGTTTAAACTATGGAAACATGATTAAACTAATGCAGGAATAACAAAACATAGCAATCATTAACATCTAAAGTAATAAACAATCAAATAAAGAAAAAGGAAAGGAAAAACCTGAATATAATCTGATTATAACTTGAAATAAACTTGAAATCTTCAATAATCTTCAGTAATACAATAGAAAAGAGGAAGAAAAACATCAATCTAACCTATTCTACTCCTGATCTAACCCTAAAACTACCCTAAACTGCTATTTTCTGCGTTCTGGAGCGTCCTCCCTTCGTCTGGCGTCAAAACGACTTATATATAGGGTTCCCGCAGAGTGTACGCAACTTTTGGGTGAATATAAAGTTCGATCGATCGAGCTTAGTTCGATCGATCGAAGGTTCGATCGATTGAACTCTCCTCAATCGCTTGAACTCTCTGATTTTGACAACTCTACGCACTGATGGAAGAATGACCATAACTTTTCACTCGGACCTCGGATTGACCTTCTGTTTGCGGCCACGCGACCGTAACTCAAAGATATACATTTTATATCTCTGGGTAAATCTTCCAAATCTGAAGTCTTCATTGTCAAAAATGGCGTTTTCCTAGCTGCTTCTGTTGTTCTCTTCATCAGAATCACTTTCTTTAGCTCCACTTCATTGATTTACATTCTAATACCTATAAAACAATGCAAAAAACATATATTTTAGCATTAACACAATAAAAAGAACATTTTTATTAGAATGCACCTAAATATAGGGACTTTGGGGATAAAAGTATGCATAAAGAACCATGTAATACGCTATGAACATGCACTTTTCACCTCGAATCACACCCCCCAACTAGCTCGTTGCTAGTCCCTAGCAATGAAGCGAACTACAACAATGTTTATCTAACTCTAAAAATTGAAAACAAAATAAAGTAAAATTCCTAACTCACTTTCACAGGAATCGCGATTGCATTTAGCGTGTGCAACAAGCCTTTAAACCCCTAGGTTCCCCCTAGTGGACGAGTGTTGTCTCGTGAGGGTTTGCAGTGAATCTACCCACAAAATTCATGTTTATGGTAATAGTTCTCGTTTAAATGTTTTCAAGAAATATTTTCTCTCTCATTTAGTAATATAGTTAAGCTCAACAATCTCATGAAACTCTCTAGTAACCTATAGCAATGCAATACACACATTACAGTTAATCTACTATCAAAGTCATTAGAATGTTCCATACCTATCAATCTTCAAGTGTGTGTGTGAATGGACAACCCATATACAAAACTTTAATTTCAAAGCTCGCATAACCTAAGATTCTATCAAGACGTTCATTTTGACTCAACTCTCACCGGGATTACACTCTCCAAATGAAATCACTTCGAATTAGGTGTAATAATTATCATTCATGATATGGAAGCTATAAAGAGTAAATGTGAATGGAATCAAATGCTTCTCATATCTAAATAGAAAAACGGACATTTTAGTGCACAAAGTCTCATGAATGGATACTTTTCACTAGAAGAGCGATATACCGTGGAGAACTCTCTCATTACCTTAACTACAAATCCAATTTACTTAAAATCATCAGGAATTTGAAAAAGATGTGTGAGGTGTAAGAAGAAAGAAGTTCGTGATTTTCAATTGAGTCAAAGGATGTGATTGGAATATCTACTCTAACTTTTCAAAACTTCCCACATCTCCAATCTCTCTCTTCCTTTTTCTTTTATTTTTCACACTCTTCTTTTTATTATTATTATTTTTTTCTTTTGTAACAACCATTGGCATTTTTTTTCTTGTTATTTTCATGCTTTTTTTTTCTTCATTTTTTTCTTTGCCAACTTTCCCTTATTCACACAACCAAACTTCTTGTCGCGTCAACACATCTCAATCACTCCTAGATAAAGAAAAGAAACTCAAACTCGTAATATAGAGTTAGGTATGAACTTTAGGATTGTGAGGACAAGGCAATTATGATGAAGGCTCAAGAGGTGAAGTAAAGGAATATCATAAAGGTAGGCCAAAGTTGTATTATGCATGTATGGTCAAATGATGACCTAAATCATCTTCTAAGTTAATAGGATTATTTATTTCAGTAAATTCAAAAGCTCTAAAATTTGGTAAATCCTGAACGTTCTCTTCTAGTAATCAGTCAAAATGAAGAAGAAAAATGAGACTTACAACGAGTGAATATGCTTTTCAAAAAGTGAGAGTAATTTTCTAAAACCCTCAAAAACAAAGAATGGCACAAAAGCTCACTTGGGTAATTAGTCTCCACTACAGTCTCTCAAGACACCTAAGCTATGCTTACTAATCCATTATAGCTAAGTACAAGGTTGTCACAACGTGCTCAAAGTTGTTTGAAGATAAAAGGCATAAAGCATACTATAACTAAGATAGTAAAGAAACTACCATAGTATATCACATAGTAATAACATACAGAAAGTAACACTAATGCATCATAACTAACTACATTAACTATGAGAGAAATACAAGAACCATTTTATTATCTTAAAAAATAAAATTTTAAAAATTTTAAAATTTTTGACATTTTTAACTTACTGAGTCATGTTGCTATGTTGCTAAGCAGGTGTATTGACATTAAAGCATAAAAACAAAGAAACGAGGCATGCAATGACTCACTCCCCCCAACTAAAACTAAACATTGTCCCCAATGTTCTAAACTAAGCACATGGACATATGTAAAGTAAAGCGAGAGAAGGAAGGATGTTACCTCGAGGCATTAATATCCATATTTTTTTTCAAGTTACCTGCAAAATCATTAGTAGCAACAAGGAAAAATAGAGAATATAATAGAACTACTCAGTAAATAAATTCGGTTAATCAAGATTTTTATCATAAAATAATAACCGAAATTTTTGAGGATCTTCCCAATGAAATAATTTAACAGTGAAAAGAATATAGGGATCCTCATAAAATTGCAACTCCCCCCAACTAATGTCAGGCTCAAGGTCAGAGGAGATAATACAAAACCTATGGCCTCCAAATTTATTGTGGACAGTTATAAGAGGTATACCATACTTTTTAGAAATTATACTCAAGGAAAGATCTTTGGTGTTGGTATTTTCTATAACAGCCTCTATTTTTTTATTATCAAAAACAGGCAGAGGCCATGGTTCAATAAAAGGGGCAGGGTCTAAGCGATGTTCTAATGAAGCTTTACTACCCTCCTCTTGTTCTAGAACAGAATCTATGGAGATGTGATCATAGGAATTGGATTTCTGTTCTATGTAAATAGTTTTGGACTGGACTTGGATAAAGCTATCTATTTGGGCCTCAATGTCAGTATTACTCAAGAAGGTCAAGCAATCTAGAAGATTACTAGCTTCTTGTTGAAGTTTAAAATCATCTAATGTGGGCCAAATAGTTTCTAAGTCCTCTCTCAAGGAATTTTGAAAGTTAAAATTTTGTGAAAAATATGTGATAGAATCCTTACCATCCTCTTCCACAACACATTCTATTTGTTCAATATTAGGGTACACATGATTTTCAAGCTCGGGATGAGAGCATTGATTGATAGCAAGGATAGGTGATGCGCAACTTGGTGACACCACCTCCTCGGCCGAAAGAGGTGAGGGTTCATGAATATCACATGAATCTAAATCAAATTTAGAATTTTCAATAACGTCCTCCCTAGGGTCACTATCAAAGGTAGGGGTAGAGTCAACAGGGGACTCATCCTCTCCTGTTTGTGTGTAATCACCTAAACTCTCATCATCTTTTATAACCTCATTCTCATCCTTGTAACTTTCCTCACTATGTATGTTGTCTATTGAGGTACTTTGGACAAAGAGATTGTGCAATTTTATCAAGGTAGTGAAGGAGTTGATGTCTGGGGGTGTATATTGAAGAGAAGATAGTTCTACAACTTCATGCTCAACGGTTTGGTTTTGGAGTTCTTGTTGGGTTGTCACTTTCTCGAGTGAATTATTAACCTCATTCGGTATAAATCCATCATTGTCCTCTAATTCCATTCCATTATTAGTGTCTTGAAATTTAGGTTGTAGTGTTGAAGGACTGGTATAGTCTTCTAAAGGTTGGCTATCATATGCTTGTTGATATCTAGTTTCTAATTTATCAAGTGCACTATCTAGCCTTTTCATTTCATTAAGCAGTAATTTTAACATACCATTATCCTCAACTTGGTTATTCTCCTCATTATTACCATATGAAGTTTCGTCCCATTGTTGTTGATAATAGTCCCCTTCCCATTGAGTTTGTGGACAAGACTCGCCAAAGGGAAAGTCTTGGTACGTTTGGTAATCGTGGGAACTACTACTATATCCTACATTATCATTTTGGTTATATCCCCATTGCGGTTGAGAGAACTCTTCATATGAAGGTTCTTGATAAGTTTGATAATATGGGGGACTACAACTATTGTTTTCCCATTGTGGTGGTTGGTAGCACTCAGGTTGATAATCTACGTCATATGTGGGTGCTTGCCAACTTGGGGGATAATTATTTTGATTTTCAAATGTGTACCTATTGGTGGCATTTGTGTTGTATGGAGGGTAATATGGATAAGACATGTTTATCCAAAAATTTTAAACAATAAAATTTTATTTATTTAAATTTTTTTTTTGTACTTGTGAGAGAAAAAGTCCAAAGTTTTTTTTTTATTTATTTAATTTTTCTTGAAAAGTAAGAAAAAAAATTAGAAATAACTTAGTAAAATCCTAACCTAGTTGCCTTCCCCGGCAACGGCGCCAAAAACTTGACACGAACTAAATAGTTGTGCGCTCTTGTGCAACACCCAAGTGTAGGTGATCGTGCAAGTAATACTGGATAAGTCCAGGTCGATCCCACAGGGAAGGAATAGGGAGGATGTCTACTAAGTTATGACCTAAAGAAAAGGAAAAAGATGAATATATGGGTGAAAGTTCTAACGAATCCTAATTAATTAAAATAAACTAAATAATAATCTAAAGCATAAAGAAACATAACTAATTAAACGAGTAAATTAAAGGTGTTGGAAATACGTGAATCCACATTGATCCTAACCATCTACCATGCATACTCATTAACGTTCTATAGAGTTCATTCCTCGTCAGCATTCTGTATTTTTCTAAAGATAAAGAATCAATAGCCCTTTCATGACCGGGACTACATCATCACAGTTGATTTAAAATACTTGGAAGACGGTTTAAAACAATGGTTATTACTTGCACTCTAAATGGTGTTAGCATTCAAAGTGGTTTTCAAAAGTCATTGAAGAAAAGGCCTTAAGGCTTTAAGTTCTAAAAACTGTCGTGAGAAACTGAGCTTATAGGGACAATTTGATGACAGATTTCTAAAACAGAAAGTCATGGAATACTTAAAAGAATAATCTTAGGAATTAGCAAGTTCGATCGATCGAAGCGCTCTCGATCGATCGGACAACATCATCCTTCAATCGATCGAAAAGTGTTCGATCGCTTGACTGTGGCTCTGGTTCGATCGATCGAAATACCTTCGATCGATCGAGACCAGGTTTTCTATGTCATACATGGCAGAGGTTGGAAATCAATGTTTCATCACATATTCCCAACGTTTAAACTACAGAAACATGATTAAACTAATGCAGGAATAACAAAACATAGCAATCATTAACATCTAAAGTAATAAACAATCAAATAAAGAAAAAGGAAAGGAAAAACCTAAATATAATCTGATTATAGCTTGAAATAAACTTGAAATCTTCAATAATTTTCAGTAATACAATAGAAAAGAGGAAGAAAAACATCAATCTAACCTATTCTACTCCTAATCTAACCCTAAAACTACCCTAAACTGCTGTTTTCTGCGTTCTGGAGCGTCCTCCCTTCGTCTGGCGTCAAAACGACTTATATATAGGGTTCCCGCAGAGTGTACGCAAATTTTGGGTGAATATAAAGTTCGATCGATCGAGCTTAGTTCGATCGATCGAAGGTTCGATCGATTGAACTCTCCTCAATCGCTTGAACTCTCTGATTTTGACAGCTCTGCGCACCGATGGAAGAATGGCCATAACCTTTTACTCGGACCTCGGATTGACCTCCCGTTTGCGGCCACGCGACCGTAACTCAAAGATCTACATTTTATATCTCTGGGTAAATCTTCAAAATCTGAAATCTTCGTTGTCAAAAATGGCATTTTCCTAGCTGCTTCTGTTATTCTCTTCATCAGAATCACTTTCTTTAGCTCCACTTCATTGATTTACATTCTAATACCTATAAAACAATACAAAAAACATATATTTTAGCATTAACACAATAAAAAGAACATTTTTATTAGAATGCACCTAAATATAGGGACTTTGGGGATAAAAGTATGCTTAAAGAACCATGTAATACGCTATGAACATGCACTTTTTACCTCGAATCACCAGCCTTTTTGGGCACCACCTGGGTTGGGCTAACCCAAGGGCTGTCAGAGATAGGATATATAATTCCAATGTCAAGAAGTTTCAGGACTTCCTTCTTGACAACTTCTTGCATATTAGGGTTCAGACGCCTTTGCATTTGTCGCGAAGGTTTAGCGTCTTCCTCCAGATATATTTTATGGGTGTAAATAGATGGGCTTATGCCTTTTAGGTCAGCAATAGTCCATCCCAATGCTCCCTTATGCAGTTTGAGCATTTGAATTAACCTATCCTCTTGTTCAGAATTCAACATGGCTGAGATTATAACGGGATAAGTCTTTTCAGTTCCCAGAAAAACGTATTTGAGCTCTTTTGGAAGCTCCTTTAATTCTAAATCGAGAAACTGAAAGTTCGAAGGCATAGTTAACTTCGTTTTTGGAGGCAAGGGTTCATATGGAGTGACCCACATGTATTCTGCTCTATCCTCCTCTTTTGTTTCCATCATGAGGCAGGCATGATTTATGGCGGCGTCCAATGGAGTTGAATCGTTAGGTTTGTAGATTGCGTCACATTGTGCCACTGCTACTTCCAAAGGATCTTTATAGTCAACGAAATCGGCCTCATCTTCGATGACCGTCTCAATGTAGTTGACTTCCTCTTCATCTTCGTATTCGTCGGGTCGGGGATTTGAGAATATCTTGACATTCAAGGTCATGTTCCCGAATACGATGGTCATGATACCACTTCTTATTTTGATTGTGGCATCTATGGTGTTGAGGAATGGACGTCCAAAAATCATCGGGATTTGTGAGCATGGATTAGACACAGGTTCAGTGTCTAGAATCATGAAATCGACCGGGAAGACAAAAGTGTCTATTTGCACCAGAACGTCCTCTAGTATTCCTCTAGGGTATTTGACTGACCTATCTGCCAATTGTAACGCAACTCGGGTAGGTTTGAGTTCACCCAACCCTAGTTGTTTATAGACAGAGTATGGCAACAGGTTTACACTCGCTCCTAGATCAAGGAGTGCATTGTCTATCCTTTGATTTCCAATCCGACATGAGACAGTTGGGGTGCCAGGGTCTTTGAGCTTTGGAGGCAATTCATTTTGAATGATTGCGCTTGCTTGGCAAGCGACATAGGCATGTTTCTTCACACTTTACCTCCTTTTGACCGTGCATAAGTCTTTTAGATACTTAGCGTAGGCTGGCACCTGTTTGATTGCATCAAGGAGTGGGAGATTGATTTTAACTTGTTTGAACAACTCCAAGAACTCCTGATTCTTCGCCTCGTTTTGGGGTTTCTTAAGCCTTTGAGGGTAAGGCGCAGGGAAAGGGCATTTAGGTAATTCGTCAATGACGGGCTCCTTTCTCGGCCTTCTCTCAACTTCTTCTACTTCTTTAGGAGCGTCCTTATTTAGTTCTAATGGTTTTTCATTAGTAGACGACTCCTCTTCTTGAGTAGATGGTTTATTCTTAGTCACCACTTCCTCCTCTTCACACTCTTCGGGAGTAGAATGAGGCATGTTTTGCCCTATGACTTTGTCGCTTCTCAGAGTAGTCACGGCTTTTGCTTGTTCATGATTAGGGGGACCATTGTTGTATCCCTTAGGGTTTGGAAGTGGTTGAGCGGGAAACGTACCACTCGAACCCTCTTGTCGTGCATCCATTCTCTCTAATGTCGCGTACATCTTGCTCATCATTTGAATTAACTGTTGCGTTAAATTCGCGTTAGAGAGTGGATCTTCCTCTTGCACCTTCTTGTGAGGTGGCACGTAGACATTAGGCTGTTGATTATTAGAGGGTTGAGAGTTGTTGTAGTTATTTGATCTATTTTGATTAAATGGCTGGGACTGCCTGTTGTATTGCCCTTGATATTGATTGTTGTTATTGTAGGGCTGTTGTTGTTGATATTGATTTTGTGTCCCAACATCATTTTTCCAATCAAACCCGGGGTGATTCCATCGATTGTTATTATTTTGCGAGTTATGGTTGTTGTAGGAATTCCCCGCCCCCTATACCCTTGCATGGCATTCATTTCCATGGGGGGTTGTTCTTGAAAATACGGCACATTGGGACAGTATTGATTAGTGCGTCCCAACATGTTGCATGTGCCGCATGGTTCTTCAGGTAAAACCTGCCTAGAACTTTCTCCTTTCATTCCCAATTCTTCTACTTTCTTGACCAGTTCTTCATACTTATTCATAAGATGATCCTCACTTTTTAGTTGGTATAAACTTTTCTCTTCCACACAGGAGATCTGTGAGCGTGGGACATCTTCCGAATTCGACCACTCATGGGCATGTTCAGCTAACCACTCGAAGTGGGCTTCAGCTTCTTCAGTGTTTTTGCGAAGAAATGGCCCTGAACTCATGGTCTCGACCAACTTTTTCGTTTCACCATTCAACCCTTCATAAAAGTAGCTGATGGTTCGCCATTTCTCATACCCGTGATGTGGGCATGAGAGTAGCAAATCCTTGAAACGCTCCCAAGTTTGGGTGAAGGTTTCAGTGCTCTTTTGTTTGTAAGAGTTTATTTGTCGTTTAAGCTCGGTGGTCATGCGAGGTGGAAAGAATTTCTTTAGGAAAGCAGTGTTCATTGCATGCCATGTGTAGATTGAATTTGGCTTTAAGGTGAGCAACCACGCTTTTGCTTTATCCTTCAGGGTGAAGGGAAATAGCATTAGACGTGTCACGTCTACAGGATAAATCTGTGAAAATGTTTTACAAACATCTTCAAAGTCCTTGACATGAAGATACGCTTTCTCGCTCTCCATTCCATGGAAGGTAGGAAGGAGTTGAATCATTCCATTGCGAAATTGAAATTCACCTGCATGGGGTGGAATGAGAATGCAAGAAGGCGTAGGCGCATGTTCGGGTGTCATGAGATCGCACAAAGGACGAAGCCAATCGTCAATTGGTACAATGACATTCTCACCATTTTCGCTTTGGTTATCGGCCATTGAATCGGTAGGTGTGGTTACGGGATTTATAGAACTGGAAGAGTTAGAGGAATAGAGTGGATTTCCGTAAATTCCTTCGATGGAATTATCGGACATAAAGGGAGAAATCCTAAATAGTTTTTATCTAAAGAATAAAAGACAAAAGAAAAACAGAAAGAGATAAGGATAGATTGAGGTAATCTAAGCGTTAGCTCGTCGCCTTCCCTAGCAACGGCGCCAAAAACTTGACACGAGAATTTTCTGTGTGCGCTATACCCAAGTGTAGGTAATCGTGCAAGTAGTAAACTGGATTAAGTCCAGGTCGATCCCACAGGGAAGGTGTTAAACTAATCACCTAGATTAATCTCAAACAAGAAAATAAAAATCAATATTTTTAAAGGAATTGTAGAACACAAAGTTCTACAGCTTATCAACTACTTAAAGTAAAGCAATTAAACTAGATTAAACTAATTACTAACTAACTAATTAAAACGATGATTTAAAACGTGTTTTTTCTTAATTAAAAGGAATGTTGGGATTACACGAATCCACCGCGACCTAGCCATCTACCATGCAGTTACGTTGAAGCTCAATGGAGTGCATTTTCTACAGTATTCCATATTTCTCTTAAGATAAAGAATCCATAGTCCTTTCATGACCGGGACTATGTCATCACAGTTAAGTTTGAAATACATAAAAGCAGTTTGGATTAATAGTTAAGACTCGCACCTATAATGGTGTTAGCATTGAGGGTGGTTTGCAAAATGTATTGAAGAAAAATGCCTTAAGGCTTTGAGTTTAAAGAATGTTTTGACAAACTGAGCGTTTTGGGACAGTTTGATAACGAATCAGTAAAGCAGAAAGTCTAGGAATATTGCATAGAATGTCCTCAAGAAAAAGGGGGTTCGATCGATCGACGCGCTTTCGATCGATCGAACATCTTCTCCTTTCGATCGATCGAACTATATTCGATCGCTCGACTATGTCTCTGGTCCGATCGATCGAACTAACTTCAATCAATCGAACACATGAATTATTCTGCTGCATGGCAGAGGCTTGAGATCACGGTTTCATCGTGATCTCCCAACCTGGGGACTACTCAGACATGGTCTGGAGTGTCACAGTGTTGTTTTTAACGTAAATATCCATTAAAGGTTTCTTTGTTTGTGATTTAATCATAGAAACTAAGAAAACTAATGGTGTGAACTACCTAGCATGCAAAACTATGAATCTAACAGATTAAACTAGTTTAAACTATGTGTATAATATAAATAAACAGTAAAGAAGTAACCTGGAATGGAGAACTTTATAAAATCTTAGAGTAATCAAGCTATATAACCAAGAGTCAATGGAAAACCTGCAAAAACATCAAGAAAAACTCTCCTCTCTCTCTAAAAACTGATAAAAACAATGTGGGCGTCCTTCTGGACGTATACAATACGAGTATATATACTAAAAACCTAATGCTTAGGGTTAAATGTCTATTCTGCTGCGTGCGCGTAAAAATCTGATAAAAGGCATGTTCGATCGATCGAACAATTCTCGATCGATTGAACTCTGGAAACTTCGAGCGCTTGAGCTTTTCTCGATCGATCGAACCTTCGATCGATCGAATGGTCTTCAATCGATCGAACTCTGTATTTCAGCTTAATTGTCTTCATTAGAATTCAGCACTTCCTTTTATCGTTATCTTTCAATCCTTCACACAGCAACTGTAGTCTGCACAAATTACAGCTAAAACACACAACTTATCATAGATTAATCATAATGTGTGGAAACTGGCATTGTAATTCAAATTGCAGATAAATCAAGGAATTGTGAACTAAATCAATACATTTTCTTCTTTTAGCGCGGTTGTATTTTACAAATACTCACGCTTGTCACTCATGTCTTAGGAAGTAGTTCATACTACATTTGTACATATCCCATGATGATTTCCTTCCTTCATTCATTCATACACATTCTAGACTTCTAAGTCATTCTAGGAATCCATGAACGCAAAACACACTACAACCTTGGCACATTTTAGATACATACATTGCATCCATGCAAAGATTTGGGGCTTTTGTGACTCTTAATCTAAGAAGATTATAAGGAATGAACTTGATCATGCGTTCATGTTTCCCCTCGATCTAATCGTCCTTTCTCATCCGTCCCGGGGATTGAGAGGTCTTCTTTTCTCAAAGATTAACATGCATCATTCTAGCTTACTAAGCCCACTTTGATCTTTTTTGATTTATTTGTTTCAAGAACAATCCATGTCCCCTTTAGGTTAGGGAAACTTAACTACTTGATACGTGATTAGACGATTTCTCCTAGGTTTATTTGTGTGATCTTTCACTTTTGCATTGTGTGATATTTGGCTTAGATCTTATGAATGATATCTTATCTTTTGATCTCCCATTTCAAGATTCTTATGTGATGTAATATACCTATCATAGTATTAATTATCGAACCAAACATAGTAAAAGATGATTTTTTGGATGCTAATTGAGGCACGTCGAGAGACGGGGCGAGTTGAGGGTGTTTTATTCGTGACAAAGGCTCCTTCCTCTCTTGTACCAAAACTCCGAGCCAAGTTCTTTGGTTATGAAAGGCCGGTGCCCTTTATCCGTTTGAGTGAGTCAAATTAGGTTTCTTGGTTCCTTAAAGACCAAGTGACGACTCTGTATCTGTTTTCAACAGACCGTTTTCTTTTCCTTTCTCAAAACAATTTCAAACCTAAAAGCGAGCCCCCCGAGCGCCGGTGTCCACAGGGTGTCAGTGTAATTTACCCTTAAGTTTTTAGTATAATTCTTTACTTAAAACTTTTCAATAGGTTTATTTTTAACTAATTTCTTACTTAAGTGGTGAACTCTTATATATTATCAAACACTCTGGAAGAGGGGTAATAAAGATGTTGGAAACACTTAATTGGGTTATCTAGTATTTCAATTCATAGATAAACCAACATGGGAGCTTCGACCATAGTCCCCTCAAATAAAACTCTTCAAAGCTAAAACACATGCTAGTTTTTTTTTTTTTTTTTTCGCATTAGGCCATTTTTACACTCAAATTGCTATAACTTTTGTTATACAAGTTCGTTTTTCGTAAAATTTGATGTTTTGAAATCAGCAAAATGAGATCCATCAAACAAGTTCAATATTGACCATAAAATACAGGGACAAAAAAAAAACTAAACATCACACAAATATGAAAAATTATATTTTTTCGCATACATATAATAAAAACATATTTATTTCGTACAATTGGCACCATAGATGCATAGATCTTAAAAAAATACATGAAATCAAAAAAAAAAAAAAAATCACCCAAAAAACCCAAGAATTGAGAAAGTTATAGTAGTTTAAAATTAACAGATAATATTATCTGTTAGATACACAGATATAGATAATATTATCTGTAAAACCTTAAAATCAGGCTACAACTTAACTTTTTTCAGAAAATTTTGACTACTATTGCGTAGATCTCAAAGAAATACATGAAATAAAAAAAAAATCACCCAAAAAGCACAAGAATTGAGAAAGTTATGGTAGTTTAAAGTTAACAGATAATATTATATGTTAGACACACAGATATAGATAATATTACTGTCAAACCTCAAAATCAGGCTACAACTTAACTTTTTTCATAAAATTTCCACACCTATTGCGTAGATCTAAAAAAAAATACATGAAATCAAAAAAAAAAAAAAAAAATCACCCAAAAAGCCCAAGAATTGAGAAAGTTATGGTGGTTTAAAGTTGACAAATAATATTATTTGTCAACAGATAATATTATATATCTGAAAGATAAAAATGAAAAACGAAATTCCAAACTACTTTTTTTTGTACAACTTTCAAGTTCATTGCGTAGATCTCGGAAAAATACATGATATCAAAAAAAAAATTCACCCAAAAAGGCCAAAAAATGAGTAAGTTATGATGATTTAAAGTTCACAGATAATGTAATATTATCTGTGAATGGAGGGACTGTTCACCGAATACGAAAAGTAGCGAGGAACTTTTTACGAAACTGCAAAAAAACGTAGATTTTTGACTAAAACACTGAATTTTAAGGGGCCTATGACCTAATATTCCATCAAATATTGGTCCATCATCATAAAATACTGTTCTATTTTTATAAAATGTTGTTCCATGCAAATCAAATGTTCCATGGATCATCAACTATTGTTCTATTTGCATCAAATGTTGCTCTATGAAAATCAAATGTTGTTCCATGATCAGAAAATGTTGTTCTATTTGCATCAAATGTTGTTCCATTTTCATAAAATGTTGTTCCATGCAAATCAAATATTGTTCCATGGATTATCAAATGTTGTTTTATTTTCATCAAATGTTGTTCCATGAAAATCAAATGTTGTTTTATTTTCATCAAATGTTGTTCCATGAAAATCAAATGTTGTTCCATGATCAGAAAATGTTGTTCTATTTGCATCAAATGTTGTTCCATGAAAATTAAATGTTGTTCCATCATCGTAAAATGTTGTTCTATTTTCATAAAATTTTGTTCTATGCAAATCAAATGTTGTTCTATGGATCATCAACTGTTTTTCTATTTGCAACAAATGTTGTTCCATGAAAATCAAATGTTGTTCCATGATCAGAAAATGTTGTTCTATTTGCATCAAATGTTGTTCCATGAAAATCAAATGTTGTTCCATCATCATAAAATGTTGTTCCATTTTTATAAAATGTTATTCCATGCAAATCAAATGTTGTTCCATGGATCATCAAATATTGTTCCATTTTAATCAAATGTTTTTCCATGAAAATTAAATGTTGTTACATAAAAATCAAATGTTGTTCCATCATCATAAAATGTTGTTCCATTTTCATAAAATGTTATTCTATGCAAATCAAATGTTGTTCCATGGATCAGAAAATGTTGTTCCATTTTCAGAAAATGTTGTCCCATGCAAATCAAATGTTATTCCATGGATCATCAACTGTTGTTCTATTTGCATCAAATGTTGTTCCATTAAAATCAAAATGTTTTTCCATGATCATAAAAGTTGTTCTATTTTAATCAAATGTTATTCCATGCAAATCAAATGTTGTTCCATGATCGGAAAATATTGTTCCATTTGCATCAAGTGTTGTTTCATGATCAGAAAATGTTGTTCCATTTACATTAAATGTTGTTCCATGAAAATCAAATATTATTTCATGCAAATTAAATGTTGTTCCATCATCATAAACAAACTTTAATATCAACCAAATCAATAAATCAAACAAAAACTAACTAAAACAAGATGAATAAGAGGAAAGTTAGCTGCTTATTTGAATATAAATATAAAACTAGTGTTGTTTAGAAAAATACCTATAAGTAGAAGTTCAACTTTTGTTTGTGTTCTTCAGTGGAGATTTCTGGTGCAAGTGAGTGTGTTGAGATCTTGTGCTACTCAGTCAAGTAAAGTTGAATTAGTGTTGGGGATTAATATGACTCAGATTTTATGTAATTAAAGCAACTACCTACCTTAAATCTCATTATTAAGTACCAAGTAGGTATACCAACTGAAAGCTTTCAACACTAATTTTGTGAAGGGAACAAGTTTATCTATTGGTGGAACAAACATAACATGCCTTTGGAACAACTGTTAATGGTCTCCAGAACAAAGTTGTGTTGGGGATTACATATGACTGAGATTTAATGTAATTAAAGGAACTACCTACCCATAATAAATCACTCGTACTTATACATTAAAAGTCAAATTTGCTTATATTGTAAAAGATTTTATACATAAATGTAAATCTCTTAACTTTGTGCCTTGTGGAGGGAACAAGTTTCTCTTAACTGAAGTTGAAGTAGTGTTGGAGATTAATATGACTGAGATTTAATGTAATTAAAGAAACTGCCTACCTTAAATCCTGTAATTATTAAGTACCACATCAAGTAGGTATACCAACTGATCAAAGCTTCCAACATCAATTTTGTGGAGGGAACAAGTTTCTTTATGCTGGAACAAGCTTAACATGTTTTTTGAACAACTCTTTATGGTCTTTGGAACAAAGTTGTGTTGGGAAATTAATATGGTTGCGATTTAAAATAATATATGCAACTACATACCCATATACTCGTACATCAAAAATGAAATTTTATAATATTGTACAAGATTTAATATATAAATGTAAATCTCTTGCATGATTGGCACACAAATCAATCCACGGAAAACAACTATTTGTAACATAGAACAATTGTTTCTCACCACAGAACAAACATGTAAAATGGAACAACATTTCATGGGATGGAACAATCGTTCCTGATCAAGGAACAAGCATCACTTCAGAACCGGCCATAGCAAGTTTTCCTCGCATTTATTGCGCGTTAAACAACCATCACTCCATTTATTGCATGTCAGACAACCATCACTTCATCCTCAGGTTTTCCTTTTTCCTCCACTCCAAGCTTGACAAGTGGCAAAGTGGTTTGGGGTATATACACCCAAAACCACCAAACTACAATAGAAATCCAAGCAAAGCTTCAAAGTAATCAAATACAACAAGAATCTCAACTCACTAGAACTTAGAAATACATTAATGGTGGTAGTTGAGATAGTAAATGCAAGAGGAAGAAGAACAAAAAGTGGGAGAGAAGATTTTCAACTTTTCTAAAGACTAAAATAAAATAAGATAACCCTAGAAAAACAATCTCAATCTATTTATATTCTCAACCCAAAATGGCAAACTTATAATAAAAGAGGGGAGAATCACAGCAGGGGCGGATCGATCCATCGACCCCAGGCCAAACGCCGGATCGATCCGCTATTCATCTGGGGCCTCAGAACCTGTTTTCAAATTCGTAGTTCGATCCGCCCTTTGAGGCTGGATCGATCCTCCCTTTGAGGTTGGATCGATCCGATATCAATGTTTTAGGTAGTGGCTTCCTCCAAACCCGTGGATCGATCCGCGGTGTAAGGCTAGATCTATCAGCCTTTGATGAATTGGAATTCCTTCCCCTTTTCATGAGATAAGAACCAAACAGATTGGTTCTGACTTCAAACAAGTTCCCAACACCTACAAGGAAGAGATTTTATTAGCAAAAAGTGAATGACCCAAAGTAAACAAAAGTATAATTTATCCATTAAATCTACCGGTGTAGGTGATAATTCGCGTCTAATAAGAGTAAAATTATGAAGTTGAGAATGCAATATTGGACACAAATCACTTAGCTGTAGGCCAGGAAAATTATTTTCCTTGTCAAAACCTATTTTTAGTGAGAAAACATGGTTTTCCTTGCCAAAAGTAGGTTTTGGCAAGGAAATTTATTTTAGTCGCCAAATGATAGTCGAAATTAGAAATGACTTTAGGCGAGGAAATTTAATTTTCATCACCAAATTCGATTTTTAGTGAGGAAACATGATTTTCCTTGCCAAAAGTAGGTTTTGGCAACGAAATTTATTTCGTCACCAAAATGATAGTGAAAATTAGAAAATGACTGTAGGCGAGGAAATTTAATTTTCGTCGCCAAATTCGATGCTATAGGCGAGGAAAATAATATTTCCTTACTAGAAACTTAACTTTTGGCAAGGAGATTAGATTTCGTTACCAAAAATGACACTTTAGGAGAGGAAATAAGATTTTTGTTGCCAAAAGTGTGTGCCTTTCAACTTTTTGGCAACGAAATATTATTTCCTTGCCAGTACTATACTTTTGGCAAGGAAAAGTATATTTCCTCGCCTTATTCCGTTGCTAAAAATACAGTTTTGTTGTAGTGAATCAACAATGTTACCGAACAAGTTTTCGGTTTTCATTTTTTCTTGAAAAAAACAAAAAATGGTTTTTTGTTTTAAAAAAACTTAAAACTGAAAGAGGAAATGTTACCATGCGAGCCCTAAGTTTACCACACTACTAATTTTCTTACCATACAGGCTGTCATTGTGTCTGCCATTTGGTTTATGGCCGGCGACCCTCTACCGTTTGGTAATGGAGGTTGAGTCGATTTGGAACCAGGCGGCAATCCCTTTGTCATCTCCCAACTACACCCCTGTGTCCCTCCCATAATTTGTATTGGAAACTAGCCTAAATTTACCCTAAATATTGCAACACAACTGCAGTTCCTCTTATAAGTCATTTAAAGCGCCTATTTGTACAATCCACAAAGGCATCCAAACACGCCCCAATGAATGTGAGCATTTATTATTTTTTTAATATGAGGACAAATCCCTCTGTCTGTCCTCCGCGACTTCGGATCGATACCTATTGTCATTTTTATCGGAGTAGAACAAGGGACAAACCCCGGGCACGTGCACCGATCCCACAACACACGCACCAGGTAAATCAGGGAGACAAGCTAGCGGTTTAAAGTCCATCTTAAAATTCATCACTCCAACTATCTTACACGGCCTCTGAAGGTTCTGAATCCCTAACCTCCTTAGGAAGCCAAAAATTCTAGCCACAATCACTTTTACCTCTATGGAGTTTCGAACCCTCAATTAATAGGGTACCCTATAGAGGAGAAATTATTCCATGATCCTGGTCTATATGCCACGTGATAATTCAGGTCTATAACAGACTATTATGTGATAAAGTGTATCACATAATATTTAAAGTGAACCTAGGATTGCAAATCCACCACTAGCTTCATAATAGGGGTATTTATGCATTCAATCAGCTTATTACATTAGATGATAATAGGGAATTGTAGCTACAAGCCCAATTCCTCCGTCAAGAAGATAACTACGATTCAAGCACCAACATAATTCATCTTCGGTTGGCACGGATTGTCTCACACTAAACTAGGGTTGCGGCACAATCCGTCTTTCCTAGGCATGAACTATTCAGCTACTTGATATCATAATTCAATTAAGCACCATTACATGTAAATAATCCATACATGCACAGAAAATATAGATCATTGAGCACATCACATTCAAAATAGATCTAAGACAAGAATAAACTTTGAAAGTAATGATTTAATCAAAAGGAGTACGATTTTATTATTTAAAGGTGTGTAATGATGTGTAACCTAAAAATTGAATAAGAATAGGATATATATAGATTTGGAGCAAGTTTGGATGCTTTCCTAAACTAAATCGCACTAAAATTGCTATATTTTCCATTCTGGACGTAATTAGGCAGTTTTGTTTGCGTGGGTGTCTTCAGTACATAGAAATATGCAACTTTGATTTTTACACAATTCGTGCGAGCGGGCCGCGTGAGCGCGATATTGGGAGGTCGCACGAGCGGGCCGCGCGAGCGAGGTACCGATTTGTCGCGCGAGCGGGGCCGCTTGCACAATATGCCTTTTTCTGCTCCTTTTCTTCTACTTTTTTACCCCATTTAGCCTAGAATCCTTACTTTCTTTCAAATCTTGACAAAAAACAGAAAATAAAGTAAAAGTACACTAAAACGGGATAAAAAGTTCTAACAAATGTGAATTAAGGCATGTAATTAGGATTTGTTCTCTCCCGATCACACCCCCAAACCTACATTTTGCTAGTCCTCGAGCAAAAAGAAAATAAAACTACTAATAAAAATTAAAACCTACTCCATTTTCGCATGGATCGCGATTGCATTTAGCGTATGCAACAAGCCTTTTAAACCCCTAGGTGTCCCTAGTCGGACGAGTGAAGTCTCGTGAGGGTTCTCGTCAACAAGTCACCCACAACCATCTTTATTTCATTATATATTTAAAATGTTTTGTTAAAACGAAAGACATTAAATTCAATACTCCTTATTATGAAATCATGATTTGAAATAAAATAACGAACAAGAAGAAATGGAATCAAACGTTCACCTGCATCATGAAAAACAATCCCAAGCACATGCATCGTATAAATCAATAGAGTTTCTCATAAAAAATGCACGTGTGTGATGTGGTAGTCAAATGAACACGCGCATGTTATGAACTTGGAATATAACTCGAATAACCATCCAACTATGCTTTGACTACGAATCTCACAATGTTAATTACACTCTCAAATGAAACACTCAGAACATGGTGTAATCTCTCTAGTTTATGGGAGCAAAGGAAATATGTTTTCAAAATAAGAAACGCTCACATATGACTCGAAAAAGACGCATGACACGAAAGAACAGTAGTCTCATAGATAGGACGCCAATAGTCAAGAAAAATTAATCGTTACCATGTTTTAATTCCCCTCCCATTGTTTACATATCCAAACCATGTTTCTAGGATCAAATAGAACTTTTCAAATGTTGTATCGTGGCTCAGGCAATGAAAAAGAATAGAACGGATTTATCAAGTAATTTTTATAATGACATTGTAAGGCATGTTCAATTTCTTTCATTCATCTCTTCTACCAACTTTCATCTTTTCATTCTCTTCTCTTCATGTATTTTTTTTAATTTATTTCCTCTTCTTTTCTTTCTTTTCTTCTTTTTTATTTCTACCTCATTATTTTCCTCTTCGTTGATTTTGAAACGAATGTTCATTGAATACCAAAGCAACTACCCCAAACATCATCTTATTTTCTTCTTCTTCTCAATTGACACATCGCCTTATCAACACTAAAAGTTGATCAATCTTTCAGTGGTGAACTCCAAGTTGGCAAATTGGAGCAAAAAAAAATTGGATAATGGTCATTAAAGAAAAAGAGACACTTTGACGGCTCAAAGGGGTGAACTAAGGAAGTTTTTATCATTTATCGGTCGGTGGTAAACAAAGAGGGCCTACCATCATTTCCTATGGTCATATGGTTCTTCAACGCTTACGATGGAAGATTATTTAGTATGGTAACAAATATTTTAACTTGACTATCAACCAAAACAAGAATAATGAGACTAAACAACGAGTAGATGCGCTATTTCAATGAAATTCGACAAACACTAAGGGTGCGTTTGATAAAACTGAAAATTAAGTACTGAAAATTAAGTGCTGGATTTTAAGTACTGAAAATTTTAAGTGATTGAATTTGTAATACTGAAATAGTGCTTCAACTATTAAAATAGAAAGCATTCAGTGATTATTTTCAGTAGAAATTTTTCACTTAAAGGTTTCAGTGATTTTTTAGCTACTTTTTCAATTAAGTGATACGTTATCAAACGCACTGAAAAAGAATAAGTGCTGAATCTTTTCATTTTCAACACTTAATTGGGTTATCAAACATACCCTAAATGTATTTATAACCCTCTAAAAAGAAAAGATAGGCTCAAAAGCTCACAGGGCTTAGTCTCCACACTATGTGTTATCTAGAAATCCGAATCATATTATAGTTCACATCATACATGTATTCAAGGGCCTACGTGCAGTGCATAGGTTTATGTGCAAAACTATGATATAAAACTACAATTCTAACGATACATATCCTAAAACGTTTCAACATGACTTCAGCAAATACACTTAGTTTAATCACATCTTCCCTTGTTTACCATTCTATACCAATCAAAGTTATATAACAAGAAGTATCGATTCGAAATTGCAAAAACGTTCTGTAACATCGTTTATTTAAGCACAAATATCGAAAATTGTTGAAAAATTTAAAATTTAGTGATAATAATGTGCAGGTGAGTGCATACCCCCAAATCTAAACATTTCATTGTCCCCAATGAAACAATAAAATGAAAGAAATGAGAGTACGTAAGAAAAGAACGACATTACCTCAATTCCGGCAATCACAACAGGCGAACGTATATGAATATGGAAATAAAGTTCAAACACGCTCTAAGTGGAGACACTAATTTACTTGTCAATACTTAATAGAAGAAAATAAACAAATAAAATAATAACGAAAGCTAAAAGACATACACATATGAAATACAGTATTTATTTATTTATTTATTTATTTATTTTTATTTTTATTTTATTTATTTAATAAGAATAAACTCAAATAAACTCACTAAACTAAAACTAAAATAAAAGACTCAATGAAAATTAAAAGAATAAGCATAAGTGATGCCAAGAAAACAATGAATGACTCGATCTAAAAGGGCCTAATAGAACAAACAGAAAGGAAAACAGCTAACCAGGTTTGGGAGAAAGAATGTAAAAGAACAGAGAGAAAAATCACAAAAATCCACCCTCGCGCGAGCGGGCCGCTCAAGCAACCTTCGCGCGCGCGAATCCCTCTGCAAGGAGAAGCTGAGGCTGCTTTTTAGTTTCATGTCAAAAATTATCTAAGGCAAAGGCTCGCGCGAGCGGACCGCTAGGGCTAGCACCCCTCGCGCGCGCGACCAGAAATTGAGAGCATATATAAAAAGTTTCGAAATTTTTTGCCCAAGGTAAATTCTCACGCGAGCGACTTGCTCTTTTCCTCTTATTTCACTTAGTTTTTATTAATAAGTTTAAAATAATCTAACCCCGACCCGCAAACCTGTTCAGAAAACTCAAAGACTGACCAAAGTGACCCAGAAAATGTTCAAAAATAAGAGAAACAGATGAAATAAAGCTTGGGTTGCCTCCCAAGAAGCACTGTCTTTTACGTCTTCAGCTAGACCGTACTAGCTCAAGACTTATGGAGGTCGTATTTCGGATTTTGTACCCTATAATGTATTAGGAAGATTTTGGTGGAAAGCAGAAACAAGGTCGTTATGAGTTAATTCATTCGATGGTTCTCCCTGATTATGTTCAAATCGATTTCGCACCTTCCGAGTACATTCACCATTAGGATTCGGATTATTCAAATTCGTCCTCTCATTAACCGCTATATTATTTTCCGTACTCACATTTATTTCTGGATTAAGTTCAATCAGTCATCTAACCTCACTCTCCGCCTCACATAGGTAATCGTCATCCTAGGGATGTTGATCAAGAGCGTTAAAAACGTTCAATTTTAAATTCATGTTCCCAAACGACACTTTTATTACCCCCGTTCGACAATTGACACGAGCATTGGCCGTGGCCAAGAACAGACGACCTAGGATGACAGAAGTGTATTTCCTAGCATCTAGCACGGGTTCGGTGTCAAGGACCATGAAATCGACTGGATAGTAACATTTGTCGACTTTAACTAGAACGTCTTTGACGATTCCTCTAGGAATTTTAAAAGAACGATCCGCTAATTGTATGGTAGCGACCGTGGGTTTCAGTTCACCTAGACCTAATTGCTTATAGACGGAGTAAGGTAAGAGATTAACACTTGCTCCTAAATCAAGGAGAGCCCGATGAATGACTGTCACCTATGATACATGATATCGTTGGTGTATCGGGATCCTTATACTTTGGAGGAGCGTGTTGGAAAATCGAACTTACTTTTTCAGTGAGGACGACCTTTTTTGGAGTATGACTGCGCAACTTGCACTTTTGAGTGCATAGGTCTTTTAGACATTTAGCGCAAGCAGGAATTTATTTTATAGCATCGAGAAATGGAATATTGATTTTAACTTGTTTAAACACCTCGAGTATATCTTCGACTTTTGACTTTTTCTTTGGAAACTGTGATAGTTCCTCAATGTTTGGTGGAAAAGGCATTTTTGGAATATAATTAGTTGGGGTTGGTTCCTTTTCGTTCCTAATTTTTCTCGTGTCCCCACTTTTCTCTCGATTCAAATTAATGTTCACCTCTTTCTCACTCTCATTCGGAATTTCTATCACTTCCTCCTCTCTTGTAGTCATCCTAGTTGAGATGACATTTACTTGCTCACTAGAACCCCCATTCTCGTATTGTTCCTTAGGGTTCTGAATAGGTTGACTAGGCAACTTACCCTCGTTTCTACGACTCACCGCATTAGCTATTTGTCCCATTTGGGACTCAAGCTTCGCAATGGATTGTGTGTGTAAGTGCACTATCTGTGCTTGTGCCTGTACTTGTGTTTCGATATTTTTCAGGGACGCCAACACCTTCTCCTCAAAAGCATTAACCCTTGGAGGGTTAGGATTAGGAGGGGGGTGTTGGTATTGACTTTGTTGAAATTGGGGTCGGTAAGTATTAGGAAAATTAGTCGTCATAGGATTATAATTATTTCGTGGGAATTGTTGAATAGAGTTAACGTGTTGCTCCACGAATTCTGGGAATTGAGAAGTAGAAGGACATGCGAAGGATATTATGAGAAGGTTCAGAACATAATGCACATACTTCGGAAGGAGGTGGATTTGTCATATGGCCCATCCTCATGAGTTGGTCAAGTGTTCTAGACAATTCTTGTATTTTGATTGACTGACCTGACTCGAAACGCTCCTCTCGCTTTGGTTTTGGTGGAAGACACCCCTCAGGACGTACCGACACGGCTTGGTGCATCGAATTTTCACTCAACGTTTCAAAAAATTTTCATGCCTCGTCGGCGCTTTTGTGTAGGAAGGTACCCGCACAAACGACATCAACGGTATTACGAAGTGAGGGAACAAGTCCCTCGTAGAAGACCTGCACCAACTGCCACTTGGAACTTGATGATGTAGGCAAGAGTGCAACAATTCTTTAAATTGTTCCCAAGTGTAATAGAGCGTTTCCCCATCTTGCATCACAAAGTTCGTTATAGATTTTCTTATCTGATTCGTTCTTGTGATGGGGAAAAACTTTTGTAAAAAAGCGGTTTGTAAGGCTTCCCATCTTTTAATAGTATTTCGCTCTAGAGACTGAAGCCAGTATCTAGCTTTATCTTTTAAAGAGAATGGGAAGAGACGCAGTTTTAATTCATCATCATTTAGATTTTGGATTTTTAAAGTAGAGCATATGTCTTGGAAATCTCCTAAATATTGATAAGGATCTTCTTTAATACGGCCATAGAATGATGGGAGTAGCGCAATGGTAGATGACTTTATCTCAAAGTGAGATGTCGTCACCTCCGGTAATTCGATACTTGCTTGTGGTGTGTAGGCCGTAGGAATGAAGTAGTCTTTAAGCGGAGGAGGTGGGGGTATATTTGGGTTATTTCCATTATTTCCGTTATTACCGTTGTTTCCTAAGTCGGCCATTGGAATCGGTTTGATGTTAATGATGCGTGGTTTCTTTAGTCTTTTAAGGGTACTTCGTATTTCAGACTCAAATAAAGATGGCGGTTCAGGTGTCAAATCGTTGTCTATCATTAACTGAGCTCTAGAAGCTTGAGTTGAGACCTAAGGACTCTAAGGGTACGTTCAAGTTCAAGATTAAGAGGATGTAATTTTGGTTTACTCGAACGGGTACCAAACATAAACTAAAGAAAAATGACACTCAGATAACGACTAACTCAACAAAAAAAAAAATATGAAAAAACAATCACGCGAATAATCAAGCACGCAAGCACACAGTACTACTATGATGCATGTAATTATCCTTATGCAGTGATTCGCGTCAAAGCCCAACGCTCCGGGTTTCCTAGTTAATGCACGTACAAAATCACTCCTAAACTAATGCAAATAGTGCGTCTCAGCGCCCTGACTTACAGTAGTTTGAAGTGAATTTTAAAGGAAGCGATTTATTTGATTTAGTTTTTAATTATTTTTTTTTTCGCGTAAGCTCCTTTGATGTGCTAAGCTTTTCCACTTCAAAATGCTAGAAGTTGTGGTTACTTGAAAAAAAAAACTACAAAACAAAAAGTAAAATTAGCGACTCAAATCAAAAACGGAAAATAAGAAAAATAATACATAATCTAATATTTACGAATTAACTAAACTAAGATTCTAAAACTAAAGGTAGCAATTTGCAATCCCCGACAATGGCGCCAAAAATTGATCTCGTTGGTATCAAGATATAAAAGTATGCTTTACTTTATAAGGATTTGTAGTGTGCAAGTAAAGGTCGAACCCACAGAGATTGAATTACTAAAGCACTTTAATTTTAAAACCTAAATTTAGTTAATTAAGAAAATAGAGTTTTGATTTTGATTTTAATTAAACTAATAACAGTGAAAGTAAATCTAAACTATGAAAGTAATTAAAGTTGTTTTAAACGATATTTAAAGTGAACATAGGATTGCAAATCCACCACTAGCTTCATAATAAGGGTATTTATGTATTCAATTAGCTTATTACATTGGATGATAATGGGGAATTGTAGCTACAAGCCCAATTCCTCTGTCAAGAAGATAACTACGATTCAAGCACCAACATAATTCATCTTCGGTTGGCACGGATTCTCTCACACTAAATTAGGGTTACGGCACAATCCGTCTTTCCTAGGCATGAACTATTCGGCTACTTGATATCACAATTCAATTAAGCACCATTGGAAATAATCCATACAAGCACAGCAAATATAGATCATTGAGCACATCACATTCAAAATATATCTAAGACAAGAATAAACTTTGAAAGTAATGATTTAATCAAAAGGAGTACGATTTTATTATTTAAAATCCTCGAAACATGTAATCATCATCTATACATAATAAATCTACAAGAAAACATAAATAACACCCTATTACTTGGCTACCCTAGATCTAGGTTTAGTTGGCCATGGAAGCGATGAATGGTAAGAGGTTGATGGAGGAGGCCATGGAAACCCTTGATCTTCTTCTTCTTCTCCTTGTTTTCCTTCCTTCAATGGTTGAAGTTTTTGTGTATATAGTGTTGTGTGTAAAGGTGTGTAATGATGTGTATTATGGTGCGAGCCTAAAAATTGAATAAGAATAGGATATATATAGTTTTGGAGCAAGTTTGGATGCTTTCCTAAACCAAATCGCACTAAAACTACTATGTTTTCCATTCTGGACGTAATTAGGCAGTTTCGTTTACGTGGGAGTCTTCAGTACACAGAAATATGCAACTTTGATTTTTACACAGGTCGCGCGAGCGGGCTGCACGAGCGCGATATTGGGAGGTCGCATGAGCGGGCCGCGCGAGCGAGGTACCGGTTTGTCGCGCGAGCGAGTTGCTCGCCCGATATGCCTTTTTCTGCTTCTTTTCTTATGCTTTTTCACCCCATTTAGCCTGGAATCCTTTCTTTCTTCTAAATCCTAATAGAAAACAGAAAATAAAGTAAAAGTACATTAAAACAGGATAAAAAGTTCTAACAAATGTGAATTAAGGCATGTAATTAGGATTTGTTCTCTCCCGATCATTCCAAAAGAATAGTTCCTTTTTTAAAATGGTTTCTTAATTTCTTTCCTTCAATTAAGTGGCGACTCATATTTGTTTTGAAAAAGTTAAAAAGTGGGCCCAAATGCGCTAGTATCCACACTATGGAACCCCAAGCTTTTTCTCTCTTCTTCTCTTTCTCCTTCCTCTATCTCTCCCTTTTTCTTTCTGCTTCTTCTTCTTTTCATTCTCTTCCTACTTCTTCCTTTTTCTTCTCTCTGTCTTGGCAGTGTGTATGTGTATGTTTGTATATGCGTGTGTGTATATGTGTGTATATATATGAGATATATATATATATATCAATATTTCTTTCAAGAAGTTGTCCAACAAACCCAAATGGCATGAAATGGACTGATATATATAGAAAAATGAGGTGCCATGCGTCAACATACGAAGCAAACTTGAAAACAAAGTTCTGCAGATGGCAATCGATTGGCACCAGTGACAATCGATTGGCATCAGATATTTAGGGACAATCGATTGGGTACAAGGGCAATCGATTGGGATGGGGACACGTAATGATTTTAGGTTGGCAGGATGGCAATCGATTGGGAAAGGGTGGCAATCGATTGGGATGGTTGTAGATTTAGGTTGTACATGTCTCTTCTCTTTCTCAGTTGTTATACACGTCTCTTCTCTTTCATGTTAATCCTTTTTTTTATTTGATTATGGTTGTAGATTTAGGTTGTAAAATACTTTGGTGACTCAGGGGCGGTGTAGACACCCCAATTTTGACCAAACGTCAAATCCAGGGATTGGTTACCTCTCAAAGACCGATGATGACGATATCCGTGACATTCGAGGATTTTCCAAGAAATTCAAAATCTTCAAGAAAAAAATTTAGAAAATAATAATAATAAAGGGAGAGGATTCAGGCATTCGGGGGGAAACCCGAACGACGAAGAACGTGTGAGAAACCCAGTCTGGGAATCCATTTTCTTTTAAAGAAAAGAGAATTAATAAACAAAAAACAAAAAAAGAAAGAAAGAGAGAAAGAGGGAGTTTCCTTGAAAAAAGGGAGGACAAAATAAATGAAAAGATTTTTGAAAAAGAAAAAATACAAAAAAGAAATAGTATATTAAAAAATATACCATGCACATGGTTGATACCATGCACATGGTTGATACCATACACATGGGGGATCTTAATGCAAATATATACATACATAGAATAAAAAAATTTTTGTTTACACCAACATATTTTTGAAAAATCAAAAAGAGGGACAAAATTCAGTTAGCCCCGGCACGCGGAAAACGCGGCGGCACTCACTGAGTGCCGCGCCGGCACTCACTATTTGCCGCCCGGCACTCAGCGAGTGCCGCCGGCACCCAGCGAGTGCCGCTGGCTGTAACAGACTGCATTTTCTCACATGTTCTAGAAGAAAACCTTGCACATGGGTCTCCACCCGAATTTACCCATCTATCCCTGGAATAATGGCCTATATAAACAAAACCTCCTCTTCCATTTTGAGGACTTGAATTTTGGAAATCAAGATATACATATACACAAGAGTAATATAGATTTTTAGAGAGAGAGAAAAGAAGAATTTCTTGAAGAACTTGAAGAACTTTGAAGAAAATTTGGAAATCTTGGGAGATCTTCACAAGAAGTTGAAGAAATACTTGAGGTCATAGAGGTAACCTCTTAACTTTTAATAGAATTAGGACCATTCAATCACAAGTTCATAGTTCTATGAACTTTTTCACATTTTCAAAACCTCTCTTCTTATCCCATTTCATCACACACCACCAAGAACTTGTGATTGAATCTCATGACATTTCATCAATTTGGATCTAGTTAATGCTTTGGATTTAAGACAAATTTAACTTTTAAGAGTTTGTATTCTTAGTTTTTTTTTAGTAATCTTTGATTTTCCTTATTTATATTTTATTCAAAAGGTTCATGAGGTCTTCCATATCTCATTGAACCTCTTTGAGTTTGATTCCTTAATTTCCTAGGATCTTATGATCTATATGGAGATTATAATGAATCATAGTCTTAATTTACATATAATTAGTGAGATTCAAGTCTTAATCCATGACTTGAACCTCTTCATTAAGAAATCTTATGGAATCCTTACTATATTCCAATGAGGTTTAAGTAGATTTTAACTTCATTTAGTCTCCAATGACCATCAAATGGTAGGAGAAAAATGTGTTAGTTCAAGTCTACTCCCATGACTTAGACTAATCTTTCCTCTAGGTTTTGAGAAGTTTCTTTCATACTTCATCTAAAACCTACATATGAGTATGTCTCTAACTCCAATGACCATCAAATGGTAGGAGTGATAAGTTGAATTCAAGCTTGGGTCCATAGGTTTGAGTTCTTTATTTGAGGATTTTGTGAAGTTCATCTCAAATACTTCATCAAGATCCATAAGTGTAAGGTGTCTTAAAACTCCAATGACCATTAAGTGATAGGAGTAGTAATTTGAATCCAAACTTTTATCCATGGATTTAAATTCATTGTTCTTTGGATCTTGTGAAATCCATGCTATACTTCATTAAAATCTATGAGTATATATGCCTCTTAGTCTTCAATGACCATCAAATGGTAGAAGAAGTAGTTTGGTTTGAGCCCCAACTTCATGTTTTAATAGTTGAGGCCAATCAACAAACTTGAACTAGCAAGACAAAAACAGTGGATTCACAAACTGTTTTTGATCAAAGATTTTTAGTTCAAGATCTAACCGTTGAAATCAAGTGAAACCAACGGGAAAATATCAATCACACATTGTTTTACCACTGTGATTTTTGTTTTAGTAAGATTTTGTGATTAGAGAGGTTTGATCATGATTTTTGTGAGCTAATCACAATCTGTCCAGAGTTCTAGAATGCTTTCAGAATAATAAGTCTGTTTTGAAATTAATAAATTAGAACCCTAATAAAGTTTTCGGGGTCTTAAATAATTTTTTATAAGTACCTTAATGTGTTAGGAAGGTACCCTAAAAAGATCTAAGTGTTTCTCAATTTCTTACTATTTTTAAAAAATCATACAAGATCTCTGGACAGAGAGTTGCAAAATCTTGAGTGAGGTCTAGTATTTTCAGTATTCCCGGAGATCTAACCGTTGAAACCTCGATTTTATTTTTGGGTTAGAAACTAGACTCACAGAGGCATAACATATCCAAAAATCATTAAGATCCAACCGTTGAAAGTATTTTATTCCTATTTTTGAATGTCTGGTCTGCTCTCTGTAAATCACAAAAAAACTGCTACTGTTTTTGTCTGATCTTATTTATTTCAACTCAAATAGTCTCCTAATGGCTTAGGACTCAAACCATGTTTTGAATAATGATAATTTAGATTATACCCAGAGGCTTAGGGATCCAAATTAGTGAATAAATTCATGTCCCATTCTTGTTCATATTCATGCATTCATTCATACATGTTAATATCCATAAGTAGGACTTATCTCTTGTCTAAGATGTATCTAATTGAACATGACTTAGGATTTACTTATTTATGATATTATATCTTGTCTAAGGCATGTGTACTAACCTTTGTTTTGTAGCGCATTTGAGGTACAATTCCTCAACTCTTTTCTAGTTTAATTCCATTTTTGATTTATATTGATTTTCGACTCCATGTGCGACACCTTAGCCTAGGTTTTGCCTTCTGTGTATATATGTGTTAGAGACCTTTCTTAGGTTTATTTTTGCATGCATTGCACGTTTGATATTCGCGACCGGATCCCAGGTATGTTTTCTAGTTCTCTATTGCATATCATGATGTTTGCTAGTTGAATTATGTGACTTATGAATGATATTTTACCGTTAGCGATTTTGCACCCTTTCAACATGCTTGTGTTATGTATACCTATATATGTATTAATTGAGGGCATGCTTAGATTAATAACTTGATTAAAAAGGATGTTGAGTAGAGGCCTATCGTGAAATAGGATGAAAGGGGGTGTTTTAGTCCGCCGGGCTCCTTCCCCTTTCATTCCATAATCCCCGGACCCAGTTTATCTTTGGTTTCGCAAAAGATCAGTTTCCTTTTAAATGGTTTCTTAATTTTCCTTTTAAAAATTAAGTGGCGACTCTTTGAATTTGAAAAATATTTGTTTTAAAAGTGGGTAAAATTCGAAAACCCTGCGATATCCACAATCTGGCGACTCTGCTGGGGATCGAACCCAGAATCTCTGGTTTCGCAGACCAGAATTTTGATTTTGGGTTCACTCGAGGATTAGACTTGAAAGCATCCTTCTAATCAAATTAATTAATCTTTGTGTGTCCGTTGCATTACACTTGCATGTCTCGCCAGTCGATTGCACGGAACTATGACCTTGGAGGCTCGGGGCAACCCGGTCGGTCAAGCCATCATGGGGCCGTGTGATCACCCTTGATCTCGTACCATGTTTTGGTATATGAAGCATCCTATCGGGTGTGTGTCAAGGGTCCCTTATTTGACCAAAACCCGGCCTTTGCATAGTAGTTTCCATAGAACCTTTCAAAATTAGGGAATAAATTCTTGATTAAGATTATGTGCTAGGGAGTTTTGTATGCCCGAAAGGGATTACTTGAGATGATGACGATACTTGCTTGATGAAAGATGTATAATCTTTTAATCACCTTTTAGCAATTTCTCCTCATGTCCCACGACATTTGGAGAACATGCCGAACATTGATTATAAGATTATACTTCTTATATCATGTTAGCTAAGCATCATTGACCTTGTGTGCATCCAAATTCATGAAAAGTGCGACAACAATCTGATCATGTGATCCTCTTACCCAAAGAATTTTAAATACGTTTTTTTGGAAGAAAATAGATTTTTTGGTATCTTTATTCCAAGGCATTCAATCACTCTTTCAAATTTTTTTTTTGGAGTTCACTTTTGGATTAAAATTTCAAATCAACCATATTTGAAGAAAGAACCTGAAATTCTTGGAACCCAAAATTCTTGAAAGAGTTTGAAAAGTTTTGCCAACTAAAGGAATGCTTCTTTTTTCAAAGCAAAGTTTGGACCTAATCACCTTTTTGATAAGGAATATAATCCAAGAAATCTCTGCAATTAAGGAAATCAACTTCAAATAAATTTCAAAAGCAAAGTTTCAACCCAATCATCTTTTGTTTAGAAATGTTGTTGTTTTCAAAGGAAAGCTTCTTAAGGAATTTTGAAAAGATCCTATCATCTAGGGGAAATACTTGTTAAATGGATTTCAAAAATTCTAAATTTGAAAACCTTAAAGGGGTAAAAAAGTATCACAATGAAAGGAGAAATTGGCACACTCAACACGGATGAGGATCTTATGTGATTATGTGTTTATGTGTTAGGATTAGAATTTTCTTTTATTTAGCATATAAAATAGGCACACACACACACATGCATTTGCATCCGTATGGCATATGAATCATTCATGAAAGCATATAAATCAATAATAAAAGTGAAAGAAATAATGGTAAAAAGGGAGAAAAAGTTGTTAAAATAACTGAAACAAATATGATTGTAGGTAAAAGATAGAATCAACTACGAGCATAGCCTGGTACAGAGATTCTACTGCAAGACTAGTGAGAAAAGAGATGGCACAAGAGGCTAATGCAAGGGAGATGGCAGAGTTAAGGACAATGGTGGAACAGCAAGCGGGTCAAATGACTAGAATGATGACCATGATAGAAACGCTAGCACGACAGCAGCCAGGCAATGATCCTCCTCACAGGGATGAAGATTGGTTTGATGAAACAGAAGGGATTGAAGCAAGGGAGAAACTAGAAAAGGAAAGGGCTGAGAAAGACAAGCTGATGACTGAGAAAATGGAGAAGTTGGAAAGGGTGGTCCGAAAGGCCCATGGAGTTGACACCTATTTGTTGGAGTTAGAAGGGTTGTATGAGGGGGTTTGTGAGGTATTGCCCCCAGGATTTAAAATGCCTGTATTCGACAAGTTTGATGGAACAGGGAACCCTCGGAGCCACATTAGAATGTGTATAGGGGCATTTCAGCCTAGCGGTCTAAGCACGGTCATGATGGCAGTCTTGTTTCAACAGACGTTAACTGGGGCTGCTTTGTCTTGGTATCTCACTCTGGAACCAAGGAAGACTAGAAATTGGGAAGAAGTGGTAAAAGCGTTTGTGGCCCAATACGAATACAACCAAGATCTGGATGTTACTATCAGGGATTTGGAGACTACCCGACAGGGGAACAAAGAATCTTTTGCTGAATTTCTAAGCCGATGGAGAGGAAAGGCTGCTAAGATGATACAAAGGCCGACTGAAAAAGAGCAAATCCGAATGCTGATGAAGAACCTCCAACCCGTCTATCAGGAGAAGATGAGGTTCCAATCCCTCAATACCTTCACCGAGGTGTTCGATGTAGGAACCAGAATCGAAGACGCGATACAGGAAGGGGTCATCAAAAAAGAGGAGCCAGTGAACAGGTACAGACGGTCGAACTATGGAGCAGGAGGAGGACATTCAGGAGGTCATTCGGGATCTACGAATGTGAACGCACTGAGCGAACCCGAGAAAAAGTTTGATATAACCAGAAATTACCCAAAGAGGGGAGGGGATAAGCCTTTAAGGAGGTTTTCAGAGTTGGGAGTATCCTTGTCCACGGCTCTCGATAGGCTGGTAGCAAAAGGACATCTTCGCCTACTGGAGCCGCGACCCAGACCAAATCCGCCACCTCCAAATTTCAAATCTAATTTATATTGCAAGTTCCATCAGGAGCAGGGGCACTCAACTGACCGGTGTTTAAGACTAAGGCATGAGATCCAAGATTTGATTGACAAGAAAATAATATCTGAACCACCCACCAACCCGCCAAAAGTTACCATAAACCCACTACCTGATCATCATGCCGTACCACCACGCATAATTTACTACTTGGGAAATGGGGAGAAATCGTTTGATCCATCAGCATTGATCACTAAGTTGGGAAGACCGAGAAAAGCTTATCAGATGTTGGAGGATTCACAAATCTGCACTCTAAAAGGGTTGGTAGATGAAGGCAAAGGGAAGGAAATAGAAGGGACTATTGACACTGATTGGTGGGCACCTGAAGCTGACAATTCATTGTGGTACAAAAGGGACGATATTCAAGATCCTAATAAAGTTAAGGAGGACCTTTGGTATGAAAGTGAGGAGGAAGGTTTGAAAATTGTTGAAGCACAGGATGGACTTTGGGTCAAAGAAGGTATTAGTCACCTCACACGATCTGGGAGGCATTTTAAACCACACGAACTTGCGGAGGATCACCCGGGACAAGAAAATAAAGGAAAAGGAAAACTGAATGAGGAAGAAGAGGAGGACAGAGTCTTAAGACAGATGAAGAAGACACAGGCAAATATCACTATTTGGGGGTTGCTAATCGCTTCCAAGCATCATAGGCAAGCAGTCCTTGACGCTCTCAATCAGTCGGATGTTTCCATCGATGTTACTCCGGAAGATCTCATCGGCATGATTGGCAGAAGTCCAACCCTGGCTATATCATTCTCTAAAGCTGACTTACCTCCTGGGGGACCTGTTTTCAATAAGCCGTTGCACATCACCGTTGAGTGCCTAGGAAATTCTCTACCTGCTTGCCTCGTCGACAACGGGTCTGCATTAAATGTATGCCCTTTTCGAACAGCTAAAAGGATGGGGCTCGATGAATCTACATTTATACCATCAGAACAAAAGGTGAGGGCTTATGATAATACTCTGCGGGCAGTGATGGGGATCATCTTTCTGAATCTCTCTGTCGGGACTGGTGAAAGGGAAACATAATTCCAAATCATTGACATTCCTGCATCATTTAACCTGCTTTTGGAAAGGCCGTGGCTTGATAGTTTGGGTGCCATTCCATCAACCATCCATCAGAAAGTTAAGTACATTTGGAAAAACAAGGTATGCCATCTTCTGGGGGATAGCTGGATAAATGTGTCTGGGGCCTCATCAAGTGCTCCGATTTTAGAAGTACAGATACAAGAAGGAGAAGCAAGCTTGGGTGGGTTTGAGTTCATTAACGTCATAGAAGAGGGGAAGCCGAAGGAGTTTTTGCCACTGTATTTTGATCAATACGCCAGTCCATTGGTGGCCGGGATCATGAGAAAAATGGGGTTCTTCCCAGGGATGGGTTTAGGTAAGAAACACCAAGGATTGTCAGAATTCCCAAATATCGTTACACAAACCCACACCCATGGGCTAGGATACTCGCCAACCAAGGAAGAGTTGAAGAAGAAGAAGAAAGCAACGGATGCACCGATGGAACCATACTTGAAAACTCTTAATGGGTACTTCGTCAAGCAGGGGGAAGATTTTCCGTTTTGTGGTTTTCCAGAGCCATGGTTGGATGAAGCAGAGAAGCATATGAAGCCAGGATTCGAGATTTTCTTTATGCATAACTTTTCTAAGTATGAGGACCCTTATCTTCAGCAACCTGAAAAATCTGCCATTACTCAGGACTGGGTCTGTACTATGGATGGCTCGGCAATGAAGAACCTACTAGAAGAAGGATACAAGAAGATCGAAAAAGGGAGCTCTGCAGAGATCAAAGATGAAGGTGAGAAGAGTCGGGATAAAGAAGACAATAATGAGAATAAAGAAAGGGAGAAACCAGAGTACAAAGGGAAGCCAGCGGAAGTGGAAATAGAGGAAATTACTCAGGAAGAGGAACGGGAAGATCACTTCATAGCTGATATGGGAGGGGAAAGCAAGAAAGAGTGGGTCTTCGAGTCTAGTGATAGGTACCCCCCTCACCCAGAGTCTGTATTGGCCCAAATGAGGCGTCTTTCCGTTTCTATGTCTGTTGTAATTGCTCCCAAGAAAGTTAATGAGAATGTGACTAATTCTGCTTACTTGACTGCGCATAATAATAACTGTGATGCATGTGATGAAAATGATGAAATACCTCATGAATTGCAAAAACTAATTGAAAAAGAAAATAAACCTGCATGCAAAATCATGGAAAGCACTTTAACCATTAATTTGGGAAATGAAGATAATCCACAAAATGTTTCTATTGGCTCCACACTTAATAATGAGGAAAATGAAGAATTAATCAATCTATTAAAAGAATTCAAAGATATCTTTGCATGGTCCTATGATGATATGCCAGGAATTGATCCAGAAATTGTCCAACACCATATTCCCCTTTTTCCAAATTCGAAACCCGTGAAACAAAAATTGAGGCGAATGAGGCCTGAATGGGCGCTTAAAGTGAAAGAGGAGGTTGAAAAGCAACTGAAGGCTGGATTCTTGATTGTAACCGAGTATCCTGATTGGGTTGCCAATATTGTACCAGTTCCTAAAAAGGATGGTCGTGTTAGGGTTTGTGTAGATTTTCGAGATTTGAACAAAGCTAGCCCTAAGGATGATTTCCCTTTACCCCACATCGACGTATTAGTAGATAATACCGCAGGGCATGAACTTCTATCTTTCATGGATGGGTTTTCAGGGTATAACCAGATCTTGATGGCACCAAAGGATAGAGAGAAAATAACTTTTATCACACCTTGGGGGACTTACTGTTATAGAGTTATGCCGTTTGGGCTTAAGAATGCAGGTGCAACTTACCAGAGAGCTGCCACCACATTATTACATGACATGATTCATAAAGAAGTAGAAGTATATGTGGATGACATGATAGTAAAATCCAAAGAAAGGGGAGGGCATCTGGAGGCATTAAGAAAGTTTTTCGGAAGGCTGAGAAAGTTTGGGATGAGGCTAAATCCGCAAAAATGCACCTTTGGGGTCACCACTGGGAAACTACTAGGGTTTCTGATCACCCAGAGAGGAATTGAGGTAGATCCCACCAAAATCCGAGCTATAGCCGAAATGCTGCCACCTAGGAATGAAAAGGAGTTGAGAGGATTCTTAGGAAGAATACAGTTCATCAGCCGCTTCATATCCAAACTCACCATGACCTGTGACCCGTAGTTCAAATTATTGAGAAAGGGGGAAAAGTTCGAATGGGATAACCAGTGCCAAAAAGCCTTTGAAAAGATCAAAACCTACCTTCAAAACCCACCTGTCCTATCACCTCCTAAGCCCGGGAAACCTCTATTGCTATACCTATCCATAACCGAGAACTCAATGGGGTGTATGTTGGCCCAAGAAGAAGAAGAGGGGCGTGTGGAAAAAGCCATATACTACCTGAGTAAGAGGATGACTGGGTATGAGTTGAACTATTCACCTTTGGAGAAAGCTTGCTGGGCCCTAGTTTGGTGTACCCGTCGCCTTAGGCATTACATGCTAGCCTTTCCTATCACCCTGATATCCCGAATGGACCCACTCAAATACCTCTTTGAAAAACCTGCCCTGACCAGTAGGATATCCCGTTGGACCATGATGCTAGCTGAATTTGATATTAGATATGTCACTTCCAAATCTGTCAAGGGGAGAGCTGTCGCCGAGTATTTAGCCGACCTCGCCGTAGAATCCGAAGAAAGGGGAGAATTTAAGTTTCCAGATGAAGAAGTAATGGAAGTAAAAGAGAACCTTTGAAAAATGTACTTCGATGGAGCAGCTAATCAAATAGGATACGGGGTAGGGATTATCCTCATGTCACCTAGCGGGGTCCCCACTCCTTTGGCCATTAAGCTCAAGTATAATTCGACTAATAACACGGCAGAGTATGAAGCCTGTATAATTGGGATGGAAGCAGCCTTGACTTTGGGAGTAGAAAAGATTGATGTTTTCGGGGACTCTAATCTGATAATATCACAAGTTAGGGGTGACTGGAAAATAAAGCATGAGAAGTTGAGACCTTACCATGAATACCTAGAGAGCCTGAAGGTGCAATTCAAAAGAATTTCGTTCTATTACCTTCCCCGTGAGGAGAACCAATTGGCAGATTCCCTAGCAACCTTAGCCTCAATGATCCAAATTCCGGTAGGGGTCTCCATGATTCCTTTGTCTATAGAAGAGAGAACCCGACCTTCGTATGAAATAATCGCCGCCATTGAAGAAGAGGGAGAGGTTGAGATACCATGGTATATAGATGTTTGGAACTTTATTGAGAAAGGAGAATATCCCGGAGGAGCTTCAGAGAAGGATAAGAAAGCAATTCGTAGATTTTCAGCCCAATTTGTAATCTACGCGGGAAAGTTATGGAAGAAGTCCTACACCGGTTATAATTTAGAATGTCTATATGGAAAGGAAGCAAGGAAAATGATGGGAGAAGTACATGAAGGAGTCTGTGGGCCCCACATGAGCGGACATATGTTGGCCAAAAAGATAATTTGGCAGGGATACTATTGGACGACTTTAGATAAGGATTGCTGTGAGTATGTTAAGAGATGCCATAAATGTCAGGTTCATGCAAATTTAATACATACCCCACCTTCCCAGCTCTATAGCATGACCACCCCTTGGCAATTCTCTGTGTGGGGTATTGATATCATCGGGGAAGTAATTCCGAAAGCTTCAAATGGGCACCGGTACATAATTGTGGCGATAGACTATTTTACCAAATGGGTAGAAGCGGCATCATACGCAACTTTGAAGGCAAAAGATGTGGTGAATTTTATCCAGAAGAATGTAATCTGCAGATACGGGGTACCAAATGAGCTTATTTCTGACCACGGGAGTCATTTTCAGGGAGAGGTTATTCCATTCCTAGAGAAGTATAGGATCACCCACCACCAGTCCTTACCATACAGACCACAAACAAATGGAGCAGTAGAGGCAGCAAACAAAAATGTAAAAGCCATCCTGGGAAAAATGACGGATACATATAGAGATTGGCATGAAAAATTACCGTTCGCTTTGTGGGGATATCGAACTTCCGTAAGAACCTCAACCGGGGCTACACCATACTCATTGGTCTACGGGATGGAGGCTGTTTTACCGGTGGAAGTTGAAATACCATCTCTAAGAGTTCTGGCAGAATGCGAGGTAACTGAACTAGAATGGTTGCGGGGGAGATATGAGGAATTGATGTTATTCGATGAAAAGAGATTGGCTGCTGTAAACCATACTCGGGGATATCAGAAAAGGATAGCTCGTGCTTTCAACAAAAAGGTTCGCCCAAGGAAGCTTGCTGAGGGCGACCTGGTCCTCAAAGAACTTAAAGCGCCCGTTTATGACCCACGAGGAAAATTCAAACCCAACTGGGTCGGACCATATATCATCAAGACACTCCTCTCCGGGGGAGATGCCTATCTCATGGACCTAGATAGAGTTGAGTTTAAACAACCAATCAACCTCGATCGCCTCAAAAAATACTTTGCTTGAAACCTTGCCTTTCAAAACCTCCAGAATTGATGAACTACGCTTGACCTGATTCCCGGTAGGGGATACATAGGCAACCTGCTCGGTTCAGTCACAAAATAAAAGATGTATGTGTGTTCTTTCTAGCCTTGGCTGAACTACTGCGGACCTGATACCCGTTCGGGGATAAGTAGGCGGGCCCACAAGGCCCTCGGTCCAAAGCCCAAACAAGTTCAAGAGTCCCAAGCTTTCACCATACCAAACTAGGGGCAAACTTGCGTCTGCCCGAGAACCACATCTAAATCCCAAAACCAGGGGTAAACTTCGTTTGCTAGAACCGATGAACCCAGACAAAGCTTAAACCCATTTCTGGATCTACTGGCTATCAAAATGCGCATCATGTGGAAACAAGCAAGAATTCATTATATAGAGGGATTAAAACTAAGCAAGACTCATGAAAGAGTAATAAAAGCTGAAGGAGACATTGGGGGGAAAACTGTTCATAACCCAAAGAAATTTAAGAAGTGCTAACTTTGATTCTTCATGATCAGGGCATGTTCGAAATACATAAAAAAAAAGAAAAAAAAGAAATGCATCACAGAAAATAAACATAGCAAAGGTTAAGCAGAATTTGTCAAAACTTTTAAAATCTTGCTTCATTCCTTTTTACTTTGTCTATCTGGAAGCTACCCCCTGACCAGAGACTGAATCTCAAGCAAATACTCTGCGGTCGGGACAACTGAAGCTGGAATTCTCCGAAAGGGAGCTGATACCCTATCATGCCAAGCCTCTGCGAATATCCTCACGGTCGAAGGACGTAGGGCAGAGCTCCTCGAGAAATCAGCAGTAATAACATCGGGGACATCCTGGAGTAAGCCAAACTGGCGGGCTACCCGGCTGGGAATATAAAAGGTGGTAACTCGCAGACCAGTCAACCAAATCCCGGGGCGCCCAGGAAGACGTACCGCGACAGAGCAATAAGACCAGCGAGGGCATATCCAACAGATGTCCTCGTAACTCAAGCCTCGAAACCAAGAAAGCCAGCTGGTAACTGTGCGGGAGGGGTAATGGACGCCTATGCGATCATAAGAGAGCAGTCTCCCGAGGGGAAGGTGAGCAAAGAAGCCCAAGCGCTCGAAGAGCCAAGTCTGTAAAACGTGGGGTGACCCCGAAAGCAGCATTGATCCCGCGGTATGTGCATGGTCCAGGCCTAGCAAAGTCTCCCCGAGAATGAGCATAACAGCACTCCGCATCTCTCGGAGACCACATACGACCGGAATCAGGATATCAGTGGAAGACTGAAATAAGAAGTATGAAAGCATCGCCAGAGAAAGGGCATTCCGCCTGATGACCTGATACCTCCTATCGTCAGGATCGCCAATGGGTGCATAAGTGGAGGAGAGGCGGTCGAAATCAATATGACGATCATGAACAAAGGAGCTGGCAGCGCCCCGAGAAATGCCAAGAAGGGCCGATAAATCCTGAATATATCCTGCCTGGATCTGTGGAATGATCAAATCGGCATACGGATCGGTGTGAAGGATGGCGCTAAACTCCTCAAAGAGAGGACAGACCTCCTCGTGACCAAACCGAAAGACGTGAAGAGAAGGGTCCCAACACATGATAGCTGCTCGAAGCAAGTCCTCATCCAGAGCTGTGTGGAGAAATGCGAAAAGGTCTGTCAGTCTGTGGGATTCAAGGTTGAGTCGGTCGATGCCGGAAAGGGAATCCATCCATGGGTATAGGATGTTGGAACTAATGGGGGCCATGAAGAAAGGAGGGGGATATAAAAGGAAAAAGTTTGAATGCAAAGAAGGCAAAATGGCTCTAGAAATCCCGAATGAACCTAGGAATGGGTAAATGACAGCTTATATAGAAAAAGGGGCCGGACCGGCACTCGATGTAAAGCGGCGGCTCTCACTGAGTGCCGGCCGGCAATTACTGAATGCCGCACGGCATTCACTGAGTGCCGCCCAGCCTCACCGAGTGCCGGCCTAGGTTTAAAAGGCACGTGGGTCATTTTGTAACTTTAATTAGCCCAAACCTGCACGAAATCTGAATAAAAAATGCTGCCAATCATCGTTCTAGCACCATTGTTTGCACCACTCATCAAAATAAAGCAATAAAGCCGAGAAAGGGTATTCATGATCTAAATAAGCAAAGGGAATAAGGTTTAAGAACTAAGCCGGTAAAGCAATCAAGCATGAATGTAAACAAATTCAAAATGGGCACGAAGGCCACCATGCATGGGTATTGCTAAATTCGCCTAAATAAGAGAATTCGATATTCTTTGTCCTCGCAGGGACATAACATAACATAAAGGAGATAAGCTATCCTCGTCTATGACGAGGATTCCTTCTGGGCGTTTGCTGAGCTGCCTGACCTCTCCCAACTCCGCCATCGCCTCCATCTCCGCCATCACCTCCATCTCCGCCATCTCCCCCATCTCCATCACCTCCTTGGTAGCCGCCGCCTTGGCCACTACCGCCAGCACCTCCCTGATAGCCGCCGCCCTGGCTCAATTGGAACTCCTGGATTTGTCTCCTTAGAGCCGCCATCTCAGCTTCCTGTAAGAAAGAACAGGCGAAATAAGTAATGCAATTAAGAAAAGAGAGAGGAGAAGGGGAAAGAAGAAAGGGAGTGTAATACCATAGCTCTAGCCTGAAGATCGGCGTTGGTCCTTGCTCCATCAGCCTGAGAAAAAAAGAAAAAAAGAGAGAATTAGAATGCAGTTATTAGAATAAAGGTGATCATTTGAATTATTTTTGAAGATAAATAAGAAAATCTTTTGAGTTTTTATATATATGATGACTGTTTGAATTTTCAAAAAAAAAAAAAAGAGAGAAGGAATTTTGTTTCAAACATAAGAGGGATTTACCCTCCATTCACGTCCATGAATCCAGTGCTGGACGGTGTGCGCATATGACAGACCCTCTTCAGCGTAATCCCGGGGGACTGTGTCATATTGTAGAGGGATAGTCGGGACATTCTGAGTGTAAGGGGTCAGCTGGTACATGGTCTCTTGACCCATGTCGACCATAGGAACGCTCCAATTCCACTGCGGAAGGGCTGGGGGTTCAGCGACCCCAGGAACAGGCTGCAAATAAGAGTTTTTGACTTTTGAAAAAGGAATAGAAAGCAGAAATAAAAAATGTATATGTGAATAAGGTTTGTTACTCGGACGACATCCATAAGGGGAAAATTGTGCATAAGAGAATTCAATCTAAAGACCGCATAACCATCTGGGCCGTCCAGAAGGTTTGCAATGTTCTCCCCGTCTAGAGCAGCCACCAGGTCGTCATGATCCAGGGTCTCTGTGCTCCTCATAGTAGCTGGAGGGGCCCACTGCACATAAAAGTTTGGGGCAGCGAGAGATTCCCTAGTCACCCTCTCACCAAGGTACCACTCCCGGCACACTTCACCCACCATCAGAACCCTCAATCTAGAATAAGCCACCGCCGCCTGAATTGCTTCACCTGCCTCTGGGAGGGCCGCCGCCCACGGGTTCCATATCACATGAATCTCACGCAAATTAATGAGGAGGTTCCGGTAACCAATAAAATCATGAGCCCCGACTTTTCGGCCCGTTGCCTCCTTCCTCCACTTCAAGCCCTGAGGCATGATAGCGGCCTCGCTGTCCCGGGTACTGGGAGCTCTCATCCGGAGGTATTCATGAGATCATATCTGCAAGGCAAAATAAAGAAGCAAATTCAGTTTTCAAAATTATGGGGAAATGAATGCAATAAAAATAAATGAGGATGGCATGAATGAAGGAGCAAATAATAAAGTTGAAGCTTTACCTCCCAAGCTCTCCAGTACCTGCCCGTGGAGGGGGAATTTCCCCTAGAAACCTCACTCATGTGATTGTAGAGAGTGGCCAACCCTGCCCCTCCCCAGTTGTATTGGGAGATGCGACCGACGTCTGTGAGAGATGCCAAATATCCAAGATTGATTGTGTCACCCTTTGTGCTCATCAGCAAGCAACCCAACACATACATGATGAAAGCCCTGGCCATTTGACCGTTTGTAAAAGCCTGACCTTTGAAAGTATCCAAGAACCATTTTGCCGGCACTATAAAGTCCCCTGGATGAGCCCCAAGCAAGTCGATAATTTCTTCATGACGGTTCTGAAGATCGTCATAGCGAGCAATGGGGAGGCCACCAAATGGGACGCCAGTGATCATGGCAAAGTCTAAGGGAGTCATCGTCATCTCCCCGAAAGGCATGTGGAAGGTGTTTGTCGTGTCCCACCACCTCTCCGCCAAGGCTTGAATATGGGTCCGGTCATTCGTACTCTTCTCCAGAAGCAAAGCAAAGAGCCCAAATCCAGCATTGTTGACCAAGGTTCTCACATCATCAGAGAGCTCCACATACCACCTTCGGCCATGGGCCATGCTCCCATGACCCTTGAGAACAAATTCCGGAATCTGCAAAAAAAAAAACAAAAACAAAAAAAAAAAGGAAGTCAGAGATAATAAATGTTTTTTTTAGTATTGAGTAAGGAAAAGAACTCTCGAATCCAAATGACTCGGTTGTTTGAAAATAAAAGGTTCTCGAGTCTAAGTGACTCATTGTTTTGAAAAAAAAAGGAATTCTTTGGAGTCTAAGCGACTTGGTTGTTTGAAAATAAAAAGGTTCTCGAGTCTAAGTGACTCATTGTTTTGAAAAAAAAAAGAACTCTCGAATCCAAATGACTTGGTTGTTTGAAAATAAAAAGGTTCTCGAGTCTAAGTGACTCATTTGCTTTGAAAAATAAAAAAAAAGGAATTCTTTGGAGTCTAAGCGACTTGGTTGTTTGAAAATAAAAAGGTTCTCGAGTCTAAGTGACTCATTGTTTTGAAAAAAAAAAGAACTCTCGAATCCAAATGACTTGGTTGTTTGAAAATAAAAAGGTTCTCGAGTCTAAGTAACTCATTTGCTTTGAAAAAAAAAAAAAAAGAATTCTTTGGAGTCTAAGTGACTCGGTTGTTTGAAAATAAAAGGTCCTCGAGTCTAAGTGACTCATTGTTTTGAGAAAATTCTCTGGAGTCCAAACAACCCGTTTGAAAAGGTTTTTTTTTTTTTTAAAAAAAGAAGGAGAAAAATCCTTTTTTTTCCAAGCAACTCGAAAAGAAATTCTTTTGGGTTTGAGCAACTCATCGGTTCAAAAAAAGAGGGGGGTGAAGTTTTGGGTTATGCAATAATAGATTTTCAGATTCGTAGTTCACCCGAGCGCTTCGTGGGATTGACGTAATCCCTCATTAACATTGGATAAGTAAGCATGGAAAGTTAATAAAAGCAATAAGCAAAGGCACAGAACCAAGTGTTGAACCCCAATCATGGCATTCTACCCGAGAAAATCAATTCGGACAAGGGAAGGATAGTGCAAAAAGGGATGGAACATATTCAAATAAGCAAGAGCTACAAAAAAAAAAAAAAACATTCATGCATATATTGTGTATCATACTACATGGCATCACATTAGCATAAAAAGGGGGGAAGGGCATTCATGCATGCATTTTCTCATCATTCATAGCATTACATTGCATTATCTCATCATAAGCATAAAGGGGGTTTAGAGTATACCAATCGATTGAAAGCCCGTGCCGAGAGATGCGCCCCGGGGTCGGCAAGTAAGAATGAGGAATTGTGGACCGGATTGGGTTTGTACTTCTTCTTTGGGGGACCATAAGACCCTGAACCACTAGCCATTGGGGAATCTACAAACATGAAAAGGGGGAAGTCAATGTTCATATCAAATTTTGAAGGAGAAAGATCAAATAACATGAGAAACATGATTGCAAGCACAATGATTAAAACAAAGATGTAATCTTTATGAAACATACCTTGATTGTGAGTGGTTCTTGAAGAAAGAATCAAGAGAAGGTGAGATTGTAGAGAGGAAATCCGAGAGAGGAGGGAGGAGAGAATGGAAAAGAGAGAAGAAGAAACCAAGTTTTAAAAACAAACTGCTGCTCAAACCGGCACTCGGCGAAAAGGCGCCGGCACCCTCTGAATGCCGCCCGGCATTTGGTGGAGTGCCGGCCGGCACTCAGTGAGTGTCGGTTCCCCTCACCGAGTGCCGCCGCGTGTGACAGGTGGCCCTTTTACCCCTGATTTTCACTATTTACAAAAGAACCCCCGAATTTTTGCTCCCACGTCCTTATAAATTTTCCCTCGTTCCAAAAGGACCACCGAGGTTTGAAAAATGAGTTTTAAAGCCCTTTTGTAAATGGGAATTAGCCCCTGCTTGTTGAAAATTTTGTCAAGGAACACCCGTTTGCAATAAATAAGCTAATAAAGTTCAATCAACTCCAGATTTCTTTGAAATTGAATTTGTTTGGAGTCTAATTGTCTCCAAATTTTGAAAAAAATAAAAATAATAAGTAATTGAGTATGATAGACTCCGGATTTCTCTAAAATTGAATTTGATTGGAGTCTAATTGACTCCAAATTTTGGAAAATAAGAAAATCGAGTCTGATAGACTCCGAAATTCTCTGAAATTGAATTTGATTGGAGTCTAATTGACTTCCAATTTTGGAAAATTGATTTGATATAAGCGGGATTGGCTCTATTTCTCTGAAAAATAATTTGGTTTGAGCTTGATTGGCTCCAATTCTTTGAAAAATGATATGTTCGAGCCTGATTGGTTCCGATCCTTTTAATGGAGTATCTGGTATGAACCTAATCAACTCCAAATTTTGAAGAGTCAATGCGGTTTGAGCTTGCTTTGGCTCCAACTTTTCGAAAGACAATCTGATCTAAGCATTGGAAGACTCTGATTTTGAAAGAACGTGATCTGATTTAAGTCTGATTAACTCCAAAATTCAGAAGAATGAATTGATTTGAGAAGTTAAGATAATCTGATGGACCATCGAATCCCAGAAATGAAATGGATACGCATTTGAGTGCTTCCAGATCTAGGAAAATTGGAAAAATAAACCTTGAAAGGAGAGTAACTCCAAAAGGGGAAAATAAGAGTTGAGTTTGATTTTGCATAGAAGAATGACACATTTGCATCTTTGGTTTTCGCAAACAAATCTGCGCTTATCAGATGATTTTGAAAGATTATGGAGCGTCAGGCGTGAAGCGGCTCAATCTTTCAGCGTGCTACCTGATTCGACTTAGTCGATCAGATGATTTTGGGAGATTTTGGAGCGTAAGGCATGAAGCGGCTCAATCTTTCAGCGTGCTACCTGATTCGACTTAGTCGATCAGATGATTTTGGGAGATTTTGGAGCGTAAGGCGTGAAGTGGCTCAATCTTTCAGCGTGCTACCTGATTCGACTTAGTCGATCAGATGATTTTGAAAGATTATGGAGCGTAAGGCATGAAGCGGCTCAATCTTTCAGCGTGCTACCTGATTCGACTTAGTCGATCAGATGATTTTGGGAGATTTTGGAGCGTAAGGCGTGAAGCGGCTCAATCTTTCAGCGTGCTACCTGACTTGGCTATGGAGTGTAAGGCGCAGGGCGCATCTCAGTCAATCAGACGATTCTCATACGCATATGAAATGTGTATACATCAATCATGATGTTTTTTTTAGAATAGAACGAGATCATAATAGGAGAATTCAAAGTATAGTGCATTCCTGATGCTAGGAAGTAGCATGGTTCCGAACCATCACGTTTGAGAGCACGGGATGGTAAATTGTTGAGCATATGCATCACGATAAGATAGGTGCATTCATCTGTGTGACTACCTGCGTTAGTGTATTGTTGTCCTTTGCCCGAACTACGTCCTGGTCTGATTCCCATTAGGATACGTAGGCAGCTCACCTTTGAGCACGACCAACATTTGGCTATCTGCGCACCCGATTTTGCAACGCATTTTTGTTTTTTACCTGGATTCGACTGTTTGGTCAAAGGCTTGTCTTTCACACAGGCTTTGACATTCGCTTGTGATACGCGTTGCTTCACGAGCTCTGTCAAAGAGGGGCAAACTGTAGACACCCCAATTTTGACCAAACGTCAAATCTAGGGATTGGTTACCTCTCAAAGACCGATGATGACGATGTCCGTGACATTCGAGGATTTTCCAAGAAATTCAAAATCTTCAAGAAAAAAATTTAGAAAATAATAATAATAAAGGGAGAGGATTCAGGCATTCGGGGGGAAACCCGAACGACGAAGAACATGTGAGAAACCCAGTCTGGGAATCCATTTTCTTTTAAAGAAAAGAGAATTAATAAACAAAAAACAAAAAAAAAAGAAAGAGAGAAAGAGGGAGTTTCCTTGAAAAAAGGGAGGACAAAATAAATGAAAAGATTTTTGAAAAAGAAAAAATACAAAAAAGAAATAGTATATTAAAAAATATACCATGCACATGGTTGATACCATACACATGGGGGATCTTAATGCAAATATATACATACATAGAATAAAAATTTTTTTGTTTATACCAACATATTTTTGAAAAATCAAAAAGAGGGACAAAATTCAGTTAGCCCCGGCACGCGGAAAACGCGGCGGCACTCACTGAGTGCCGCGCCGGCACTCACTGTTTGCCGCCCGGCACTCAGTGAGTGCCGCCGGCACCCAGCGAGTGCCGCTAGCTGTAACAGACTGCATTTTCTCACATGTTCTAGAAGAAAACCTTGCACATGGGTCTCCACCCGAATTTACCCATCTATCCCTGGAATAATGGCCTATATAAACAAAACCTCCTCTTCCATTTTGAGGACTTGAATTTTGGAAATCAAGATATACATATACACAAGAGTAATATAGATTTTTAGAGAGAGAGAAAAGAAGAATTTCTTGAAGAACTTGAAGAACTTTGAAGAAAATTTGGAAATCTTGGGAGATCTTCACAAGAAGTTGAAGAAATACTTGAGGTCATAGAGGTAATCTCTTAACTTTTAATAGAATTAGGACCATTCAATCACAAGTTCATAGTTCTAGGAACTTTTTCACATTTTCAAAACCTCTCTTCTTATCCCATTTCATCACACACCACCAAGAACTTGTGATTGAATCTCATGACATTTCATCAATTTGGATCTAGTTAATGCTTTGGATTTAAGACAAATTTAACTTTAAAGAGTTTGTATTCTTAGTTTTTTTTTTAGTAATCTTTGATTTTCCTTATTTATATTTCATTCAAAAGGTTCATGAGGTCTTCCATATCTCATTGAACCCCTTTGAGTTTGATTCCTTAATTTCCTAGGATCTTATGATCTATATGGAGATTAGAATGAATCATAGTCTTAATTTACATATAATTAGTGAGATTCAAGTCTTAATCCATGACTTGAACCTCTTCATTAAGAAATCTTATGGAATCCTTACTATATTCCAATGAGGTTTAAGTAGATTTTAACTTCATTTAGTCTCCAATGACCATCAAATGGTAGGAGAAAAATGTGTTAGTTCAAGTCTACTCCCATAGCTTAGACTAATCTTTCCTGTAGGTTTTGAGAAGTTTCTTTCATACTTCATCTAAAACCTACATATGAGTATGTCTCTAACTCCAATGACCATCAAATGGTAGGAGTGATAAGTTGAATTCAAGCTTGGGTCCATAGGTTTGAGTTCTTTATTTGAGGATTTTGTGAAGTTCATCTCAAATACTTCATCAAGATCCATAAGTGTAAGGTGTCTTAAAACTCCAATGACCATTAAGTGATAGGAGTAGTAATTTGAATCCAAACTTTTATCCATGGATTTAAATTCATTGTTCTTTGGATCTTGTGAAATCCATGCTATACTTCATTAAAATCTATGAGTATATATGCCTCTTAGTCTTCAATGACCATCAAATGGTAGAAGAAGTAGTTTGGTTTGAGCCCCAACTTCATGTTTTAATAGTTGAGGCCAATCAACAAACTTGAACTAGCAAGACAAAAACAGTGGGTTCACAAACTGTTTTTGATCAAAGATTTTTAGTTCAAGATCTAACCGTTGAAATCAAGTGAAACCAATGGGAAAATATCAATCACACATTGTTTTACCACTGTGATTTTTGTTTTAGTAAGATTTTGTGATTAGAGAGGTTTGATCATGATTTTTGTGAGCTAATCACAATCTGTCCAGAGTTCTAGAATGCTTTCAGAATAATAAGTCTGTTTTGAAATTAATAAATCAGAACCCTAATAAAGTTTTCGGGGTCTTAAATAATTTTTTATAAGTACCTTAATGTGTTAGGAAGGTACCCTAAAAAGATCTAAGTGTTTCTCAATTTCTTACTATTTTTAAAAAATCATACAAGATCTCTGGACAGAGAGTTGCAAAATCTTGAGTGAGGTCTAGTATTTTCAGTATTCCCGGAGATCTAACCGTTGAAATCTCGATTTTCTTTTTGGGTTAGAAACTAGACTCACAGAGGCATAACATATCCAAAAATCATTAAGATCCAACCGTTGAAAGTATTTTATTCCTATTTTTGAATGTCTGGTCTGCTCTCTGTAAATCACAAAAAAACTGCTACTGTTTTTGTCTAATCTTATTTATTTCAACTCAAATAGTCTCCTAATGACTTAGGACTCAAACCATGTTTTGAATAATGATAATTTAGATTAAACCCAGAGGCTTAGGGATCCAAATTAGTGAATAAATTCATGTCCCATTCTTGTTCATATTCATGCATTCATTCATGCATGTTAATATCCATAAGTAGGACTTATCTCTTGTCTAAGATGTATCTAATTGAACATGACTTAGGATTTACTTATTTATGATATTATATCTTGTCTAAGGCATGTGTACTAACCTTTGTTTTGTAGCGCATTTGAGGTACAATTTCTCAACTCTTTTCTAGTTTAATTCCATTTTTGATTTATATTGATTTTCGACTCCATGTGCGACACCTTAGCCTAGGTTTTGCCTTATGTGTATATATGTGTTAGAGACCTTTCTTAGGTTTATTTTTGCATGCATTGCACGTTTGATATTCGCGGCCGGATCCCGGGTATGTTTTCTAGTTCTCTATTGCATATCATGATGTTTGCTAGTTGAATTATGTGACTTATGAATGATATTTTACCGTTAGCGATTTTGCACCCTTTCAACATGCTTGTGTTATGTATACCTATATATGTATTAATTGAGGGCATGCTTAGATTAATAACTTGATTAAAAAGGATGTTGAGTAGAGGCCTATCGTGAAATAGGATGAAAGGGGGTGTTTTAGTCCGCCGGGCTCCTTCCCCTTTCATTCCATAATCCCCGGACCCAGTTTATCTTTGGTTTCGCAAAAGATCAGTTTCCTTTTAAATGGTTTCTTAATTTTCCTTTTAAAAATTAAGTGGCGACTCTTTGAATTTGAAAAATATTTGTTTTAAAAGTGGGTAAAATTTGAAAACGTGCGATATCCACAGGCGGTGCTCTAGATCTATCCATTGACCATACTTGAAGTTTCACTTTCAATCAATCGAAGTGCTTTCAAGCGATCGAACCTTGTTCAATCGATCGAAACCCTACCGACATGAATTTATGATGTGACCCCCCACTTCAATCGATCAAATTGATCTCAATCAATCGAACCTAGTCGATCTGCTCTCGATCAATCAAAGTCCCTTCAATTGAGCGAACGCGCCTGGATATTTCTTCTCAGTTCACGCAAACATTGCCACCTGTCCTTCCGTCTTTTCTATATATATATGTGTGTGTTACATTTGTGTGTGAGTGGTTTCTGAACACAGAGAAATTAGAGAGAGAGAGAGAGAGGGAGATTGGTATATATATATATGTAAACCACACACATCCATGCATATATATACATATATACACACACACACATATCTATATATACAGTCAGAGAGACAGAGGGAGAGAGATTTGATGCGTTCCAAACTCACTCGGTAGCATTAGTGTAATGTTTTACAAGTTTTTGGACGTAAATATTGACCCCAAACACCCTCTAGCAGCTTTGGACGTTCACTATCTAGAACTGCTGAAGAAGATGACCCTCGAGCGATTGAACTGAGTTCAATCAATCAAATGGACTTCGATCGCTTGAAGCTTACTTTTCTCAATCGATTGAAATGTTTTCAATCGATCGAACTTTATAGAACGTGGTTGTTTCTCTTTTTCTTCTCATCTGTAATGGAGTAAAGCTCCAGTGCTCAGTTATATGCTGAGTGTACAATTCTAACAAATGTATATACGGCAATTCATGCTTTAATATCACCAAAACACATCAACTAGTCTCTAGGGAGAGAGATATGCATTCATCCGGTATACCAGCAACTCCAAGCCTTAAACCGCGACGCTAATGGAAAGTCTAAGCCTAAAACTATTGCATCCAAGTGCCCTGGCAAGCCTGGTTACCAAATCATGCACAATAGCCGGCGCTATTAGAATTCTCAAACATCGAGAAGCTTACCCTGACATGAAATTGTATAAATCTCCCCTTTGACACATAATCACTTAGCATTCTCAAGCAGTTAATATGTAACTTATTAACTTTTTGTTGAATTATTAAATGGTGTAGCAATCTTTGCACACCTATAACAAACTCTGATAATGGAACTGTGGGTACCTCGACCAAGTTTAGGGCCTAGAAAGACCAAGCCCACTTGATTGATCCCATTACAATCTCATGTCAACATCCATAAGTGAGGTTCACCACCCTTCATTAGCCTTTTATTTGATCTGACCGATTTGGATTACTCGTATTTGGATTCCATGGGGCTTTTTATCTATCCTGAGGCAACAATCGATGCCCATGATACATATCCGAGGCTACACGAGTGAGTAATCCATATGTATATCCCACAAGGTTAAATCCGGAGAGATCTTCACTAATAGAGTCGCCACTTGGTTTGATAAAGGAAACCAAGAAAACTAAGGCCACTTTTGGATGGCGGAGGGGGATTGGACAATTAGTCCCATTTAACTGATAGTCTCGGGACTAATAATACCACCTCCCCCATGGTATAACTTAGTTCCCCATATAGGGGACTATTCTTTTAAAATGGACAATTAGTCCCGAGCGAAGTGGTCTTGCCAAACGATAGACTATTCAATTAAAAAGGACTATTAATCCAACCCTACACTATCCCCTCCTTAATCCTGCGAAACGAACGAGGCCTAAGTCTATCAAGTCCAATAGATAGAGAACACCGCCCCATCGTCACCAAAGAACTCAGTTCGGGGGCTAAGGTACGAGAGAGGAAGGAGCTAGATTGTGCTAAAACACCCCCTCTCGCCCCGTCCGAAGACAGGCCCCAAGAACTTCCTCAGAATCTCCTCCGGCAGAGCTCCGCTAACACCGCGATCTCTAGGATCAAAACCCTAAAAACTAAAAGATTAAACTTTCCAAAGAACTTTGAGTGCTTCGGAATCCTCCAATGGGGTTTCCTTGAGCTCTCTAGTTTTCAGGATTTTCTGGTGCACTGGATGTAGAGCTGAAGGCCTCTATTTATAGTTTGGATTTTGGACTGCATTTTCTGTAAAGAAGCTAACAAAAGAACTCCTAATGAAATTAGAAAATTAACAAAGATTCAGAACATGAAAAAGTCAAGTAATCTAGAAGGGTAAGGAAAATTCCTTATTAATTAAGTGAAAGTACGTACTCATATCATCCTCGGCCGTATCGGCTAAAATTTGAGAAAAACAATCTCTTTTATACGTGTTTTTGGGCGAGGCTTCAAGTAACCTCGTCCACCCCAACAAGAGGGAAAACTTTGTCGGAGACTCAAAAGCATTCCCAAGCAATTCAACTGCAAGCTTTAGGATATGCTCGAGTGCAAAAATCTGCAAAGGAAATTAAATAAATTTACTAATCCAATGCTTCAATAAGGTAAACATAAGTTTAATAAAAAAAATTGTTTATTAGCCCAGAAAATTAATGCTTACCATCAGAGAATAGGAATGCTCCAATAAACTGGATACCGTCGAGGCTAGCCTTGTACTTCCCCAAGGAAATATGGAGGTGCGTCAACAAGGCAGCACCCCAGGCATATTATCCAACTTCGTGCAAATTTTTCTGAAGAAGTAGAAAACTAAGGGAACCCAGAGTTTTGTCTGGCACTACAAACAAGGGCGGATCTATGTAGGGGCAAGGAGGGGCTCAAGCTCCGTTTAAGTTTTGGAAAAATTCTTTGTATACTCTACTAAAGAAAATATTTGAGTTAAGCCCCCCCTAAAAATTTAATTAAGCCCCCTATGCTATTAGGCCTCGTTTGACAGGCCAGATAAAACTGGTGGATAAGACAGGATATGGCAGGATTATATAGGATAGTAATTATGTCTGATAAGCTGTTATGTTATTTTGTGTTTGGAATGTACCCGGATATAAGTTCCGAATAATAACAAAATTATTGCTTTTTAACACCAAAAAAATTGTAAATCTGAAAAAAAAAAAAAAAAAAAAAATCAAAAGAAAAAAGAAAAAAAAAGAGAGATTTGAAAATGAAAAAGAAAAAAGAAAAAAGAAAAAAAAAAGGATCTGGAAAAAACGCATAACATATCTGAGAATGAAAAAGAAAAAAAAAATAGGATGTGAAAAAAGAAAAGAAAAGAAAAAAAAAAGGTTCTTTGTCCCATGAAGTTATGTCAAACTTTTAATCCCACCTAACACCCCCTCCCATGGGTTAGAGTTATTGCACTCTCCATAGGATAAAAATCTAGTTCAAGACTATTTTATCCTGTCTAATGGTGCCACCAAACGCCAGATAAGATAAAAGTTATATGCATCTTATCCTGACCACCCAAAAGGTTTAGGGGTTGAGTTATGGTAATTAAATTAGGGACATCTCTCTGTCCCCCCCCCCCCCCCCCCCCCCCCAAAAAAAAAAAAAAAAAAACAAAAAAAACAAAAAAAAACAAAAAAAAAAGAACTTTTATTGTTTTACTGTGTTGTAAGTGGTTTTGCATGGACTTGTACAGAATGCTTGAAACTCTCTAAACTTAAAGAGAATCATTGAATTCTCTAGAATCTTTTAGAGACTTGTACAAAATATTATAAGTAGGGTGACCTTCTAGAAAGATTATTTTCTTAGGATATCCAAAACTTCTAAAATATTATCATGAGTTTCTATTTCATTGGATGATCGCCCCTTATATAAATCCTAGTCATTGACCGTACTAACTATTAGTTATAAATAGGGTGGCCTTCATCAAATTTAATCAAGGATTATAAAATTTCTCGAGAAAAAAACTACACTTCGTAGAATTAAGCAGATTATTGACCGAGTAGTAAAAAGTTCATACTTATGTGCTTTCTCTACTTCTTCATATCTCTATTTCTTCCTCCCCTAACTACAAATGAGCCAATAACATACAACAGGAATGCTCGAACATATGGTTTCAGATCAGAGCAATCGCTATCTATATGTTTTGGAACTTGTTCAAAATTTTCTTTTAACCACGAAAACTTAACGGTGGCAACCTTACGTTTGCCGCCACAAAATTTTTTTTAAAGTATTTTTTGCAACTTGTCGCCCCTATAAGATCAATATCCGTAACTGGCTTGCCATCTACTAGCAAACCAGTTAGGTAAAGAACGTCGTACAAGATAAAAATTAGTCGGTGTTTATTCACTAGGAAACAACGCTCTTGTACTGAATAGAAGTCAACTAGTGAAGACAATAGGCGTTTGTCATGCCTAACATATGCTAGATCCAACAATCTAGCAAAGCCTGTATGCTCAATATTTTTTAGGACTCTATCATCACATTTCCATTTCTCAATGTTGTTTACGTGGTCTTCCATACAAAATGAGAAAGAAGGGTCAATGAAAGAAAAAAAAAAAAACTACAATAGCAATAAAAACATTAATGGGCCAGCTAAACATACAGTCGGCATTGGAAATTTGAAAAAAGGAAGTCCTGTTACTTTTTAATTAATGAAATTGTCATTGTTATGTTAAATGATCATTTATTGTTTTAATTATTTAATTGGGGTTTGTTTATTACTTTATTTCATTAGGGCTATCATTCATCTTGCTTTGGACAGGACTTCCTTTTTTCACTAAGTTCAAATAGCCCTTCAGTGACGAATGATTTTGTCACTAAAAGTAAAAATTTCGTCACAAAAAGTTTTGGAGGGACTAAAGTGCAACTCATACCAAACTTTAGGGATTAAAGTGCCAAACATAAAACTTTAAGGTGCAAAGTGCAAAATAACCCAAACTTCAAGGGTGCAAAGTGCAATTAATCCTAAGAATAAACACACTTTAGAAACTGCACTGCAAGCCTCCCAAAATCTGGATGGAACACAAACTGATTGAGGTACAGCTGGACACTACAGTATTTGTGCCAAAATTATTCGATACTCCCGAATGAGTAATACTTGGGATACAACCTTCACACAACCTTCAGACAACCTTCTTTAAAGATGCGTCTATCTCTCTCTTGTGATGTCATTGGACCCCATAGTGACACAGGAGAAAGATAGACTCATTTTTAAATTGTGTAAAAAAAATTGTGTGAAGATTGTGTCCAAAATATTACTCCGAGTCCCAAGTATTACTCCTCCCGAATACCCCATAAATGTATGCCCCTAAGGTCAATTCCTTTTGACCCCAATAAAGAAAAAAAAAAAAGAAAAAAGGTCAATTTCTGGCTCTGCATCTTTTTGTGTTCTTATCAATGTATGTGCAGATAACACACAAAAAAATTTGAATAGCCTTCATCATAATAACATAAATTTGAATTGCATCTATTGTAATAATTTATAGATACAATAAATCTAAGGAAAGCGCTTTACAATAATCGGTTAAACTATGGTTGTATATCCACCAAAAACAAACGGGAAATGTTTGGTACACACATTTTTTGACACATTTTTTGACACAAAGTGTCATCCAGCCATTGATTGGTGCTGGCCCTACCACTGAACACATCTTGACCATCGAAAATCAGTGGCCGAGATGTGTTTAGTGATGGGGCCCGCACCAATCAATGGCCGAATGACACTTTGTGTCAAAAAATGTGTGTGTAGCACTACTCCAAATACACACAACTCGTAAACAAAAGAAAAGATAAAACAACTCAAATCATCTATTTCTACTAGGGTATACACACAACCAAAAGAGAGCTGTTCCACAAATTTTCACAAGAAACATTAAAGATAATTAAAAAATAAAAAGTCAATGAATTTACAAAAATAAAGCCCCATGCAAATTTTTTTTTTAAGTGGCTGGCCATATGTGCCTAGGCAGCCCAATCACCAAATATGTGAAATATGCGAAATGTTAACCTTGCTTTCGGAATAGCATCAATTGTCTCTTTCTCTTGCGAACAGAGCTAAACGCCTAATAAAGTGGAGATTTCTATCAAAATTACCCAGAGTGTGCTATAGAAAGGACAACAAAGAGATCGAGCAACTTACACAGAGATTTATAAGTCAATTATTTGGAAACTTTTTACATAACAGCGACACCATCCTAAAATAACCATTAACCAACATGGGAAACATGATTCATCAAGCAATAACATCTTTAATACTTAACAAATAAACAACTTTCAAAAGAATCACTAAGCAACAACAATTACTTTGCAATCAAATCATGAACAAAATTGTGACTGAATTGGGCATGTTTCCAACTTATATTAAGACTTGTAGTCTTAATATAGTTTGAAAAGATTAGAATCAAGCGTGTATGTGGTCAAGTATGGCAAGGGTGAGGTTGAATGGCTTCTAGGCAAAATTTTGCCAAAGGGGGGGCGGAAGGGGAGGGTTCTGCCAGAGGGTCATTCGACCGGTCGAACGGGGCAGTTCAATCGGTCGAACTACCCTTTGCCCATTTGTTCTTCGTACCTCTTTTCGAAAATTTTTTAAAGGTTCTAATTGGTTCTTACCTTGGGGTCCCTATTAACATAATAATTCATGTTTTGAAATATAATTACGTTTTCAAATTAATATAGATTTTACGGACTCGTAGTCCAATGTTTTTCGAAGGAACTTTGTTTTTTTTTATTGGAGATTCTCTTTAGTTTCACTTGTGTTATTTAGCTGCTATGATTATTTTAATAGATTGGATGAACCTTGGTGGTGTGCCATGCATCCTAATTCTGCCCATAGCGAGATGGGTCGTGACAAGCACCCTCAAGATGGCCAGCAATATCATTAACGTAAGGCACCAGCTCGTTGAAAGAGATGCTTATCTTAATCTACTGAATATTAGTAGACTTAGAACCATGCAGAATAGGGGAATCAACATAGAGCTGCCCCTCCTTAGAATTAGCAACCTTTCCTTTCCCCTTACCCACTACTCATCTTTCTCATTGCTAGAACCGGCAACATCTCTCAGGTCACTCGGTTCTGTTTGATAGGAACTCATTGTTGAGTAGTATTTTGTCTAACTTTGCTAGGAAAGGTAGTTTGGGCCGGATTCTTCCTTTCACAATTATGCCCGAAACACTTACATAATTTGCAACGAGTACGAGTCCATTGATATTCTACTTGAATAGTGATCGGATCATTACCGAAACGGGAGTCCGTTGCTTCCAAGTCATTCTAGCAAAGTTAGGTAATACTATAATTGATTTTTATTTTTCTGAAAATTTGTTAGTATAAAAAAGGTGAGTACTTGTAAAGTATTGCATGGATTTCTATCGGGGCATATTACTAGCAATATGGTGTCTAAGTGGTGTTGTTTGTACTGTTTGTTCTTTATTTTTTTTTTTGAGTGTTACGCTATGATTGGGAGTTTAAAAAATGAGAGAAAAGAAGAGAAAGGGAGAGAAAGTACCTCACTTTCTCTCACTTTCCCCCGATTGCAAGGTTTAACGAGGAGAGAAAAGGAGAGAAAATTAACCCCCACTTTCTTTCAATTTCTTTGTCTCCAAATTGGGAAGAAAATGAGAGAAAAGAAAGTGGGGATTAATTAAGATTTCTTAATACCCACTATACCCTTCTAGTTTAGTCTTACCTAATTGTAATTCCATCTAAGTGGGGGATAGAATGGTAACTTTATTTTCTTTTCTTTTCTTTTCTTCTCAACTTGCAATCAAGGGGAAATAAAGTTACTTTCTCTTCTCTCCTCAACTCCCAATCAAGATGAAAGAAAACACCATCCTTTCTCTTCTCTTCTTTTCCCTCCTTACTTATGACTTTATTTATTTTCTTTTCTCTCCTAAACTCCCAATCATAGCATTAATGTTATTAGGAATTCGGTTGGTAGTTTTTTAATTATGCAATACATTATACATATAAGGTGTTTGTTACTTGAGTTGTTGTACTGTTTGGCAATGGGTTCATATAGTGTACAACTCGTGCATAATACGTGTTATCAATTAGTTTTACCGATCCTAAAATTGTGTTATAGATGAGAAACAAAAATGATACACACACACACACACACACCAAACCACCCAATAAAACACCCTCAGGCCCTTCTAAGCAAATTTTTTAAAATTCCTGTGGGACCCACACCCAAATACACCCAAAATCCCTAATTATTCTATTTCCCTCCAAAGAACCTCACCCCCAAATCATCTCCGCGAGAGCCCACCCCCCCCCCCCCCCCCATCCTGGCCCCCTGCGATTCCCAGCCCCCCTCCCCTCCCGTCGAGAACCTTCACCGGATCCGACGCTGGATCGCCGTTGCCAACAGGTCATCGTCGAAGACACCGCCGGTGGGTAAGTATTCTCTCTCTCTCTCACTCTCTGTTGATATGTTACTGCCATGTATATCTTTTGTTATCTATATATTATGTATTTAAGTCGAAAATCCTAGTTTGGGTTGATTCCAAAATGGACTGGTTAGCATTTGGAATTATGCTCTTCCTTTGTCCATGGACTGGTTAGCATTTGTGGTGTATTGAATTGTATCATAAAGAAATAGGATTTCAATTATTTCAGTAAGCTAATGAGAAGAATTTTTTATTTTTTTTAGTGATTTCTGACCAATCTAGTCTAATCCAATTTGAAAGGGATCTTTATGTGAACTGAATTGAAGCCATTGGGTCCCATAATATGTAGCTCATCCAATCCATACAACACCACCATAAATGATCTAGCATATATATAACCATGAAGGGAAGAGGCAAAATTATTTATTTAGTGATCTAGTCTTGAATGAGTGTAGAAATTTTCAGTTATGTTTCTCATGTTAGAACAGATTTACACAGCATATGCAATGACATACTGGCTAGAATATGGTTTTTTTTTTCTTCCAAATGACTGTGAATGGTTGGGCCTTTAATGGACTGGTTAGCATTTGGGGTTATGCTCTTCCTTTGTCCATAGACTGATCTCACCATGATTTTTTTTGACATTTCAACTTCAAGATCTCTTTCTTTCACAACTCTTGATAATTTATTGTGCTAGTGATGCAATTTGATAGCTTGAATTTGAAAATTTCAGAAGCAGACTTGAACTTCAACACCTTGTTTATTAAATGTCATATGTATATCTATGTGCCTAGGTGCTTGAACTTCAACACCTTGTTTAATAATATGGAAAACATAACATAAAAATCTAGGCATAGCTTGATAAGCACCATATAGCTAGGTGCTTTCAATTCTAGCTTTTGAGGGCCAGAAAACCAATAAAAATGCAGAAATAGGGCCTGCTTGGGAGTGCATAAATTAAAGGAGGATTAGGTTCAGTTCAATGACAAATTACGATCCTATCTTTGACTTCACATATGGAAATTGGAATAAGAAGAAATGATCAATCATCACATTTGGTTATACAAGCTGCTGCCTTGTAAATTATACTCTTAGGATCTTTGCCTAGATCGTAAGAGTAGATTATTCTAGTTTATGTTAGACCGAGACATAAATTGTGCTAGTGATGTATTTTGATAGAACAATGTCTTCATCAAGTAATAAAGCCCCTCCATTGAATTGTGTGAAAGTGCCATTAAAGAAGTGTTGATGTGGAAGAGTAGCAATATTGAAAACTTCGCAAAAAGAATGGAGCAAGGATTGTTTGTTTTACTCATGCCCGGGATATCTTGTAAGGCTTAATTTATTGAATAGATTGCATTACTAAATATATATTTTTTTATAAGGCTCTTTTTATTAACAACTTGTTTCATTCATAGGATCACAAACATCCATGCAATTTCTTTCTATGGTGCGAAGACAACAGTAAAGACGACGTTGAGGCTGATGCAACTTCATCAAAGTGTGATGTCAACAAAATGAAAGACTTTCGACTTGAAGTGAAGACAACGATACAACATGCAGAAAATCAAATATGTATTGAAATAAAAAAAAAATGGGCAATAAGCTCTTTTTGATAATGCTAGTCATATGTGTTTTGATGTTTTTATTAGCAAAACAAATGTAGTTTTTTTCCGTTTGAGAACTTCTCTTTATTTTAGTTTTTTTGTAATTTGTCATGTAAGGAATCAATGAACACATGTGTAAGGATTTGTGCCTAAATGTTTTCTGTAATTGTGCCTAAATGTTTGCTGTAATTGTGCCTAAATGTTTGCTGTAATAGTCATGTTATGAATTTGGGTTTTTTTTTCTGCAATTGTCTTGTTCCCAATCCGTACCAAACATCCAATACTTATCAAATAAATAAAAACAATCTCTTTTTTTTTGAATAGCAAGTCAAATTGTATTAGTAAAGCCATATAGGCCAAAATAAAAGTTACACCTCAATATGGAGATACACAGACCAACAAAATAAAACATGCCAAACATACCACTCCCACAAATTGTAAGAAAACACATGACTGAGACCCTAGAAAATTACCCCTCAAGTAAGCACTACCCCAACCAAACTTACTGCTAAACACCACAACACAGCCAACAGACATCAGGAATAGTAACAAAACGCTTTTAGGAATAAAAAAAAGTCATACTAAACGCTTTCAATCAACATTTGCCACAAAAAATAAAATAAAGTCATACTAAACGCTTTCAAACCGTCAAATAAAGTCATATTACACGCTTTCAAACCATCAAATAAAGTCATAGTCTAATTCATGAACCCATCACATAAAGTCATAATAATCAAGGTTTCCTCTCATTCCCAAATTTGGATGAAATGCAAGACTTGGGGACATTCCTACATTCGGCTCTTGAAATGCAAGACTTGGGTCTACTCCCACATTCGGCTCTTGAAATGCAAGACTTGGGTCTATTCCCACATTCGGCTCTTGAAATGCAATACTTGAGTCTATTCCCACATTTGGCGGTTGAAATGTAAGACTTCCTTGTATGCTCATTCGGCTCTCTTGTGTACCATGCTCGTTCATGTTCTCGTCATATCCCTAAAAATAAATGGAAAATGCAAAGCAAAAAATAAGTGACCTTATTAAAAACATTAATATTAATATATTAATATTGTCAAACCTTTGCACTTGTCGATGCTTTTGTTAGTTTTTCTTTGGCTTTTGATTGTTTCTTAACTGCTTTCTCAACATTGCCAACTTTCCTTTTACTTAGCGGTCGCCCCTTACTACGAGTAACAAATGGATCAAGTATATTCGTGCTCTCTTTTGTTAGTACAATACCATCTCCATGTGAAGTTGATTTACTCGAATGATTAGTAAAAATGGGTATATTGCTTCCACAAATTGCAGCCTTCTCTTTGTATCCCTCTGTCATTTGTTGTATTTGTGCAATCACCTCATCACACCAAGCTTCAGATTCCGCTGCCACTTCACCCAACTCATAGAAAATATTACACATTTTATCATAACGTTGTGCCTCTGGTTTGTCCGCCCAGTTGTCATAACTGATCCGAATCTTGGTGTGTCTCTTTTTGATATTCTTACTCCATCTTTGTAGAATGTACTTGGCGGGTACTTCATCATAAATTTCCATATCATTGTATACCATAAGTTGATGCCTAAACATTATTCCTCTGAACTCAAACAATCGGCAATTACAATTCACTTCCTGTGTATTATCATAAAAAATTAACTTGAAAGTTGCAGACCGATGACCATCTCCAAATCGAACCCGTTCACGAACTTCATATTCTCTATATCCAACATCTTCTTTAATTAAAAGCAAATGACAACAAAGCTTCCCAAATAACTCGTTTTGAAACTCTTTAAATTTCGCCCACGTGTAAACACTTTGAAATTGCTTCTCCATCCCTAAAGGCGTAGCACATGGGTAGCATGAGTTGTATGAATTGAAGTCTTCTTGTTTCTCATTTTCTACATTTTTTGCCAAGGCATTCTCACATTGTTCCACAAATTGTTTCAAAGTAGTCTTGGAGTTGATGTAGCCATCAAAGAACGCGTGCATGCTTTCACTTCGCTGAGTGGTTGACATTCCTGCCCAGAAAATATCCCTCACAAAAGCTAGTACCCATCGATGCCTCTCATCATACAAACCAAGTAACCATTCATTACTTTCTAGCTGATATTTTTCAATGAAATTGCCCCAAGCATCTTCAAATTCTTGAATGGTTAATGAATCATAAACATCATTTTGCAACATAAATTTGATCGATTCATATTCTTTGTATCCTTTCAATTTTTCAGGCAACTTTTTCATGATATGCCATAAGCACCATCGGTGCCGTGCATTAGGAAAAACAACCTCTATTGCGTTCTTCATGGCTCTGTCTTGATCTGTTATTATTGCATTGGGTGGAAAATCAGACATACATGTAAGCCAAGACTGAAATAACTACGTAAAGGTCTCAGTATCTTCACTTGAGATCAACCCACACCCTAGCAATATTGACTGCCGATGATGGTTCACCCCTACGAAAGGTGCAAATGGCATGTCATATTTATTAACCAAATATGTAGTATCAAACGTAACTACGTCACCAAATTCTTTGTATACTGCCCTACTCCTTGCATCAGCCCAAAAAACATTCTTTAGGCGACCTTTTTCATCCAAGTCCATCATGTAGAAAAAATCAGAATTATTAGATTGCATTCTCAAAAAAGTAGTTGTGCATTGCATTAGCATCACCTTCCCTAAGTTGTAAACGCCTAACTTTATTGATGTAGTTTCCTACATCTTTCTCAGTAAATGACAGATTCTCATGCCCCCCCGCCTCAATAACTAACAAATTAAAATTCTTGTTTTTTCTAATTCCAGCTCTATCACTCAACATTAGTCTCTTTTTCACATGTGGTTGCAACAACCGATTGCATTTAAAATATCGAGATTTACCTGGACTCATTTCATGGTTATGAGAAAGTTCAACTGATGTCACAGACCACTTTCCATTGGGACAATGAAATGCCCTAAGCAAAAAGAAGCTCTACAAAGAAGCAAGGGGTCGTGAGATATGTGGCATTGCAGTGTACTCGTGGTGGTACGTTAAGGAGTAGATCAATTAAGCCGTTAAATGTGCGCCCAACCAAAACCTTTGTTTCTAGCATATTCTGCATAAAACACCATCAGCTCTTCCAAAGAATCAAACTCCATCCCCTTTTTCGGCTCATCGATTTGGTTTTCTACGTCTCTCATTTGCTCCTTGTCATGATCAATTTCGATAATATCCTCATGAATGCTTACCGAACCACTTGAAACTTCTTAATCCATTTCTCTACAATATATAATACAATCATCAATTTATATGGATTTATATAGAGATTGCATTAACAAATCAACATTATGAAAGCAAAATAGTTAGAACAATCACAGAAAATGGACATTTATCCTAGTATATTTTCAAGGGTAATGAATTAATCCTAAGAATTAATCATATGAATTAATCCTAAGAATATAACACAATTTGAAAAAAGGAAAAAAAAATGCAGTTCCTAATAGTTAGAAGAAATTGCCATCTGCATCATATATATATATATATTCATTTACAAAAGAGATGTTAAATTATCGATATGATTGGTAAATTTAGCTTGTGGTCACAGAACATAATTGCTATCCTTGACAATATAATGAATGGACCAACAGAAATTTTGGATCAAACTGAGATTATGTATGAGAAACAAACAGTTTGAGGTCACATTTACAAATGAATGGTGCCTTATAAACATCAAGGGCAACCATTATGAACATAAGCAAGAGGGTACTTAGAAAAGGAATTAGCCCCAAAGATGCTTCTTACACCTGAATTTGTCATCTCCTACATTCCCACTTCCCAACAATTAATACCCACCAATGCAATCTTTCTCTTGTCCAAGTGAATCTGTTCTAACATGAGAAACATAACTGAAAATTTCTACACTCATTCAAGACTAGATCACTAAATAAATAATTTTTCCTCTTCCCTTCATGGTTATATATATGCTAGATCGTTTATGGTGGTGTTGTATGGGTTGGATGATCTACATATTATGGGACCCAATGGCTTCAATTCAGTTCACATAAAGATCCCTTTCAAATTGGATTAGACTAGATTGGTCAGAAATCACTAAAATACTAAAAAAATAAAAAAATAAAAAATTCTTCTCATTAGCTTACTGAAATAATTGAAATCCTATTTCTTTATGATACAATTCAATACACCACAAATGCTAACCAGTCCATGGACAAAGGAAGAGCATAACCCCAAATGCTAACCAGTCCATTTGGAATCAACCCAAACTAGGATTTTCGACTTATATACATAATATACAGATAACAAAAGATATACATGGCAGTAACATATCAACAGAGAGAGAGAGAGAGAGACAGAGAGAGAATACTTACCCACCGGCGGTGTCTTCGACAATGACCTGTAGGCGACGGCGATCCGGCGTCGGATTCGGCGAAGGTTCTCGACGGGAGGGGAGGGGGGCTGGGAATCGTTGGGGAGGGGGGGGGAGTGCTCTCGCAAAGATGATTTGGGGGTGAGGTTCTTTGGAGGGAAATAGAATAATTAGGGATTTTGGGTGTATTTGTGTGTGGGTCCCATAAGAATTTTAAAAAATTTGCTTAGAAGGGCCTGAGGGTGTTTTAGTGGGTGGTTTGGTGTGTGTGTCAGTGTGTGTATCATTTTTGTATGAGAGAATATTTGTTGTAACAGTTATTTTGCTGACGTGGTATTACAATCCAATCAAAGCTCTTTATTTATCTGTCTGCACCCCTATTTCCAAGGAAAATCACATCCACATAAGCACAAATTCTAAATCTATTAGTATGTTATTTTTATGACGTGGTATACTCGTTGCAACGAATATTTACTCAGTTATAAGAGTAATGCTAGAGTTACAAAGGCTCTAGCACGCCCACGGAAAAAACAATATTTTGCCAAACAGCACCACATTGTGGGGAAGTTTTATCAAAGATCGTGTTCAGGGCCCTATCAAAAAAAAAAATTCATTTTCAGAGCGAGTTTTTTGTGCGACGATACAAATCTCATCCAAATTATTATACAGAATCGTCTTGTCAAACTTTGCGTTTAAAAATCGTACTTAAGCAAGTGAAATTTCAAATTTATAGAATTAGTCCATCAAGTAGGTTCCAACAAATATATATATATATATATATAAATTTTGCAAAAAAAAAAAAACCGATTCGCTGATTGAAAATTATGGCTTTTTAAAAAAAAATTGTGACATCAATTTTGACACAAAAAGTTACAACTTTGAACGTGTAACCAGTTGTCCTCAATTCTACAAAGGTAAACCTACTTTGGATTTATAATTAAATCTCTCTTTTAAAAAATACCTTATTTCAAAAGGTAAAATATTGTTTTAAAGAGAGGTGATAGACAGGGGGCGGAGGTATATATAGTCCAGGGTGGGTAAAGCCCCCCACTGAACTTTAAAAAATTATATTTTAGCCTTGATATGTTTAGTTGTTTTATCTTTTGGCCCCCTCAACTTATCTTTTGCCCCCACCTAAAGGGCTCAACTTATCTTTTAATTGGCCCCTGAACTTATCATCTAATATTCAAAAAAATCACATATTTTACCATCCCCCGAAACTTATCATGGTTGGGAAGTAGGATAATCAATTAATATTGTTCAATAGTTATGGAGAAGGAAACAAATTAGGAGATCAATTCTATACATAATTATGCATAATTCTATTGTTTCTACACATACTGATGTATTAGACAAAAAAAAAAAAAATCGCTTCGGGTGCGCTGCCCCCAAACCCTCATATAGGCTAGGCCACCTTGACCAATAATCCTGGCTTCGCCTTGGTGATAACCCCTCAATATTAGGTGTATTAGCCAAACCCACATGATTTGGCCATTTTTTAAAAGAATAATATTTGTGACACAAAAGGGTAACAAAGAGATCAATGCTCACAAAAAGATGTGGTGTTCCATGAATTGAGTTAACTGTGGTGGTGAGTTCTATTGCCACATGGGATATATACCACATCTCATGAATTGAGCATCTGGTGGTGGGTTCTATTTGGGTTCTATTCCCATGAATTGAGCATCTCTTTGTGACCATTTTGTGTCCCTAGTATTACCCTTTTTAAAAAGCTCCTTGTTATTTTTTCAATTTGATGAGAAGCCCTCGCTACCCATGGATAATATTATCTGTCAACTTTAAACCACCATAACTTACTCGTTTTATTTAGCCTTTTTGGGTGATTTATTCAATTTTTTTTTTTGGATTTCATGTATTTGTTTGAGATCCATGCATTGGAGTTGAAAATTGTACAAAAGAAGTAATTTGGAACCCCGTTTTATTTATTGTATCTGTGAAAATAGACAATATTATCTGTTGACAGACAAATAATATTGAGTTAAACCACCATAATTTTCTTATTTTTTTTGGCCTTTTTGGATGCTTTTTTTTTTGGTGGTGTATTTCATGTATTTTTTCGAGATCTGCAATGGGCTACGAAATTTTACAAAAAAAGATACGTTGCAGCCTGATTTTGAGATTTTATTTGTCTAACAGATAATATTATCTGTTTGTATTAACGGCGATAACTTTCTTGTTTTGATTTTGTGATGTATTTCGAGATCTATTCACTTCTGGTGCCAATTTTATGAAAGAAATACGTTTTTATTATATTTATGCGAAAAAGAATACAATTTTCATATTCGTTAAATTTTAGTTTTTTTTTTCACAGTATTTCATGGTCAATATTGATCTCATTTGATAGATCTCATTTTGCTGATTCCAAAACATCAAATTTTACAAAACAGTGACTCGTAGAATAGAAGTTATAACAATTTAAAGTTTTTTAGTCATAAAAATGACGTAATGAATTAAAAAAAAAAATCATAATTATTAGCTTAAAAGGATTTTATTTGAGGGATATACCCGAAACTTCCAACTTTAAAAGCTAACAATTGTGAATTATACCAAATCTATTGAGGATGCTAAATTGAAGATGTTTTTTTACCTTAAACACGATTCTTATCAAAATTTGTTTACAAATCCAACTCCAACTCTCTATCTACACGTCTTATATATATATATATATATGTTGGAAAATTAAATGATAAATTGGAATTTAGTGTTGTATATGGGTTTTGCCAAACAACCCCTTTTCGAGTGTTTGTGACTGTTGACGAACAGTCTCCTTTCGAAGGGTTGTGATTGTTGACGAACAGTTTCTTGCAACCTATATATATGGGTCTTGTTCATTCATTTTGAAAAAAAAAAAAACACACAAGATTATTCTCTCTCTCACTCTCTCTGTAATTACTAGTCGAGTTTGTTCGAGTGTTATACATATATTTGCGTTCGCTGGGTTCTGCATATTGGAGTGCAACTTATACAGAACTGTAAATCCGTTCTATCTTGGGAGACGATTGTTCATCAACCTTGTGCACCGAGAGGGAGCAAATTCGTCTTAAGGAAACAGTTCGCTGGGCTCAGATTCTTTCTCAAATTTATTCTGTATTTATTTTGGATGTCCAATCAGTAAGTATTTCAGATTTCAGATTTATACATCCTAAAATATTTTGGATAACAATCTTAAGACGATCTCCTTGCAATTTATGTTCTCATATAATCTATTTTTCCCAAACTGGTCGAATCCGGAAATATGAGATTTGTGTAAATCTGAAATATTTATTACGGAAATATGCTTCTCGGGTTTTGTTGAGGCGTATGAAGTCTGGTCTTGATTTGTCATTAATAACTCTGCATACCTGGTGTGTAAATCTGAAAATTTTTATCTATGTTCGGGTACATGAATTTTTATTTATAAAACTGGTTCGTGTGCATGTGCCGATAAAAGGGATGATGTTCATGTGTTGAAATCACTATTCATCATAATCAACAAACAAACAAATGATCTGCACATGCATATATGGATGATGTATTCATGAATTAAAAGAAATTGCATTTGATAGTCAGAACCATTAGAAGGTTTGATTTCCTATCCTTCTATGCTTTGTTTGGCGGTTTTCTTAGATTGACCGTGATCGAAATTTGTATCGGCTTCCAATCGCCTAATGATCTATCTCTGTATCTTAGTCCTTTTGTGTTGGGTTGATATACTTTGAAAATTAAATAAAATAATAATTGATTAAAACAATATACAAGTATTTTACAAATGTTGATTGGTCACATCTTTTCGCATATAATATATATATATATATATATGTATATGTAATGACGTTTACAATCTGGGTACAACTTTTGGAAAGTTGCAATCATATAAACTATTTGGATGGCACTGCACAGTGCACACAAGTGTATGTATATTTATTTGTTGAAGTATATATTACTTGTAAATGGTACCACAATATTTGAGAACGTTGGTGGTCAGTGCCTTTTTCCTTTATTTTAACTATGGTTAGAGTTTCTGTTTTCGAATCTGTTCTCTGGTTTTATGAACAGACCCTCTGCCTTCTACGGTTACAAAGGCATCATTGTTCACACAATAGTTTCTAATGTTTTCGAAATTAGTAGAGTGTGTGTTAAGAATCTATAGAATTAATTTTATATCTGATGTAAATTACATTCTGTAAGAGCCATGTTAAATGAATTTGGGAGATTCTACGTATATACTACATACACATGTTATAGGATCGAAATTGGATTTGGTTCGAAAAATTTGTAATTTAATATATCTTATTTAGATTTTATGATTATAGTAAATGCATATAGTATACATGTCAACATTTACTCAAGGCAATATAAATTCTTGACCTTATTGCACACTACAAAAGGCCCTATTTGCAAAGTTTTGAATTTGCAAGTATGTACATGTAATTTAGGAAATATTTATTCTCTGCTAATGCTTGCTCTACATATCGGCTCATGAATATAAGAGTTGGTTCATGATAAACCAAAACCATGTGATACATAGAAATTTTTTCAAATGTGGTGATATTAGAATAATGCTTGTATAAACGTGTGACCACTGATACTTGCAAATGTGGGGGTAAATATATGCTCGAAAACTTATGGATAATTATAATTCGTTAGTGTTTGCAAATAAGCAAGTGTTTGCAAGTACGTAATATCTGAGAAAATTTTGTTTGTCTAGCAAAATTTGTTGTGGAACCCAAGATATTAGTCAAGATGATTATTGGGTTCATTTCGGAACGTAATGTTATGGCTTTATGATTAACATATATAAATGAGATATATGAGCATGTGAATTGCTACAGGTTTAGAATTTTAAGCATGCAAATTGAAAAGACTCAATGAGCAAGGCTATCAACGAAATGTTGAAAAATACGAGAGAGCGCAATATCTCTGTTTGAATATTCATATTAAATTGGTAATCTAATGTAAGTTGTGAATGACACTTGATTGTGTAGAGCTTATTCAAAAAGAAAACTGAGTAGATATACGAGTAATCCAAGTGTGGAATACTAAAATGCGATAGTCAGATAACTTGGATACGTGATGGATACGTGAGGGATACCCTAATCCATGAATTACACTTATCCAACTATACTTGAAGGGTATAGATCCATATTGGATATCTGTTTAAAAAAGACTGAAATTCCACAAATGGATATGCCTTTACACTTAAAAGGTGCAGTTGTGCCTTGGAATCCTCTAAATAGTTTACATTGCCTGATCAACAATGGAATTTGAATATATTTGTCACGACCCATCCCACTACGCGTGGAAAAAGGACACGTGGCACGCCACCAAGGCTCATCCAAACATCAATCTCATAATACGCAGCGGAAAGAACTTCTATAAAACAACCCTGGTAGTTTAAAACTTAGGAAACGTTCCCCTCTGTGTATAAAATTCATTGAAATCAGAGTTATAAAAAGTTTTGGTCATTGAAAACACATTCAAAGAAAATAGTTTTGAAAAACAGAGGCTCAGTCGACTGCCTCGTCGACTGCGCCAAGCAGAACCAAAAACCCTAAAACTCAACAGAGGTCCAGTCGACTGCCCAGTCGACTGCTTTCTGAAACCAGTCGACTGCTATTCAATCGAAGGAGGCAGTGGCTCCACTAAACAGTGTTCAGTCGACTGCCCAAGGGGTCCAGTCGACTGCTTCTCTAATATTTCCTTACAGTATCTCAAATACACGAGATCCAGTCGACTGATCAGGGGGTTCAGTCGACTGCTTCTCTGCTGGCAGCCCTGTGCTGGAAATAATAAGTCCTGCTACTCAATACCAATAACAATCACAACCACAACTGATTTTAACGCATACAAAACATAATTACAGACGTTCAATTACAAGATTACAATACTGAGAAGCTAATCCATGTTTCTATTACAACATACTACAATACTCAAATCCTTACACAAATTTAGGATTTAAAACAAAAACATATACAAATGTTATCCCCGGCGTTCATCGGCCTCACTCATCGCGCTTCTTCTTATCCTTCTTCTTACCTGCAATGGAGTACATCTCCACTGCTCAGCTATATGCTGAGCGTACAATTCTAAATGTATGCTTATATGACAATTCATGGTTTAAGCATCTAAAACACATAGAAATAGTCTCTAGGGTGAGTGGTACGCATTCATCCGGTCGATGCCGTAGGAGGCCCACCTCTCCCACGCATCTCGTACACTGGTTGGGCCTTCCTCCATACCAGGTACCGTGTACTGGTTGGGCCCACCTCCAATCCAGACACCACCACTAATTCCAATTCCAACAAGATCACAATCCTCAAGGTTCGAGGAGCTTACTCCGAATGAATTTGCACCAAACTCCCCTTTGACCCAAGTAGACACATAACATGCTCACATAAACAGTTATACGTGCTTTTATCATAATTTCACGTGCATAATTAACGGGTCTAGCTAATACATGAATTTTGCCCGGATCCAAGAATATCAAAAGTGATGTCCAAAACATGAAAATCCATATATTTCATAGATCTAGAATTCATACCTCGTGCGAATCTCTTCAAACTTTGAAGGATCGTCTAGGGGAATAAATAATCGTCGGATTTCGAATTTGGTACGATTCCTATAAGTTTTACCTGATTTTTTCCAAAAGTCCAAAATTAAGATTTTTACAAAACTTGGCCAAACATGACCTAAGTAGTACCAAAACGTAGATCTTACCTCCACGAGTTCAAATCTGAAATCTGGAGAAAATCTGACAGACGAACGGTCGTCGATCAGCGTCGCAAAGCCCGTGGCAACTAAATCTCCCTTCTCTCTCCTCTCTCTAGATATTTAGGAATTTGGATGAGATTGAAATCTCATCTCAATCTATATATAGGCAATCTTTCGGGAAATTACGTTTACCTCCCCGCAAGTTTCTCAAAACTTCTAATCAGCTCTCGAAACTTCGCACACGTCTATTTTACAACTTTACGAGTGAAAACTATAAATTTCAAAAGTTTCCCACTAAGTTTCGTTTGGGTCCAAAATAACGTCCGAAAACTATATTCTGCGAAATCTCTACACAACCTACCTTTTTAATTAACGCATCTCTCACGTTCTCACCACAGTTCTCAAAATGATACTACCAACTCAAAGATTATCAGAATTACACTACACAGGTATAATTACTATTCACAGAAATACCAGATAAGGTCAAATAACATTTAAATCATATAAATGTCATTTACTCATGATTATGCAATATGAACTTCCATGTTCCCGTGTCCTCACTGACACCTTACCGTTGACCACAGTCAACCACTTATCCTCAATTATCATATATCAATGATAATTCATAAAATTTCATATCATGCATGATTAAACTATGAAATTCTGGAACGGGCATGACAACTCTCCCCTCCAAAAAGGAAGTTTGTCCCCAAACTTATACCTCATACGTCGAATAAGTATGGATACTCATTCCTCATGTCTTCCTCACTTTCCCATGTAGCCTCTTCCACTGTATGACTACGCCATAGTACTTTCACCATTGAAATAGTCTTGGTTCTCAGAACTTGTTCTTTGCGGTCTAGAATCTCCACTGGTTGTTCCACATAAGTCAAGTCTCCCTGAATCTGCAACGGTTCAGGTACAATGATCTTACTCGTGTCAGTCATACAACGTCTCAACATAGACACGTGAAACACATTGTGCACATGTTCCAACTCTGATGACAAGGCCAAACGATAAGCTACTGGACCAACCCTCTCTAGGATTTCAAAAGGTCCTATGAATGTCGGATTGAGCTTTCCCCTCTTCCCAAATCGTACAATGCCTTTTGAAGGCGATACCCGCAAGTATACGAAATCTCCTACTTCAAAATTCATCGGTCGTCGTTTCAAATCTGCATAACTCTTATATCGGCTCTGAGCAACCTTGAGTCGCTCTTGAATCAACTTCACTTTCTTAGTAGTCACCTGTATTAACTCAGGTCCTAACAACTTCCTTTCTCCAACCTCGGTCCAACAAACTGGTGATCGACACTTACGGCCATACAAAGCTTCATACGGTGCCATCCCGATACTTGACTGAAATCCGTTGTTGTACGCAAATTCAATTAATGGCAAGTGATGCTCCCAATCACTCCCGAAGTCTAACACACACAATCTCAACATATCTTCTAGCGTTTGAATCATGTGCTCTGACTATCCATCGGTCTGAGGATGAAATGCAGTACTGAAACTCAATTTCGTACCCATAGCCTTTTGTAAACTTCCCCAAAATCTTGACGTAAAACTACTATCGCGATCGGATATAATCACAGCTGGGGCTCCATGTAGTCTTACAATCTCTTTCACATACAATTCTGCTAACCTGGACGGTTTAGTCGTCTTGATCGGTAGAAAATGAGCTGACTTTGTTAACCGGTCAACTATAACCCAAATCTTATCATTCTTATTACATGATCGTGGAAATCCTGAAACAAAGTCCATCGTAATCTCATCCCACTTCCATTCTGACACTGGTAAAGGTTGTAGTAACCCCGCGGGTACTTGCTTCTCTGCCTTGACTTGTTGACATGCCGAACATTCGGATACAAACTTGGCAACTTCACGCTTCATACCCTTCCACCAAAAGTTTTCCCTCAAGTTTCGGTACATCTTATTACTTCCCGGGTGCACTGAATATCTAGTACTATGAGCTTCTTCCAAAAGTCGTTCTTTCAGGTCTTTCACATTTGGTACACATAATCGATTTCCCAGTTTCAACGTTCCTTGATCTAATACAAAACCAGGTCGCTTTCCCAAAGATATCTCATCTCTCATTTTACACAAATAAACATCGTTAAATTGTTCCTTCTTGATCTCATCAATAATATCTGGGTGTGCTACAATCGCCATCATTAAGCCACTACTAACCTTTGGTATCACATCCAAGTCCAAACGTTCCATTTCCTTTACTAGTTCCTTTTGTTGCGTTAGCTCATCGGCTAAATTCCTCGGCGTCTTCCGGCTTAATGCATCGGCTACTACATTCGCTTTCCCCGGATGGTACTCAATCGAAAGATCGTAATCCTTCATCAATTCCAACCATCTTCGCTGTCTCATATTCAAGTCTCGTTGGGTAAAAATATATTTCAAACTCTTGTGGTCCGTGAATATCTCACACTTTTCCCCGTATAAGTAGTGTCTCCAAATCTTCAAAGCATGAATTACTGCAGCTAATTCCAGATCATGAGTCGGATAATTAATCTCATGTGTCTTCAACTGTCTCGAAGCGTATGCAATTACTTTACCACCTTGCATCAACACGCATCCCAACCCTTGATGCGACGCATCACTAAAGATCACAAATCCCTCGGATCCGGATGGTATTGTCAAAATAGGTGCTCTCGTTAGTCGTGCTTTCAATTCTTGAAAACTGTCCTCGCATTCCTGACTCCATTCAAACGTAACTCCCTTCCTCATTAACTTTGTCATAGGCAATGAAATCTTCGAGAAATGCTCAATAAAACGGCGGTAGTATCCTGCTAATCCCAAGAAACTTCGAATTTCAGATACAGAAGTCGGCCTCGTCCAATTTGATACAGCTTCTACTTTGTGAGGATCAACTGATACTCCATTCTTGTCAATCACATGACCAAGAAAAGTAATGCTAGGTAACCAAAATTCACATTTCTTGAATTTCCCAAATAACTGCTTCTCTCGTAATCTCTGAAGTATCAACCTCAAGTGGTTCTCGTGTTCTATCTCACTCGGTGAATAAACAAGGATATCGTCGATGAACACTATCACAAAATCATCCAAATAGTCCTTAAAGACTCGGTTCATAAGATCCATGAACGCAGCTGGTGCATTGGTAACCCCAAATGGCATAACTAAGAACTCATAGTGTCCATAACGCGTTCTAAAAGCTGTTTTCTCAACATCTTCGGCCTTCACTTTCAACTGATGATAACCCGATCTTAGGTCTATCTTGGAGAATACTTGTGCTCCACGAAGTTGATCAAATAAATCATCAATTCTGGGTAACGGGTACTTGTTCTTAATTGTCAACTTGTTCAGTTCCCGGTAATCCACACACATACGCATAGAGCCATCTTTCTTCTTCACAAACAATACTGGAGCTCCCCACGGTGATACACTTGGTCGAATGAAACCCTTGTCAAGTAACTCTTGCAATTGGACTTTCAGTTCCTTCAATTCTACTGGTGCCATTCTATACGGTGCTTTGGATACCGGCCTTGAGTTTGGGATAATCTCAATAGTGAACTCGACCTCTCTCTCAATAAGAACATCTGGTAACTCATCAGGAAATACATCTGGATATTCTCGTACTATCGGAATGTCTTCTACTTTTAATTCGGTCGCTGAGACGTCAGTCACTGAACATAGGAATCCTTGACATCCCTTTTTCAATAATTTTCCTGCTCGGATAGCTGAAATCAAGTACGGCGGCGGTGTAACCCCATTCCCTTGAAAACAAAAGTTCCCATGTATCGGTGATCGAAAATTAACCTCTTTCCGTTCACAGTCTATTGTGGCTTGATTCAGAGCTAACCAATCCATTCCCAGTATTACATCAAAATGATTTACTCCAATCGGTATAAGGTCTACCGTCATCAACTTCTCGCCTAGTTTGATTTCACAGTTCTTATATATAGTAGATGTCACTACTGACTTACTAAGTGGTACGGCAATGGATAAATCATATCCTAGTGGCGCGGGCTTAACAGTTAAATGTTCCACAAAGTTATAAGATACAAACGAATGCGTAGATCCCGAATCAACGAGTATGCGTGCTAAGTGCGAACATACAAGCACCATACCTGAGACCACTGTATCAGTAGCAGCCACGTCTCCAGGGTTCATCTGGAATGATCTTCCCTGACGTTGCTCTGTCCTTTGTCCCCCGTCACTAAATTGCTTAGGCTTCGAACCACTAGAAGCCATAGAACTTGCCCCTTGTTGAGAACGCTTCTTTGGGCAATCCTTCGCTCGGTGTCCCAAGGTACCACAGTCAAAACACTTGAGTTGCGAATGGGTCGCAGAACTCACACTGTTTCCCTCTGTAGATCTATTCTGAAAGTTGGTCAGGAAACATCGACCGGTGTGTGGTCGGTTGCAAAGTGAACACAACGGTATGCTACTTGGCGTTCTCCTGAATTCACTGAAACTAGAACCAGAGCCTCTTTGAAACGGTCTCTTGAAAGATCCGCTCTGACTTCGGTCACCACCGTCATGACTTCGCTTTCCTTGGTGATTTTGTCTCGATCTCTCTATTCCACTTTCGGCTACAAGCGCCGTCTACTGTACTGCTGCAACAGTTGAATGCTCGTAGGTTTCTACCCTCAAACGGATATTTTCCCTTAAGCCTTCTTCAAATTTCCTTGCCCTTTCTTCCTCTCCTGGCACAGAACCTTTACCAAATCTCAACAACGCATTATACTTGGAAGTATACTCTGTCACAGTCAGGTCTCCCTGCTTCAAGTTATCAAATTCTCTCTTCTTTGCGTTGTAGGCGGCTAGCGGAAAGAACCGGCGATTGAACTCCGCCTTGAACCCTTCCCAAGTAATCGGTGCCCCTTGATCTAGTACATTTACCCACCAGTTCTGGGCTTCACCCTTCAGCACATCACTGGCATTCTCAATCTTCTCCTTATTGGTCATCGGAATCGATCGAAAAATTCTCTCCATATCCATGATCCAATGTTCTGCGAGCGTTGGGTCGGGTGTCCCATGAAATTCCATCGGTTTCTTCCGGGCAAACTGTTCTGATATTGACCTAATACCCCTATTTTCAGGCGCATGTACTACAACTATCGGTTCTGGCTCCAATGGAGGTGTTGGAGGTAATCTGTCCGCTATATTTCGTATCATCTCTCCCATGTTCCCCATCATTTCAGCCATTTCATTCATTCGACGAGTATGTGGCGATAATTCTCGTTCTTCGTCACTCATGATTATAGTCCTGTAGTTCTCAATGCATAAACTCTATGCATGTACCACAATAACAATAGTATGTATGTAAAACAACATCCATATGCATCAAACATCTCTAAGATGCATGAATGCAATTGAAAACATGTGGCAAATCACTCAACACTCCACTCGTCGTCGAACGTTCCCAAAGTTTTGTTACCTCTAGCTCTGATACCAATAAATGTCACGACCCATCCCACTACGCGTGGAAAAAGGACACGTGGCACGCCACCAAGGCTCATCCAAACATCAATCTCATAATACGCAGCGGAAAGAACTTCTATAAAACAACCCTGGTAGTTTAAAACTTAGGAAACGTTCCCCTCTGTGTATAAAATTCATTGAAATCAGAGTTATAAAAAGTTTTGGTCATTGAAAACACATTCAAAGAAAATAGTTTTGAAAAACAGAGGCTCAGTCGACTGCCCCGTCGACTGCGCCAAGCAGAACCAAAAACCCTAAAACTCAACAGAGGTCCAGTCGACTGCCCAGTCGACTGCTTTCTGAAACCAGTCGACTGCTATTCAATCGAAGGAGGCAGTGGCTCCACTAAACAGTGTTCAGTCGACTGCCCAAGGGGTCCAGTCGACTGCTTCTCTAATATTTCCTTACAGTATCTCAAATACACGAGATCCAGTCGACTGATCAGGGGGTTCAGTCGACTGCTTCTCTGCTGGCAGCCCTGTGCTGGAAATAATAAGTCCTGCTACTCAATACCAATAACAATCACAACCACAACTGATTTTAACGCATACAAAACATAATTACAGACGTTCAATTACAAGATTACAATACTGAGAAGCTAATCCATGTTTCTATTACAACATACTACAATACTCAAATCCTTACACAAATTTAGGATTTAAAACAAAAACATATACAAATGTTATCCCCGGCGTTCATCGGCCTCACTCATCGCGCTTCTTCTTATCCTTCTTCTTACCTGCAATGGAGTACATCTCCACTGCTCAGCTATATGCTGAGCGTACAATTCTAAATGTATGCTTATATGACAATTCATGGTTTAAGCATCTAAAACACATAGAAATAGTCTCTAGGGTGAGTGGTACGCATTCATCCGGTCGATGCCGTAGGAGGCCCACCTCTCCCACGCATCTCGTACACTGGTTGGGCCTTCCTCCATACCAGGTACCGTGTACTGGTTGGGCCCACCTCCAATCCAGACACCACCACTAATTCCAATTCCAACAAGATCACAATCCTCAAGGTTCGAGGAGCTTACTCCGAATGAATTTGCACCAAGCTCCCCTTTGACCCAAGTAGACACATAACATGCTCACATAAACAGTTATACGTGCTTTTATCATAATTTCACGTGCATAATTAACGGGCCTAGCTAATACATGAATTTTGCCCGGATCCAAGAATATCAAAAGTGATGTCCAAAACATGAAAATCCATATATTTCATAGATCTAGAATTCATACCTCGTGCGAATCTCTTCAAACTTTGAAGGATCGTCTAGGGGAATAAATAATCGTCGGATTTCGAATTTGGTACGATTCCTATAAGTTTTACCTGATTTTTTCCAAAAGTCCAAAATTAAGATTTTTACAAAACTTGGCCAAACATGACCTAAGTAGTACCAAAACGTAGATCTTACCTCCACGAGTTCAAATCTGAAATCTGGAGAAAATCTGACAGACGAACGGTCGTCGATCAGCGTCGCAAAGCCCGTGGCAACTAAATCTCCCTTCTCTCTCCTCTCTCTAGATATTTAGGAATTTGGATGAGATTGAAATCTCATCTCAATCTATATATAGGCAATCTTTCGGGAAATTACGTTTACCTCCCCGCAAGTTTCTCAAAACTTCTAATCAGCTCTCGAAACTTCGCACACGTCCATTTTACAACTTTACGAGTGAAAACTATAAATTTCAAAAGTTTCCCACTAAGTTTCGTTTGGGTCCAAAATAACGTCCGAAAACTATATTTTGCGAAATCTCTACACAACCTACCTTTTTAATTAACGCATCTCTCACGTTCTCACCACAGTTCTCAAAATGATACTACCAACTCAAAGATTATCAGAATTACACTACACAGGTATAATTACTATTCACAGAAATACCAGATAAGGTCAAATAACATTTAAATCATATAAATGTCATTTACTCATGATTATGCAATATGAACTTCCATGTTCCCGTGTCCTCACTGACACCTTACCGTTGACCACAGTCAACCACTTATCCTCAATTATCATATATCAATGATAATTCATAAAATTTCATATCATGCATGATTAAACTATGAAATTCTGGAACGGGCATGACAATATTATTTTAGATAAAGCAAGAGAGGAAGCAAATTAGCTTCACTTTTCTTAGAGGATATTCCAAGTTGGACAAAGTTTGTATAAGAATTTGTGCGTTGTGGTAGCCAATCGATACTTGGAAAGGCACATAATAGTATGGTAAGTCTTGAAATATAGTCAAAGATGTAATACCATATAACAATTGCTCTCTAATGGAGTTATCTCTATTGTCTATGTAATGTCAAAGGATAACATAGCGGATTCACTTACAAAAGGCCTAATGCGAGAGCAAGTGGAAAGTTCATTGAGGGGAATCGGATTAAAGCCTATGCACTAAACAAGAGTCGTCATAGTGGAAACCCAACCTAGCTGACTGGAGATCCCAAGATCTAGGTTCAACGGGAAAACTAAATTATGTAGTACTCGGTACACACTGAGAAGAATTATATCTTCCTCCTCCCATTTCAAAGATGAGTCAGTGTCTATCTGCCGCGAGTAAAAGGATAAGATACGCTTTTAATGGTTCCTATACCTTGGAAAATGTCCAAGTGGAGTATTGAACAATACTCTTTGTCGCGCCCGGTGTCTACACTCTTCATAGTAACCACCTACGTGAGTAAGAAGGGGCCACTTCTATGAGAATTTGAAGGCTGAATTCTCTAAAATGCTCACAGAACCAAGAGGTGTTCAAGGCCAAAATGAACACAAATGTAAGAACCAAATATGTAAGAAGAAGGGCTGTGTGTATTCTATTGTCTAGGTTTATACAGACGGCTGGGAGTTCAAAGACAATCTAGTCTACTTACTGGCTAGTAAATCCGATAGTTTATCACTAAGGCAAGTTCAAGGCCACTAGGCTACTTAGTCTGAAGCAGTACTTCTTCGTCAATACTCGAACTAGTGTCTTTGTATTTGTATTTACGTGTTGTATAGTCAATTTATCATTCATGTGGGGGATTGTTGGAAAATTGAATGATAAATTGGAATTTAGTGTTGTATATGGGTTTTGCCAAACAACCCCTTTTCGAATGTTTGTGACTGTTGACGAACAGTCTCCTTTCGAAGGGTTGTGACTGTTGACGAATAGTTTCTTTCAACCTATATATATGGGTCTTGTTCATTCATTTTGAAAAAAAAAACACACAAGATTATTCTCTCTCTCACTCTCTCTGTAATTACTAGTTGAGTCTGTTAATTTATGAGAGTTTTCAGATGATTCTCATCTCTCTGTTAATTTCCTCTCTCTTTCATTATTTGCTCTCTTTCCTATTCCTTTCCAAACCCATCAGAAAACCCTTTCATCCATTTAAACCCTTCATTCATTTCAATTTCAATAATGGAAGACTCTCTCTCTCTCTCGGGATTATTATCTGTTTCATTTTCCTCTTTTTTGCACTATTCATTAGAACTGTTTTATCAATTCTAAGTTTACATTTTCTCATAGTTTTAGTTGGTAACATCGGTTTCTGTTTTTTTTTTAGGGAAAAGGCAAAGGTGTAAAAATTCAGATGAGTAAAACCATCATTGGCAAGTGGTACGTAACATCAAAATTCATGAGTTTCATATATTTTCTTGAATTCAATTTGATAAGTTCATTTGTTGGTTATATATATACTTGTGATAAGTTTCAATAATTTTTCTTCCTAATTCTCATTACTACCAATTTTGCCTCCTATGTTTTATTGAGTTCAGTTCATTTTAAATTGTAATATTGTGGTTTGCATGTAGCTTTTAATTTTGCGGTTCATGAGGTACCTATTCTGCCTTTCTTTTCATTGGAACTAATATTGTTTTTGATACAACAAATAGTACTAATTATATGGTGCGCTTATAACCCAAAAAATAAATGAAAAAAATTACATCGCGCATTGGAAAACTCCTAAAAACTGAACAACTTGTGAAGTTGGTTTCAAGTTTGTGACCAATCATTTATTAGAATGTTCCATTGACTTAATTTGTTTGTTTATTTTTAGCAATAGAAGAATGATTTAAAAAATTGACAAATTTTAATTCTGGAATTGATTAAAATATTTGTGCGAAGATAATCTATATTTGTGTTTAGATAATTTAGAATTATGCCAGGTTCATATATTGTACAATCCGTGCATAGCACGGGGTATCGACTAGTTTACCATTACATTGTAAGCATTTTGAAGTAATTATCATCAATTATAGATGCAAATATTTGTAAATGCTAATTAATATATATTATTATTTGATAAAGGCCCCTAGTTTCTCTTCTCTTTCTTAGTTAATCCACTAATTATAATCAGATCAAGGGAAAATAATTTTCAGATGAGATGGCAAGTTTATATCTCTGTATTGCTATTTGAACCTTGCACTTAATTTATTGACAGCGGAGCAAAAGATATCATTTCTTTTCTCTCTTTTTGTAGACTCTTGTTTCTTGGTTTTGTCTAATATGTATTCATATGCTCAAGTGCATTGTAGGAAACTAAATCAAATGTTTCAAATCTCAAGTTGATGTAATCCCATAAAGTTACATTGAAACTGTCCTTGGGCTTTATGGAAGAGAGTAAAGTATATATGAGTACTGAAAGTACCATTTCAAGTATATTTTAAGTGGGTCTATCTAAATTGTTCCATAATCACGACTTAAATCCATCTACTTCAAGTGAAAAGTGAACAATAAACTAAATCACAGGTAGGTCTTGCTCAAATACCTTATCATAAACTAACGTGCTTGATGAAAGCAAATAAGTAAGCAAAGACTAAGTCAAAAATACTTAGATGAAATTGTTATCATTCCTTCAAAAGATTAAGTCGAAAAAAGAGTAAAAAAGCCAAAAGAAGAGTAAAATTTAGGGAGCAATTTTTAAGCTATCTAACCTTACGGTGATTGTGATCTCGTTAGAGCTATATTACACATAGTGAAGCTTAACATGTCGGGGTTCTCAACCCTTTTAACCATAAGCCCTGATCAATAGCTAGCTTTGGTCCATTAAATGAGAATAATTCAAAGGATTAATTACAGAAACACCCCCTGTGGTTAGGTCTTTTATCAATTATTCCCCTATACTTTAAATTTTATCACTAATACCCCCTGTGGTCTGGACTAAAGTGAAATAGTCACTTTTTCCATTAAAGTTAACGGAAAATGGCTAAAAATACAAAATTACCCCTATTACATGCTAATAAGAACACCCTTATACGCTTAAATGTTTATTTAGGCATATGTGGTATACTATTATATTATTTTGATATGTTGTTAGAGACCATTCTGTAGTCACTTTGAGGTACATTCATGAGAGCAAATTTATTTAATTTTTTTTTATTTTTGATCTACCCTTGGACACACACACACACACACACACACACACACACACACACACACACAATCTTGGCGATATATTATTATTATTATTTTTTTTATCTACTCTTAGACACACACAATCTTGGTGATATGTTAGTTTTATTTTTTAATCTACTCTTGACCACACACACAGTGAAATCCAGTGTAGTGATGTACTAAGATCTAAAAAAAATTAATCCCCAAAATTTTGTGTGTGTGTGTGTGTGTGTGTGTGTCAAATTCGCTCTCACAAAGGTACCCCTAAGTGACCACATAATGGTCTTTGACAACAAATGTAGTATCAAAATAATATAATAATGTACCATTCAAGGGCGTATTTAGGGGTGGGCTGACCTGGGCTATAGCCCACCCCAAAATTTTGAAATCCAATGTTATATATATGGTTTTGCCCAGCACATTATCAAAGTATACACATTTTAGCCCACCCCTCATCCATACAGCCCCAATTAGTTTGCTAATGGCAACCCAATCCAGTTCAAAGATACAATTGTCACTTATCATATTATACTATACAAATTAAAAGTGGGGCTAAAAAGATTTGAACTTTGACCCTCTTAAAAGGAGTATGAGATTCAATTAATTATACCACTGAACTAGCTAAACAATTATTAACCTAACTTACAAACATTATTTATTTGGTATGTTTTTCTATCATAGAATTATAATAGAAACCAACACTCTATCACTAAATAATTCTTATGAAAATCAACTTGTACATGATTTTCACCTTCACAAGCTCACTTGACCAAAAAAATTGAGAAAATGTGCATAAATAAACCCAAAAAATTTTTTTGGCACCACTATATGTATTTTCAGCCCACCCCAACCTATCATCCTGGATACGCCCTTGAATACATGGAAATTGAACAAAGAGAAGCCAAACCTATAGGTATACAGCTTTGTGAACCCATCTAACCCAAAACTCCATTCCCACCTGAAATTGAAGAAATCCCCAAATAGAATGCAAAACTCCTTAGATTCAGTTCCACAGATCTAAAATGAGAGAGAGAGAGAGAGAGAGAGAGAGAGAGGTACCTTATAATCGAGAGAGTGATGGCCGAGAGGGGGTACCTTCCAGTTCCAGAAGTTTTCGAGTCAAATCATCTCTCGATCTGTGGTTGTGGTCGCTGAGTGATGGCCGAAAGGGGAGGCGGCCGAAGCGGATCGCGATGGTGGTGCCTGCGTGTGGTAGCCGATCATCGTCTTGGAGAGTGGCGGTTGTGGCTGAAGGTGGGTGTTGATGGTGGAGGCAGCGAGTTTTGATGGTGGAGGCGACGACTCATTGGATTAGGTTTCGAAACCCTATTAGAGCGTGAGAAGACACTGTCTATTTGTTTTGTTATGTTATACAGAGTAAATGAAAAAGTAAAATCCTCATTGTGTTTTATTACGAATTTGCCACCGCATTTTCACTTTTGCATTTTTTATTTACACAAATGCAACTACATTTTCCTTTTAACGAAAACTTTGAACTTTTTAAAGAAAATTCTAACGGATTTTGATATTTCTAACGGACTTTTACCGTTACAAATTTGTAACGGTAAATTACTGTTAGGAAACCAAAAACCTCCGTGTTAGAAAATTGGCTGAATGGTGTAGTGCATCCTTATTACAAAACAGTTCATAAATTAAAGCATAGGATATTGATAACAGTTCTATCATCCAAAGCAGCCGTTCTCAGTTTGCATAATCATAATGTTCCGCTTGATCAAAACCTGAAAAGCCTGAACACGAATGTCTAGGGCGCATCAACGCCGTTAGCTTCAAGAAGCTGGTGAGTATTAAAAACATAACTTTGATTGTAAAACATACTCATTTACCATTTTCAAATTCCCATTTAATTCAATAAGTTTACATTAGAGTAAAGAGTTCATTTTAGAAAACAACAACAATATCATTTGAAAGCTATAATTCACATATATATGACCGTGTATGAAAACAATGCACCAAACTCATCTTGTCGACTCTTTTCTCTCGACAAACACAACACCCAACTTTTTCACACCAGTGTCTTTGAAATGCTAAGATAGCCACACTTTAGTACAGGGGTACCAGGGAATGTCCAGTTTGCCTCACACTTTAGCACGGGGTGCCAGGGAATGTCCAATGCCTCACACTTTAGTACCTAATCCGCCTCGCAAATACATCACACAGTATCCAGACTCGGGTACCAGGGAGTGTCCGTAGGCCATACTTTAGCACTACCATGGGTGCCAGGGAATGTCCAAGTTCGGCGTCACACACTTTAGCGCTACCATGTGCGCCAGGGAGTGTCCAGTTTTGCCACCATAGCATTTCAAAGACACTCTAGCCATAATCTCAAAAACATCACACTTTGGTACACAATTACCAAGGAGTGTCCACACAATCTCAACCACATACTCTTTTCCACACTGACCACCACTCACCAAGCATGTACAACTGACTCCACATGAATGACATGTGACTTAATACAGAAATGTAAAGTACTGGAAACGATAACCATGGATATAGGAGAAGAAATCAAATCTTATATGAAACAATCGGTAAATTCATCAAAAACTACTTTAATTCGCTTTTACACCTACTAGTACACAAGCAGATTGACTTTGAAGTAATGCCCTTAAAAATGAGTTATAATTTGTGTACATGAATTACATATCAAAAGAAAGGTCTTTAAGTCTAGTTTCCAACGCTTCAAACCGTGCGTGTTTTTGAGTTTTCTAGAGGAAGTTATGGCCATTTTACTAAAAGTCATCAGTGCTGAAAAATGCCAATCGATTGGCAAAATGCCAATCGATTGGAACACATGCCAATCGATTGAAACACTTACCAATCGATTGGTAAACATACCAATCGATTGGTAAACATGCCAATCGATTGGCATCAGCAGTTTCTCCCCTGTTACGAATTTAAAGCCTATTTTTGACCCATTTCTGAATTTTGCTTCAACCAAGACATGTAATATATGGATTTCTTCGTTTTTCTACAAGGATTACGAATATGTAATCGATTTTGACTAATTCAATCGTAGCTCTCGGATTTCACGTAAAACTGAGGGGTGACAAAACTTTAAATCAATGGTACGTCGCGATACGGATGAATTAGGCCGTAGTATTCGAACCACAGCTAAATGGGACTAAGATCTTTCATTCCCAATTCACAGAATTGATTTTGGTTAACTTTTATAAAACTCCAATTCTCAAGCTTCAATGGTGTATGTCATGTATAAACATATATGCATACATATATACACAGAAATATACATATATAAACGTTGGGAGTGAGTTCATAATACTCACAAAGGTTAATAGGGCAGAAAATTAGAGACCGAGAATTCCGCCGAATAATCCGTCGTTAGAAATTTCCTCCGTTCTCCTCTTGATCTTGATATAAATATATATAGACTATGTATGTGTGTATGTGAATATCATACATGTATAATCTGAATATGTGTGTGTATAGTGTTTAGAACAAGAGAGGTTTTTGAGAGTGAAATTGAGAGAGATTGAGACACACTGTGAGAGTTTGAGAGATACAATCACATATATATATATATAAACTGATATGTGTTGCCTCCAAGCAACTCATAAGAAACGCACGGTGTGGTTGAGCTCACGTGCTCCCACACCCAAAATGCGATATAGTCGCAACTTTAAAACAAAACTGGTATTTTACGGTTGAAATAAAAATACAGAAAATTATATTAGTGTAGGAAATAAATTCCCGATTTATACAAAAAAATATAGCTATTGTTTTTAAACACTACACCATATGGGCAAATTTGTAACGGAGAGGTTTTATGATTTGTAACGGGTATACCCGTTACTAAATACTATTATTTTGGCTACTTAATTTTTGCAACGGGTATGTTTATATTTGCAACGTTTAAATCCGTTACAAAATTGATTCCAAAGAATAATAATACTAAGATAATTTTTAAGATTAGAAGCCATCGGGCTCATTTGGATTTCATAAAACAAGAAGAAAGGAGAGAGAGGAGAGAGAAAGGAAAAAGGAGAAATTTGCCCTAGATCTAAGCCGCCCACCTCCTGCCGCTGCCGCCTTCGGCTGCCACCGACCTCAAGCCGCCACCGACCTCCTATCGCCGACTACCCAAAGCCGCCACCGACAACTTCCTTCTGGTAGCACCTTCTTCTTTTCTTCTTCTTCTTCTTCGATTTTTGGAGACCCCATTCCATAATAAGCCCTCTGAAGCTTCTAAGGTCTGTTCTTTCACACACACATACTCAGGTTAGGGTTTTTAACCTACAACTCTTTTTTTGGTTTTCATTCTGTGCCCTAGAAAATCAGATGTATTGATATGGGTTTTTGGGTTTTCCTCCATCTCCCTCCGACAACAGCTCCGGCCGAACCCTTTGCTAACAATCGCGAGGATGAACTTTTCAAATCCTTTTCAAAAATTGGGTTCAGTAATAGCAGCGGAGGCTTTAGACCAGAGGGCCGGGTCAAACCAGTGGGGCGGTGGTCCATCTCCTCTACAAATATATATAATATATATGAATTGATGTATGTAGATAGAAAATTTCTGGTGGACGATCTGTTGTTACTTGAGTAGTGATTTTTATTTTGGTTGTAATCGGTCAGAAGGGGTTATATATATACATATGTGGGATTTTGAGGTGTAATCGGTCAAAATGGGTTGATTTTGAAGAGGTTGTTACTTGCAATCAGGTTAGGGCTTGCAATTTCGTTGATATATTAACACCTGTGGGTTAGGGTTATGATATTTCTGATCGAAATTGGGGTATGTTTCAACAATTTTATTGGCTGCTTTTTTTGATCAAAATTGATTTATAGTTAGCATGGGAACGTTCGATTTTGATTGTAGGCTTTGGAAAAACATTGGGAATTTTAGTTTATTTGGCTTAGTACTGGAAAAAAAAAGGAGTTAAACTAATTGATTAAAGTTGGTAAAAATGTTGTGTTTTTGGGTTTGGTTTGTTTTGCTGGATACTATTTCTTGGTGACTTTTTATCTCCTTAGAAGTTTTTTTTGGGGGATTCCGTTTTTCCACACTTCTAGGGTACATATGCTTCAATCATAATGGTTTTTCCTTTTGTTATTCATAAGCACTGTTTGGCTGTGGATAGTTTCTATTCCTTTAACCTGTACTTCATCATTAGTCAAAGGACATGTTTGCAAATTCTTAAAGGTACTTGGGTCTCTTGATCAGGTACTCAATTTGCTATTCTTCTCTAACTTGAGTCACTTGATTTGTGTTGACCAGCTTGATTTTGAGTTTTTTTTAATCACTTGATTTGGTTTTTTAAAATTGATTTGCATGAACTTTAATTTCAGCCAAGATTAGCTCATCTTTTGTATCAAGTTCATTTTTTTTCCTTTCTCTTTTTCTGTTGCCCATAATTTCAGCCTCCTTTTGCTTTATGTTTTTGCACTTAAACCTTTTGGAAAAGATAAATAGAAACAAAGAAATAGAAAATGAATTGCCAATCAACGCCAATTCTGGCACCACATAGTATACTTTGAATTTCATTTTATATACTGTGTATCAAGATGTTCCATTTTTTGCCTTTTCATGTGGGTATGATGGATTAATGCTGGATTCCAATGTATAACTTCTTTAGCTTCCATAGTTTGACATTGACATTTAGCTTCCAAAGAATTATCTGGCATATATAGACATGCTATATATATACACACATATGTTACTTAGATTAAAAAAATATGATAATGACCATTTAAGTAGGTAAAACTAATTGACCTATTTTGTGCAACATTGAGTTTAATTCTATCTTGTGCTTGGAATTGTACTTTACTCTCTCTTGGAATTGTACTTTACACTCTCTTGTATAGCATTTTCTTGGTGATATTTTTCTATTTTACTATATTAACAATGAACATTTGGTTTCATTCTGTTGGTTTTTACTTTTTAGTGCAATTATGAGGGGAAATATGACTTGGTTCAATACATAAGATGAACCAAAAAGTAAGATATGACTTCGTGGGTCTTTTTTCTCTCTCTTTCTTCGGCTTCATGCCTTTTTAAGGTATGGAAGGTTCATAATCAAGCCGAGAAGCAATATTTTGGGACAGTGTATGTATATCTTGCATCCTTGAATCTCCTTTTATTTCTTTGCCTTGATAGCTTTCTATCCAGCTTGATGTATTTTCAAATGGGAAATATTAGATGTTTTATCTTCCTGTATTGTGCTCATCAACCAAATTTTCTCCCTTTTCTGTTTTGTATTGCTGCTAGACATGGAGGATGTAAGAGACACCTAGCAATGGATGTGCCATCATTCCATAGCATTGAATATGTAATAGGTATATTAGTAACAATGAACCTACTCTGTATTAATGATTTTTATTGGATTTGCCTCTTTGAATCAACTAATATGTTAATTAAGATCAAGGATTATCCCCTTCTCTTTGATCTATAGCTTCATGTTCTTAACTAATAATTCCCAACTTTCTCCATGTGTTGAGTCTCTCATTCCAAGCTGCTATAGGAAAATCATGGAGCTATAGTCAAGTGTAGATAGCTGTTTATGATTACACTTTTTAATGTAGCATTCTTCATACTTTTCTGTTAGGTAGATGACTCTATGCGTTTTATCAAGTCTTTTGCTTCATGAAACTAATTTCAAAGTTTGAGGAAACTGTCAAAAATTCAGAAGGTAGCATAGTTTTTTTTTTATGAATGTAGACAAACAAGAATTGAGGTTGGTTTACACATATTAGGAATTGAGGTTGGTTGAACTTAAAATGGTATCACTCAATGTACCCACAAACTTGCATAAAGTTACCTTGGACCAAAGGAAAAATGGAAATACCTAAATTAATTACGTGTTAACTCTTTATTTGAGGTTTAATTAAAAAAAATACAATAAATGCAAATTACATAAAATATATATTTAATATTTTATTGCAACAATACCCGCTGCACCCGTACCATTACATCTAGAGATACACGTGGAGGGATATGCTGATTTTTGTTTAATGTTTGTATATATAATATGGAGGGTATGAAAAAATGGAAAGAGAGAAATTTAGAGAATTGAGAGAGAAGAAGCCCAAGCAATTGAGATAGATAAGAGATACCAAAGAGATGAGAAAAGGGGAGAAAAAGACAGAGAAAAAAACATGGCTATCATAGATTGATTCATCTTAATAGATTACCGTGTTTCCCCCTAATTAACTTACTGATAGGCTTACAAAACTATAAAACCCCATATGTACCTTGCTAATATCAACTCCCACATGGAATTAGTAGTAGAGCTAAATTTTGTTCTTTATTCACCCAAAATAGGAAAACATAGTAATATTCTTATGAAAGACTCGTTGTACAACTATAAAATAAACATGGTTATCTACGAAGTGGTAAACTTTGCCATGACTGGCAGTTTAGAGGTGCATATTTTTCTCATCGCGATTCCTTTGAGATTGATAGTTTAATATAAGTAGAACCTTAAAAGTTGTCTTCTTTTATTTTTTATGGCATAAACTTACTGTAGAGGCAATCTTTATATGGTCTCTGAGGAGAAAAATTAAGTAATCTTTTTTCTTTAAAGTTTTATAATTGTTGTTAGACGTAGAAGTAGGGACTGAATTTTGCAAATTCTATGTATGCAAGGATGTGTCTTAGCATTGTTCTTTGTTGTTCGTTTGTGATGTGTTGATCTTCTTCCCTGTTATTATCAAGGTAAATTGTTCTGCTTTTGTTCTCTGGATGGAATGCTTGTGCTTCTAAGTACAATGCATAGGCAAGTTATACTGTAACACCGCTTGAAACAAACATTTGGTGCTGTTTGGTATGCTGTTGATAAATAATTCTTGGTAAAAGTTTGCATTCCTATTCCGACTGAGGCATTTCCTCTTTTTTTTTTTTTTTAAAACAGGCTGTGGTGATTGACGAGGTGGATACTTTTTGTTTTTGGCCTCATCTGGGATTACGAGCCAAGTACCACGCTGTATGTCCAGATCAGTCGTTAATGCCTCTTTCATAAATTTAACCTGCTACTTTGCAGTAACTAACTTCTTTTTTTCCCTCCTAAGGTTATTTTCTATGATTTTGTGCAGTTTAAAATATTGGCATTTATAATACGACTTCTTGCAACTTGATAGCAGTAATACATTAGAAATCTGGTTCTTAAAAGGTTATGTTGTATGATTTTCTATTGTTCGTCTTAATTATTATGCTACTACTGCAGTTTCTCGGGGTTTATGTTTTACTTTTGCATTGTTAAAACTCAATATTGAATGTTGGAAATAGGAGATACCTATTAGTCCAAACTCCAAACTTTGCTAAAAAAAATGCTATGAAACTCAAAAGTACATCTGAGGGAGAACGATGGTTTTGGACATAGTAGAACAGTGAAATAGATTTATGTTAGTTTGGGACAATGCTTTGCCGAGTTCAGTTGCAGCATCTTTTTTAAGTTTATTCCTTTCTAATTTCTAGGAGGAACTTGATTTTAAGTCATCTGTCCTCTTCCTTTCTCAGGTTACGTCTCCTTAAAATATAAACATTAAAGTATGAGGCCATTTGTCTTTGACATGTGTTTGTCAAGATGCACCTTTATTTTTCCTCCTTCCCCTCCATTCTTCTCATATTCTTTTGTGCATGATTTCTTTTTCTAACACCATCATCGATTATGATGAAAAATAGGGTGGTGATGATCCAAGGACATTGAAGAAGGAAAAGGTGAAGCAATTGTAAAAAGTTAAGTTGATGAACTTGGTTATGGACAAAGAGATTTGTGTATTTTATCTTTTTTGAGTTAATTTCATGTGTAAGAAGCAATGTAGTTAAACTAAGAATTTGGGCATGGACAATGATTTGTATGATGAAACATTTTGTATTCTATTTGTATTTGGTATTGATTGAGATTCTTATTTTTGTGCTTGCAATTGTATGGATTATTATGCTTGTTAATTAGCTGACAAAATTTTTTTTTTGGGGAATTTATGAAATAATTTTTTTTTATTTTTTAAATAAAATTTGTAACGGGTATATCCGTTACAAAATCCGTTACTAATTTTATGCATTTTGGAAATTAGCAACGGATATAACCGTTACTAATTCGTTACAAACCGTTAGTATTCTTTTTCAAAAAATCAAAAAGTTGGATATCTGTCCGTTACTAAACTAATTTGTAACGGGCATAACCGTTACAAAAATAATATTAGTAACGGGTATATCCGTTACAAATATCCGTTACAAAAATTCGTTACAAATTTGCAATGCCATATTTGTAACGGGTATATCCGTTACAAATAATTTCTATAACGGATTTCCCGTTACAAATCGGGCCATATGGTGTAGTGTTTAAGAGCGTAAATCGGAGGTGAGTGATTCAACTATGTGTTTGGAATGATTTCTTGACATGTATTCATGTTTCGTATGAAAAGCATGTGTTCTATTATAGATATATGTTGTGTAGTTCATATTGGGCAATTATATTGATAAGTAGGCCCAATAGCACGGTGAAATGTTTTGATTACCGAAAGCATGGTGATATGTGAATTGAGCATATTGAGTTGTTATTTGGGTCAAAGGAGCACGTGGTTACCAAGCCATCTTGTGGAGCCGATATAGGCATTAAGGTCGCACGATTGAAGATAAGAATCGTGGGTCTTACGTTTTTGGGTGGACTTATTGGCGAGGAGTCACGGATTAGGAGTATGGAACGTACACGTGAGACTCCGGAGACTAGTATGAAATGCAGAGATGTAAATGCGAGCATGTTTATCATTCATGTGCATTGTTGTTTTATTTTGGGTGGGTTACTTTTTCTTGGAGGTGGTCCTTGGGATTGGTTCTAGGATGAGGATTAGTATTCCATTTCCTTATAGTGATATTTTGATTGCCCTGTCTCTTTTTCTTTTTAGTAGGAATGACAGGCATATCATAACCCCATTGTTTACAAAATTCTCCCAGTTCTTGTTTACCAGTGAGATTTTGTTTTCTCAGTTGATACTGTAATTTTATGTCATTACATATGCTTAATCCAACTTGGGTGCAGACACTTATGATTTGTCCATAGTCTAGGCTTGCATATGGAATATTATTTCCATCATGCTGATCACGAAGTTTTTGTTTGACCTCTTCAGCAAATAAATTGGGAAGCCCATCAATGAAACGAGCTTTCCAAAATTCATTATTTGCATCATGTCTATGCATAACTTTGCAAAGGAAAACATCCTCATACCATCTGAATTGGGTTAAAGAAGGACATCTTAAATTCATAAGAAGTTCTCTTCCTCTTTCAGATCTTTGCGGAGATGATCCAACAAAGTGATTGTTGGATCGAAACAATCACACGCAAACAATATATGAAAAACAGAAAGATTTAAGAGACACAAAGAATTATCACGTGGTTCGGCAATGTGCCTACGTCCATACCGGAGAGCCTGAAATTTCTACTATCGAAAACGATTTAGGGTTACATCATATATATCTCCTATATAGGTACATGGCAAAATCCCCAAAATACGCATACCGTGCCATGTTAGAATATTGGTGTAAACCATTTTCAAACCTAGCTAAGCATCTATATAATTTAGGGTTAATTACGTTTTTATCGCTTGTGATTAGGCTTATTTTCACTTAATCCCTATGCTTCAAAAGTGGACACTTAATCCCATATGGTATTAATTTTGAAAGAAATCCTGATACTACTCCGTGATCACACAGGTTCAAAATTAGAGGGGTAAAATGGAAATAAACCTAATCACAAAGAGTCAATTATTAATTAACCCAACCGTTAAAAAAAAAATCAGAGCATAACGTTATAAAAGTAAAACAAACGAATTTTGAAAAACCCAAATCAAACATTCCTTTTTGATTGGAGCAGTTTCATATTTTCTCGAGAAACACAGAGTTCACAAAAACCGAGAAAAAAGAAAGAAAACACTTGAAAATCAAAGATTTACGGCGATAATGGAGGAATCAGATGTAGACAAGGAATACAAAGACTCTCGAGAAGTCAACAAGAAGACCGTGATTGACGAGTTAGATATGGACAACAAGGACAATAATGACACTGGCGACTATTTCTTGGGCAAAACCACTGATTCCGCCGAGGTATTGGATTATTTTCTTTCTCTAATTACTACATTTCTTTTACAATTATATGTTTATATTATTATATAGGTAAAATCTATTCAAAATTATAATCCACTATTATAAACACACAGCTCACCAAAATCGAAAAAAGAAAGAAAACACCAGAAAATCAAAAACTTACGGCGATAATGAAGGAATCAGATGTAGACGAGGAATACAATGACTCTGGAGAAGTCAACAAGAAGGCCGTGACTGGCGAGTTAGATATGGACAGTAAGGACAGTAATGACACTGGCGACTATATCTTGGGCAGAACCACTTATTCCTTCGAGGTATTGGATTATTTTCTTTCTCTAATTACATTTCTCTTCACAATTATATTATATTACTCGTATGTTATATTATATTATAGGTAACGTATTCAAAATTATTTAACACTTTCTTTTAGCAGAGATTGATTTCCTTTAAAACCTTTCTTGTAATTCTATATGTATTGAATTTTCAGTATTTTACGTAAAAGCAATTATTCATACATTCTTGTGATCTTCCCAATTTTTTTTTTTTTTTGAGCTGCTGTCCCTCCTATGAATCTTCAATCAAATTTGTCTCAAAAATTTTTTACTACTGAAAATTGTGAGTTTTGAACTTGAATTTGAGTATGATTCAACTTGCTGTGGGTTTGAGTCAAAAAAATTGGAGGATATTCTATAAATCAAATCAAATCAAATTTTGATCAATGTAAATTGTGGTTTTTTTACTAATTTGGATTTAAATTTGAGTATGATTCAACTTGCTATGGATTTGAGTCATGAATTGGATGATATTTTTGTAAATAATATCCCCCCAATATCAATCTGTTTATTTCTTTTGTAAGGAGGGGTTCAAGAATCATTTTTTCAATCTGGTAAAGGAACCAAAACAAAGAAAGAAAATCGAAAGTAGGAGCAAGTACAAAGAAACCCAGATCCTTCTTCTTCTTTTTTTGGTCTGAATAAGGGTTAATCAATATCTATTGGGAATGTTCTCCTCTTTTATTACTATGTACTCTTCTTTTAAGTAGGGTTCAGCTGGTTTGGCAAGCTTCACAGATAAACCTGAATTTAAATTCTCACCTCCATAAATGGTTTTCTAAATTCTTTCTTCTTATTGGGTTATTATATGTGTCAAAGTTCAATTTAATTTATTGAATGAGATAAGAGAGTTACTCAAATGTTTGGGTTTTTCAGAATTTATTGGATCAGGAGTGTGTTACTCTGGCCGTGTTTGAGCATCTGGCCAACAAAAATTGCAATATTTTGAGTCAGATGAAGGGTATTTCAAAAGTTGCTCGGCCTAGCTTTGCATTGTCTTGTCTGGTCCAGCGAATCTATGGCCTTTTATGCCAAAGAGGAGATGGAAGCCGTACCTTTCACTCGTTTAATCCGGTATGCGAGAGGGGCTTTGAGGTTGGACTTCATTTCCTCGGAGAACCTGTAGAAGTTATATCTAGTTGTGGGGGGAAATTACTATGCAGTGCTCTCTCTGGAACTTTGGGTAAGAACTATATTGTCTGCGATCCAATTCGCAGACTTACAAGTCACATTGCTCCCTCTAGTTTGCCCCACGAAGCAGCAGTTTTAGGTCATGCCAAGGACGGAACGTCCTTTATTCTAGGAGTAAATCAACAAAGCTCAAAGACGTTACAATTTGAAATTTATCGCATGGAATCCAGAGCATGGGAGCTCTCCCTTATATTCAACGGGAATGATGCATTTCTGTCCAGCGACAATGTTTACCACTGCCATGTGTCACGGGCTTAGAATTTTCAAACACTTTCCCGTGCGGCACTTCAACTTACACCTTACTATTGTAAGCTAAGTAAGCCTTGCTAACACTTAAAGTAGAGAAGAAGTAGAGAGGATTAGGAGAAAGAGTATTTGTATTGCTCTTCAAATGTTTTACAACACTTGGATGGTTTGGCCAAATGAGGCCTCACCTATTTATAGGCTACAACAAATGTTGGAGAAGCTTCTAGGATTTTCTCTAGAACCTTCCCATCTCTTCTACAAGAATTCTCTAGATCTCTACATCTAGATGCTTAGAACTATCTATACAAGCATCTAGATATTTACATGCTCCACTACATTCTAGAATATTCTACCATACTCTATAATGTACAAGGCATCTTCTAAAATACTCCAAAGGATTCTAGATGCTTCCACATATATCTTCAATGCTCTAGGGTCTTCTAGAATCTTCTATAAGCCTCCAGAGTCTTCCATATGTTTCCAGAATGCTTGAGAAAATGCCAAGCCGTGACATTCTCCCCCACCTAATTCGGCGACGCCCTCGTCGCACCTTTCTCCTTGAAGCGTTCGATGTGATCCTTGAATTGCCACAAGGATTCTTCTGTTTCCCAAGTTGCTTCAGTGTCCGGCATCCCCTTCCATTTCACAAAATACTCTGTGTATCTCAGAATCCCTGACTTTCGTACTTCTCTTTCGGCAAGGATATCCTCTACATCTTTGTCGAAAGAAGTCAAGACAAGGGGTGGCGCCCTTTGAGATTCTCCTCGACTTGGGTCTTCCATATCCGCATGATAAGGTTTCAAGTTGCTTACATGGAAGACCGGGTGTATCCTCATTTTTGGCGGAAGTTCCACACGATAAGAGGCTTTACCGATCTTACTTAGTATTGGGAATGGTCCTTCGTACTTTCGGAGTAAGCCCTTATGTAGTGGTCTTGTAGACTTGTGTTGCACCGGTAGGAGCTTTACAAACACAAGGTCTCCCGCTTGAAATTCCACTTTCCGCCTCTTCTTGTCGGCCCATTTTTTCATCTTCTTTGCCGCTTTCTCAAGATAGGCGCGAGCTAAGTCCCTCTGTTCTTGCCAACCCTTGGCCAATTTGAACGCCCCAGGACTACTCCCCGCATAGCTTGATGCCAAAGTGTTGGGCGTCAAAGGTTGTTGTCCCGTGGCAAGCTCGAAAGGACTTCTACTTGTAGCTTCTGAGCGTTGCAAGTTGTAGGAGAATTGAGCTATGTCCAACAACTTAGCCCAATCCTTTTGGTTAGCACCCACATAGTGCCTCAAGTAAACCTCCAACAAAGCATTCACCCTCTCGGTTTGGCCATCAGTTTAAGGGTGAAAGCTAGTAGAGAAGTTGAGTTCCGACCCCAGGAGCTTGAAGAGTTCCGTCCAAAACTTCCCTGTAAAGCGTAGGTCTCTATCACTCACGATAGTCCTAGGAACTCCCCAATATTTCACCACATGTTTTAGGAAGAGTCTCGCCGTTTCTTCTGCCGTGCAATTTGCCGAGGCCGGTATGAAAGTGGCATACTTGGTGAATCGATCAACCACCACGACAATAGTCCCAAACCCCTCGGACTTGGGTAGACATGTGATGAAGTCCATGGAAATGCTTTCCCATGGTCCCTCGGGTATAGGAAGTGGCTCCAATAATCCTCCCGGGTGCTTTTGCTCGAGCTTGTCTTGTTGGCATACTAGACAAGTTCGCACATAAGATTCCACATCATCCCGTAGTTGGGGCCAATAATAAGTATCACCCACCAAAGCGAGTGTCCTATGAGTGCCCGGATGTCCAGCCCACCTCGAGTCATGACACTCCTTCAATAGTTCTTTCCTTAAGTTTCCCCACTTAGGCACGTACATCCGCCTCCCTTTAGTGTAGAGCAAGCCATCCTCAAGCCAAAAGCTCCGAGTCCTACCTTCCTCCACGAGCTTAAGGATGTTCTTAGCCATAGGATCATGTTGCAATCCTTCCTTTACTCTATCAAGAAGAGTGCTATCCGGTCGAGTCATAGCCGCAAACTCCGCCTTGCGACTAAGAGCATCCGCCACAAGATTTGCTCTGCCGGGCTTGTACTCCAATTTGTAGTCGAACTCCGCTAGAAAGTCTTGCCACCTAGCTTGTTTAGGTGAGAGCTTCTTCTGTGATTGGAAGTAGCTAGTGGCAATGTTATCCGTCTTGACCACAAACTTGGAGCCAAGCAAGTAGTGCCTCCATGTCCACAAGCAATGGATGATAGCCGTCATCTCATTCTCTTGCACGGTGTACCTCCTCTCCGTATCATTGAGCTTGCGGCTCTCGTATGCTATTGGATGACCATCTTGCATCAAGACCCCTCCGATGGCAAAGTCTGAGGCATCCGTTTGCACCTCGAACTATTGGCTAATGTTCGGTAGACTTAGCACTGGTTCCTCCATAATGGCCTTCTTGAGTCGCTCAAAGGCCTCTTGGCACCGAGTGTCCCACTCCCATGCCTTATTCTTCTTTAGGAGATCTGTCAAGGGAGTCGCCTTTGCCGAATAGCCCTTGATGAACCGCCTATAATAGTTGACAAGCCCCAAGAAGGATCGTAACTCTGGTACCTTCGTAGGGGGCTCCCACTCTTGAATAGCCCGCACCTTTGCCTCGTCCATCATAAGCATGCCACCTTCGATCTTGTGCCCTAGAAAAGATACCTCCGCTTGTGCAAAGGAACATTTTTCCTTCTTCACATAAAGCTCATTTTCCTTTAGCACTTAGAAGACCTTCCTTAGGTGTTTAGTGTGCTCCTCCAAGGAATTACTATATACGACAATGTCATCAAGGTAGACGACCACAAACTTGTCGAGGTAAGGGTGGAATACCTTATTCATGAGAGTGCAAAATGTAGCTGGTGCATTTATGAGACCAAAGGGCATGACTAAAAACTCATAAGCTTTGTACCTCATGACGCAAGTGGTCTTTGCTTCATCACCTTCCGCTATACGTACTTGGTAATAACCGGAGCGTAGATCAAGCTTGGTGAAGTACCTTGCTCCTCCCAATTGATCAAACAAGTCTTCTATTAGAGGAATAGGGTATTTGTTTTTCACCGTTACCTTGTTGAGTGCCCTATAGTCGATGCATAACCGTAGGGATCCTTCCTTCTTCCTTTGGAATAGCACGGGTGCTCCATAAGGTGCTTTGGATGGTTAGATGAAACCGGCATCAAGTAGCTCCTTGAGTTGCTTCTTCAACTCCTCCAGTTCGGGCGGTGACATCCGGTAGGGCACCTTAGCGGGCGGTTTGGCGCCGGGCTCCAATTCGATTGCATGGTCCACCTCTCTCCTAGGTGGTAATCTCTTCGGCAGCTCATTAGGCATCACATCCTTGAATTCTTCCAAGACTTCTCGTACCCCTCTTGGCACTTCTTGGCGAGGAACTTAGGAGCCTTCATTCATCCTCATGGTAGCAAGATAGGTTGCCTCACCCTTCTTGAAACCTATGGAGAGTTGCATTGTTGATAATGCCTTGGACTTGATCTTTGCTTGTCTCACCACCGGTATCATGCAAGAAGATCCTCCCTCCGCTATGCACATCGCATCAAAGAGGGGCATGGGGAAGGCCTTGACCTTATCCATGAAGTCCATGCCGAGCACCATAGAGTAGTCATCCATGGGAATGACTGAGAAGTCCACCATCCCACTCCACTCACCTAGATAAAGCTTGACTCCATGAGCTACTCCTTCGATTGGCTTGGCAGCAGAGTTGACGGCCTTGATACTTCCTCCTTCAGGGGAGACCTTGAGTCCAACCCTCTTGGCCTCTTCGGTTAATATAAAGTTATGTGTTGCACCCGTATCTACAAGTGCACGAGAAGACTTCCCATTCACTTGAGCATCCACGAACATGAGCCCTCTAGCTTGTCCCTTGGGTGCCTCCTCCTTGGTTCTGACAGTATTGAGAAGTTGCAGGGAACTCATTGTCTCTTCTTTCCCCTTCTCACGTTCCTCCATCTCGGCGGCAATGGAGTTGATTGCCTTCCTCTTGGGGCAATCTCTCATGAAGTGATCCCCATCACAAAAGTAACAAGTTTTTTGTAGGTTTGGATGTGGCTTCACGCTTGTCCTTCCCCTTTGGTGGCTTCCCTGTATCGAACTTGGCTTTTCCTTTGTCTCCCCCACTTTTAATGGGTTGGCTCTTCTGTCCCTTGTTCGGCTTCGTGTCATTCCTTCGGAATTCTATAAGAGACTCGGCGGCGGCAATAGCAGCAGACAAGTTTTGCACTCCACGACGTTGCAACTCTTGCCTAGCCCATTGTTGAAGCCCACTCATGAAGTAGAACAACTTATCTTCCTCCGATATATCCGAGACCTCGAAGAGAAGATTAGTGTACTCTGTGACATAGTCTCAAATAGAACCCGAGTGTTTGAGCCATCTCAACTTTTCCTTGGCTTCAAACCTTGCATTCTCGAGATAGAAGTGCATCTTGATATCCTTCTTAAAATCATCCCAAGTGTCAAGGGAGAACGTACCTTGCTCAATTTCACCACTCCGTCGGCGCCACCATAAGAGAGCATTGTCGGTGAGGTACATTGTTGCCGTTGAAATCATCGTAGCATCGTCCTCCACTCGAAGATGCTTAAGATACCTTTCCACATTCCACAAGAAGGTATCTAACTCCTTAGCATCCCGCTTCCCATTATAGGATTTGGGTTTAGGAGCATCCACCACTCTAGGCATGTTGCGAGCCACCACAGCTTTGCTCACGACCGCCTCTTTACAAAGGGCCGAATCTCCTTTAATCTCCTTCATTTCATTACGAACGGAGGTGAGTTCTGCCACCACTTGGTCAAGTTGAACTTGGACCTCTCGCCGGACCACATCCATTATTGAGTTCAAGGCTCCCTGAAATTCACCCTTAAGCTCCTCCAATGTGGCTTCAAGGGCATCATTGCTAGGGACTTCCTTCTCGAGCCGACCCGCAATGTCGGCCACGGCCTTCTCCATCCGAACGAGCCGTACCTCCAATGTAGACATGACGTCCTTTAACTTACTCCTTGTGGACTTGCCAGTGTTACGGCCATCGTCTCCGCGCTCCATAGTGATATTCGAAAGATCCGGGTTCTTCTCAAAGTCAGCCATGCTTGAAGTAACCTGGCTTTGATACCAACTGTCACGAGCTTAGAATTTTCAAACACTTTCCCGTGCGGCACTTCAACTTACACCTTACTATTGTAAGCTAAGTAAGCCTTGCTAACACTTAAAGTAGAGAAGAAGTAGAGAGGATTGGGAGAAAGAGTATTTGTATTGCTCTTCAAATGTTTTACAACACTTGGATGGTTTGGCTAAATGAGGGCCTCACCTATTTATAGGCTACAATAAATGTTGGAGAAGCTTCTAGGATTTTCTCTAGAACCTTCCCATCTCTTCTACAAGAATTCTCTAGATCTCTACATCTAGATGCTTAGAACTATCTATACAAGCATCTAGATATTTACATGCTCCACTACATTCTAGAATATTCTACCATACTCTATAATGTACAAGGCATCTTCTAAAATACTCCAAAGGATTCTAGATGCTTCCACATATATCTTTAATGCTCTAGGGTCTTCTAGAATCTTCTATAAGCCTCCAGAGTCTTCCATATATTTCCAGAATGCTTGAGAAAATGCCAAGCCGTGACACATGGCTCCACCTATTGGCGGCTGGGCCATGGCCTGGTAATGTGCGTTCGCATCGAGAAACATGGAGCAACGGCAGACAAACTTCCCTTCCGCAGAAGAAAGAAAGACGGCTTGGCGGTTTTAAGTGGAGACGTATGTGCAATGCACTTTGAGCAGGTAGTTCAATTGACTGATATTGTCATCAGCTTCCGGTCATTGACTTCATTTGCTGTTACAGACCAAATACGAGTGACCGAGGGATTGCCACGTATGGGTGGAAGGGGGTGCTGCCCGGTGCTTCGAACGCACAACATGGTCATTTTGGTAGTTGGTGGGAGGACAGTTGTTGCAGTACTTCCATCTGGTCAAGTGTATGAAGTAACACAGGCACCTCAGGGAATAAATACAAAGTACATATCCTTCACCGAGGTTGTGGATACTAAAACACAGCAGTAGGATACATACCACTTTATGCACCCTTTTTTTGGTGTACAAGATACACACTGAACTCTAAGAAAATTTTCACTATACATATACTTTGATAAATAGTATTCATTACAGGACTAATGATTAGATTAGAATGGAACCATGTTTGTGGTAATGATAAAATGATAAAGGTTGTGCAATTATTCAGCAATTTATAGTTAGACAATTGTGTTTTACAGGTTGTTGTTTGGTGTTGTTCGCGGGAGTTTGTGCTGCAATTGTGTTTTACCAAAAGTCTTTTTCTAGATTCCCGGACTGCTGCAATTCTTTTGGTTGTTGCTGCTTCATGCTGCAAATTTTGGGGGTTTCTTGTTTTCCTGAATGTTTGATCTTTGTGGGTGTTGGAGTGGCTTTCTGCAGTTCAGGGTGTTTTAGCTTGGGGGTTTGGCTAGTGTAATGTTCGATTGGTAAGTGGTATGGGCTCAATTCGTGGGTCAAGGTTCCTCTCTTTCTATTGGTTCTTTCATTTGCTGGAGGTTTCATATTTCATTTAGCTACTTGGTGTCTATATGATGTTTCTGGGTCATTGGAGGAGGGTCTAGATTCTGCACTTGATCCTTGTTGCTCTGATATTGGGTTTTTTTTTTCTCTTTTTGTGCTTCCTTCTTTTGTATTGGCAGGAGAGGTGTTTATATAGTTTTCAGGGTGTACATCTTTGGGGTGTATGTTTTTTTGGCTAGTAACTTCCAACTCTCAAAGTTGAGAATGTTTGGATTCCTAGGTGGGTTTCGCATTTTTTTTTGGGTTCTTTCTGTCTTCCGATGGTGTAGTTGAGTTTGCAGTGTTTTTGCTGCATGCCTTTTATTTTATTGAATCTTGTCGTTCCAAAAAAAAAAAAGCAAGTGGAATGTTACTAATTTGGATGGTGAACCCATTTAACCATCACAGACAGAGACACCGTAGAAATGCATTCCATAATCCATCATATCTATATCCATGTTCTTCCGAACCCCATCTTGATTAGGACAAATTATTCAATTAATTCCCAGCTGATGCTGTCGTATGCTTTTTTGAATTAGTCCATGTTTAGCATTATTCCTCCCCTCTCTGAAGCCACCAGTACTATGCTTATATATCCAGAATCTGTCTAACCTTTATGATGACGGCAGATTGGTTAGGACTTAATAAGTCCGACTTATTAGGCTATCCATCAATCACCTTGCCAAAGTTGCTAGAATCATGTACAAAACTTCCTAACTAGCTAGACTTATCGGTCTGAAATCAAGTAATGAGACTGACTGGATAAGCTGATATTTTCGGTATTAATTAGTGCTGGAATGTTGAGTTGATCCCCAACCCGACAACTTACCCACCCTATGAAAGTCAGTGAGGAAATCTCTGATGTCCATCTTTAATTAGCAGCTTCCATTTCTGTTCGATAATTACTAAAGTTCATGTTAAATCCACTGGTCCCGGAGCTTTTGTCCCATCGCATGAGTTCAATATTTCCAACGCTTTTGGGATTCTAACTGTTGCTAACAATTAATTAGCCACTTTTGCAAAATAATTAGTGCAAAGTCCTTACTTTAGATTTCAAAACTTTCACAAATTCTCTTTAAAATAACCTGACAAACATCGTATAGCAAATCAGATGGTGTCGATGAATATTTTCTCCTTGATGATGGCCCCCTTTGTATCTTTATTTTTTTTAAAACATTGCTGCAACACTTTGGGAGGAAAAAACTTCTGGACGACGTTTTTCATAGGTTTCATTTTCTCAAACAAGGCCTTAGTATGTGTTATTGATGATTTTGGGCATAACTTGTCACATAGGTTTCATTTTCCCAAATAGCCCTATTCAAGATATATCACACATTCTTGTGATTTTGGTCCGTAAATATTATAGGTGGTAATTTCCAAAATCCAATTCTTTACCTGAAGCAGTGGTGGTCTTCACAAGTCTTTGTTAAAGAATTTGTTGAAGAGCCTAAAACCATTTCGAAAGCCAAGTCAATACCAAATTTAGGGTAAAATGCATTTTGCACCCTCAAACTATACCATGTTTGGCACCTTAGTCTCTAAACAAATTTCTTTGGCATGTTGGTCCCTCAGCTAACATTTCGTGGCACTTGGGCCCTTCCGTCACTGTTAGCCGTTAAAAGTGAAGGAAAAAGTTGGATTAATTACATATACACCTCTTGCACTTTGGCAACAACTTTTGGAGTTCACTAAAATTATGAAACTCGAAAGGCTAAAATAAAACATTTAGCAAGATTGCCTATCCAATTGCATTAGGCCAAAAGCTACCTTGAACAACGTTTATCAATCACATTTTTTTGAGTGATTTAATTACATATATATATATATATTAAAAAAAAAAAGTAGCTGCCAAATGGTCCATAATGCTTTTTGATAAATTTCTGTCGTTTATTGATCTCTGCTACTTCTTGGAATGCATTGCACCTCCTCATGGTTTTTCCATGTCTAATAAAACTCCCTTTTGATTGACCAAAAACTAAAATAAGGGACAAATTAAAAAAAAATGTCTAAGCACAGGGGGTGTATGTGTAATTAACCCCTTTTTTCCAAAAAAAAAACAAAAAAGTTTGGCTTTTTCCATCACTTTTAACGGCTAAAAAGTGACGGAAGGGGAAAATTGCCATAAAACGTTAGTTGAGAGACCAAAATGTTACAAAAAATTTATTTAGGGATCAAAGGGCCAAACATGGTATAGTTTAAAGACTCCAAAAAAAACAATTGTGCATAATATTAATATATTCTTGCCTTTAATCCAAAAAAAAAAAAACAAAGAGATAGTGAGACTTAAGTAAATTCACCTTTTGAAAGCAACACAGGTACTCTTTTGATGATTCTAGCGCAGCTTTTTTTTTTTTTTTCCCTTCGGAAACATTGTTAATAAATTCCATAAAAGGTGTACAAGTGTACAAGGGGCATACTCCTAGGATATACAACAAGCTCAACAACATGGCTATGGCAACAACCGAAGCAACAACAAGCTCAATGAGCTAAAACCAACGCTAAAAGGGATGAAAATCTATCTAAACAAAAGAAAAGAGAAAAACCCATCCCAGTTAGACAACGGCAAACGCAGCCTAAAGACTAAACAAGCCCTAAAACGAGGGCAGTACAGATCGAACACAACATGGGACACCATACACAGACATTGTCAAAATCTGTGGCAGCCCTTAGGGCGACTCCCACAAAACTTCATTTTTGCTTCCTGATTCCTTGTCTGGAGGAGATAGAGCAAGTGGGACCGGGGTCCCATCCTCAATGGCTCTATCGAAATCATCCTCAAGAACATCGTCCTCCATAGCAAAGTGGGTACTGGGTTCCTCTCTATCTTGGACTTGAAAATTCCCTTCATCATCACTAATGCCTGACCGTTGAGCACTGTCACACATGTCCTGAAAAAATTTAGTTATTTGAAATGCAGAATTGAAATTCTGAGAATTATTAAGGTTGATTATTGTGATTGGAGTTGACTAAGGGTCAACGGAGGGTGTCAATCGAGGACACGAGGATTTGATAATCCATGAGAAATTGATATGATTTAAATGACATTTATGTGATTAAATGTTATTTGACATTATCTGATAATTATGAATAGTGATTATACATGTTTTGTGTACTTTCCGATAATTTTGATCTAGTTTGAGATCATTTTGATTAATATAGTATTAATGTAAGTGATACGTTGTATAAAAGGTAGGTTATCTGGAAATTTCACGAAATAGTTTTCGAAACGTAATTACGGACCCAAACAGAATTTAGACGTAAACTTTTATGGATTATAGATTTTCACTCGGGAAGCGATAACTTAGATGATAAAGACATTTCGGGGAATAATTGGAGGATTAGAGAACTCGTGGGGAAATAAATGTAATTTTTTAGAGTCAAGCCTATATATAGAAATTGTTGAGATATTTTCATTTTACAACTTTTCTTCAAAAATATCCTAAGTGAGACAAAGGGATATTTTGGGGTTTTGATCTTCCCGACGCCAATTGAAGATCGTTCGTCCATCAACTTTCGACCAAAATTATATTTTCAGACTCCTCGAGGTAAGAGCTTCATTTTGACACCTATTAGGTCTTGTTTGGCTAAGTTTTATGAAAATATAATTTTGAAAAATTTAGGAAAAATGTATAAATACTTGTAAGAATCACTTGTAATTGGAGATTCGGCGTAGATTGTAGAATCAGTGTTCTTAAGCTTTCCTTAAAGTTATAGGAGCGTAGCATGAGGTATGAATTCTAAACCTATGTTTTATAGGAAAAATCCATGTTTTAAATATCTTGTATGATGTTTTGGATCCGGGCAAAATTCATGTATTAGTTAGGTCCATTAATTATGCACGTGAATATGCACGAAAAGCATGTGTATGTGATTACGTGAGCATGCTATATGTTTATGTGGGTCAAGGGGAAGTTTGGTGCAATTTCATTCCGGGGTAAGCTCCTCGATGTTTGAGGATTTTTGTAGCGACGGCTACAGTGCATGATTTGGGAGAAGGCCCTGCCAGGGCACAGTGCATGGTTTGGGAGGAGGCCTTGCCAGGGCACTTGAATGCGTGGTTGGGAGAAGGCCCTACATGACATTAATTCCATTTACCGGATGAATGCGTATCTCTCTCCTTAGAGACTTTTTTGACGTGTTTTGATGTTGTAAAGCATGAATTGTCATAAATGCATTCATTTAGAATTGTACACTCAGCATATAGTTGAGCAGTGGAGATTTACTCCATTGCAGGTGATAAGAAGAAAGGAAAGAAGAAGCGTGAAGAGTGAGGCTATGGGAATGCCGAGGATCACACGTCTTGTATATGTTTTTGCTTTCCATTCCAAGGATGTAATAATGAATTTTGAGAAGTTAGAATTTTATACTAACTTAAAGACTTCAGAATGGATTTGTAATGTTGTAATAGGTAGTAAAACTTGGTTGGTTAGGTTTGAAACGGCTCGTGAGTTCGTATTTTGAAGCTTTACTTGTCAAACTCGGATTTTGAATGTATGTTAATAAAACTTTTATGAAGTGATCCAAACGGGCCTTAACTCGTTTCGTTACTCTTTCAATTTCAACGTTTAGCAAGACTTGTAGTCTTAATATAGTTTGAAAAGATTAGAATCAAGCGTGTATGTGGTAAAGTGTGGCAAGGGTGAGGTTGAATGGCTTCTAGGCAAAATTCTGCCAAAGGTGGGGAGGATTCTGCCAGAGGCAATATCATAAGCGTAAGGCACCAGCTCGTTGAAAGAGTTGCTTATCTTAATCTGCTGAATATTAGTAGACTTAGAACCATACAGACTAGGGGAATCAACAGAGAGCTGCCCCTCCTTAGAATTAACAACCTTTTCTTTCCCCTTACCCACTACTTGAGTCCAACCCTCATCTTTCTCATTGCTAGAACCGGCAACATCTTTCAGGTCACTCAGGTTCTGTTTGATAGGAACCCATTGTTGAGTAGTATTTTGTCTAACTTTATTAGGAAAGGTAGCTTGGGCCGGATTCTTCCTTTTACAATTATGCCCGAAACAATTATATACTTGAATAGTGATCAAATCATTACCGAAACGGGAGTCTGTTGCTTCCAAGTCATTCTAGCAAAGTTGGGTAATACTGTATTTGATTTTTTTTTTTGTCTGAAAATTTGTTAGTATAAAAAAGGTAAGTACTTGTAAAGTATTGCATGGATTTCTATCGGGGCATATTACTATCAATATGGTGTCTATGTGGTGTTGTTTGTACTGTTTGTTCTTTATTTGTCTTTCTGAGTGTTAATGTTATTAGGAATTCGTGTGGTAGTTTTTAATTATGCAATACATTATGGCCTCATTTGGTTGCCGGATAGGATAAAGGGGTATAGTATAAAAGTGTAGTTAATTATCCTGGGATAACTAACTACAGGATAAAATAGTGCAGTATTATTTTTATACTGTGTTTGGTACATACCGGATTATACAGGGTATAAAATTAAAACAGTACAATACGGCGTTTGGATGACCAGAGTATAAACCTGACTAAACTTGAACTTTTACAAAATATCCTTGTGTCAAAAAAAATAACAAAATCGCCATTAAGATATCAAAATACCTTCACATAGAGCATTTTCCTATAACATGAACTACAAACAAACCATATATTGAATACAACCACAAACAAAATATATTGGTTACATATAATCTGCATGGACCATTGTAATCCTAGCTTGAGATTGCCAAAATTTCAACATCGAAAAATCTCACATTGAAACCTGAACAATGGGCATAACATCACCTAAACAATGAGCATAACATCAATGAATACCCATTTAACATCATGATCATGTCATATTTTGAAACCTGAATCAAGCATATTCATATTATGGACAACCACACATGCAAAAATTAATGGTCATAACATTATCTATACAAAAAAAAAAAAAAAAAACTGCCTATTATTAAGCATTACAAGACAGGCAAATGTAAAATCTTTACACTTAATTAATCAACCAAAACTATACGCCTAAATCTAAATAGGTACATGTTCCATCTTCTCTGATTGTTAGAACCGAACTTGGTTTGGGGACTGAATCTGGAGCTGGACATTATTGGAACTGAAATGGTACTTCTCTCACCTAACAAAGGAAATAGAATGGTTAATAAGGGAAACATCAAAATAAACAAGAACACCACATTTTCTTTTATTGGTTAATAAGGGAAACATCAACCAAAATGGCTAAAGTAACATTTTCTTGGACACCTCCATGCATCCACTCTCCCACTTTTCCCCAAATATAGCTACAGTATTCCATTTTTTGCTGCCCGTATTCCATTATATGCACCCATATGTTCCCATATTCCATTATATGCACCCATATGTTCTTTACTTTAATTGAAGTTGTTCTTCTATCATAGTTGACTATACTTTCAGCACATGACATTCAATACCTCTTACAGTCCCTCATCTTCTCTGTGAGCTCTTCCAACTGCCTACTTTGCCTGTTTGAGTCCTTAATCATCTCCAATTTCTGTAACCCATTTCTGCAATGCAACAAATTACATCATTCAATCAAATAGTGTGTGTGTACTGTGTATGATTGTCATTGTGTTCGAATAAAAAATTGATTCTAAATAATTTGGTGTTTAGTGTTAGTTTATTTTTTATTTTTAAATGGGAGTCCATATGCAAGAAATTGGGACTCACCACAAAACACCTTAATTAATTTGTAGTTCTTTACTTTCCAAAAGCCTCTAAGAGAAGGAAACTTGTCCACTTTTTGACAATCAAAGACTTGTGTATGGCACTTAACTCATTGTGATCACATTCACGGTTGTAGAGAAGCGGCATTCGATTCACATAATAATATAGGTTAACATATGACTAAAAATTCAGATTCAAATTGTAGGGGGTGCTGCTCCTAAGTCTAAAATATGGTTCAAAGTCTTTTTTTTTTTTATCATAAATTTTATGGTAAATTTGCCAATAACATGCATTTCCACATGTTTAAAATCAGGTAATTGAATAAGGAGACAATAAGTATAAGGGAAAAACTAGAAATTCCCATTCTTGAAATTCCTGAACTTCCAATATGCAAAGGCAAGGCAAATCATCTCAAAATCAAATCAGTTCAATCAAAGGCAAGGCAAGGCAAGGCAAAAAAAAATTAAGTTTCAAGGCTGCTTTTACATAGATCAAGCAGTGCTTTTACAATATTTAACATAGTTCATTTTTTGTGTTGTTTAAAGGCAATTCTGCAGAAGGGAAAAAAAATAAAAATAAAAGAAGGGAAAATAGAAGAATTTTTTTTTTTAAAGAAATGGCTTCTAATTGATTCATTTGTTTCCCATCTCAGTCAAGACCCAAGAAGACACATTTTCCTAATACATAGATCTAGCTAATTGAATCTTCTACAAAATGTTCAACACCAATCAATAGCCTTGAAAAGCAACTGGCGTTGTTTGTAGAGTGGCTTTGTTAAGGGTTCAAATCGGACCTTGAAGTTGGGTCTTTCTTTTGCTTTCTATTGGGGCAAAAACATTGTAGATCCAGATTACTCTCTTTATCAAACTTTAAAGACAAAAATAGTAGAAAAAATGTAGATCTATAAACATGAAACCCTAGATTATGAACCCAAGTTTCAAAATAATTTCATTCAAGCATAGATCTATGTAGGAGACCACATAAACATTGTTGATCTAAGGTTTCAACAAGCCAAACTTCAAATCCAAAATGAAAAAATATATGCATAAATAAATATATATATATATATATATGTGTGTGTGTGTGTATCAAATGAACCTCAATTTCTGGCGTTGACTGGGGTGAGAGAAAATGAGGCCGATGATGGGATCGCCGGTGGCCGGTGTCGTTGGTGAGAAAGACAGTTGCGTCGCCTATGTGAGAGGGAGCGTCGTTGCCATCGCCAGGTACTGCTCCTCTCCTTCGTGAATGAGAGGATATGATTTTTTAAAGGAGCACGTAGCTTGTGAGGCATATATAGGATGGGCAGTTTGGTCTTTTGACCCTACAATCCCACTAATGCTTATCCCTGCATTTTTTAATACCACCCCTCCCCTAACATTATTTTATCCCCCCTAATTGGTACTAATTTTAACCACACAACAATAATACCTGCGTTAAACAATACTCCAAACATTCAACCAAATGCATTATAAACCTGGGTTGGACTAAAATAGTCCAATCCGTCCTAATAATCCAGCAAACAAACGAGCCATATACATATAAGGTGTTTGTTACTTGAGTTGTTGTACTGTTTGGCAATGGGTTCATGTAGTGTGCAACTCGTGCATAATACGTGCTATCAATTCATTTTATAGATCCTAAAATTGTGTTATATACGAGAAAATATTTGTTGTAACGGTTATTTTGCTGATGTGGTATTACAATCTAATCAAAGCTCTTTATTTATCTATCTGCACCCCTATTTCTAGGGAAAATCCCATCCACATAAGCATAAATTCCAAATCTATTAGTATGTTATTTTTATGACGTGGTATACTCGTTGCAATGAATATTTACTCAGTTATAAGAGTAATGCTAGAGTTACAACAGAGTCACAAAAAGATGTGACATCCCATGTGGCACCCTTGTAGCAGAGTTAAGTGTGGTACGTGGATCCTACTGCCACATGGGTGCCACATGAGATGCGACATCCTTTTGTGAGTATCTCTTTGTAACTCTATCATTACTCCAGTTATACGTAGTGAATCTTAGCCATATATTCTGGTACTCTTCGTCTCCTGGCGAGAAGTTATTTAGTGAGCCTGTCACGCCACGTCATCATGCTGATATGGTGTGACTATTTAATCCCAACCACCCACCTGTCCCGTCTTTCTAGGGAGATCATGACAAGTGGTTAGTGGAATTAGAATCTTCGGTTGCTTAGAATCTTCGAACTTGTTCTTATGAGTAGGAGAATTAGAATCTTCGGTTGCTTTTGTCGCCACGGTTTAATGGTATGTTGACATGTGGCTTTTTTTTAAAAAGGTAGAAATGACATGTAGGGAAGTTGTGCCCCTGGAAATAGGGGACATGACTATTTAAAAATTTGCAAGGATACATGTCATGTCCACATTCTTTCAAATGCTACATGTTACCATATCATTAAACCGTCACACTATGTCAGTATGATGACATGGTGTGACGGGCTCACTAAATTATTTCTCAATGGGTGGTTCAAATCCAATATTATAAATTTTCACTATGGAGGAAAAAAAGGGTTAATTACACTAACCTCCCCTGTGGTTTACCTACACAGACCTCCCTCGCATTTTGGAAAATTACACGAACCTCCCTTATTCCTTGTATTTTGTAACACTTTAAGGAGGGAAAGTGTTATAGAATATCAATTTTAAGGGGGGGGAAAGTGTTACAAAATACTAATTTTAAGGGAGGTTTGTGTAATTTCACAAAATACGAGGAAGTTCTTGAAATTGTGTTTACCTCCCCGCAAGTTTCTCAAAAATCCTCATTAATCCATGAAACTTCGCGTACATCCATTTTATGCCTTTACGAGTGAAACTATAAATTTCAAAAGTTTTCGACTAGGTTCCGTTTGGGTCCAAAATAACGTCCGAAAACTATATTCTGTGGAATCTCTACACAACCTACCTTTTCAATTAACGCATCTCTCACGTTCTCACCACAGTTCTCAAAATGATACCATCATATCCAAATTTACCAGAATTATACTACACAGGTATAATTACTATTCAACAAATACCAGATAAAGTCAAATAACATTTAAATCACATAAATGTCATTTACTCATGATTATGCAATATGAACTTCCATATTCTCGTGTCTTCACTGACACCTTACCGTTGACCACAGTCAACCACTTATCCTCAATTATCATATATCAATGATAATTCATCAAATTTCATATCATGCATGATTAAACTATGAAATTCTGGAACGGGTGTGACAACACACAGACTTTGTCAAAATATGTGGCAGCCCTTATGGCGACTCCCACAAAACTTCATTTTTGCTTCTTGATTCCTTGTCTGGAGGAGATAGAGCAAGTGGGATCAGGGTCCCATCCTCAACGGCTGTATCGAAATCATCCTCAAGAACATCGTCCTCCATAGCAAAGTGGGTACTGGGTTCCTCTCTATCTTGGACTTGAAAATTCCCTTCATCATCACTAATGCCTGACCGTTGAGCACTGTCACACATGTCCTGAAAAACATAAGTTATTTGAAATGCATAATTGAAATTCTGAGAATTATTGAGGTTGATTATTGTGATTGGAGTTGACTGAGGGTCAACGGAGGGTGTCAATCGAGGACACGAGGATTTGATAATCCATGAGAAATTGATATGATTTAAATGACATTTATGTGATTAAATGTTATTTGACATTATCTGATAATTATGAATAGTGATTATACATGTTTTGTGTACTTTTCGATAATTTTGATCTAGTTTGAGATCATTTTGATTAATATAGTATTAATGTAAGTGATACGTTGTATAAAAGGTAGGTTATCTGGAAATTTCACGAAATAGTTTTCGAAACGTAATTACGGACCCAAACAGAACTTAGACGTAAACTTTTATGGATTATAGATTTTCACTCGGGAAGCGATAACTTAGACGATAAAGACATTTCGGGGAATAATTGGAGGATTAGAGAACTCGTGGGGAGGTAAATGTAATTTTTGAGAGTCAAGCCTATATATAGAAATTGTTGAGATATTTTCATTTTACAACTTTGCTTCAAAAATATCCTAAGTGAGACAAAGGGATATTTTGGGGTTTTGATCTTCCCGACGCCAATTGAAGACCGTTCGTCCATCAACTTTCGACCAAAATTATATTTTCAGACTCCTCGAGGTAAGAGCTTCGTTTTGACACCTATTAGGTCTTGTTTGGCTAAGTTTTATGAAAATATAATTTTGAAAAAGTTAGGAAAAATGTATAAATACTTGTAAGAATCACTTGTAATTGGAGATTCGGCGTAGATTGTAGAATCAGTGTTCTTAAGCTTTCCTTAAAGTTATAGGAGCGTAGCATGAGGTATGAATTCTAAACCTATGTTTTATAGGAAAAATCCATGTTTTAAATATCCTGTATGATGTTTTGGATCCGGGCAAAATTCATGTATTAGTTAGGTCCATTAATTATGCACGTGAATATGTACGAAAAGCATGTGTATGTGATTACGTGAGCATGCTATATGTTTATGTGGGTCAAGGGGAAATTTGGTGCAATTTCATTTCGGGGTAAGCTCCTCGATGTTTGAGGATTTTTGTAGCGACGGCTACAGTGCATGATTTGGGAGAAGACCCTGCCAGGGCATAGTGCATGGTTTGGGAGGAGGCCTTGCCAGGGCACTTGAATGCGTGGTTGGGAGAAGGCCCTCCATGACATTAATTCCATTTACCGGATGAATGCGTATCTCTCTCCTTAGAGACTATTTTGACGTGTTTTGATGTTGTAAAGCATGAATTGTCATAAATGCATTCATTTAGAATTGTACACTCAGCATATAGTTGAGCAGTGGAGATTTACTCCATTGCAGGTGATAAGAAGAAAGGAAAGAAGAAGCGTGAAGAGTGAGGCTATGGGAATGCCGAGGATCACACGTCTTGTAAATGTTTTTGCTTTCCATTCCAAGGATGTAATAATGAACTTTGAGAAGTTAGAATTTTATACTAACTTAAAGACTTCAGAATGGATTTGTAATGTTGTAATAGGTAGTAAAACTTGGTTGGTTAGGTTTGAAACGAACTTGAACTCGTGAGTTCGTATTTTGAAGCTTTAATTGTCAAACTCGTATTTTGAATGTATGTTAATAAAACTTTTATGAAGTGATCCAAACGGGCCTTAACTCGTTCCGTTACTCTTTCAATTTCAACGTTTAGCAAGACTTGTAGTCTTAATATAGTTTGAAAAGATTAGAATCAAGCGTGTATGTGGTAAAGTGTGGCAAGGGTGAGGTTGAATGGCTTCTAGGCAAAATTGTGCCAAAGGTGGGGAGGATTCTGCCAGAGGCAATATCATAAGCGAAACGCACCAGCTCGTTGAAAGAGTTGCTTATCTTAATCTGCTGAATATTAGTAGACTTAGAACCATACAGACTAGGGGAATCAACAGAGAGCTTCCCCTCCTTAGAATTAACAACCTTTTCTTTCCCCTTACCCACCACTTGAGTCCAACCCTCATCTTTCTCATTGCTAGAACCGGCAACATCTTTCAGGTCACTCAGGTTCTGTTTGATAGGAACCCATTGTTGAGGAGTATTTTGTCTAACTTTATTAGGAAAGATAGCTTGGGCAGGATTCTTCCTTTTACAATTATGCCCGAAACAATTATATACTTGAATAGTGATCAAATCATTACCGAAACGGGAGTCCGTTGCTTCCAAGTCATTCTAGCAAAGTTGGGTAATACTGTATTTGATTTTTTTTTTTTTGTCTGGAAATTTGTTAGTATAAAAAAGGTAAGTACTTGTAAAGTATTGCATGGATTTCTATCGGGGCATATTACTATCAATATGGTGTCTATGTGGTGTTGTTTGTACTGTTTGTTCTTTATTTGTCTTTCTGAGTGTTAATGTTATTAGGATTTCGTGTGGTAGTTTTTTAATTATGCAATACATTATGGCCTCATTTGGTTGCCGGATAGGATAAAGGGGTATAGTATAAAAGTGTAGTTAATTATCCTGGGATAACTAACTACTGGATAAAACAGTGCAGTATTATTTTTATACTGTGTTTGGTACATACCGGATTATACAGGGTATAAAATTAAAACAGTACAATACGACGTTTGGATGACCAGAGTATAAACCTGACTAAACTTGAACTTTTACAAAATACCCTTATGTCAAAAAAAATAACAAAATCGCCATTAAGATATCAAAATACCTTCACATAGAGCATTTTCCTATAACATGAACTACAAACAAACCATATATTGAATACAACCACAAACAAAATATATTGGTTACATATAATCTGCATGAACCATTGTAATCCTAGCTTGAGATTGCCAAAATTTCAACATCAAAAAATCTCACATTGAAACCTGAACAATGGGCATAACATCACCTAAACAATGAGCATAACATCAATGAATACCCATTTAACAACATGATCATGTCATATTTTGAAACCTGAATCAAGCATATTCATATTATGGACAACCACACATGCAAAAATTAATGGTCATAACATTATCTATACAAAAAAAAAAAAAAAAAAAACTGCCTATTATTAAGCATTACAAGACATGCAAATGTAAAATCTTTACACTTAATTAATCAACCAAAACTATATGCCTAAATCTAAATAGGTACATGTTCCATCTTCTCTGATTGTTAGAACCGAACTTGGTTTGGGGACTGAATCTGGAGCTGGACATTATTGGAACTGAAATGGTACTTCTCTCACCTAACAAAGGAAATAGAATGGTTAATAAGGGAAACATCAAAATAAACAAGAACACCACATTTTCTTTTATTGGTTAATAAGGGAAACATCAACCAAAATGGCTAAAGTAACATTTTCTTGGACACCTCCATGCATCCACTCTCCCACTTTCCCCCAAATATAGCTACAGTATTCCATTTTTTGCTGCCCGTATTCCATTATATGCACCCATATGTTCCCATATTCCATTATATGCACCCATATGTTCTTTACTTTAATTGAAGTTGTTCTTCTATCATAGTTGACTATACTTTCAGCACATGACATTCAATACCTCTTACAGTCCCTCATCTTCTCTGTGAGCTCTTCTAACTGCCTACTTTGCCTGTTTGAGTCCTTAATCATCTCCAATTTCTGTAACCCATTTCTGCTATGCAACAAATTACATCATTCAATCAAATAGTGTGTGTGTACTGTGTATGATTGTCACTGTGTTCGAATAAAAAATTGATTCTAAATAATTTGGTGTTTAGTATTAGTTTATTTTTTTATTTTTAAATGGGAGTCCATATGCAAGAAATTGGGACTCACCACAAAACACCTTAATTAATTTGTAGTTCTTTACTTTCCAAAAGCCTCTAAGAGAAGGAAACTTGTCCACTTTTTGACAATCAAAGACTTGTTTATGGCACTTAACTCATTGTGATCACATTCACGGTTGTAGAGAAGCGGCATTCGATTCACATAATAATATAGGTTAACATATGACTAAAAATTCAGATTCAAATTGTAGGGGGTGCTGCTCCTAAGTCTAAAATATGGTTCAAAGTCTTTTTTTTTTTTTTTATCATAAATTTTATGGTAAATTTGCCAATAACATGCATTTCCACATGTTTAAAATCAGGTAATTGAATAAGGAGACAATAAGTATAAGGGAAAAACTAGAAATTCCCATTCTTGAAATTCCTGAACTTCCAATATGCAAAGGCAAGGCAAATCATCTCAAAATCAAATCAGTCAATCAAAGGCAAGGCAAGGCAAAAAAAAATTAAGTTTCAAGGTTGCTTTTACATAGATCATGCAGTGCTTTTACAATATTTAACATAGTTCATTTTTTGTGTTGTTTAAAGGCAATTTTGCAGAAGGGAAAAAAAATAAAAATAAAAGAAGGAAAAATAGAAGAATTTTTTTTTGAAAGAAATGGCTTCTAATTGATTCATTTGTTTCCCATCTCAGTCAAGACCCAAGAAGACACATTTTCCTAATACATAGATCTAGCTAATTGAAGCTTCTACAAAATGTTCAACACCAATCAATAGCCTTGAAAAGCAACTGGCGTTGTTTGTAGAGTGGCTTTGTTGAGGGTTCAAATCAGACCTTGAAGTTGGGTCTTTCTTTTGCTTTCTATTGGGGCAAAAACATTGTAGATCCAGATTACTCTCTTTATCAAACTTTAAAGACAAAAATAGTAGAAAAAAATGTAGATCTATAAACATGAAACCCTAGATTATGAACCCAAGTTTCAAAATAATTTCATTTAAGCATAGATCTATGTAGGAGACCACATAAACATTGTTTATCTAAGGTTTCAACAAGCCAAACTTCAAATCCAAAAATGAAAATATATACATATATATATATGTGTGTGTGTGTGTGTGTATCAAATGAACCTCAAGCTTTTCTGGCGTTGACTGGGGTGAGAGAAAATGAGGCCGATGATGGGATCGCCGGTGGCCGATGTCGTTGGTGAGAAAGACAGTTGCGTCGCCTATGTGAGAGGGAAGAGCTGCGTTGTTGCCATCGCCAGGTACTGCTCCTCTCCTTCGTGAATGAGAGGATATGATTTTTTGAAGGAGCTCGTAGCTTGTGAGGCATATATAGGATGGGCAGTTTGGTCTTTTGACCCTACAATCCCACTAATGCTTATCCCTGCATTTTTTTATACCACCCCTCCCCTAACATCATTTTATCCCCCCTAATGGGTACTAATTTTAACCACACAACAAACTCCAAACATTCAACCAAATTCATTATAAACCTGGATTGGACTAAAATAGTCCAATCCGTCCTAATAATCCGGCAAACAAACGAGCCCTATACATATAAGGTGTTTGTTACTTGAGTTGTTGTACTGTTTGGCAATGGGTTCATGTAGTGTGCAACTCGTGCATAATACGTGCTATCAATTCGTTTTATCGATCCTAAAATTGTGTTATATACGAGAAAATATTTGTTGTAACGGTTATTTTGCTGATGTGGTATTACAATCTAATCGATCAAAGCTCTTTATTTATCTATCTGCACCCCTATTTCTAGGGAAAATCTCATCCACATAAGCATAAATTCCAAATCTATTAGTATGTTATTTTTATGACGTGGTATACTCGTTGCAACGAATATTTACTCAGTTATAAGAGTAATGCTAGAGTTACAACAGAGTCACAAAAAGATGTGAGATCCCATGTGGCACCCTTGTAGCAGAGTTAAGTGTGGTACGTGGATTCTACTGCCACATAGGTGCCACATGAGATGCGACATCCTTTTGTGAGTGTCTCTTTGTAACTCTAGCATTACTCCAGTTATACGTAGTGAATCTTAGCCATATATTCTGGTACTCTTCGTCTCCTGGCGAGAAGTTATTTAGTGAGCCCGTCATGCCACGTCATCATGCTGATGTGGTGTGACTATTTAATCCCAACCACCCACCTGTCCCGTCTTTCTAGGGAGATCATGACAAGTGGTTAGTGGAATTAGAATCTTCGGTTGCTTAGAATCTTCGAACTTGTTCTTATGAGTAGGAGAATTAGAATCTTCGGTTGCTTTTGTCGCCACGGTTTAATGGTATGTTGACATGTGGCTTTTTTTTAAAAAGGTAGAAATGACATGTAGGGAAGTTGTGCCCCTGGAAATAGGGGACATGACTATTTAAAAATTTGCAAGGATACATGTCATGTCCACATTCTTTCAAATGCTACATGTTACCATATCATTAAACCGTCACACTATGTCAGTATGATGACATGGTGTGACGGGCTCACTGATTTATTTCTCAATGGGTGGTTCAAATCCAATATTATAAATTTTCACTATGGAGGAAAAAAAGGGTTAATTACACTCACCTCCCCTGTGGTTTACCTACACAGACCTCCCTCGCATTTTGGAAAATTACACGAACCTCCCTTATTCCTTGTATTTTGTAACACTTTAAGGAGGGAAAGTGTTATAGAATATCAATTTTAAGGGGGGGAAAGTGTTACAAAATACTAATTTTAAGGGAGGTTTGTGTAATTTCACAAAATACGAGGAAGGTCTGTGTAATTAAGTCAAACTCTACAGGGGAGGTGAGTGTAATTAACCCCCCAAAAAAAAACAAAAGCTATTAAACCTCTCCCATCTGTTCATGTTGACTCAGATGTAAAATCAGAATTAAAAGAAATCTCTTCCCATCAATAAAATGTATTCCAGTTTGGTTCATAGTGTAATTGACATTGTCTATTGTAACGACCCACCTCCCCATCTAGCAACAATATTGTCCGCTTTGGGCCTAAACACAAAGAACTTCCCAGGGGAAAAAAATAATAATTTAGCTCCCTGGTACTGCTCTGACAGCAGCACGCTTAACTGTGAAGTTCTTTCATGTTTAGCTCCCTCACGGTTTTAAAAGGCCTTGTTGCATATAGAGGGGCGATTAATCCTTATAAACTAGTCCAGGAACTTCACCCGAGGCGATGTGGGACAAGTCCCCACACCCGACCTCACCTCATCCATCTTAGCCATCCTGCCTCAGGAGTATTGGCTCTTGGTCATCACAATCCACCCTCCTTAAGGGCCACACGTCCTCGTGTGGGACCTGTCCCCACACTTTCGGCTGGGTTTCCACTCTGATACCATTCTGTCACGACCCAAGTCTCGCTCAGTAAGATATTGTCAGCTTTGGGCCTAAACCCGCATGGATTTGTTCTTGGGCCACTACCCAAAAGGCCTCTTACTTGGGAGACTTAGAACCACACATATATAGCACATTACTTTTCCACACCTAGGCGATGTGGGACGAACTTCCCATAGTGTATAGCCTGCCAGCACATACTGCAGCCACAAAGGCACTTACAGCAGCCCGCTCACAACACTAGGGTCGTTACATCTATTATGTATATATATGCACCCAGAGCAGTATATAAAATAGGCAGAGATGGTGATAAAAGATATTTGGAGCGATTTATATAATACGGGTCAAACCATTTTCATGAACACTTGTTTTCAATAGTATTTTACAATTATCTAAACATGTGTATATAGATTTTTTAATACATCTAGTGAAATATATTTATGAATCATGCACAAAACAATACTGCTGTAGATTAAAGAATCACACACTTCCTTACTTGCAAAACTGGAATATGCGAGTTTCGCAAGTGTAGAAGTCAATCTACTACATTTTAGGTTTGGAAATTTCCAATTTGAACCAAATTTAAAGGAAGGAAACATTAAATTGTTTTTCAATTGTTGTTTGTTCATAAATAGTTTACAAAAAATTCACACTTTTGTGAATATACACAAATAATTGATTTGTTAATGAATAGCTCAATACTTCTATAGTGCAATGTTTGAGAAAAGTTACAATGCGCTGTTGTTAATTTATAAATGTGCTGGGGAATATTTAGAAGATGCATGCGTATGTGTATTGTGTGTGGACTGTGTTCACGTGTGTGAGAAAGAGAGAGAGAGAGAGAGAGAGAGAGGGGAAATAGAGAGATGTAGAGGGAGAAAGGGTTAACGTCTAAGACCGGCAGTGATGGCTGGAGTGGTTGCTTATGGGCGAGAGAGGCTACCCTTATGGGCTAGAGAGGCTATAAGGTAGAGGGAGAGAGAGAGAGAGAGACAGAGATGAAATGAGAGAGATGGTAGTGGGAGTAATAGCCAAAAAAAAATTAATAATAAAACGTGAAGTGAGAGAGAAATATATCTATATCTATATCTATACTATATTATATTGGAGGACTTTGTCCTACTAGGATACATTAGAAATATGACATGGACTACTTTTGCTGACCAAGATTAATTTAATTGGCTAAAAAATGATGAGTGACTCTTTCTTTTCCCATGCGTGGCGTAATGTTGACTGATTAATTTTGGTAATTAAATTAATTTTGGCATATTTACTTTCCTCACTCTTCTCTATTCTCTCTCTCCCCAAACCTACGCACCTCTCACTTTCTCTCTCTCCCCCACCGCTGACCAACATCACTACCCCACCAGCTCACGACATACACCATCGCCATTGCTGTACACAGCAACATACACCAAAGCCGATTATCGCCGAACACACAACTGGGTCCCCAATATTCTTCTCTGAAACTCAAGTCCCAAATCACGGACTCCTGCCCATATCGCATTTCCAGTGCCTTCCTTCGGTGAAGGTACAGTCCGGCCTTGGTTTGATCGAGTTTCTCTTCATTTATCACGGTGTTGATTTGCATCCTTTTGATCGCGAAGGTACAATTCGACCTTGGTTTCTTTTCTCCTAAAAAATTCAGACTGGGTTTTGTTATATTCCAACCCTAACCTTTTCTCTTTCATTTGTTGAATTTATTATTTTCCTAACACTCCATTAGTTCTTATTTGTTGCTATGAAATGATGAAGCTATTCTTCTGTAGTTGTGCCCACAATTGATTTCAAGTTCCAATCTTTCTAGCTTTCAATTTTTTCAAGGGGTCTTCCCCCACAATTTTTGTTTTTAAATTGAAAGATTGGAATGCGAAAAAAAAAATGGAATCTGTTAATTCAACACTAAACTTATTGGAAAAGCTTTCCATTATTAATATTTATTGTGCAATCTGTGAATTATTGTTAATTTTTTTTTCCAATGAAAGATTGGAATTTTTCAACAATCATCTTTGAAAGTTGGAAATTCTAGAAACAGGTCTGTTTATTTTGGAATTTTTAGTCATTGCTTGCTTATGTCCTTGCTTTTTTGGATGGATGGGTTCTAGCTAATTTTTTCTGTTTCATCTCATTTAGTTAGGTTAATGGGTTTTAAGGTAGATTGATCGATGGGTGGGTTTTACACCATTATTTTGTTGCTATGAAATGTCTATTGGATTTTGATTCTAATTTGCTTCTTTAACTTATCACCTCTGTTTAGGCTATAGTGCTGAAGCTATTCTTCTATAGTTGGGTTTGCCAAATAGAAACAATAGAGTTAAGGGGGATTTTGGCCTTATTTTCCCCCATTCACAATAGAAAACAATGGTTGTTAAGAAATAGTAGAATTAAAGAGAGTGATCTGCCTATAACTATTCATTTGAGACTTGACTTTGAATGCACACCTACTCTGTGACTGTAATCTAAGTTGTATGTAAGTTATTTGAATTTACATTACTTGAAGCCAAACAATCCAACCAATGATATTGTCTTTTTTTAATAAAAAAAAAACTCAGCAATTGTATTTCTTCGGAGGGAGTACAAAAGTTTGGGGGAACAAAAAAATTTTAGGAACAAATATGCTGATATACCACGGACAAATGACTTGCTGAAGCAACAATTCTACTGTGAAAGGGTCCCATTGCATACAAGTGGCTGGAGGGAAAAGGGAGAATGGGATTCAATAAAAGGGTCCCTTTATACAAAGAGTTCTTTTCAGTTACTATGTCTACTGCTTTTGTTTTTGGCAGGGGTACTTTATATGGCTTACAGACTTGCTAGCTGGTTCTCAACTCAAATTTAGATTTATTCCAAGTTTCCAACACAAGCTTGAGTAGTTTTGTCTTGATCTGAATTCATATTTCAAGTGCCAGTTCATATATTGTTGCATGGTGAAAGTTAATGCTTGTAGTGAGGAATGTAGAGAAGTAGTGAACATAAGGAGGCTTTGTTTGTAGAATGATTGCCTTTTAGGTTCAAGGTAGAACTCTTCCATATGAAGTTTGAACTCATCCCTACCGGATTTATGTGTTGAAAGTGATTCAAATCTGCTGTGTTAAGCATGATTCTTTGGTAGTCAAGTGTACTGATTTTGTATCAACTATTAAGCATGATTCTTTTGGTTATTTCCGCAAAGATATTAAAGTCAATAGGTTATGCAAATAACCATCAAAATTTTGCAATTTAATTGTATAGGCAGCTAGACAATATATATGAATTATAATGCAATTACAAAAAGAAAAAGTGAGAGTGTGGAAGTTGGAACAAACCAAAATTCGCAGAAAATTCTGATGCTCGAACCCACTTCCCGCCGGAAAGTTAGAACCCACTTCCCGCCGGCTTCATCACTCTGGCAGCTCCTTCAATCCTTGGTGACCCACTTCCTAATTTCCTCTTTTTTTGGTGACCCACTTTCTTTGGTGGACATTGGTGACCGGCGGCAGCAGCACAGAGAGAGGAGAGAGCGCCGCACAGCTTCAAGAGAGAGAGAGAGAGAGAGAGAGAGAGAGAGAGAGGGGAAAAAAAAGAAGAGAAGAAAGAAGACCGACTGCCCTAACGACACTAATGTCGTTTTTTACTAAATGGTCCCTTTGAATGTCGTTTTTTTTGTAAAAACGCCATTTAATGGCGGTCTTTGTAATCACGACATTAATGTAGTTTTTTGCAATAACGACATTAAATGTCGTTTTTTGTAACCATGACATCAAATGTCGTTTTTTGCAATCACGACATTTAATGTCGTTTTTTGTAACCACGACATTTAATTAAAAAAACAAATTTCATTTTTTTCCAGAAAATAAATTAAAAAGGGTTAATGTCGTTTTTAGCAACAACGACACTCAAATGAGTGTCGTTTTTTCGTAAAAACGACACTACAGCGTCGGTTATTGTAAAAACGTTTTACCCTACTTCTGTCATTAAGTTAAAACTAGCATTGGTTTAATAATTAAGTTTTTAGTTTCCATTTATTATGGAAACAGCTCTTGAGAATATTGTTCAACGGAGAACTATATTTGAGAATTTATTGATTCCTAAAATCTTAAGGATAACCAACTTACCACTGACTTCTACAATATCTCCTGGGACGAGGTCTGTTGCAGGTAATATTGAGAAGCAACCTGAAAGTCACATGAGCCATAAGATATTATTTGAAAAAATACTGTATTCAATTTCAAAGTTTATCACATCACAAAATAAATAGTAGTGATGGAGAGACAAAATATTGACCCATAAACAGAAAGAAAAATAGAACTGTGTATATGTGAATTATATATATATATGCATAGAACTGTGTATATATGTATGTATATATATCATTGTATATATATGAACGAGAGAGAGAGAGAGAGAGAGAGAGAGAGATATAGTAGCTGAGCAGGCCGCCGGCGAGAGAGAGAGACAAGGCCGCTGTCATGACCCGGCAATTGCTGGAGTGGTGGTTATTGTAAATGATAAATTGGTTTTTAACTAATTGCTAGGTGTCATGTTATGATTAGTAGAGGAGTTTGTTAACCATTTGAGTGGTTGAATTAGTTGTATCAACGAGCTTATAAAGAGCTGAGGAAGCTCTGTTTGAGGCAGGAAATTTGATAATGAAATTCGTTTCTCTCTTGTTCATCGTCTCTAATTATCTCTGTCTAAACCTCTCTGTTTCTTCCTTACCTATTCCCAATTTCTTGTAATTGTTTGCATAATTCAGTAAGATTCAGCAACTCCATAGCTGAGTTCTTACAATTGGTATTAGAGCCAATCTGGGTCTACAATTTCTTTTAATTCTACATCTTCTTGTCTCAAATCTTCTTCTGAATATTCTTCTCTCTTGAATCTCATCCATCTTTTCTTCTCTTCTGCTCTTGTTCCTTTCTTTATTTCCAGTTACTCTAATTTTTCTTCTTTTACTCTGCAATTGTTCTTAATCTCAGTTCATTTCTGTGAAAATTCAGCAATTCAATGCAGGGTCTTACAAATCTTCATCTCTAAACCTTCTTTTCCTTCTCAATTCAATCATAAAAATTCAACTTGTTCTTGTTACCATGGAAACCCCATTACCAGAAATCCGCAGTGAACAGCAGTGGCAATTTACATAACAACGTCAAATTGACATAAATGCTCTTCAAACTCAGATGGCAGATGTGTTCGCCAAGATTGCCGGATTGGAATCAAGATTTGACTCTAAATTTGCCAATCTTGAAGCTAAAATTGATGCAAGGTTCGAAGACCTAATGAGTAATCTGAATCGCACAAATTTGTGCCATAAAATTCCCAAATTTGTGCTACAAAGGGAAGGCTCAGTTCATGAATATATTGGTAGTTTCAAAGATTGGAAAATATGGGTTTGTGTTTGACAATTTGGGGTTTCTGAAGAATACTTAGTATCAGCGTTTATCCATGGTTTGAGAATTGAAATCAAGAAATTGGTGCAAATGATGAGACCTCAGACCCTCGCACATGCTCAAATCATTGCTGGGTTGCAAGAGGACTATCTTAAATCCATGCAAAAGAATTTAGAAAATGGGTTAATTGTCCGTTCAAGAGACCAGAATCAGTTCTCAAATTTTTTGGAGAACAAAATGGCTTCTGAAAAGGAGGTTCTTGCTATATGCACTCCTTTTGAAGAGATGGGTGCCAACAATTATTCACAAGAAATCCAAAATTCTGTTCAGTTTGAATTAGAATTGGTATCTGAAATGGTGGAAACTGAGCAAGATTGTCAAGGGAAAGTTGAAGATACTGGGTCATTAAGGGACAAAGGATTGCAATGTGATTTTGGTAAAGAAATGGCCTTTGAATTGAGCCTTAGTGAAGCTACAATTATGCCAACTATGGTAAAATTAGCAGAAAATGTAGCAGAGGATCTCTTGTGTGACCAAGTGCCGGAGCAACTGCAGAGGATCCTCAGCAAATTGAGGCTGCATATGAGTTCACTCGTGTCTAGCACTATCAAGTTTACTTTTGTTAATTGGAGTATGCTGAACTTCATCTAATGTAAATTGACCAAAGCAACCATTGTTTGGTTGAGGGGACTGGACCCAGGTGGGACAAATTGGGTCGCATTGGCCAAAATGTTGATCTTGTCCATAAGCTTCCTCACTTGGGGTTGTACCCTATGCTATTCTTGCTCAAGATAAGATCTCTTCTGGGTTTGTTCAGTCCTTGAGGACAAGGACACCTTCAAGTGGAGGGTATTTGTCATGACCCGGCAATTGCTAGAGTGGTGGTTATTGTAAATGATAAATTGGTTTTTAACTAATTGCTAGGTGTCATGTTATGATTAGTAGAGGAGTTTGTTAACCATTTGAGTAGTTGAATTAGTTGTATCAGCGAGCTTATAAAGAGCTGAGGAAGCTCTGTTTGAGACAAGAAATTTGATAATAAAATCCGTTTCTCTCTCTTGTTCATCGTCTCTAATTCTCTCTGTCGAAACCTCTCTGTTTCTTCCTTACCTATTCCCAATTTCTTGTAATTGATTGCATAATTCAGTAAGATTTAGCAACTCCATAGCTGAGTTCTTACAGCCGCCGGCGAAAGACAGAGAGAAGGCCGTCGTGGGGGGGGGGGGAGGGTACGGGCTAGGGATTGCAGGTTTGGGATTTGGGGAATTTTGGCTCCAAAACCCAATTTTGAGAGAGATGTTGTGTTTGTGGGTCCCACAAAATTTTAAAAATTGTTAATAAAGGCCTCATGTCAAATTCAGTGTGAAAAATAATGTCTTCCTAACATTCTTGATATATCTATACTACAAAAATACCAATATGATACTCCCTCCGTCCCATTTTATGTGTCCATCTTTCCTTTTTGGGATGTCCCAAAATTGTTGTCTACTTTCCTAAATTAGTATATAAATTTTACTTAGTTTCCCCAACTACCCTTCCTTGCAATCAATACCAAAATAAAATAATAAAAAAAAAGTGCAATGATTATGGGCAATTGTGGAAAGTAGGTGTAGATTCTTTTTGTCCCCTTAAATAGTTGGACTCTCCAAGATGGACACATAAAATGGGATGGAGGTAGTATCTTTTATAGAAAAACTCACATATAAGGGTAAAACTATCATAATAATACCCAAGAAACTACTTTTAACTTCCTCTCTTAATTTAGAGCAATACTTGGGACACAACCAAAAGACACAACCTTGGGACACAACCTCCATTTTGTGTCTATCTCTCTCTTGACGGGCCCCACAGTGCCAGTGGACCCCACAGTACCCACTAGGACCACTAGGAGAGAGATAGACACAAAATGGAGGTTGTGTCTCAAGGTTGTGTCTTTTGGTTGTGTCCCAAGTATTACTCCTTAATTTATTCCATTTTCTCTCTCTACTCACATTATGAGTGGGCCCCAGCTAGTATAATAGATGTTAAAGTGGTCTTATTATTGTTGAAGGTGATCTCACTGTCACACGTGTTGAGAAATTTGGAAAGCATAGTATTATTCAAGGTATACATTAAAAAATAACCAACAAAACAAAATATTGAATTCAAAATTTGGTTCCCAAATGTTTTATAGTTGTATCACATGGATAGAGTATTGCTATGTCACGCCCCGGAGTAGCCAAAAATAGGGAAAATTTAAAATTTCCTTTCTGGACCCGTAGGGAATGACGAGTTACATTAACTGATTGCCATTTCTACAGTCTACACATAGTAACAGAGTAAGCGGAAGCATAAAAACATCTATTGGTGTTCTTCATTAGAACATAAATGTCTGGAATCTAGTTATTACATCATGAGTCTAAATAAAAGATCTATAAGGGCAGTCTAGGGCGATCTATACTGATCACAATACATATCTAAAGCATTACCTCATATAGAAGACAATAAAGCAAATTAAGTAATTCTAAATAAGACTATATCGGAGTCCTTCGCTTCAACTTGTACATCTGCCGCGTCCCTTTGGGTAGACCTCGTCTTGAGAGTCGTCACCTGTGAAATCTAGACGTGATATGCCCAGGGCAGGAAGGAGAGCCGTTAGCTTTTGAAGCTAAGTGAGTTGACCTAACCGATCACTCCTAATACAAACAATAATATACAAGCACAACAGATATCTCAAACTTAAACATTTGATAAGCATTATCTCTATACGTATGATTTATGACAGTAATATGAATGAGATAAGACACGATGCACCATCGATATGTTCGACTTTACTCGACCATAGACACCACAACTGACTCATGTGACTTGTTACATTACCAGTGTAACGCCGTTAGCTCAGAGTAGAATGATTACGTTGCTATCGTCGCCTACCAGGGCCCTATAGCAGTTTTTGGTTTTAAAAAGAAAGAGTGTAATCATTGTACTCTTAGGTCCTCGTGACCTTGCCTGGAGAATAGAATAGTTACAGCGCTATCGTCGCCTAGCATGGCCCTATAGCATTTGAAAAGGTAACTATTGTATTCAGATGGATACTTTGCTATCGTCGCCTAACAGGGCCCTATAGCGTATCAATCATCAGTCCATGCATAACTTTAATGATTTCAATGGAAACTCTGGCTATCGTTGCCTAGCAGGGCCCTATAGCAGTTTCATTGTTGTTCCCATTTACTTGACTGTACCACTCGGACCACCGCGGTCCACTTCAATGTGTATAACAATATGACTGGGTTAGTCCCCTTGACTAACCATGCAAACGTCAACATTGACATCATGACTCAATTACGTTCATATGAATGTCCATGTGATTGTATATTTGTGAAGCATAATAATCATGTATAACGACAATTAATAACTGCGCATGGAGTTTGGATATTTACACATGCGTTCATCATATAAATAGTACATCTGAACGAACGCATATATAATACTTATCAATTATGTCCACACAGGACACACTGGACATTTATAATTGCACAAAGAGTAATTCTATAATATACCAAGTGAGTTAGGACGACTCACCTCGAAGCGGGTGCGTAACAGTTAGCGTAGCGGTTCCTACAAAGCATTAAGATTACATGGAACATTGATTAATAAGCTTACCAAAATCAGGGTCATAATGGTAATTATGCTGGACGGGTTCCTAAACCTCAACGTGATGATCTAGACATCATTCTGAGTCTAACGCCATTGACTAGACTCAAATCGGAGTCCGTCGGATAAAAGGCTGGGTTTTCTATACCAGTGTGGGCCCTAAAGACAATCTGTATTTTTGAACATGTCGAAAGGTCACCAAATTTTAAGGAGATATCCCAGACATTATTCTAAGACTCTTGGAGCTGACCGCGTATTTTTCTGAGCTACGATTTATTTATTACAAATTATTGAAGTCTAAGTCGTCCAATAATAAACTTAGGAACACCTTAATTATGAAATATATTCTAGGAAGACATTAGGTCCTTACAAGTATGTTTATTAAATACTAGGCCTTGAAATAGGCTAATAGTCTTTTTCTCCTAATTTCGGGACTCGTTTGGTATTTAAAATAATGATAAACGACTCCGTATAATTTATTAAAATAACAGAGTTTAGTTTTATAATTTGTTAAATTATAAAATAGTCCTTTATGTCCTTAGGACACAATATATAATCTCTCAGATTTTAAAATAGGCCAATAGATATTTATTATCTATTTATCATAATTTAAAACTAACATTTATTATTTATTTGAGTCCAAATAAATAATGGCCATAATACACCAATACTGAAGTTTGGGATTTTGTAAATCAATAATTTTTAAAACAAAGGCATTAGGCCTTTAGATAAACAATAAAATTTTCTAGACTTTTAAAATAGCCATTAGGTATTTAATACCTAATTATTTTGATTTAAAACTTAACTCTTTATTATTTATTTAAACTAAATAAATAATAAGTATACTATATGAATAATAACATATAATTTCAGAATATAATAAATATTATAAAGTAATATTTCAGAATCTAATATTTTAGAATGTTAAAGGCTAATTTATAACATTTAACAATTATTAGTACCATTTTATTTTAATCAAACCTTTATTATTTATTTATAACTAAATAAGTAATAACTATAATATATAATTAAATAATGTATATAATTTCATAATATACACTAATTATTAATAATGATATATCAGAATTATCAAAATTAATCTAAACAACTTTTGATATAAATCATTTTGGGTTAATTAACAAAATCAAATAATAAATTAAAGCCCAAGGCTTTGTTTGGCAAACTCAATTTTTAACATACAAAAGCTTACCCAAGAGCAGATTACCCAAACGGGCCTAAGCCCCAAGCCCAATACTTCATCTTCCCTAACAAGGATATACGGTTTATACGTATATATACATATAATTCGTATATATATACGTTTTTATACACAAAACTTTAAACGATCATAACTCTCTCAATTTTTAACGAAATTACGCAAACTTTATGTCGAAATCGAGTACCTCGACGAGCCCGATCCAACGGTATAAGTCTTGAAGCGTAACTCCTAACGGTCTGTCGGTACAGGGGCAAAAACAGTTGCGCTTTCCAAAGAATAATCGAACCGTAGGTCGTCCAAACGCGACCCAAGCTTCGAGCTGTTCATCGAGAGTGTTAAGGGAGTCGTTAGGGTCATTTTGGCGTTGGTTTTGCGGGTTTTGGTGACGGTCCAAAAAACCTGAGCTCGTACAAGCTTTAATGGCCGTTCGGCCATGGCCGGAGCTTCTGGGCTCTGTTCGGGCCACAGGGTGGTCTGTGTAGTGTGTGCGTGTCCAGTAGGTGCAGAAAAAAAAAAACAAAGGGATGTGGGTTTTACCTCTTCTCGGTTTGGTCTCGGCATTTTCGGTCTCGGCTTCTCTCTCTCTTGCTCTCGGCTTCTCTCTCTCTTGCTCTCGGCCTCTGTCTGTTTAGACAGAGTGGTGGTGAGATAGAGAGGGTGAAGGAGCAGTGGTGTTAGGGCAGTGAGGGGTTGGGGTGCTGTTTGGGTTTTGCTTTTATTTTCTTTTCTCTTTCTCTCACTCACTCTAACTCTCGGGTCTTTCTCTCAAACTCCCTACTGTCTAACTTTCTCACTATATATATATATATATTTATAAACTATACTGTAACGTCCCAAAATCCACGACACGTGGACGGGTCAAAGAGTCAAAGAAAGAGGTTAAAGAAGAGGAAAGATCCCACGTGGACCAAACAAGAGGTGCGGAAACAACAAAAGAATTCTACGTGGATTCCAATAATAGTCAACAAGTCAACGACTGACCACACATTGCCCAAATCAGTCAAAGAGGGCCAAAGAACACAATTTTGGTTTAGAAAGGTCTTAAGAACAATTGAAATTAAATCATAACTGGTTTTAAGAATCGAAATTCATTTGGACCTCTTTTACGAAAAAGATTAGTTTTAAAGAAATAAACTTAAATAAAAAAAATGAAAAATAAATAAAAATAAAAAATGAAATCCGTTGGAACCAAATTCTAGCACTTGTAAGGCGGTTTTGGCTGTCCAAATCATTTGTAAGGGCAAAAAAAAAAAATGAAATTTCAAGGACAAGGGTTGGAACCAATTTCCAACAAAACCAAGCCTAAAGCAAATACAAGGAGGCTATAACATAAGACTTTTTAAAGTAAAAACAAGCTTTCTCAACACGTCAAAACCAACATTAAAGTCGTACACAAGTTCCCCAAAATGATATAAGCACAAACACCCAAAATTTCAATAGAGTCCTTGTGCTATTCACATTCTATACAAACATCAAAGTTCTTCAAGTCCTTAAATGAGTTAATAGAGGACTCTACATACAAGCCAAGAGATATAAAGGGGCTAACAAGTGTCCGATTACATTAAGTCAAAAATTCTAATAGATTCTAAGTAAAGGGCTAAACATGTGCCCAAACAAGCATAAAAGAAATTAAGCTACAAGATTTACGTATATTACAATTTCTTTTTAAACAAAACTAGAAGTTTGAAACATTTTCAAAACTATTATTCTTCTCGAAAGAAATAATCACAGTGCGACTTCACACGTCGAGTAACTCGCGGGCCTTGCCCCCAACTTGATAAAACCTGAAAAATGGTTTGTCGTTTTTATGAGAACGACGGCTCGTAGAAAATATTGTAGAGATTCAATATGGATCCCATAACTAATATGCAACATGTGGTGCCATGAATGCCACCTGGGCAATGCAACTAATGAGCCCTCGGGCTATGCACACATGATCACTCGCCTCATTACCGGACTGTGAGCCACCCCCCATTGGGAATGTAGCATACCAACTTTCCGATAGCTAGTCGAATATAAGTTGGAGTTTGGCACGTTCTTAGGTACGTCCACCCTGTCTCACCACACAACCCACATCCGGATTTTCTTATCCACTTTTATCCCCCTTTATTGGGGTCGGATTTACTTTTATCCCCTCTTAGGGATTACTCAAATGTCACCCATGCTAATGCTATGAGGTGTGCCCACTTGGCAACAATGCACATGAATTCTATGATTCCAATGCAAGTGTTCTTATTTTCACAAAATGTCAATTTACATTATTGCCGAAACTTAGCAAGTCTCATTACTTTAACATTAATCATGATGATATATGATCTCACATTTCATGGGAGTGACAACGTATGAACATATAAATTCCTATTAACAAGGATTTATCTTCTAAGCACAATGACTACCTCAAACAATAACAAGTAGTTCATGTAAGCAATTAAGCAATTAACCGACACTTATCCAAATAATTTACAACTAATCATGTAATCACATTTAAACAATTAATCAACAATTAGGCAATTAAGTTCATCTAATCAACTTTTGATAACCATTTAACAATTTATCCACTTAGGCAATTTTGATAACATAGCAACTAAACATATTAGTTTACTCCACAAGAATATTTAATTAAGAGAAATAAATCAAGATTATTCTCTATGCTTTAATCCCTAGCAATTCTATCACAAATCCCACATTAGAGATAGGAGACATAGTGAATCAAGACAATTTAATCTACCTTTGCTCTTGAGAAATGAGGAGTGCAAAAGAAATAGAGAATCCAAGTTGTTGAGCTTCAAGAACAAAAGAATAGAAAAATCCCCTTCCTTCCTCTAAGCCATAACGTGAGTTAGGGATCAACAAGATGGAAAATAGAAGTACCCAAATGAAGCCCTAGATGAGGTGATGATTTTTGCCTCTAATGATATAGCCTAAAAAATGAATTCTTAGAGTCCATATAGAGCTTGAGATGATAGTAACAATGGGGTTTTTGTCTCCCAAATATAGAGGGATAAAGAGAGATAGAAAAAGAAACAAAAGAAAAAAAAATAATGAAAGGGAAAGAGGAGAATGGCCGGATGGTAAGGGAGAGGGAGGAGAGAGAAAAGTCAAAGCTTCATGGGGAAGCTTGGGGGTAGTTCACTTGAGTGGGGAGTGGGCCCCACAAGTCTCAATCACTACCACACACACATATATGAACATATATACACATACATGTGCCAAAATTAAGTACCAAAGTGATACCAACAAGACCAAAATTAAATACACTGTCCCAAATCTAGACCCACATTGGTCCAAAATTACCAAAAGACCCTCAAATAAATTTCAAAACATTACAATCTACCCCCCTTGAAAAGAATTCAGTCTCGGAATTCACAACAAGAACGAAAGGAACTCAATCAAAGAATGGTCCAAGACCACACCAAAATGCCGTAGTGTTACAAAACAACGTGAACGCTATAGCACAATATGAGAAAACGAAACATCTCACGCATCGATTCTATAAAGGGAGAAAAGCTCAATAAAATAGTCAGTAAGCACACCAAGGGTGCTGAAGAACAAACGCAATAGACATAAACATTAAAAGACGGAGTCAACTCCAAAGATCGACAGTAATAATGGACATGAACCTCCAAACCATTCGATCAACCAAAAATGCACTTGAATGAAAACAAAGTACAATCGGACGTCCCAAATTCATCGAATCAAACACAAAAGTGATCCCTTCACAAGGAATACGTGATCACAAGAACACAACGGGCTGTTGTATACCCAGAATTTGTCTCAAAAACGAATAAGCAACAAGTATACAAAGGATATGTATACCAACAAAAGATATGATCTAATCATCAACCGAAAACTCAATCCAAAGGACAGAGGGTAACCCGTAGAATGGGAATAAGATTTTACAACCATCACTCATGGTGAAAACATTTGCAAGACCCGAGGGAAAAAAATGGAATAAAACCAAATCAAACATTCAATACTCACAAGAAGTTTCCATGGCTCTCCAAGATGAAACAACAATTGAATAAAAGGAATCGAGCACCAACTAAAGGTCTATACTTAGAAACTTGAAGCTCAAAAATCGTTGAGTGCCAGAACAACGAGGAATACTGAAAGGAACCACCAACACATAAACACATCCGATCACTATGTAAAAAGCATAGGATCACTAGAACTACGAAGAGTTCAATAAGAAGCTCCAACGGGAAGAACATCTAACGGGCATAGCTGAGTACCCTACTGGCAAGCACCTACCCAAACAAGGGTGCCAACCTTTCATGAAAATATTTTTTTTTTTGGACAAACGGATTCAATCCAATTGTTCAACGCTTCCAAAAGAAAGGACTGGGTAGATTCAAAGAAATATCAAACTCGGTTCCAAGGACCCTCACTAAGCTTCATTCTATATTTAAAAGAATCGGAGGAAGATAGTACACAAGCATGAATATCACACAGAAACCAAATTACAATTAAACACAAGATTCTCAAAGCAGATCAATGATAGGCTATCAAAGTATCGTCATACGAAGCAAAAGTATGATGTTTCATAACACGAGTTCCATAGTGAACCAAATTACTGAGTCAACTCCCAAGGAATGATCTAAACACTCAAGAATGAAACCAAGGAAAACTTCATAAAGCAAACGATAGACTTGGTACTAAAGACCGTAACAACTCAAAGTTACGTCTTAACCACATAAGAGGTACGAGTCATAAAGACTTACTCGTAATACATCACTCCTTACAAAAATAGACACAAAAGTCTACAACAATGGCAACGAGAAGTCGATAGAAGAAATGATTATCGCATCTCAAAACATAAACGTCGCTACAGTCAATTAGAATGATTTCACTAATAGATGGATCTATTGAGAGATCCTGTCTCAAAACAATATGGCAAAAGAAATGCAATTGCCAAAAGTCAAGGGTCTCACAAGGAAAGAAGTCTAAGAAAACACAATAATGCCATCAACAAGACAACAATAAATCAAACAGGTGAACGAATAGATATAAACCAACAAGTTCATCGACATTCGTTGTCGTACGCGACAACCAAAAATTTTTTTTTTGAAGAATTACGCCTTGATCAAAACAAGAGAACATATGGTCATAACGATATCAAGCTCCCGAACTTTCAACTATTGAAAGCCCGATTCACATCAAAATGAACTAGAAGTTCCCGAACTGGGTGATCTTGAAATGTCACACGAAAGTTGGAAGCAAACTAGGCGACACGCCTAAAACAAGAGTTATAACAAACTCACGCCACAAACGGATCCTAAATAACGAAAGTATTCAAGGAAACACGGTCGGAGATTATCAACAGAATGAAGACAACTCTACAGAAGTTGCCACACTAACCGACGTGATCTCTAAACAAACCATCACAAAGATTAAAGCAAGGATGAAATTGAAAGATCGCAATGATCTCGAACAAAACACAACCACAATAATCTCAAGACAGGGTGAGGAAAAAAAAAAGGACTCATTGATCACAATAAACACGGAATGCACCGAGTGCATGAATCAAACTTGTCAACAATGACATCAACAACAATACATCAAGATGATATGAAAGTAAAAACTAGGGGTCCGTTCAGCTATTGGAAGCCCGTAACCCAAACATAATCGACCCAGGAGGTCTAAAATCACAAGCATAGAATCTCACATGATCCACTTCTAAACACAAAGTAATCAAAACTTGTAGCAACCTGTATTTTCGCGCCCCTAATAATAAATAAGAGATGTTAGTTTTTATTTATTTACTAATTGTCAATTTTTAGTTGGGGTACTATTCTAATTATTAAATAATACTCATGTTATTAGTTATTAATACAATGCCATTTTACTTTGCTGTTATGTGTTATTTTTAATTATAGTATTAATTCCATAAATGAAAAATACTTATGTTGATTTGCTATAATTACATGACTTTAATTTTGTGACCCTTTTAGTAATTTTAATTGCATTAATTTTGCTTAAGACTACGCCCCTACGTTACCCTATAATCTAGTATTAAAATTATTAATAAAATATTAATCACGTTGATTACATTTTTAGTCCCTAATATTTATTTGGGGTATTTTCCTAGACTACCCAGACCAACCTAACTGAACTAACTGATCAAACTGAACCAAACTGATTAACTAACCGTATTATTTATGAAATGACCGCATCAATCAAACCCATCTGCATTATTCGTTGTGATCATTTCTGTTGCAAGTTGCAACACTGATTGAGTAGCTTATTTATATATACACACATGCATACTACACCCACATCGAGCAAGCATAAACTTTCCCTCCTTAGCTCTCACTCTCAAACACAAGCACACACTTATATTACCTTACTAGAAATCAAATAGAAGAAGAGGAAATACAGAAGTATAAGAGTCACAGTGAGCTTCAAGGGACCATAGCCATAGCCATTGTTAAGCTCGGAGTTATTTCGGAATTTCCGTCTTTCTTCGGCAAGTCGCGCCGCCTTATCTAACAACCTGTGAGTCTCTCGAACCCACTCATAATGTAGTATTTGTCATTACGAACAAGTCGGGGGTATCGAAAGTAAGTATATACGCCTATATATGTATATATAGCCATGGAGGTCCAAAATTAGCGGTACCGTAAAACTCAACGAAATTCAATTCTGTAAATTGGAAATGAAAGATCTTAGTCCCAATAAGCTGCGGTTCGAATACTACGGCTTAATTCATCCGTATCGCGACGTACCGTTGATTTAAAGTTTTGTCACCTCTCGGTTTTACGTGAAATCCGAGAGCTACGATTGAAATTAGTTAAAACCGACTGCGTATTCATAATCCTTGCGGAAAAACAAAGAAATCCATGTATTATATGTCTTGGTTGAAGCAGAATTGAGAAATGGGTCAAAAACAGACTTCAAACTCGTAACAGGGGAGAAACTGCTGATACCAATCGATTGGAAACATATTCAATCGATTGACATGTCATCCAATCGATTGACATGTCATCCAATCGATTGACATGTCTTCCAATCGATTGAAAATTCATCCAATCGATTGACACTTTTGTCAATCGATTGACATGTTTCAGCACTGACGACTTTTACTAAAACGGCCATAACTCCCTCTAGAAAACTCAAAAACGCGCACCGTTCAAAGCGTTGGAAACTAGACTCAGAGACCTTTCATTTGATATGTAATTCATCCATAAAAATTATAACTCATTTTTTAGGACATCGCTTCAAAGTGGATCCACTTGTGTACTGGTAGCTGAAAAAGCGTATTAAAGCATTCTTTGATGAAATTTCCTATTGTCTCATATGTGACTTGATAATTTAGATCGGGGATGTTAACTAAATGATTTTAAATACATTGTACCTTGTTAATAAGGAAAGGAAAATAGATTTTGAAAGCGAGAATTAGATAAGTTGATTTAATCGATAAATAATGATAAGAAGAAACCACTCTGATACAGTCTACAAAGCAAATGTGAAAAGAAAGATTTAAGTTATATCACTCTGATACCTTTATAAGAAAATATGTAAAGAAAGAACAAGTCGTATGTCCGCTCTGATACCTCTATATAAACAAGAAAGAGAATAAATTACTCATTTGCATAGTCGAGATGGCATGTATGGAAAGGGGTCATTTGTCAGCATGTATGTTGTGAGAATGTCTCGGGACGAGTAACCTTAATTATCCCAGGCCGCTTGAGATACGGTAGGTTAATTAAGAAGGATTGAACCCAGGCCGCTTTTGATACGGTAGGTCAATCAGAGTCTTGTGATAGCCTTAATTATTCCAGGCCGCTTTTGATACGGTAGATTAATTAAGAGGGCTGAGCCCAGGCCGCTTTTGATACGGTAGGTCAGTCTGGTGGTAGCTTTAAATTATTCCAGGCCGCTTCAGATACGGTAGATTAATTAAAGTATTCCACAGGTTATTATAACCTTGAAGGTCTAGGTATGTCGAGACCAACTTAAATACGGCAGACATATTGACAGACCTTCTAAACTAACGGCATTGTGCCGGATGGTTCTAGGTGGACCGAATGAGTCAAGAGATTGTGATCGAGATAAAAGAGTCAGTGAGATGAGATGATTTCATGGTTCATGCACGGTCTTAATTATTCATTATTCAAACTGTTATTAATTGTTATCATGCGATGATTGGAATAATGGATTTATCACACTCTAAGGTACCGAACATTATAATAACTGTTAATGTACTTTTATATACATTGTTTGTGTGTTCGTTATACTCACTCGGCTTTCATTAGCTGATGACTTTATTTTGTCCTGGACATCCAAAATGTTCAGGAAATGGTTATGCAGGACAATATGATTATGCCAGCTAGGGGAGCCTGCAACGTTACTTTTCTAATTTAAATAAAGTTGTAATAAGGATATGGATAATGTTTTTAAATTTGAATAAGGCGTTTGTGCCTTAAGGATATTTTATTAAAGGACAATGTAATATTATTTGAAGTTGTAATATGTTTAATATTATCTTCCCTGTTGCTTTATATACTCTATTTTCTGGTACATGTTAAGCTAAGTACAGGACAAGCGATCCATCACCTGTCATGACCTACGGGTCCAAAACGGAAATGAAAATTTTTCCTTATTTTGCTACACCGGGGCGTGACAGGATTTTTGGTATTAGAGCCTTGGTTGTATAATTAGGCTTAAGCCTAGACACAGGTTGTGATAGCAAAAGGATAGGCGTAGTCGAGTGTCCTCCGTACTTAGGATACAACATCCAGATATATTAAGATTAGCCCTGATATAAGATAGTTTGCTTTTGTCAGGTTATCAGCATGGACCCATATCTCGTACCCGATGATTTTGGCGGACATGTGATTGGCCCAGACGGGATAGCGCCGCACGACTTAGAGATCTATCTTACCCTGATTCAGTTCCAGGCTAATGTTAGCGTGGAAAACAGTATTTGGAGAGCCATTCACACCGAGGGGATGGTAAACCTCCACCGAGTGCAATTAGAGGCCTTCTATCAGGCCCAGACGGATAGGTTGATTGCTAAGGAGAGGATTAGGAGGATTCTTTCCCCTGACCTCTATCTACCTGTAGAGATAGAGATGGTACAGTTACACCTGGCACTTCAGCCTGCTCCACTACCAGCTGTAGCTCCAGCAGCAGCTATACCCGAGGCTGCTATGGCTGTCCCTATGGAGTTGGGAGGAGTCGAGGTAGTCCTAGATGGATTTGAGCTCGAGCTTCATGACATTGAGGCACCTGAGCCACTCCCAGCGCTACCCGTAGACCCCATGGACATGGATGGTGCTCTACCTCCAGTGTCTGATGCTGAGAGTAGTACTGATCACCCGATGCATCGTTCCGGAGTTTGGCGCCGTAGGCCTCATGGCCCCCAGTAGGCGTGTTTAGCTTTATGTTTGCAAGCATGCTGTAAATATTGGACTAAGTAGTCCCACTTTTTGTCTTATCGGATATTATAAGTTAGCATTAGAATGCATTCGGGGCAATGACCCCACATTTTGTACATCGGACTGTTAGTCCCAAAAATCTCATCTTTTAGCTAGATAGAAGCATTAACTTGACATGATATGTGTAACTGCTTACAAAGATATATATAGAATATTTTTGAAACCTCGTGTTGATACTTGTATTCTTTCTCATAATTGCTTAATTTTTTTTAACCTTATTGTACTATCAGGGTTTAAGTTGTAACGATGGCTAGAAGGAGTCCCAGAAACCTCAATGCGATTGAAGGAGCACCACCAGCGGTCGATCCGACCGGCATGTTTGAGGCATTTGTTCGGAGGATCGAATGAATTGGAGACCTAAATGCCGCCAACAATAGGAATGGCAACAATCAGAGGAATGAAGTCCCAGTCCGTCAAACGGGGGATAAACGATTGGAGAGGTTCCGTGCCTTGCGACCAGAACAATTTGCTGGCACTGCTGAACCATGGAAAGACGAACAATGGCTAAGGCAGATGGATCATATCTTCGAAACAATGGATTGTACTGATCAGGAGAAGAAGAGACTGGCAACATTTCAGTTGACATATGCTGCTACAGACTGGTGGGAAGCTATCAAAGCCACCATGGGAGAAGATGCTGTTAAAGCTATGACATAGGTTACTTTCAGGAAGAAATTCTTAGAGAAGTATTTCCCGACAACCGAGAGGCACAAGCGCGAAAGGGAATTCATGGACCTAGTCCAAGGGAACAAGTCTATGCAAGAGTACACCACTCAGTTCGAGAGGCTTTCCCGATTTGCTCCACACATGGTGGATACAAAGGAAAAGAGAATCCGAAAATATAATCAAGGGTTAGCACCGCCTATTCGTCGTATGACTATCGGGCACTTGGACAAGACATTCGAATCTCTTGTGGGACTGGCCACCGAACTGGAAGAGGACATGCGATCAAACGGCAAGCAATTTGACTTTCGCCCACCGCAGAAGGGTAATTTTGGGAACAGACAACCATATCGAAATCAAGGTCAGAAGAGGACTTTTGATGGAAACCTGAAACCTCGTCCAGCTCTATATTAGACTCAGCCACAATTGGGTGCAGGAGGGAATACCAATAATTGTTTTAATTGTGGTATACCCGGTCACATATCTCGAGACTGTAAGGCACCAAGGCGCAATGGTCGTCAGGATGTGGTGTGCTATAACTGTGGCAAGACTGGACACATCAGTCAACGTTGTCGTGCCCCCAAAGGAGGAAGCTATGGTCAGCAGGGACAAGCCCAACTGAATGCAATCATTCCTGATGCCGCAGGATATGAAGAAGGTGGTCATGATGAAGCTGGGTATGGAGGAACCCAATATGAAAAACAGCCAGAGCAGCAAGTCATGGAAGGTACTTTAACACTTTATAATCATCGTGTGAAAGTCTTATTTGACACGGGTGCCACACACTCTTTTATTGCTGCCAAAATTCTTCCAAATGTACGTATATTACCTCAGAGGTTAGACGTAGTATTGAATGCTCTCTCACCGTTAGGGGCTACTGTCGCACTAAAACATGTATGCAAGAATTGCCCTGTACACCTAGAGAATCGGAATCTTCCAGCTAACTTGGTTGTCCTATCAATGAAGGAATTTGATGTGATATTAGGAATTGACTGGCTCACTAAATATCATGCTAAGTTGGATTGTGTTAAGAAGAGTATTACTTTTTTGGTACCTGGAGGCCAACCTTTTGAATTCTAGTGTAACCCTATGAGTGATACATTTCTCACCAACTGTTTAGCTAACATCAAGGCTGTCAGTACGGAAGTGGTTATCTCATCGATACCCATAGTCAGGGACTTTGAGGATGTTTTTCAGGATATCTCTGGGTTGCCACCTAAGAGAGAGATTGATTTCTGCATTGATCTAGTGCCTGGAACTATCCCAATATCCAAAGCACCTTACAGAATGGCCCCTACAGAAATGCTGGAACTAAAGAAACAAGTTCAAGAACTTGAAGATCTGGGATTTATACATCCAAGTACATCACCCTGGGGTGCACCAGTGTTATTCGTAAAGAAGAAGGACGAATCACTTCGACTGTGCATCGACTACAGAGAGTTGAACAAAGTCACCATCAAGAACAAGTATCCTCTGCCCCGAATAGATGATCTATTTGATCAATTGCAAGGTGCTACGATCTTTTCCAAGATAGATCTACGATCAGGATACCATCAGTTACTCGTAAGGCCCGAGGATGTACCAAAGACGGCTTTCAGAACAAGGTACGGTCACTATGAGTTTTTGGTAATGTCATTTGGATTAACTAATGCCCCGGCAGTGTTCATGGATCTGATGAACAGAGTGTTCAGGCCTTACTTGGATCAATTCATCATTGTCTTCATTGATGACATCTTGATCTATTCAAAGACCAAGGAGGAACATGAGCAACACTTGCGAATCGCAATGCAGACACTTCAGAGTCATCACTTATATGCGAAGTTCAGTAAGTGTGAGTTTTGGCTACAAGAGGTAAAATTTCTAGGGCATGTGGTCTCATAACAAGGAATCGCCGTAGATTCATCAAAGACTGATGCTGTTTCAAATTGGACTCGACCAACCAATCCTACAGAAGTCAGAAGTTTTCTTGGACTAGCAGGTTATTATCGGAGATTCGTGGATGGATTTTCAAAGATAGCAGCTCCTCTAACTGGTTTGACTAAGAAGGACGTGAAGTTCGAATGGAATGATAAGCGAGAATAGGCTTTTCAGGAATTGAAAGCAAGGCTCACCACAGCACCAGTATTAGCAATACCAAGAGATGGCGAGAAGTTCTCTATTTTCAGTGATGCTTCGTATCAAGGATTGGGATGTGTACTTATGCAAGACGGCAAGGTTATTGCATACGGTTCAAGGCAGTTGAAGCCAAATGAACTAAACTACCCAACTCACGACCTAGAATTGGCAGTAGTAGTATTTGCTCTCAAGATCTGGAGGCACTATCTATATGGAGAGAAGTTTGATTTGTTCTCCGATCACAAGAGTCTGAAGTATTTGTTTACTCAGAAGGAGCTGAACATGAGGCAACGTCGATGGATGGAATTGATTAAGGACTATGACTTTACATTAGAGTACCACCCTGGTAAAGCTAATGTAGTCGCAGATGCCTTAAGTCGGAAACCTCGAGGTATAGTTGCATCTCTTATGGTTAGAGAATGGAAAGCCTTGGAAACTATAGCTGAATTCGATGTTCAGGTTTCTACAGAGGGTGAAGGACAACACTTTGGATGTCTTGTAGTGCAACCGACACTTATAAATCGTATTTTGGAAGCTCAACAAAAAGACGCCGATCTTCAACTATGGTTTCAGAAAATGTCGGCAAAGGACCCAGAAGAATGGAAAATTGGGATCGATGGGGCACTCCAGTGCAGAGGTAGATTATGTGTGACCAACACGGATGGTCTAAGGAAGGATATTCTTGAAGAAGCTCACAGATCAAGATTGACAGTTCACCCAGGACGAACTAAAATGTATAAGGATCTAAAGAGAAATTTCTGGTGGGAAGGAATGAAAAGGGATGTAGCCGAGTTTGTGTCTAAGTGTTTGACTTGTCAACAAGTAAAAGTCGAACATCAAAGACCCTTAGGACTTTTACAACCCCTACCTGTTCCAGGTTGGAAGTGGGAACACATCACAATGGATTTTGTAGTTGGATTGCCCCGAACACAACAACACCACGATGCTATTTGGGTGATTGTGGATCGTTTGACGAAGTCCGCTCATTTCATTGCTTATAGCATGACTTATTCAGTGGAGAAGATGAGTAGAATGTACATTCAGCAAGTTGTACGACTGCACGGAGTACCGGTGTCTATCGTATCAGATTGCGATTCACGGTTTACTTCAGGATTCTGGGAAAGTCTTCAAGAAGCTTTGGGAACTTCATTAAGTTTGAGTACTGTTTTTCATCCACAGACCGATGGACAGACCGAACGCACCAATCAGGTTATGGAGGATATGCTCAGGGCATGTGTTATAGATTTTGAAAGTTCATGGGAAACACATCTTCCATTAATCGATTTTTCTTACAACAACAGTTACCATTCAAGCATAGGAATGGCTCCATTCGAAGCATTGTATGGACGACCATGTCGATCCCCGCTTTGTTGGGCAGAGATTGGAGATAAAGAACTGTTAGGGCCAGACTTGGTTAGGGAAACCAATGAGAAGATATCAGTTGTGAGAGAGATGATGCATGCTGCACAGAGTAGACAGAAGAGCTACACCGATAAGCATAGAAAGGATAAGGAGTTCGCAGTCGGAGATCACGTACTTTTGAAAGTTTCACCAATTCGTGGAGTAGTTCGATTTGGTCAGAAAAGGGGTAAGTTGTCACCTCATTTCATTGGACCATTTGAGATATTGGAACGTGTTGGGAAAGTAGCCTATCGACTCGCATTGCCGCCCAAGATGTCTGGGGTACATAATGTCTTTCATATCAGTATGTTGAGGGAATACAAGGGAGATCCTTCACACGCAATTGATTTCAACGACATTGAGGTCCATGAGAATGTCACCTACAGAGAGAAACCTGTACGTATTCTGGATCACAGTATGAAGAAGCTGCGGAACAAAGATATTCCTCTAGTGAAAGTTCAGTGGAAGTATCACGATGAGAATGAAGCATCTTGGGAATTGGAATCAGAAATGAGAACTAAATACCCGGAGTTGTTTCAAGACTAGCCAACTTAGATTTCGGGACGAAATCTCTATTAAGGGGGGAGTGATGTAGCAACCTGTATTTTCGCGCCCCTAATAATAAATAAGAGATGTTAGTTTTTATTTATTTACTAATTGTCAATTTTTAGTTGGGGTACTATTCTAATTATTAAATAATACTCATGTTATTAGTTATTAATACAATGTCATTTTACTTTGCTGTTATGTGTTATTTTAAATTGTAGTATTAATTCCATAAATGAAAAATACTTATGTTGATTTGCTATAATTACATGACTTTAATTTTGTGACCCTTTTAGTAATTTTAATTGCATTAATTTTGCTTAAGACTGCGCCCCTACGTTACCCTATAATCTGGTATTAAAATTATTAATAAAATATTAATCACGTTGATTACATTTTTAGTCCCTAATATTTATTTGGGGTATTTTCCTAGACTACCCAGACCAACCTAACTGAACTAACTGATCAAACTGAACCAAACTGATTAACTAACCGTATTATTTATGAAATGACCGCATCAATCAAACCCAGCTGCATTATTCGTTGTGATCATTTCTGTTGCAAGTTGCAACACTGATTGAGTAGCTTATTTATATATACACACATACATACTACACCCACATCAAGCAAGCATAAACTTTCCCTCCTTAGCTCTCACTCTCAAACACAAGCACACACTTATATTACCTTGCTGGAAATCAAATAGAAGAAGAGGAAATACAGAAGTATAAGAGTCACAGTGAGCTTCAAGGGACCATAGCCATAGCCATTGTTAAGCTCGGAGTTATTTCGGAATTTCCGTCTTTCTTCGGCAAGTCGCGCCGCCTTATCTAACAACCTGTGAGTCTCTCGAACCCACTCATAATGTAGTATTTGTCATTACGAACAAGTCGGGGGTATCGAAAGTAAGTATATACGCCTATATATGTATATATAGCCATGGAGGTCCAAAATTAGCGGTACCGTAAAACTCAACGAAATTCAATTCTGTAAATTGGAAATGAAAGATCTTAGTCCCAATAAGCTGCGGTTCGAATACTACGGCTTAATTCATCCGTATCGCGACGTACCGTTGATTTAAAGTTTTGTCACCTCTCGGTTTTACGTGAAATCCGAGAGCTACGATTGAAATTAGTTAAAACCGACTGCGTATTCATAATCCTTGCGGAAAAACGAAGAAATCCATATATTACATGTCTTGGTTGAAGCAGAATTGAGAAATGGGTCAAAAACAGACTTCAAACTCGTAACAGGGGAGAAACTGTTGATACCAATCGATTGGAAACATATTCAATCGATTGACATGTCATCCAATCGATTGACATGTCTTCCAATCGATTGACAATTCATCCAATCGATTGACACTTTTGTCAATTGATTGACATGTTTCAGCACCGACGACTTTCACTAAAACGGCCATAACTCCCTCTAGAAAACTCAAAAACGCGCACCGTTCGAAGCGTTGGAAACTAGACTCAGAGACCTTTCATTTGATATGTAATTCATCCATAAAAATTATAACTCATTTTTTAGGACATCGCTTCAAAGTGGACCCACTTGTGTACTGGTAGCTGAAAAAGCGTATTAAAGCATTCTTTGATGAAATTTCCTATTGTCTCATATGTGACTTGATAATTTAGATCGGGGATGTTAACTAAATGATTTTAAATACATTGTACCTTGTTAATAAGGAAAGGAAAATAGATTTTGAAAGCGATAATTAGATAAGTTGATTTAATCGATAAATAATGATAAGAAGAAACCACTCTGATACAGTCTACAAAGCAAATGTGAAAAGAAAGATTTAAGTTATATCACTCTGATACCTTTATAAGAAAATATGTAAAGAAAGAACAAGTCGTACGTCCGCTCTGATACCTCTATATAAACAAGAAAGAGAATAAAGTACTCATTTGCATAGTCGAGATGGCATGTATGGAAAGGGGTCATTTGTCAGCATGTATGTTGTGAGAATGTCTCGGGACGAGTAACCTTAATTATCCCAGGCCGCTTGAGATACGGTAGGTTAATTAAGAAGGATTGAACCCAGGCCGCTTTTGATACGGTAGGTCAATCAGAGTCTTGTGATAGCCTTAATTATTCCAAGCCGCTTTTGATACGGTAGATTAATTAAGAGGGCTGAGCCCAGGCCGCTTTTGATACGGTAGGTCAGTCTGGTGGTAGCTTTAAATTATTCCAGGCCGCTTCAGATACGGTAGATTAATTAAAGTATTCCACAGGTTATTATAACCTTGAAGGTCTAGGTATGTCGAGACCAACTTAAATACGGCAGACATATTGACAGACCTTCTAAACTAACGGCATTGTGCCGGATGGTTCTAGGTGGACCGAATGAGTCAAGAGATTGTGATCGAGATAAAAGAGTCAGTGAGATGAGATGATTTCATGGTTCATGCACGGTCTTAATTATTCATTATTCAAACTGTTATTAATTGTTATCATGCGATGATTGGAATAATGGATTTATCACACTCTAAGGTACCGAACATTATAATAACTGTTAATGTACTTTTATATACATTGCTTGTGTGTTCGTTATACTCACTCGGCTTTCATTAGCTGATGACTTTATTTTGTCCTGGACATCCAAAATGTTCAGGAAATGGTTATGCAGGACAATATGATTATGCCAGCTAGGGGAGCCTGCAATGTTACTTTTCTAATTTAAATAAAGTTGTAATAAGGATATGGATAATGTTTTTAAATTTGAATAAGACGTTTGTGCCTTAAGGATATTTTATTAAAGGACAATGTAATATTATTTGAAGTTGTAATATGTTTAATATTATCTTCCCTGTTGCTTTATATACTCTATTTTCTGGTACATGTTAAGCTAAGTACAGGACAAGCGATCCATCACCTGTCATGACCTACGGGTCCAAAACGGAAATGAACAATTTTCCTTATTTTGCTACACCGGGGCGTGACAAAACTATTAACAAGAGGGCATGCCCTTGGCATACTCCGAACACCAATACAGAAATACGGTGGATGGGGTCAAACAGATACTCTCATTTAGATAACCCAATGAGATAAATCAACAGAATCAAAGATAAAAGAATCTGATTATACACTTTATTCTCCTCAAATGATAAAGAAATGAAACAATGGGATCAAATGATAGGATCCAATAAAATGTGGTGAACAACCCACAATAACCGATTAGATAATCACAAGGGATTAATAATAGAATCCGGTGAAATTAATAGACGTCAACTTGTCTACTAATCCAAGCAATGGAAAAAAAAAACTCTCAAGTCATGAAATGAAAGCAAATTATCTCATAACCTCAATAACATAATCGGCACCTTATTGACCAAGGAATAAGGTTAACGAAAAGGAACATCTCTAGAAAGATGGGGAGCAACACTGACTTTCAAAAAGTATGCATATTCGAGTTCAACACGATAACTAAATCCAAGAAGTCAACTAAATCATCTTGTCAAAAAGAAAAATCGATGTAAGAAACAACATGGATATAAGTAAGTTCGAACAATAGGGCTCTCAAGTTATGAAATAAAATGAACCATTTCATAACCTCAATAACTCAACTGATTTCTTATTGGCCAAAGAGTAAGGTTAACACAAAGTGACATCTAAAGAAAGATAGGGAGCAACACAAATTAGCAAAAGTACGTACGTTCGAGTTCAACATGATAATAAGGTCAAAGAACCCAACTAAACAAACTTGTTGAATAAAGTTGACTCAAGGAATAACATGGGGTACACATAAATCCTGAACAATGTAGGACTCTCGAGTTATGAGACAAGAATTAATTATTTTTTTATAAATTCAACAATTCAATTGGCACCTCATCTACTAGGGAGTAAGGTTACCATGGATGTAATTCAAAAAAAATAAAATAAAGAACAACACTTACTTGTGGAGAGCACGACACTCTCGAGTTCGATATGATATATATATATATACATATATCAAGGTACTCAACTAAGCAAAAGTGTGGAGTTAAAATCAATTTCAAACATAACAAGTTCAAAGGAAGGACATCACGATTCCAAAGGTGGCAATTCGGAACACCCAAATAAAATGTAAGAGTGAGGTAAATTATAATCAAGAAGACATAAGTTCTTCATCAAGAAAATTTATAAGGATATGATATGGGTACCCCTTCCAAGAAGGCTAAAAACAATGAGGCAAAAAAAAACCTTTTTGAGAAACGAAGATTACAAAGATCAATCAATAGATCTGATTCAAGTATTACAAAGTGAGGAACTGTGCTCGTTCACAAGAAAGAAAACACGGAAACATATAGTGTTTATCAAAATGAAGTCGAGTGCTAATCAAACCATGCCAACAGTGAATTTCTAGTAGGGACCGATAATCAATTCAAGGAAATGGTCCTACTAACTCAACAATAACGTACCCATCAAAACGGTCTAGGCATTTCAACATAGAATAGTGAAAGAAGATTCACGAAACAATGGGACATATATTCCTCATGAAAAGTGACTATCACTTGAATCTACAGAAATTTACTAGCGCAAGAAAGAAGGAAAATTATCATTAAGCAAAGCAATTGATAGACTCGAATAATCTATATCAAGACAAGAAGGTTGGATCATTAATCAACGAATCATACGATAGAAATGATCGTAATCAACTCAAAGGAATTTTATAATTCTTTTAATGAACAAGAGATTAAAGAAAACTGCAAGAACTGTCAATACGATAAAGAATAAGGGAAGAAATACCTCATAACATCAAATAACTTACGATTAGTCAATGTGAATACACAGATTACAAGTAACTACACAAGGCTAACAATGTTATGCCGCATATCGCTTTAACTACGATTAGTCATCCATGTAAGCATCGCACAAGGAGTGAATCAAATATCATGTTGCATTAATGTAAACATATAGAATATACGCACGTAAGCATGTAAACACATAATCCCGGAGGCATGTAACATCTAAACATGCTCGACTAAGAACTTTCAATTTAAAGTAAGTGATGGCATAATTCATCCTGTACACTTTTAAAGTTATTCAATGTACACATATAACCACGAGATCACATAAGTACAAGGTATTTAGACATGTGATCAGTTAAGCATATAAACATGCTGGCACGAAATCCCGTAGGCAAGTAAACATGCTCACTTAAACAATATAATTTCAAATTTACTCGATCACTTATGATTGCAACTTAAACAACTAGTTAAAGCCATGCATAGGCCCACTTAACTCCCAGAGTTCCAAAGTATTCGAGCCCGGTTAGCTCTGATACCATTCTGTAACGTCCCAAAATCCACGACACGTGGACGGGTCAAAGAGTCAAAGAAAGAGATTAAAGAAGAGGAAAGATCCCACGTGGACCAAACAAGAGGTGCGGAAACAACAAAAGAATCCTACGTGGATTCCAATGATAGTCAACAAGTCAACGACTGACCTCACATTGCCCAAATCAGTCAAAGTGGGCCAAAGAACACAATTTTGGTTTAGAAAGGTCTTAAGAACAATTGAAATTAAATCATAACTGGTTTTAAGAATCGAAATTCATTTGGACCTCTTTTACGAAAAAGATTAGTTTTAAAGAAATAAACTTAAATAAAAAAAATGAAAAATAAATAAAAATAAAAAATGAAATCCGTTGGAACCAAATTCTAGCACTTGTAAGGCGGTTTTGGCTGTCCAAAACATTTGTAAGGGCAAAAAAAAAATGAAATTTCAAGGACAAGGGTTGGAACCAATTTCCAACAAAACCAAGCCTAAAGCAAATACAAGGAGGCTATAACATAAGACTTTTTAAAGTAAAAACAAGCTTTCTCAACACGTCAAAACCAACATTAAAGTCGTACACAAGTTCCCCAAAATGATATAACCACAAACACCCAAAATTTCAATAGAGTCCTTGTGCTATTCACATTCTATACAAATATCAAAGTTCTTCAAGTCCTTAAATGAGTTAATAGAGGACTCTACATACAAGCCAAGAGATATAAAGGGGCTAACAAGTGTCCGATTACATTAAGTCAAAAATTCTAATAGATTCTAAGTAAAGGGCTAAACATGTGCCCAAACAAGCATCAAAGAAATTAAGCTACAAGATTTACGTATATTACAATTTCTTTTTAAACAAAACTAGAAGTTTGAAACATTTTCGAAACTATTATTCTTCTCGAAAAATATTGTAGAGATTCAATATGGATCCCATAACTAATATGCAACATGTGGTGCCATGAATGCCACCTGGGCAATGCAACTAATGAGCCCTCGGGCTATGCACACATGATCACTCGCCTCATTACCGGACTGTGAGCCACCTCCCACTGGGAATGTAGGATACCAACTTTCTGATAGCTAGTCGAATATAAGTTGGAGTTTGGCACGTTCTTAGGTACGTCCACCCTGTCTCACCACACAACCCACATCCGGATTTTCTTATCCACTTTTATCCCCCTTTATTGGGGTAGGATTTACTTTTATCCCCTCTTAGGGATTACTCAAATGTCACCCATGCTAATGCTATGAGGTGTGCCCACTTGGCAACAATGCACATGAATTCTATGATTCCAATGCAAGTGTTCTTATTTTCACAAAATGTCAATTTACATTATTGCCGAAACTTAGCAAGTCTCATTACTTTAACATTAATCATGATGATATATGATCTCACATTTCATGGGAGTGACAACGTATGAACATATAAATTCCTATTAACAAGGATTTATCTTCTAAGCACAATGACTACCTCAAACAATAACAAGTAGTTCATGTAAGCAATTAAGCAATTAACCGACACTTATCCAAATAATTTACAACTAATCATGTAATCACATTTAAACAATTAATCAACAATTAGGCAATTAAGTTCATCTAATCAAATTTTGATAACCATTTAACAATTTATCCACTTAGGCAGTTTTGATAACATAGCAACTAAACATATTAGTTTACTCCACAAGAATATTTAATTAAGAGAAATAAATCAAGATTTTTCTCTATGCTTTAATCCCTAGCAATTCTATCACAAATCCCATATTAGAGATAGGAGACATAGTGAATCAAGACAATTTAATCTACCTTTGCTCTTGAGAATGAGGAGTGCAAAAGAAATAGAGAATCCAAGTTGTTGAGCTTCAAGAACAAAAGAATAGAAAAATCCCCTTCCTTCCTCTAAGCCATAACGTGAGTTAGGGATCAACAAGATGGAAAATAGAAGTACCCAAATAAAGCCCTAGATGAGGTGATGATTTTTGCCTCTAATGATATAGCCTCAAAAATGAATTCTTAGAGTCCATATAGAGCTTGAGATGATAGTAACAATGGGGTTTTTGTCTCCCAAATATAGAGGGATAAAGAGAGATAGAAAAAGAAACAAAAGAAAAAAAAATAATGAAAGGGAAAGAGGAGAATGGCCGGATGGTAAGGGAGAGGGAGGAGAGAGAAAAGTCAAAGCTTCATAGGGAAGCTTGGGGGTAGTTCACTTGAGTGGGGAGTGGGCCCCACAAGTCTCAATCACTACCACACACACATATATGAACATATATACACATACATGTGCCAAAATTAAGTACCAAAGTGATACCAACAAGACCAAAATTAAATACACTGTCCCAAATCTAGACCCACATTGGTCCAAAATTACCAAAAGACCCTCAAATAAATTTCAAAACATTACATATACCCATGCACACTACTTACATATTATATACACAACACACCTACTACATATATACACACACGACACACACATTTTGTACACTATACACACACCTGCACATACTACAAATATATATAATATGAATATACCACACAACATACATATATACAATAGAATTACAAACTGTGTGTGTGCTGAGGGCAGAGGGGGTAAGGCAGTGGGTGAGGGGTGAGTGAGTGGGTTGTTCCCTTTTCTCTCTCTAACTCTTACTCTCTCGGTAATACACTTCTCTCTCTCAATGGTCTTCAACATATATACACATAACTCATATACATGCACACATATCTCAACAGATTTGAGAATCTGTTTGGAAAAGATGTGAGTGAGATGGTGCCTAGGGAGGGGGAAAAAGGTGGCCGGCGTTGGGAGTGTGTGTGGGTCTTTACCCGGCAGTTTGGAGGAAAAAGGGTGGAAATCCGTGGGTTTTAGGGAGTGTTTGGATAGTGTTATTAACCAATAGGTTTGAGTTGGTTGGGTAAGTACAATAGATATTTAGGATAGATTCTCATGTACTAATGTGCAAGTCAGTCCAAATAAACGCAGATTCTTCGGGTCCGCGAAATATGTCAGTTTGGGTCTATAATAAAATAGATATCGATACCATAAAAAAATCACGATTATAGTCACGGGGCTATTACAACTTACAATATTAAAATGGACTTGGGTCCTAATGTTTTAATCTGGGTTTAAAATAAAATTACTGATAATAATAATATAATTACAACTTACATTTAAGGGGTTAATAACGTGAAATATATAATATACTCCTAGTTGTAATTACAGAACTAAAATGATATCTGGTTCGAATGAAATATAACCTATAGTTATAATATCTAGCGACTACAAAAATATTAAGTTAATCCGTAGTTATAAATTTAACTATAACCATTATTAAGAGCACGACATTAATATACGGGGATGGGCTCAGCAATACAAAATTACATTAACAAAGCGATACCAATCCTATGAGTATTAAAATCTTGAATGCCGTCAAATATATATACATATATATTAGTATAGGTTACGGAATTAATTACCGAAAATAAACTCAAAAGTCTATTTCTATATTTTCAAATTTTCAAGAGTATTACATGCTATGATTCCCAAATTTGTATCTCAAACGTGACTCCCAACACATACAACAAGGACCCACTTGATTTTTATTGGATGATGTTAAAATGGTCCCACCATTGTTGAAAGTCATCTTTCTGCAACACGTGTTGAGAATTACATTCGTGATAAAAATAAAAATAAAGGAAATCATTGCATTATTCAAGGTAGGGCAAATTACACTTTAGTCCATTAAACTATACACATATTTCAATTGGGTCCACAAACTTATTTTTTTTCAATTGGGTCTTTGAACTTCAAAAATTTATTGAATCAGACACAAATTCTAACACTGTTAGCTTAAATTATTAGAAGTTTTCACGTATGTTGAGCGTTACATGTCACATGTTAGGCTAAGACAAATACGGGAGATTGTGAATAGTGCAAAATATCAACTCAATCAGATCTGAAATCGCATTCGGTCAAATTCGAAAGCACATTCATCTAGATCCAAAATCGCATTCAATCATACCCAATATCGCATAATTTTTTAGTCATTCACAATCTCCCGTGCGTGTCCTAACCTAACATGTAACACGTAAGTATTACGCGCAACGTACATGACAATTTCTAATAATTTAAGCTAACAGTGTCAGAAATTGGGTCTGATTGAATGAATTTTTGAAGTTCAAGGACCCAATAGAAAAAAAATAGATATACAGTTTATGGACCCAATTGAAAACAGGTGTATAAAAATCACTAAAAAAACAGGTGTATAAAAATTTGGGAACAAACAATACTCTATCAATTGTATGTATAAAGCTCCTGATTTCTGGGGAAGTGCAAAAATCACAGTTTTGAGAAGTCAGGATTTTTGACTTCTCAAAATGGGCATTCTGGATATGCACTTCTTGTCAAGAAGCCCATTCCCAAACCTCATCAAACGAATTTTACTTCTGTAAATGGACTTCTTCTCCCAGAAGTTCATTCCCTTTGGTTTCCAAACACCCTCTTAATAGTTGTATCACACGGATAGAGTATTGCTTTGATTCCCAAATTTGTATCTCAAATGTGACTCCCAACACATACGACAGGGACCCACTTGATTTTCATTGGATGATGTTAAAATGGTCACACCATTGTTGAAAGTAATCTTTCTACAACACGTGTTGAGAATTACATTCGTGATAAAAAAAAAAAAAAAAGGAAATCATTGCATTATTCAAGGTAGGGAAAATTACACTTTAGTCCATTAAACTATACACATGTTTTCAATTGGGTCCACAAACTTATTTTTTTTTTCAATTGGGTCCTTGAACTTCAAAAATTTATTGAATCAAACACAAATTCTAACATTGTTAGCTTAAATTATTAGAAATTTTCACGTACGTTGAACGTTACATGTCACATGTTAGGCTAAGACAAACACGAGAGATTGTGAATAGTGCAAAATATCAATTCAATCAGATCTGAAATCGCATTTAGTCAAATTCGAAAGCACATTCATCTAGATCCAAAATCGCATTCAATCATACCCAATATCGCATAATTTTTTAGTCATTCACAATCTCCCGTGCGTGTCCTAACCTAACATGTAACACGTAAATATTACGTGCAACGTACATGACAATTTCTAATAATTTAAGCTAACAGTGTCAGAAATTGGGTCTGATTGAATGAATTTTTGAAGTTCAAGGACCCAATAGAAAAAAAATATATACAGTTTATGAACCCAATTGAAAATAGGTGTATAGTTTGATGGACTAAAGTGTAATTTGCCCTTCAAGGTAGATATATATTAGAAAGGGTAATACTTGGGGCACACCCAAAGACACAACTTTTGGGACACAACCCAAGAGATGTGTCTATCAACCCAAGAGATGTGTCTATCTCTCTCCTATGTCACTGTGGAGTCCAATGACATCACAAGAGAGATATAGACACATATTTTGGATTGTGTCCCAAAAGTTGTGTCTTTGGGTGTGTCCCAATCTTTACTCTATTAGAAAAAACGAGAGATTATACAAACATATCTACATTAATTCTAGAGATAAGAAAATAGAAAGAAAAAAAAAAGGAAAAATATTGAAAAGTGGAAAAATTCATTCCACTATATATTACATATGTATATATATACTAGTATGAGGCCCGCACGGTGCGTGGTCATGCTTGAGTTTGTTGTTTGTCTCTGAAATTGGAAAAAACACAGAAATGAACAAAGTATTGTATATTCGGAGGTATCTATTGCTATCATATCAATGTAGAAGAACTGTTATTTTTTATTTTTTTGGTACAAGGGAAAAGAAACTACCTGTAGACACCCCATTTTGTCGGCTATCAGATTTAGGAGACCCATAGCTTGGTGGTTTACAATGATCGTAAAAGACTCAAAAGGACTCTTGGAAGTCAGCTCTATCTCTCAGAATACTCAGAATGACCAAAATACCCCTGAAAGCCCGAAGGCTCCCAGATTTGGTCCCAAAGTTCTGAAAACATGCTATGTCGTAAGAAAAATGATAAAATGAGTTTTTAAGTAAAACTGGATGAAATCGTCAGCTCCCAGAGACCCCCGGAAGTCCCGGAAGTTCCCCGAAAGTCCCCGTTGACCAGTTTGACCAAGGTTTGACCAGGTTTGACCAGAGTTTGACCAAGTTTGACCAAGTTTGACCGAAATCGTCCGAATTCACCGGAATCATTAGAAAAGTATTAAAATGAGTTTTAAAAGAGAATCGCGCGAAAACGTCGGCTCCTGGGAGCTCCCGGAGGTTCCCAGAACTTCCCGGGAATCCCAGGTTTGACCAGTTTGACCAAGATTTGACTTTGGAATCGGGGCACCGAAACAATTTTCAAATATTTTTCATGGATACTAGAGGTCAATAGCTTTCCAACGGTATATCGCACATAATTCCTGGATTTAAAACGAATTTATTTTGAATTTCCGAAGGTGGAAAAGGCGATCAAATCAGCTTTTATCGCGAATACCGCAAAACTTTTCAAAGTGACCTATCCCCGAACTATTTTTTATGTAAAGTAGACTCCATTACCTTTCCAACGGTATATCACAACCTCAATTTGGAGTTCGTATGCATTTTCTGTGAATTTCGGACAAAATAGGGCCTTTTCGCGAATATCGGAACCTCTGGGGGCCTAAATGTAAATTTCTGGGCGTCTGAGGAGCACTGCCGCCGCGGCACTGGCCCAGTGCCGCCGCGGCACTCATCCCTCGCAGAGTCCATTTTTGTAATTTTTTTTGGGGGTCCAATTTGATTAATTGAAAGCCAAAACGACATAGTTTTATGTTCACAGTTGTTTGGGACCAATGGGAGTACTTCTAAAACCCCAAAACCACCCCAAATTGGCCTATTTAAACCCCCCATTGCTCTTCATTTTGGGGGAGCCAAGTGCAAAGCTTGAAAACTTGTAGAGAAGAAGAGAGATAGAGATAGGTTTAGAAGAGAGAAAGGGAGCTTCTCCCATTGATTTTCCATAAGAAAGTGAGTTTTATTCTTGTTTTCTTCCATCATCCTTCTATATACTTCACATTCAAAGTCCACTCCAACCCTCATTCTTGAGCATTCATGAGATAGGAAGCTACTTCCATGTCCAAATGTCAAAATCTATGAGTGAAACACCAAGCTACAAGTCCAAAATCACATTGATTATCATCTATTGATTGCTATTTACTTGCTTTGATTATATATATGTTCATCTCTCCTTATCTCATTTCTTTTTCTTTTCTTTATTTACTTACTAGTTCATCATCATCTAAGTGATGACATGAAGTTTGGGGTGAGTGAATCCTTATGGATAGTAGCTCTTGACCTCAAAAACATGTTTGATAGATGATGATCATAACCTCAATACTTCCAAGGTATTCTTGGAATGTATTGAAGTTATGTCCAAAAATAAAATAAATCTCTCCAACAATCTTGGAGGTTCTTAAATGATGAGTTTGATGTAGGTATTCTAAGTGGCTATGATCCTTATTGAGTGTTGAAAACATGTTTTCAAAACATCTATTTCAAAACCCCTCTCAATCCCTCTCATTTGGTTTCAAGAAACAAAACTTTGTTTTCCCCAAAATCTTCAAAACAATGAGTCAAAACAGTGAGTGAGTTGAGTTTAAAGATTTTTCTAGAACTCAATACTCAACATATGGATACAAGGCCACTTGGAAAGTCTTCCTAACTCATTGGAGAACACCTATGATTTTTGGTTTGACTTGGAAGTACTTGGAAATGGTCCATTTGGGTCCCAACATTCCTTCCAAACATTCTGTTTTTGCTGTCACAGCAGCTAGGTCAACTTACGACCTCTTTTCCAGAAAACTTTTCCAAAAGGGGTGGTCCTAACTTATTTTTCCCTTAAAATTCAATGTCTTAGGAAACTTTCTGTATAAAATGGGCCTCTAGATCATTCTTTTTCATTTTCTAAGATTTTCTAACATTTCAGTCGACAGTACGAACTCTGTTTCTGAGTGACCTCTATTGTTTATATAATTTCTCTCAATCTGTGATAGCTATTCAAGATTGGCCTTTTGGGTTGTGTTCTAGACACAATAAGGAACATCTCCATAAAACATCATGCATTGAAAACATTCCTAACCCCTCTTTTCAAATTCCAAAAGATCATGCTACTGTTCTGTCCACTATTCACAGCAAGTACATTTCAACTTTCATTCTTTGATTTGATGCTCATATGCATTCCAAATTAGTTCATATCTTAGGAAGTAGTCCATACTACATTTGTACACATCCCATGTTAATTTCATTCATTAATTCATACACATTTTAGACTTCTAAGTCATTCTAGAAATCCATGTACACAAAAACACAATACAACCTTTGCACATTTTAGATACATACATTGCATTCATGCAAGATTTGGGGTTTTTGTAACTCTTAATCTAAGGAGAACATAAGGAATGAACTCGATCACCCGTTCATGCTTCCCCTTGATCTAATCATCCTTTCTCATCCGTCCCGGGGATTGAGAGATCTTCTTTTTCTCAAAGATTAACATGCATCATTCTAGCCTTGCTAAGCATATTTTGATTTCTTTGATTATTTGTTTCAAGAACAATTCATGTCCCCCTTTAGATTAGGAAGTCTTGATTATTTGATATATGATTAGACGATCTTTCCTAGGTTTATTTGTGTGATCTTTCATTTTACATTGCATGATATTTGGCTTAGATCTTATGAATGATATCTTATCTTTAGATCTTTCATTTCAAGTTTCTTATGTGATGTAATATACTATCGTAGTATTATTTGTCGAACCATACATAGTATAAGATGATTATTTGGATGCTAATTGAGGCCCGTCGAAAGACGGGGCGAGTTGAGGGTGTTTTAGTCGTGACAAAGGCTCCTTCCTCTCTCGTACCAAAACCCCGAACCAAGTTCTTTGGTTATGAAGGGCCGGTGCCCTTATCCGCTTGGGTGAGTCAAAATTAGGTTTCTTGGTTCCTTAAAAACCAAGTGGCGACTCTGTATCTATTTTCAACAGACCTATTTTCTTTCTTTGATTCAAATCAATTTCTAAACAATCTCAAACAAGAGAGAAGTGGTCCGAAGCCCGGTATCCACACTACCGAATAAACCATGTTTAGGGATGGCAATGGCACGAGTTTTCAGGGTTCCCCGCCCCGCCCCGCCCCGAATAAGTAGGGTATGGGGTGCATTCAACCGGGGTAGGGGCGGGTATGGGGAGAAGTTTTACTACCCGAGTCGGGTTCGGGTCAGGGTCAGGGTGAGGATAGATTCCCCTGAACCCGCCCTGATTATATAGGTTTTACAGTTTTACCCCATGAAATTATAAAACTAAAGAAGTATAAATTAAAAATGTTAGGGTTTCCATAACATTTCTGCCGCAGCCACTCTCTCTCTCTCTCTCTCTCTCTCTCTCTCTCTCTCTCTCACCTTGAGGCCGCCGGCGGCTATTCACCGGCGCCGTTAAGTATGTACCACCTCCTTCACTTCGGAACTCTGTAAAAAACCCACTCTAATCTTTAGCCATTTATAGATATATGTGTGTATATATATAGGTCTGTGTGCTGTGTGTGTTTTAGTGTGTGCGATTTGTGTGTGTGTTCATGCGATTCATGTGTGGGGGTGTGTGTAAATATATATATATATATGTAGATGACTAAATATTTGCCATGGTTCCAGTGGAACCAATAATGAGAACCAGATTGTGTTTTATAAAAGTTGTTTCCTTTCAATTTGTAAAGATAATGTCAGCCATAAATTCCATTTTTGTGTATTATGAATCTTTGATGGTTGAAGATGGTGAACTTTATTTTTTTTTGTTGAAGCACTTTGTGATTTTTTTCTACCTTTTTTTTCATCGTACAGATCATTTGGTGGCTAGCCGGGGCGGGGGCGGGGGCGGGTTACCGACTACTAACCAGGGTCGAGGATGGGATGTATTCCTTCTCGGGGCGGGGCGGGGCGGGGCGGGGTCGGGGAAGAGGCTCGTGCTAGCAGGGCGGGGGCGGGGGCGGGGTAGGGGGGCCCCGTCCCATACCCGCCCCGTTGCCATCCCTAGACACGTTCCACAACTGTCAGCAGACAGAAGGTGGATAAGTTCTGGGGGCGGGGAATTATAAAGAACAAAAGCCTCGTATTGATATTGGTTCACTCCATTATTAGCAAGGAAGTCTGCACACACATTGCCCTCTCTGTAAGTACGACGAATAACAAAATTCCTCTACGCTATGAGCCACTTGCAATCCTCGATGATGGCTGCCTTCGGGTGCCTACTCCTTTCTGAATCTTTAAGGAGGGTGACCGCCATGAGAGAATCTGATTCAATGAGCACGTTGTTCCAATTCCTCTCCCAAGCAAGTTTCAGACCATGCCAAATCCCCATCAGCTCTGCCTCCAGGCTACAGCAATGATCCCCAACTATTTAAGGGGACAAAAAGAATCTACACCTACTTTCCACAATTACCCATAATCATTGCACTTTCTCTTTTGTTTTGTTTTGGTATTGGTTGTAAGGAAGGGTAATTTGGGAAACTAAGTAAAATTTATATACTAATTTAGGAAAGTGGACAACAATTTTGGGACATACCAAAAAGGAAAGGGGGACACATAAAATGGGACGGAAGGAGTATTGTTTTCTCAAATACTAAATTCAAGAATGTATCAACCTAACCAGATAGGAAGTGTGGATAGCAATTCAATTGTAGGTTTGACATTGTCTTTGGAATGAGGGAGAAGAAGAGGAGAGAAAACAAGGGATTTTTTTAGCTTTTTATTTCCATCTATTGTTGGTCGGAAACTATAAAATATCCCTCCCTCTTTTCCATTGTTGGAGAAGAGAAGAGGTATTAGACATGTGACCTACAGAACAGAAGTGTAAATAGAGAAGCCCATAAAACAATTTCAAGATTTTTTATGACTAAGCCACAAAAAAAAAGAGAAGAAAATAAAGAAAATTAATCTACCAAGCACAACACAAATTCAAACTTGAAGATTTTCATAGTTTAGAGCATTATATGAATAAACAAAACTTGCAAAGTAACACAGTCAAAACTTGCATGAGAGAGTGTTTTCTGAGAATTTGATTTCTTCTTTTGGAACCGCTACTCAAGAAGACCATGGGATTTACCACTTTCAGCTAGGAATGGATGCTCCCAAAGGAAAAATACTTCCCCACCAATTGCAAGCAAGGACACATTATTTCAAGCTGCTAGCTTTCCAACAATGCAAGTACCTTGTGTTGTTTGAATTTTTCACACTTTTCTGTACACCACTTACATAACACATGGTACATACATTTAAATCTGTATGTCAAAAAGTGTGTAAAAAATCATCACTCTTTAAAAGTACTCCTATTTTATAGGCCATTGATGTTTAATCTGGAGAAATTATTCAGCGAGCCCGTCACGCCACGTCAGCATGCTGACATGGTGTGACCAATTACTCATAACTACCCACTTGCCCCCTCCTTCTAGGGGGATCATGACAAATGGTTATCATATTTAAAATTTGAAATTTCACTAACCACTTGTCATGATCTCCCTAGAAGGAGGGGGCAAGTGGGTGGTTATGAGTAATTCGTCACACCACGTCAGGATTGCAGTGCTCTTTTCACTATTACCACAATTTTTATTCATTGTGGCCCACATAAGCATTTTATGAATGCACTCATAGATATGATATTCAGTATATACATCTATGTTCCATTCATATAATTCTTTTCCACTATAAGAATTTTGTGAATTTCTCCAAAAACTTTCTTCAAATAAAAGATCTTGTGGAGAAGGTCTATGATAATAATATGGGACATGTAAATTGTCTGTTGTTCCCATTCTATTTATTTGGAGAGAGGGACTTGGAAAATGTCTTTCTTTAAAATTACTTTCTATAATATAAAAAATTTTCCACAAATCTTCCTCTTTTATTTCTTCCTGTTCTTCTACATCTTCTTCTTCTGATTCTTGTATATCAGAAGAGGGATCTTCTTTATAAAGAACATTTAGAGAAACATTTTTAATTTTATTAGTGGAGTTCTATGAACTCTTCTTCCTCCTTTTTACTCTGTGTTCTGAATGTATCTACTTTCATAGGAGGTTTAAATGTGGCTTTATCAAAAGAGGAAGAATTAGTTACATGCTTTTGAACTACCTGCTGTTTTTTTATGTTCTCTCCTTGTTCTATGATTTTATTTTCAATTCTTACTAATTGGGCCTCCATAGATTCTATGGAACGGTTTGTCCAATTATTTTGATGGGCAAGATGGCTATTAAAAATAGAATCACCAGCACCACCAGTTTTGCTAATATAAGAAACTGCTTCAAGATCTCTATCATTTGACTTGAAGTCTATGTGTAATGGAGGAGGATGTAAGCTTTCTATGAAACCTTTGTCCCCATGTAATCTCCATCTGGTTGAACTAATGGTATTCAACACCTTTTGGGTAGGAAACCATTTATTAAACCAGTCAACAAACCAGATTATAGTTTGCTTTTGTTATAGATCTTGGTAATAAAACTTCTTTATAAGATCTAGATCTGTTTTATTAAAAATTTTAAAATATTCTTATCGGAACTCAAGGTTTTTATCCAACATAAAATCTCTACTTATAACTTGTCTTAAAAATGAATTTGGACTAAAATCCATTAAACATAGACAGAGGGAAATTTCATGAGAATAAGAGGGATCAAATGGATCTCTTTTTTCTTTATTCTTGCTATTTTCTTCTGGACCATAAACTCCTTGAAGTATTTGATGGTTTGAGTTAATGAATCCCTTTAAAACATTTTCCCTTTCCATATTCTTGAGATAATAATTCTTATAGATTGCATAGTTTTTTCAAAATATTTAGTAGGAACTATGCCTTCTTGTATGCAGTTTAGGTCTGCTGCACTATCAACTAATGCAATTGCATTACTAATGGTATATTCTTCATGAATTACTAAATTAATTCTGATATACCATTTTTGATAAGTAATTTTATTGAGAAGATGTAAATGTTGATCTCCTGCAAGATCTATAGGTGATTCCTCAATGTTAGGAATATTTTCACCTATACTAATGGAAGAACTTGGAATATTTAAATTATCAATTTTTTCTTCCATGTGAGAAAATGAAATTTGGAGAGCTCTAATGTCTGCTTTTACCAAATTTATTCCATGCTTCAAATCTTGTACAGTAATGGGTGTTTCAACTTTTTCCATTTTGTTAAAGACTTCCTGAATACTATACTGATTAATTTTGTAAGGATTTTCTTCAGGCTTGTCTTTTTTAGTTTGATTGATACATAATTGAATTATCTTCACCTTGAGTTTTGGATCAGAAATTTTATCAATTATGTTTATCATTTCACTATGTTCTGCAGTAAGAACATTAATGGTAAGACCATTCATAGTTGCACTGGCCTTCCAATAATCAGCATCAGGACAACCATTAACACAAGATGACGATGGTTGTTCTTGATTTTCTTCCTCTTGAGAATAAAATTCGTCATCGGGAATGTCTTCTTCTTCAGATATTTCTGGAGAAGTATTTAATAAAATTTTACAGAGTTGTGCCTTTAGGCCTTCATCAATTTGTAACTCGGCTAATTTTTTCTTTGTAGTACATTTATTAACTAAATGTCCTACTTTTCCACACTTCCAACAAACCTATTTTCTTTAGGAGCAGGACTCTTTGCATGCCTTTTCCTGGGTGGGTTACTTTTTCTTGGAGGTGGTCTAGGATTGGGATTGGTTCTAGGATGAGGATTAGTATTCCATTTCCTTATAGTGATATTTTGATTGCCCTGTCTCTTTTTCTTTTTAGTAGGAATGACAGGCATATCATAACCCCATTGTTTACAAAATTCTCCCAGTTCTTGTTTACCAGTGAGATTTTGTTTTCTCATTTGATACTGTAATTTTATGTCATTACATATGCTTAATCCAACTTGGGTGCAGACACTTATGATTTGTCCATAGTTTAGGCTTGCATATGGAATATTATTTCCATCATGCTGATCACGAAGTTTTTGTTTGACCTCTTCAGCAAATAAATTGGGAAGCCCATCAATGAAATGAGCTTTCCAAAATTCATTATTTGCATCATGTCTATGCATAACTTTGCAAAGGAAAACATCCTTAAACCATCTGAATTGGGTTAAAGAAGGACATCTTAAATTCATAAGAAGTTCTCTTCCTCTTTCAGATCTTTGCGAAGATGATCCAACAAAGTGATTGTTGGATCGAAACAATCACACGCAAACAATATATGAAAAACAGAAAGATTAAAGAGACACAAAGAATTATCACGTGGTTCGGCAATGTGCCTACGTCCATACCGGAGAGCCTGAAATTTCTACTATCGAAAATGATTTAGGGTTACATCATATATATCTCCTATAGGTACATGGCAAAATCCCCAAAATACGCATACCGTGCCATGTTAGAATATTGGTGTAAACCATTTTCAAACCTAGCTTAGCATCTATATAATTTAGGGTTAATTACGTTTTTATCGCTTGTGATTAGGCTTATTTTCACTTAATCCCTATGCTTCAAAAGTGGACACTTAATCCCATATGGTATTAATTTTGAAAGAAATCCTGATACTACTCCGTGATCACATAGGTTCAAAATTAGAGGGGTAAAATGGAAATAAACCTAATCACAAAGAGTCAATTATTAATTAACCCAACCGTAAAAAAAAAATCACAGTATAACGTTACAAAAGTAAAACAAATGAATTTTGAAAAACCCAAATCAAACATTCCTTTTTGATTGGAGCAGTTTCATATTTTCTCGAGAAACACGGAGTTCACAAAAACCGAGAAAAAAGAAAGAAAACACTTGAAAATCAAAGATTTACGGCGATAATGGAGGAATCAGATGTAGACAAGGAATACAAAGACTCTCGAGAAGTCAACAAGAAGACCGTGATTGACGAGTTAGATATGGACAACAAGGACAATAATGACACTGGCGACTATTTCTTGGGCAAAACCACTGATTCCGCCGAGGTATTGGATTATTTTCTTTCTCTAATTACTACATTTCTTTTACAATTATATGTTTATATTATTATATAGGTAAAATCTATTCAAAATTATAATCCACTATTATAAACACACAGCTCACCAAAATCGAAAAAAGAAAGAAAACAGCAGAAAATCAAAGACTTACGGCGATAATGAAGGAATCAAATGTAGACGAGGAATACAATGACTCTGGAGAAGTCAACAAGAAGGCCGTGACTGGCGAGTTAGATATGGACAGCAAGGACAGTAATGACACTGGCGACTATATCTTGGGCAGAACCACTTATTCCTTCGAGGTATTGGATTATTTTCTTTCTCTAATTACATTTCTCTTCACAATTATATTATATTACTCGTATGTTATATTATATTATAGGAAACGTATTCAAAATTATTTAACACTTTCTTTTAGGAGAGATTGATTTCCTTTAAAACCTTTCCTGTAATTCTATATGTATTGAATTTTCAGTATTTTACGTAAAAGCAATTATTCATACATTCTTGTGATCTTCCCAATAATTTTTTTTTTTTGAGCTGCTGTCCCTCCTATGAATCTTTAATCAAATTTGTCTCAAAATTTTTTGACTACTGAAAATTGTGAGTTTTGAACTTGAATTTGAGTATGATTCAACTTGCTGTGGGTTTGAGTCAAAAAAATTGGAGGATATTCTATAAATCAAATCAAATCAAATTTTGATCAATGTAAATTGTGGTTTTTCTACTAATTTGAATTTAAATTTGAGTATGATTCAACTTGCTATGGATTTGAGTCATGAATTGGATGATATTTTTGTAAATAATATCCCCCCAATATCAATCTGTTTATTTCTTTTGTAAGGAGGGGTTCAAGAATCATTTTTTCAATCTGGTAAAGGAACCAAAACAAAGAAAGAAAATCGAAAGTAGGAGCAAGTACAAAGAAACCCAGATCCTTCTTCTTCTTTTTTTGGTCTGAATAAGGGTTAATCAATATCTATTGGGAATGTTCTCCTCTTTTATTACTATGTACTCTTCTTTTAAGTAGGGTTCAGCTGGTTTGGCAAGCTTCACAGATAAACCTGAATTTAAATTCTCACCTCCATAAATGGTTTTCTAAATTCTTTCTTCTTATTGGGTTATTATATGTGTCAAAGTTCAATTTAATTTATTGAATGAGATAAGAGAGTTACTCAAATGTTTGGGTTTTTCAGAATTTATTGGATCAGGAGTGTGTTACTCTGGCCGTGTTTGAGCATCTGGCCAACAAAAACTGCAATATTTTGAGTCAGATGAAGGGTATTTCAAAAGTTGCTCGGCCTAGCTTTGCATTGTCTTGTCTGGTCCAGCGAATCTATGGCCTTTTATGCCAAAGAGGAGATGGAAGCCGTACCTTTCACTCGTTTAATCCGGTATGCGAGAGGGGCTTTGAGGTTGGACTTCATTTCCTCGGAGAACCTGTAGAAGTTATATCTAGTTGTGGGGGGAAATTACTATGCAGTGCTCTCTCTGGAACTTTGGGTAAGAACTATATTGTCTGCGATCCAATTCGCAGACTTACAAGTCACATTGCTCCCTCTAGTTTGCCCCACGAAGCAGCAGTTTTAGGTCATGCCAAGGACGGAACGTCCTTTATTCTAGGAGTAAATCAACAAAGCTCAAAGACGTTACAATTTGAAATTTATCGCATGGAATCCAGAGCATGGGAGCTCTCCCTTATATTCAACGAGAATGATGCATTTCTGTCCATATCGCATGGAATCCAGAGCATGGGAGCTCTCCCTTATATTCAACGGGAATGATGCATTTCTGTCCAGCGACAATGTTTACCACTGCCATGGCTCCACCTATTGGCGGTTGGGCCATGGCCTGGTAATGTGCGTTCGCATCGAGAAACATGGAGCAACGGCAGACAAACTTCCCTTCCGCAGAAGAAAGAAAGACGGCTTGGCAGTTTTAAGTGGAGACGTATGTGCAATGCACTTTGAGCAGGAAGTTCAATTGACTGATATTGTCATCAGCTTTCGGTCATTGACTTCATTTGCTGTTACAGACCAAATACGAGTGACCGAGGGATTGCCATGTATGGGTGGAAGGGGGTGCTGCCCGGTGCTTCGAACGCACAACATGGTCATTTTGGTAGTTGGTGGGAGGACAGTTGTTGCAATACTTCCATCTGGTCAAGTGTATGAAGTAACGCAGGCACCTCAGGGAATAAATATGAAGTACATATCCTTCACCGAGGTTGTGGATACTAAAACACAGCAGTAGGATACATACCACTTTATGCACCCTTTTTTGATGTACAAGATACACACTGAACTCTGAGAAAATTTTCACCATACATATACTTTGATAAATAGTATTCATTACAGGACTAATGATTAGATTAGAATGGAACCATGTTTGTGGTAATGATAAAATGATAAAGGTTGTGCAATTATTCAGCAATTTATAGTTAGACAATTGTGTTTTACAGGTTGTTGTTTGGTGTTGTTCGCAGGAGTTTGTGCTGCAATTGTGTTTTACCAAAAGTCTTTTTCTAGATTCCCGGACTGCTGCAATTCTTTTGGTTATTGCTGCTTCATGCTGCAAATTTTGGGGGTTTCTTGTTTTCCTGAATGTTTGATCTTTGTGGGTGTTGGAGTGGCTTTCTGCAGTTCAGGGTGTTTTAGCTTGGGGGTTTGGCTAGTGTAATGTTCGATTGGTAAGTGGTCTGGGCTCAATTCGTGGGTCAAGGTTCCTCTCTTTCTGTTGGTTCTTTTATTTGCTGGAGGTTTCATATTTCATTTAGCTACTTGGTGTCTATATGATGTTTCTGGGTCATTGGAGGAGGGACTAGATTCTGCACTTGATCCTTGTTGCTCTGATACTGGGTTTTTTTTTCTCTTTTTGTGCTTCCTTCTTTTGTATTGGCAGGAGAGGTGTTTATATAGTTTTCAGGGTGTACATCTTTGGGGTGTATGTTTTTTTGGCTAGTAACTTCCAACTCTCAAAGTTGAGAATGTTTGGATTCCTATGTGGGTTTCGCATTTTTTTGGGTTCTTTCTGTCTTCCGATGGTGTAGTTGAGTTTGCAGTGTTTTTGCTGCATGCCTTTTATTTTATTGAATCTTGTCGTTCCAAAAAAAAAAAAGCAAGTGGAATGTTACTAATTTGGATGGTGAACCCATTTAACCATCACAGACAGAGACACCGTAGAAATGCATTCCATAATCCATCATATCTATATCCATGTTCTTCCGAACCCCATCTTGATTAGGACAAATTATTCAATTAATTCCCAGCTGATGCTGTCGTATGATTTTTTGAATTAGTCCATGTTTAGCATTATTCCTCCCCTCTCTGAAGCCACCAGTACTATGCTTATATATCCAGAATCTGTCTAACCATTATGATGACAGCAGATTGGTTAGGACTTAATAAGTCCAACTTATTAGGCTATCCATCAATCACCTTGCCAAAGTTGCTAGAATCATGTACAAAACTTCCTAACTAGCTAGACTTATCGGTCTGAAATCAAGTAATGAGACTGACTGGATAAGCTGATATTTTCGGTATTAATTAGTGCTGGAATGTTGAGTTGATCCCCAGCCCGACAACTTACCCGCCCTATGAAAGTCAGTGAGGAAATCCCTGATGTCCATCTTTAATTAGCAGCTTCCATTTCTGTTCGATAATTACTAAAGTTCATGTTAAATCCACTGGTCCCGGAGCTTTTGTCCCATCGCATGAGTTCAATATTTCCAACGCTTTTGGGATTCTAACTGCTGCTAACAATTAATTAGCCACTTTTGCAAAATAATTAGTGCAAAGTCCTTACTTTAGATTTCAAAACTTTCACAAATTCTCTTTAAAATAACCTGACAAACATCGTATAGCAAATCAGATGGTGTCGATGAATATTTTCTCCTTGATGATGGCCCCCTTTGTATCTTTATTTTTTTTTAAAACATTGCTGCAACACTTTGGGAGGAAAAAACTTCTGGACGACGTTTTTCATAGGTTTCATTTTCTCAAACAAGGCCTTAGTATGTGTTATTGATGATTTTGGGCATAACTTGTCACATAGGTTTCATTTTCCCAAATAGCCCTATTCAAGATATATCACACATTCTTGTGATTTTGGTCCGAAAATATTATAGGTGGTAATTTCCAAAATCCAATTCTTTACCTACAACAATGGTGGTCTTCACAAGTCTTTGTTAAAGAATTTGTTGAAGAGCCTAAAACCATTTCGAGAGCCAAGTCAATACCAAATTTAGGGTAAAATGCATTTTGCACCCTCAAACTATACCATGTTTGGCACCTTAGTCTCTAAACAAATTTCTTTGGCATGTTGGTCCCTCAGCTAACATTTCGTGGCACTTGGGCCCTTCGGTCACTTTTAGCCTTTAAAAGTAAAGGAAAAATTTGGATTAATTACATATGCACCTCTTGCACTTTGGCAACAACTTTTGGAGTTCACTAAAATTATGAAACTCGAAAGGCTAAAATAAAACATTTAGCAAGATTGCCTATCCAATTGCATTAGGCCAAAAGCTACCTTGAACAACTTTTATCAATCACATTTTTTTTTTGTGTGATTTAATTACATATAAAAAAAAAAGTAGCTGCCAAATGGTCCATAAGGGGTATTGTTGAGCTTTTTGATAAATTTATGTCGTTTATTGATCTCTGCTACTTCTTGGAATGCGTTGCACCTCCTCATGGTTTTTCCATGTCTAATAAAACTCCCTTTTGATTGACCAAAACTAAAATAAGGGACAAATTAAAAAAAATGTCTAAGCACAGGGGGTGTTTGTGTAATTAACCCCTTTTTTCCAAAAAAACAAAAAAGTTTGGCTTTTTCCATCACTTTTAACGGATAAAAAGTGACAGAAGGGGAAAATTGCCATAAAACGTTAGTTGAGAGACCAAAATGTTACAAAAAATTTATTTAGGGATCAAAGGGCCAAACATGGTATAGTTTAAAGACTCCAAAAAAAAACAATTGTGCATAATATTAATATATTCTTGCCTTTAATCCAAAAAAAAAAGAGATAGTGAGACTTAAGTAAATTCACCTTTTGAAAGCAACACAGGTACTCTTTTGATGATTCTAGCGCAGCTTTTTTTTTTTTTTTCTTTCGGAAACATTGTTAATAAATTCCATAAAAGGTGTACAAGTGTATAAGGGGCATACTCCTAGGATATACAACAAGCTCAACAACATGGCTATGGCAACAACCGAAGCAACAACAAGCTCAATGAGCTAAAACCAACGCTAAAAGGGATGAAAATCTATCTAAACAAAAGAAAAGAGAGAAACCCATCCCAGTCAGACAAAGGCAAACACAGCCTAAAGACTAAACAAGCCCTAAAACGAGGGCAGTACAGATCGAACACAACTTGGGACACCACACATGTCACGACCCATCCCACTACGCGTGGAAATAGGACACGTGGCACGCCACCAAGGCTCAACCCAAACAACAATATAAATATACGCAGCGGAAAAAAAACTTTAAAACAATCTTGGGTATTTAAAACTTAGGGAACATTACCCTCTGAGGTTATAAAAACCATTGAAAACAGAGTTATAAAAAGTTTTGGCCAAAGGAAAACACTTCAAAAGAAAACAGTTTTGAAAACAGAGGCTCAGTCGACTGCCCCGTCGACTGCACTAGGGTCCAGTCGACTGCTTCGTCGACTGTGTTAAGCAGAACCAAAAATGTATCATATTGCAAAGGGGTCCAGTCGACTGATCTGGGGATCCAGTCGACTGCTTTTCAATCAAAGGAAGCAGTAGCTAAAATCAACAGTGTTCAGTCGACTGCCCAAGGGGTTCAGTCGACTGCTTCTCTGATATTCACTTACAGTATCCCAAATACACGAGATCCAGTCGACTGATCAGGGGGTTCAGTCGACTGCTCCTCTGCTGGCAGCCCTGTGCTGGAAATTAACAAGTCCTACTACTCAAAACCAACAACAATCACAACCACAACTGATTTCAACATATTAAAACATAACTACACACGTTCATTTACAAGATTACAATACTGCGAAACTAATCTATGGTTCTATTACAACATATTACCAATCCTTACACAAGTTTAGGATTTAAATCAAAACATTTACAAGTGTAATTCCCCCAGCGTTCATCGGCCTCACTCATTGCACTTCTTTTTCTCCTTCTTCTTACCTGCAATGGAGTACATCTCCACTGCTCAGCTATATGCTGAGCGTACAAGTCTAACATGTACAATATATGATGAAACATGCTTTAATCTCATAAATCATACAATAGTCTCTAGGAAGAAAAATACGCATTCATCCGGTAGCGGCAAGTCCAAGCCTTAAACCGCGATACCAATGGCAAGTCCAAGTCTATCAACCATTGTATCCACAAGTGCCATGGCAAGTCCAAGTCTATCAACCATGCACAGTAGCCGTCGCTACTAAATTCTCAAACATCGAGAAGCTTACTCCGGCATGAAATTGTATAAGACTCCCCTTTGACCCACATAGACAACTTAACGTGCTCGCATTGTTGGAAAATTTGGTCTTCAAAGTCTTCACCATCTGTAACAAAACCGCAGAAAATGTACTCCAATAACATGCTTCAAGGCGTGTACGAGACACTTCCCTAAATACAGTATTTGCCCCCACCATAATCATAATTAGGTGTGCAAACGGGTATTCCGCAAATCTGCATTCAAGGTACAACGAAGCCAACCTATCTGCAATATGCACTATTGAAGATAGCCGAAAATATCCACCAAAAAATAAAAGCCAGTTCTAGAATTCTGTTTCTGCAGAAAACGGAATCTAGAAATATGTATTTTATATAATGAAAAGCAACATAATTTAAACTTCTAATTTTCCATAAGGAAGAAAGAGATCTATTCAATAACCAAATGATAATTGATCCATTCTATATATAGAATGCTTGGTGTCTCTTCATAGACATTTGCGTCTATTAGCCTTGTGACTATTAGTCCAAGGGACACAACCTATGGATTTGAACTTCATTTTGAATCGAATCTAAATGGTTGCGACCCATCAGTTCGAATTCAACCTCAATGGTTGCGACCCATCACTTTGAATTCAAATCTCACTCACTCTTAGTTCCTTATTTTGAAAATTCCTCAACAATCCCCCACCATTTTCGAAATAAGTTTTGAAAAACAATGGCTGTAAGATTTATGTATAAGTAATGGTGTCTTGCGACTTGAACCAATTACCCTGTGAGGACTCGTCAAAGCTAATCAGGAGAGCTTAGTAGACATTGTCTTTGAACTGGCAATCCATATTGACTAACCGGACTTATCCCCACACATAAACCTTTAATCTCAGTGGATATTCATATTAGCCGACACATGAATTAGGCCTTGTGTCTATACCTTGATTTCGTGAGTGCTCTAGATGTCAAGCCCTGGACGCATAGGAAGCGGCACCACTTCCACACTCATATAGGTAGACTTATCAGAAGTGTCCCTATAACTAAAACACTCCAACACAATTGTTATAAATCTATTAAGAGCATTATAGCTCATCCTCCTCTTTAACACATTACAGGTACTAAGCACTAATCATTGGGATGATTTATATGTATATATATACATACATTTTATTTAAAGTGCTTACAATCACGACATATGATGTACTTTACTCGTTGAACCTGAGAACTTGAAATGTCAAGTGCCAGGTTGAGTTTCCATCAAGAGTGACCATATTCGTTGGGCTTTAGTCCCATCCCTACTGATGTCTTAGGCACCAAATTCCTTGCAAGTTCTTTTTTGAACAAATCTGCCAGATTTTGACAGGACGTCACATACTCCACAGTTATTATTTCATCCATGAGTAAGTGCTCACATAACTGTGTCTAAGTCCAATGTGTCTGAACTTACCGTTATACACTTTACTATAAGCCCTAGAAAGTGTAGATTTACTATTACAATTGATATCCAAATATATACACGTATATGTATATACAAATTTCTGATAATAGATTTATTATCATTCTTCATCTTTTATACTTACACCTAACGTTGCAAATGCAATAGCCATGGTGAAGTCAGCTATACTAGTATGTCTCTTTTATTCACGAGACAACTCCTCCACCAAAAGTGAAAAAACCATCCACTCGTTGATATATTATCATTCCGCTTATAATCACAATAAGATATTCCATAACTCATGGTTCCTCTTAAATATTTTAAAATTCTGTTTACCCCATGCCAATGTAAAATGACTAGGATTCCTGGTATACCTACTAAGTTTACCAACAACATAAGCTATATCTGGCATAGTACATGTCATGGCATACATTAAGCTACCAATAATCCGACCATATTCCAACTGTGAAACAGCTCTACCAGTTTTAGGAAACAATCTTATTTTTTATTCTAAAGGTGTGATAATAGGTGTATAATCAAATTGATTAAATTTCTTTAATATCTTTTCAATACAGTGTGATTGCGTGAGAATAATATTTCTATCTTGTCTCATTATTCTTTTAATGTTTGCTCATCTTAAAGCCGTTAGCTTCAAATTGTATTGTATACCCAATCGTCTTCATGACAAACATTTCAGGTTATCATATTCTATCATATATCTTGGGTTAGTTTCAAGGCTAGCTATCCCATATCATGTAATCATTATTTTATGAGCACAACAAATTCACATGACTAATAATCACAATTATAAATCATTTTGGATATTATATCCAAATCTACACCATATGACTTAATCTTGAGCGCAACAAAATTCACAAACAAATGAAGATACTAAATTTTCTATACTTTGCAAAATACTAAGAAAAGAAAAATAATTTTCCAATTTTCCATATATATTGTTTTAATGTATATCTACCCTCACATTTGCAAGTATTGTTGATCACACGTAAATACAAGCATTCTATCACTACCCCACATTTGTAAAATTTCTTAAAGCAAGTAATTTTATATTATGATGAACTAATCCTCATATTCACAATCCTTTATAGTTAGCTAATCATGTGCAAATTAACAACACTTAAAATTTGCATAATTGCATGACAGCACCATCAAAACAAATGCACAATCATAGATATGTTACCAGATTACACACACATGCATGCTACTTAAAAATCCAAAACATGCATGATGTGGACGGGTTCAAGAAATTAAATTAAGTCTTGAATAAAATTTAAAACTTCTGGGGCTTAAACATAAATTTCCAAATTGACAAGGTTGAACGGTAATTATGTAAAAATTAGGGCCCAACTATAGACATCCACATTCATGGATAAACTCCAACCTTTGATTCGGCCAGTGCCCAAGCACCTATTCGAAGTAAGCATACATATATCATACTTTTTCTATTGTTGTCCAGTTAAAGCATATACATGACACCTATGTATACAACCTTGGGCACAAACTCAGGTACATGCATTGCTCACAATCACATGTATATGTAAACACACATATATTGGCACTATTTGACAAGAAATCAGATTTAAGAAAATTGAAGATTGGACAGAGACACTTATACACAGAAAATAAGCATTTGCTAAATATTTGAATCTATAAAATTGATTCACTTCGAACCAAAAAACAGATTCTACACTTCTCCAAATAGCCCATTAATAGTCTTATGCGTAAAATCAAAACACAAAAAAACACAACTAAGTAATGTTACTTAAAGGTAGTGAAGTACCAATTTAATACTCAAATCTAATAGCGGTTGTATATTGAAACAAAGCAAAGAATACTTCTCTTTGGGCATAGTTGTGTCAGTTGATATACTTTTCTTTTTTCTTTTTTTCTTTTTTCTTTTTTCTTTTTTATACTTTTCACAATTTAGCGCGTGCATAATTAACGGGCCTACAATTAACACATGGATTTCGCCCGGATCACAATTTCGTCGTCGAAATATAAAACATGTATTTTCCTATATTTCACAAGTTAGAACTTCATACCTCGTGCGAATCTCTTCAAACTTTGAAGGATCGTCTAGGGGGCTAAATAATCGTCGGATTTCGAATTTGGGAAAATTCCTACAAGTTTATACCTGTTTTTCCCAGAAGTCTAGAATTAATACTTTTTAAAAAATTGGCCAAACATGACCTAAGTGGTATCAAAACGTAGATCTTACCTCCACGAGTTCAAATCTGAAATCTGGAGAAAATCTGACGGACGAACGGTCGTCGATCGGCGTCGCAAAGCCCGTTGGCTCTAAATCTCCCTTCTCTCTCCTCTCTCTAGATATTTATGGAAAGTTTGGATGAGAATGAATCTCATCCTCATCTATTTATAGGCAAAAGTTCTTGAAATTGTGTTTACCTCCCCGCAAGTTTCTCAAAAATCCTCATTAATCCATGAAACTTCGCGTACATCCATTTTATGCCCTTACGAGTGAAACTATAAATTTCAAAAGTTTTCGACTAGGTTCCGTTTGGGTCCAAAATAACGTCCGAAAACTATATTCTGTGGAATCTCTACACAACCTACCTTTTCAATTAACGCATCTCTCACGTTCTCACCACAGTTCTCAAAATGATACCATCATATCCAAATTTACCAGAATTATACTACACAGGTATAATTACTATTCAACAAATACCAGATAAAGTCAAATAACATTTAAATCACATAAATGTCATTTACTCATGATTATGCAATATGAACTTCCATATTCTCGTGTCTTCACTGACACCTTACCGTTGACCACAGTCAACCACTTATCCTCAATTATCATATATCAATGATAATTCATCAAATTTCATATCATGCATGATTAAACTATGAAATTCTGGAACGGGTGTGACAACTCTCCCCTCCAAAAAGGAAGTTTGTCCCCAAACTTTACCTCAAGCGTCGAACAAGTACAGATACTCATTCCGCATGTCTTCCTCACTTTCCCATGTAGCCTCTTCCACTGTATGACTACGCCATAGTACTTTCACCATTGGAATAGTTTTAGTTCTCAACACTTGTTCTTTGCGATCTAGAATCTCTACAGGATGTTCCACATAAGTCAAATCTCCCTGGATCTGTAGCGGTTCAGGTACAATGATCTTACTCGTGTCAGTCATAAATTGTCTCAACATCGATACGTGAAACACATTGTGCACATGTTCCAACTCGGATGACAAGGCCAAACGGTAAGCTACTGGACCAACCCTCTCTAGGATCTCAAAAGGTCCTATGAATCTCGGATTGAGCTTTCCCCTCTTCCCAAATCGTACAATGCCTTTTGAAGGCGATACTCGCAAATATACAAAATCTCCTACTTCAAAATTCATCGGTCGTCGTTTAGAATCCGCATAACTCTTATATCGGCTCTGAGCTACCTTGAGTCGCTCTTGGATCAATTTCACCTTCTCAGTAGTCACCTGTATTAATTCAGGTCCTAACAACTTCCTTTCTCCAACCTCAGTCCAACAAACTGGTGATCGACACTTACGGCCATACAGAGCTTCATATGGTTCCATACCAATACTTGACTGAAATCCGTTGTTGTACGCAAATTCAATTAATGGCAAGTGGTGTTCCCAATCATTCCCAAAGTCTAATACACACAATCTCAACATATCCTCCAAGGTCTGAATCATACGCTCTGACTGTCCATCGGTCTGAGGATGAAACGCAGTACTGAAACTCAATTTCGTACCCATAGCTTCTTGCAAACTTCCCCAAAACCTTGACGTAAAACTACTATCGCGATCGGATATAATCACAGCTGGGACTCCATGTAGTCTTACAATCTCTTTCACATACAATTCTGCTAACTTGGACGGTTTAGTCGTCTTGATCGGTAGAAAATGAGCTGACTTTGTTAAACGGTCAACTATAACCCAAATCTTATCATTCTTGTTACATGATCGTGGAAATCCTGAAACAAAATCCATCGTAATCTCATCCCACTTCCATTCTGACACTGTCAAAGGTTGTAGTAACCCCACGGGTACTTGTCTCTCTGCCTTGACTTGTTGACATGCCGAACATTCGGATACAAACTTGGCAACTTCACGCTTCATACCCTTCCACCAAAAGTTTTCTCTCATGTTTCTGTACATCTTATTACTCCCCGGGTGTACTGAATATTTCGTACTATGAGCTTCTTCTAAGAGTCCTTCCTTTATGTCTTTCACATTCGGTACACATAACCGATTTCCAAACTTCAGAATCCCTTGTTCCAAAACCAAACCAGATCGCTTTCCCAAAGGTATCTCGTCTCTCATTTTACACAAGTAAACATCATGAAATTGTTCCCTCTTGATTTCATTAATAATATCTGGGTGTGCCACGATTGCCATCATTAAGCCACCACTAACCTTTGGTATCACCTCCAAGTCTAAACGTTCTATTTCTTTTACCGATTCTTTTTGTTGCGTTAGCTCGTCGACTAAATTCCTCGGCGTCTTCCGGCTTAACGCATCGGCTACTACATTCGCTTTCCCCGGATGGTACTCAATCGAAAGATCGTAATCCTTCATCAACTCCAACCATCTTCGTTGTCTCATGTTCAAGTCCCGTTGGGTGAAAATATATTTCAAACTCTTGTGGTCTGTGAATATCTCACACTTTTCCCTGTATAAGTAGTGTCTCCAAATCTTCAAAGCATGAATTACTGCGGCTAATTCAAGATCATGGGTCGGATAATTAATCTCATGTGTCTTCAACTGTCTAGAAGCATAAGCAATCACTTTACCACCTTGCATCAATACGCATCCCAACCCTTTGTGCGACGCATCACTATAGATCACAAATCCTTCAGTTCCAGATGGTATTGTCAGAATAGGTGCTCTCGTCAGTCGTGACTTCAATTCTTGAAAACTGTCCTCGCATTCCTGACTCCATTCAAATGTAACTCCCTTCCTCATCAATCTTGTCATAGGCAATGAAATCTTCGAGAAATGCTCAATAAAACGGCGGTAATATCCCGCTAATCCCAAGAAACTTCGAATTTCGGATACGGAAGTCGGTCTTTGCCAATTTGCTACAGCTTCTACTTTGAGAGGATCAACTGATACTACATTCTTATCAATTACGTGACCAAGAAAAGTAATGCTAGGTAACCAAAATTCACATTTCTTGAATTTCCCAAACAATTGTTTCTCTCGTAATCTCTGAAGTATCAACCTCAAGTGGTTCTCGTGTTCTATCTCACTAGGTGAATAGATAAGGATATCGTCAATGAATACAATCACAAAGTCGTCCAAATAATCTTTGAATACTCGATTCATAAGGTCCATGAATGCAGCTGGTGCATTAGTAACCCCAAATGGCATAACTAAGAACTCATAGTGTCCATAACGCGTTCTGAAAGCTGTTTTCTCAACATCTTCGGCCTTCACTTTCAACTGATGATAACCCGATCTTAGGTCTATCTTGGAGAATACTTGTGCCCCACGAAGTTGATCAAATAAGTCATCAATTTTGGGTAGTGGATACTTGTTCTTGATTGTCAATTTGTTCAGTTCCCGATAATCCACGCACATACGCATTGAGCCATCTTTCTTCTTTACAAACAATACTGGAGCTCCCCACGATGATACACTTGGCCGAATGAAACCCTTGTCAAGTAATTCTTGCAATTGAACTTTCAGTTCCTTCAATTCTACTGGTGCCATTCTATACGGTGCTTTGGATACCGGCCTTGAGTCTGGTATAATCTCAATAGTGAACTCGACCTCTCTCTCAATAAGAACATCTGGTAACTCATCAGGAAATACATCTGGATATTCTCGTACTATCGGAATGTCTTCTACTTTTAATTCGGTCGTTGAGACATCAGTCACTGAACATAGGAATCCTTGACATTCCTTTTTCAATAATTTTCCTACTCGGATAGCTGAAATCAAATATGGCGGCGGTGTAACTCCACTCCCTTGAAAACAAAAGTTCCCATGTACCGGGGATCAAAAATTAACCTCTTTCCGTTCACAGTCTATTGTGGCTTGATTAAGAGCTAACCAATCCATTCCCAGTATTACATCAAAATGATTTACTCCAATCGGTATAAGGTCTACAGTCATCAACTTCTCGCCTAGTTTGATTTCACAGTTCTTATATATAGTAGATGTCACTACTGATTTGCTAAGTGGCACTGCGATGGATAAATCGTATCCTAGTGGCGCGGACTTAACAGTTAAATATTCCACAAAGTTATAAGATACAAACGAATGCGTAGATCCTGAATCAACGAGTATGCGTGCTAAGTGCGAACATACAAGCACCATACCTGAGACCACTGTATCAGTAGCAGCCACGTCTCCAGGGTTCATCTGGAATGATCTTCCCTGACGTTGCTCTGTCCTTTGTCCACCGTCACTAGACTGCTTAGGCTTCGAACCACTAGAAGCCATAGAACTTGCCCCTTGTTGAGAACGCTTCTTTGGGCAATCCTTCGCTCGCTGTCCCAAGGTACCACAATCAAAATACTTGAGTTGCGAATGAGTCGCAGAACTCACACTGTTTCCCCCTGTAGATCTGTTCTGAAAGTTAGTCAGAAAACATCGACCGGTGTGTGGTCGGTTGCAAAGTGAACACAACGGTATGTTACTTGGTACTCTCCTGGGATCATTAAAACCAGAACTAGAGCCTCGTGAAAACGGCCTCTTAAAAGATCCCCCCTGACTTCGGTCACCACCCTCATGACTTCGCTTTCCTTGGTGATTTTGTCTCGATCTCTCTATTCCACTTTCGGCTACAAGCGCCGTCTGCTGTACTGCTGCAACAGTCGAATGTTCGTAGGTTTCTACCCTCAAACGGATATTTTTCCTTAAGCCTTCTTCAAATTTCCTTGCCCTATCTTCCTCTCCTGGCACAGAACCTTTACCAAACCTCAACAACGCATTATACTTGGAAGTATACTCTGTCACAGTCATGTCTCCTTGCTTAAGGTTATCAAATTCTCGCTTCTTTGCATTGTAGGCGGCTCGCGGAAAGAACCGGCGATTGAATTCTGCCTTGAAACCTTCCCAAGTAATCGGTGCTCCCTGATCTAAAACATTTACCCACCAGTTCTGGGCTTCACCCTTCAGTACATCACTTGCGTTCTCAATCTTCTCTCTATCTGTCATCGGAATAGATCGGAAAATTCGCTCCATGTCCATGACCCAATGTTCTGCTAATGTTGTATCAGGTGTCCCATGAAACTCCATCGGTTTCTTTCGAGTAAACTGTTCAGATATTGATCTCATACCCCTATTTTCGGGTGCATGTACTACAGTTATTGGTTCCACTTCAATGTGGGGTGTAGGAGGCAGTCACTCCGATATATTCCGTATCATTTCCCCCATATTCCCCATCATCTCTGCCATTTCATTCATACGTCGAGTATGTGGCGATAGTTCTCGCTCTTCGTCACTCATGATTTCAATCCTGTAGTTCTCAATGCATAAACACTATGCATACACAACAATAACAATAGTATGTATGTAAAACAACATCCATATGCATCAAACATCTCTAAGATGCATGAATGCAATTGAAAACATGTGGCAATTCACTCAACACTCCACTCGTCGTCGAACGTTCCCAAAGTTTTGTTACCTCTAGCTTTGATACCAATAAATGTCACAATCCATCCCACTACGCGTGGAAATAGGACACGTGGCACGCCACCAAGGCTCAACCCAAACAACAATATAAATATACGCAGCGGAAAAAAAACTTTAAAACAATCTTGGGTATTTAAAACTTAGGGAACATTACCCTCTAAGGTTATAAAAACCATTGAAAACAGAGTTATAAAAAGTTTTGGCCAAAGGAAAACACTTCAAAAGAAAACAGTTTTGAAAACAGAGGCTCAGTCGACTGCCCCGTCGACTGCACTAGGGTCCAGTCGACTGCTTCGTCGACTGTGTTAAGCAGAACCAAAAATGTATCATATTGCAAAGGGGTCCAGTCGACTGATCTGGGGATCCAGTCGACTGCTTTTCAATCAAAGGAAGCAGTAGCTAAAATCAACAGTGTTCAGTCGACTGCCCAAGGGGTTCAGTCGACTGCTTCTCTGATATTCACTTACAGTATCCCAAATACACGAGATCCAGTCGACTGATCAGGGGGTTCAGTCGACTGCTCCTCTGCTGGCAGCCCTGTGCTGGAAATTAACAAGTCCTACTACTCAAAACCAACAACAATCACAACCACAACTGATTTCAACATATTAAAACATAACTACACACGTTCATTTACAAGATTACAATACTGCGAAACTAATCTATGGTTCTATTATAACATATTACCACTCCTTACACAAGTTTAGGATTTAAATCAAAACATTTACAAGTGTAATTCCCCCGGCGTTCATCGACCTCACTCATTGCACTTCTTTTTCTCCTTCTTCTTACCTGCAATGGAGTACATCTCCACTGCTCAGCTATATGCTGAGCGTACAAGTCTAACATGTACAATATATGATGAAACATGCTTTAATCTCATAAATCATACAATAGTCTCTAGGAAGAAAAATACGCATTCATCCGGTAGCGGCAAGTCCAAGCCTTAAACCGCGATACCAATGGCAAGTCCAAGCCATCAACCATTGTATCCACAAGTGCCATGGCAAGTCCAAGTCTATCAACCATGCACAGTAGCCGTCGCTACTAAATTCTCAAACATCGAGAAGCTTACTCCGGCATGAAATTGTATAAGACTCCCCTTTGACCCACATAGACAACTTAACGTGCTCGCATAAATTTAGACATGCTTTTCACAATTTAGCGCGTGCATAATTAACGGGCCTACAATTAACACATGGATTTTGCCCGGATCACAATTTCGTCGTCGAAATATAAAACATGTATTTCCCTATATTTCACAAGTTAGAACTTCATACCTCGTGCGAATCTCTTCAAACTTTGAAGGATCGTCTAGGGGGCTAAATAATCGTCGGATTTCGAATTTGGGAAAATTCCTACAAGTTTATACCTGTTTTTCCCAGAAGTCTAGAATTAATACTTTTTCAAAAATTGGCCAAACATGACCTAAGTGGTATCAAAACGTAGATCTTACCTCCACGAGTTCAAATCTGAAATCTGGAGAAAATCTGACGGACGAACGGTCGTCGATCGGCGTCGCAAAGCCCGTTGGCTCTAAATCTCCCTTCTCTCTCCTCTCTCTAGATATTTATGGAAAGTTTGGATGAGAATGAATCTCATCCTCATCTATTTATAGGCAAAAGTTCTTGAAATTGTGTTTACCTCCCCGCAAGTTTCTCAAAAATCCTCATTAATCCATGAAACTTCGCGTACATCCATTTTATGCCTTTACGAGTGAAACTATAAATTTCAAAAGTTTTCGACTAGGTTCCGTTTGGGTCCAAAATAACGTCCGAAAACTATATTCTGTGGAATCTCTACACAACCTACCTTTTCAATTAACGCATCTCTCACGTTCTCACCACAGTTCTCAAAATGATACCATCATATCCAAATTTACCAGAATTATACTACACAGGTATAATTACTATTCAACAAATACCAGATAAAGTCAAATAACATTTAAATCACATAAATGTCATTTACTCATGATTATGCAATATGAACTTCCATATTCTCGTGTCTTCACTGACACCTTACCGTTGACCACAGTCAACCACTTATCCTCAATTATCATATATCAATGATAATTCATCAAATTTCATATCATGCATGATTAAACTATGAAATTCTGGAACGGGTGTGACAACACACAGACTTTGTCAAAATATGTGGCAGCCCTTATGGCGACTCCCACAAAACTTCATTTTTGCTTCTTGATTCCTTGTCTGGAGGAGATAGAGCAAGTGGGATCGGGGTCCCATCCTCAACGGCTGTATCGAAATCATCCTCAAGAACATCGTCCTCCATAGCAAAGTGGGTACTGGGTTCCTCTCTATCTTGGACTTGAAAATTCCCTTCATCATCACTAATGCCTGACCGTTGAGCACTGTCACACATGTCCTGAAAAACTTTAGTTATTTGAAATGCAGAACTGAAATTCTGAGAATTATTGAGGTTGATTATTGTGATTGGAGTTGACTGAGGGTCAACGGAGGGTGTCAATCGAGGACACGAGGATTTGATAATCCATGAGAAATTGATATGATTTAAATGACATTTATGTGATTAAATGTTATTTGACATTATCTGATAATTATGAATAGTGATTATACATGTTTTGTGTACTTTCGATAATTTTGATCTAGTTTGAGATCATTTTGATTAATATAGTATTAATGTAAGTGATACGTTGTATAAAAGGTAGGTTATCTGGAAATTTCACGAAATAGTTTTCGAAACGTAATTACGGACCCAAACAGAACTTAGACGTAAACTTTTATGGATTATAGATTTTCACTCGGGAAGCGATAACTTAGACGATAAAGACATTTCGGGGAATAATTGGAGGATTAGAGAACTCGTGGGGAGGTAAATGTAATTTTTGAGAGTCAAGCCTATATATAGAAATTGTTGAGATATTTTCATTTTACAACTTTTCTTCAAAAATATCCTAAGTGAGACAAAGGGATATTTTGGGGTTTTGATCTTCCCGACGCCAATTGAAGACCGTTCGTCCATCAACTTTCGACCAAAATTATATTTTCAGACTCCTCGAGGTAAGAGCTTCGTTTTGACACCTATTAGGTCTTGTTTGGCTAAGTTTTATGAAAATATAATTTTGAAAAAGTTAGGAAAAATGTATAAATACTTGTAAGAATCACTTGTAATTGGAGATTCGGCGTAGATTGTAGAATCAGTGTTCTTAAGCTTTCCTTAAAGTTATAGGAGCGTAGCATGAGGTATGAATTCTAAACCTATGTTTTATAGGAAAAATCCATGTTTTAAATATCCTGTATGATGTTTTGGATCCGGGCAAAATTCATGTATTAGTTAGGTCCATTAATTATGCACGTGAATATGTACGAAAAGCATGTGTATGTGATTACGTGAGCATGCTATATGTTTATGTGGGTCAAGGGGAAATTTGGTGCAATTTCATTTCGGGGTAAGCTCCTCGATGTTTGAGGATTTTTGTAGCGACGGCTACAGTGCATGATTTGGGAGAAGACCCTGCCAGGGCATAGTGCATGGTTTGGGAGGAGGCCTTGCCAGGGCACTTGAATGCGTGGTTGGGAGAAGGCCCTCCATGACATTAATTCCATTTACCGGATGAATGCGTATCTCTCTCCTTAGAGACTATTTTGACGTGTTTTGATGTTGTAAAGCATGAATTGTCATAAATGCATTCATTTAGAATTGTACACTCAGCATATAGTTGAGCAGTGGAGATTTACTCCATTGCAGGTGATAAGAAGAAAGGAAAGAAGAAGCGTGAAGAGTGAGGCTATGGGAATGCCGAGGATCACACGTCTTGTAAATGTTTTTGCTTTCCATTCCAAGGATGTAATAATGAATTTTGAGAAGTTAGAATTTTATACTAACTTAAAGACTTCAGAATGGATTTGTAATGTTGTAATAGGTAGTAAAACTTGGTTGGTTAGGTTTGAAACGAACTTGAACTCGTGAGTTCGTATTTTGAAGCTTTACTTGTCAAACTCGTATTTTGAATGTATGTTAATAAAACTTTTATGAAGTGATCCAAACGGGCCTTAACTCGTTCCGTTACTCTTTCAATTTCAACGTTTAGCAAGACTTGTAGTCTTAATATAGTTTGAAAAGATTAGAATCAAGCGTGTATGTGGTAAAGTGTGGCAAGGGTGAGGTTGAATGGCTTCTAGGCAAAATTGTGCCAAAGGTGGGGAGGATTCTGCCAGAGGCAATATCATAAGCGAAACGCACCAGCTCGTTGAAAGAGTTGCTTATCTTAATCTGCTGAATATTAGTAGACTTAGAACCATACAGACTAGGGGAATCAACAGAGAGCTTCCCCTCCTTAGAATTAACAACCTTTTCTTTCCCCTTACCCACCACTTGAGTTCAACCCTCATCTTTCTCATTGCTAGAACCGGCAACATCTTTCAGGTCACTCAGGTTCTGTTTGATAGGAACCCATTGTTGAGGAGTATTTTGTCTAACTTTATTAGGAAAGATAGCTTGGGCCGGATTCTTCCTTTTACAATTATGCCCGAAACAATTATATACTTGAATAGTGATCAAATCATTACCGAAACGGGAGTCCGTTGCTTCCAAGTCATTCTAGCAAAGTTGGGTAATACTGTATTTGATTTTTTTTTTTTTTTGTCTGGAAATTTGTTAGTATAAAAAAGGTAAGTACTTGTAAAGTATTGCATGGATTTCTATCGGGGCATATTACTATCAATATGGTGTCTATGTGGTGTTGTTTGTACTGTTTGTTCTTTATTTGTCTTTCTGAGTGTTAATGTTATTAGGATTTCGTGTGGTAGTTTTTTAATTATGCAATACATTATGGCCTCATTTGGTTGCCGGATAGGATAAAGGGGTATAGTATAAAAGTGTAGTTAATTATCCTGGGATAACTAACTACTGGATAAAACAGTGCAGTATTATTTTTATACTGTGTTTGGTACATACCGGATTATACAGGGTATAAAATTAAAACAGTACAATACGACGTTTGGATGACCAGAGTATAAACCTGACTAAACTTGAACTTTTACAAAATACCCTTATGTCAAAAAAAAATAACAAAATCGCCATTAAGATATCAAAATACCTTCACATAGAGCATTTTCCTATAACATGAACTACAAACAAACCATATATTGAATACAACCACAAACAAAATATATTGGTTACATATAATCTGCATGAACCATTGTAATCCTAGCTTGAGATTGCCAAAATTTCAACATCAAAAAATCTCACATTGAAACCTGAACAATGGGCATAACATCACCTAAACAATGAGCATAACATCAATGAATACCCATTTAACAACATGATCATGTCATATTTTGAAACCTGAATCAAGCATATTCATATTATGGACAACCACACATGCAAAAATTAATGGTCATAACATTATCTATACAAAAAAAAAAAAAAACTGCCTATTATTAAGCATTACAAGACATGCAAATGTAAAATCTTTACACTTAATTAATCAACCAAAACTATATGCCTAAATCTAAATAGGTACATGTTCCATCTTCTCTGATTGTTAGAACCGAACTTGGTTTGGGGACTGAATCTGGAGCTGGACATTATTGGAACTGAAATGGTACTTCTCTCACCTAACAAAGGAAATAGAATGGTTAATAAGGGAAACATCAAAATAAACAAGAACACCACATTTTCTTTTATTGGTTAATAAGGGAAACATCAACCAAAATGGCTAAAGTAACATTTTCTTGGACACCTCCATGCATCCACTCTCCCACTTTCCCCCAAATATAGCTACAGTATTCCATTTTTTGCTGCCCGTATTCCATTATATGCACCCATATGTTCCCATATTCCATTATATGCACCCATATGTTCTTTACTTTAATTGAAGTTGTTCTTCTATCATAGTTGACTATACTTTCAGCACATGACATTCAATACCTCTTACAGTCCCTCATCTTCTCTGTGAGCTCTTCCAACTGCCTACTCTGCCTGTTTGAGTCCTTAATCATCTCCAATTTCTGTAACCCATTTCTGCTATGCAACAAATTACATCATTCAATCAAATAGTGTGTGTGTACTGTGTATGATTGTCACTGTGTTCGAATAAAAAATTGATTCTAAATAATTTGGTGTTTAGTATTAGTTTATTTTTTATTTTTAAATGGGAGTCCATATGCAAGAAATTGGGACTCACCACAAAACACCTTAATTAATTTGTAGTTCTTTACTTTCCAAAAGCCTCTAAGAGAAGGAAACTTGTCCACTTTTTGACAATCAAAGACTTGTTTATGGCACTTAACTCATTGTGATCACATTCACGGTTGTAGAGAAGCGGCATTCGATTCACATAATAATATAGGTTAACATATGACTAAAAATTCAGATTCAAATTGTAGGGGGTGCTGCTCCTAAGTCTAAAATATGGTTCAAAGTCTTTTTTTTTTTTTTATCATAAATTTTATGGTAAATTTGCCAATAACATGCATTTCCACATGTTTAAAATTAGGTAATTGAATAAGGAGACAATAAGTATAAGGGAAAAACTAGAAATTCCCATTCTTGAAATTCCTGAACTTCCAATATGCAAAGGCAAGGCAAATCATCTCAAAATCAAATCAGTCAATCAAAGGCAAGGCAAGGCAAGGCAAGGCAAGGCAAGGCAAAAAAAAATTAAGTTTCAAGGTTGCTTTTACATAGATCAAGCAGTGCTTTTACAATATTTAACATAGTTCATTTTTTGTGTTGTTTAAAGGCAATTCTGCAGAAGGGAAAAAAATAAAAATAAAAGAAGGAAAAATAGAAGAATTTTTTTTTGAAAGAAATGGCTTCTAATTGATTCATTTGTTTCCCATCTCAGTCAAGACCCAAGAAGACACATTTTCCTAATACATAGATCTAGCTAATTGAAGCTTCTACAAAATGTTCAACACCAATCAATAGCCTTGAAAAGCAACTGGCGTTGTTTGTAGAGTGGCTTTGTTGAGGGTTCAAATCAGACCTTGAAGTTGGGTCTTTCTTTTGCTTTCTATTGGGGCAAAAACATTGTAGATCCAGATTACTCTCTTTATCAAACTTTAAAGACAAAAATAGTAGAAAAAAATGTAGATCTATAAACATGAAACCCTAGATTATGAACCCAAGTTTCAAAATAATTTCATTTAAGCATAGATCTATGTAGGAGACCACATAAACATTGTTTATCTAAGGTTTCAACAAGCCAAACTTCAAATCCAAAAATGAAAATATATACATATATATATATATATGTGTGTGTGTGTGTGTGTGTATCAAATGAACCTCAAGCTTTTCTGGCGTTGACTGGGGTGAGAGAAAATGAGGCCGATGATGGGATCGCCGGTGGCCGGTGTCGTTGGTGAGAAAGACAGTTGCGTCGCCTATGTGAGAGGGAAGAGCTGTGTTGTTGCCATCGCCAGGTACTGCTCCTCTCCTTCGTGAATGAGAGGATATGATTTTTTGAAGGAGCTCGTAGCTTGTGAGGCATATATAGGATGGGCAGTTTGGTCTTTTGACCCTACAATCCCACTAATGCTTATCCCTGCATTTTTTTATACCACCCCTCCCCTAACATCATTTTATCCCCCCTAATGGGTACTAATTTTAACCACACAACAAACTCCAAACATTCAACCAAATTCATTATAAACCTGGATTGGACTAAAATAGTCCAATCCGTCCTAATAATCCGGCAAACAAACGAGCCCTATACATATAAGGTGTTTGTTACTTGAGTTGTTGTACTGTTTGGCAATGGGTTCATGTAGTGTGCAACTCGTGCATAATACGTGCTATCAATTCGTTTTATCGATCCTAAAATTGTGTTATATACGAGAAAATATTTGTTGTAACGGTTATTTTGCTGATGTGGTATTACAATCTAATCGATCAAAGCTCTTTATTTATCTATCTGCACCCCTATTTCTAGGGAAAATCTCATCCACATAAGCATAAATTCCAAATCTACTAGTATGTTATTTTTATGACGTGGTATACTCGTTGCAACGAATATTTACTCAGTTATAAGAGTAATGCTAGAGTTACAACAGAGTCACAAAAAGATGTGACATCCCATGTGGCACCCTTGTAGCAGAGTTAAGTGTGGTACGTGGATTCTACTGCCACATAGGTGCCACATGAGATGCGACATCCTTTTGTGAGTATCTCTTTGTAACTCTAGCATTACTCCAGTTATACGTAGTGAATCTTAGCCATATATTCTGGTACTCTTCGTCTCCTGGCGAGAAGTTATTTAGTGAGCCCGTCATGCCACGTCATCATGCTGATGTGGTGTGACTATTTAATCCCAACCACCCACCTGTCCCGTCTTTCTAGGGAGATCATGACAAGTGGTTAGTGGAATTAGAATCTTCGGTTGCTTAGAATCTTCGAACTTGTTCTTATGAGCAGGAGAATTAGAATCTTCGGTTGCTTTTGTCGCCACGGTTTAATGGTATGTTGACATGTGGCTTTTTTTTAAAAAGGTAGAAATGACATGTAGGGAAGTTGTGCCCCTGGAAATAGGGGACATGACTATTTAAAAATTTGCAAGGATACATGTCATGTCCACATTCTTTCAAATGCTACATGTTACCATATCATTAAACCGTCACACTATGTCAGTATGATGACATGGTGTGACGGGCTCACTGATTTATTTCTCAATGGGTGGTTCAAATCCAATATTATAAATTTTCACTATGGAGGAAAAAAAGGGTTAATTACACTCACCTCCCCTGTGGTTTACCTACACAGACCTCCCTCGCATTTTGGAAAATTACACGAACCTCCCTTATTCCTTGTATTTTGTAACACTTTAAGGAGGGAAAGTGTTATAGAATATCAATTTTAAGGGGGGGAAAGTGTTACAAAATACTAATTTTAAGGGAGGTTTGTGTAATTTCAAAAAATACGAGGAAGGTCTGTGTAATTAAGTCAAACTCTACAGGGGAGGTGAGTGTAATTAACCCAAAAAAAAAAAAAAAAAGCTACTAAACCTCTCCCATCTGTTCATGTTGACTCAGATGTAAAATCAGAATTAAAAGAAATCTCTTCCCATCAATAAAATGTATTCCAGTTTGGTTCATAGTGTAATTGACATTGTCTATTGTAACGACCCACCTCCCCATCTAGCAACAATATTGTCCGCTTTGGGCCTAAACACAAAGAACTTCCCAGGGGGTCACCCATCCCTGGTACTGCTCTGACAGCAGCACGCTTAACTGTGAAGTTCTTTCATGTTTAGCTCCCTCACGGTTTTAAAAGGCCTTGTTGCATATAGAGGGGCGATTAATCCTTATAAACTAGTCCAGGAACTTCACCCTAGGCGATGTGGGACAAGTCCCCACACCCGACCTCACCTCATCCATCTTGGCCATCCTGCCTCAGGAGTATTGGCTCTTGGTCATCACAATCCACCCTCTTTAAGGGCCACACGTCCTCGTGTGGGACCTGCCCCCACACTTCCGACTGGGTTTCCACTCTGATACCATTCTGTCACGACCCAAGTCTCGCTCAGTAAGATATTGTCAGCTTTGGGCCTAAACCCGCACGGATTTGTTCTTGGGCCACTACCCAAAAGGCCTCTTACTAGGGAGACTTAGAACCACACATATATAGCACATTACTTTTCCACACCCAGGCGATGTGGGACGAACTTCCCATAGTGTGTAGCCTGCCAGCACATACTGCAGCCACAAAGGCACCTACAGCAGCCCGCCCACAACACTAGGGTCATTACATCTATTATGTATATATATGCACCCAGAGCAGTATATGAAATAGGCAGAGATGGTGATAGAAGATATTTGGAGCGATTTATATAATACGGGTCAAACCGTTTTCATGAACACTTGTTTTAAATAGTATTTTACAATTATCTAAACATATGTATATTGATTTTTTAATACATCTAGTGAAATATATTTATGAATCATGCACAAAACAATACTGTTGTAGATTAAAGAATCATACACTTCCTTACTTGCAAAACTGGAATATGCGAATTTCGCAAGTGTAGAAGTCAATCTACTACATTTTAGGTTTGGAAATTTCCAATTTGAGGCAAATTTAAAGGAAGGAAACATTAAATTGTTTTTCAATTGTTGTTTGTTCATAAATAGTTTACAAAAAATTAACACTTTTGTGAATATACACAAATAATTGATTTGTTAATGAATAGCTCAATACTTCTACAGTGCAATGTTTGAGAAAAGTTACAATGCGTTGTTGTTAATTTATAAATGTGCTAGGGAATATTTAGAAGATGCATGCGTATGTGTATTGTGTGTGGACTGTGTTCACGTGTGTGAGAAAGTGAAGAGAGAGAGAGGGAGAGAGAGAGGGGAAATAGAGAGATGTAGAGGGAGAAAGGGTTAACGTCTAAGACCGGCAGTGATGGCTGGAGTGGTTGCTTATGGGCGAGAGAGGCTACCCTTATGGGCTAGAGAGGTTATAGGGTAGAGGGAGAGAGCGAGAGACAGAGATGAAATGAGAGAGATGGTAGTGGGAGTAATAGCCAAAAAAAAAATTAATAATAAAACGTGAAGTGAGAGAGAAATATATCTATATCTATATCTATACTATATTATATTGGAGGACTTTGCCCAACTAGGATACATTAGAAATATGACATGGACTACTTTTGCTGACCAAGATTAATTTAATTGGCTAAAATATGATGAGTGACTCTTTCTTTTCCCATGCGTGGCGTAATGTTGACTGATTAATTTTGGTAAGTAAATTAATTTTGGCATATTTACTTTCCTCACTCTTCTCTATTCTCTCTCTCCCCAAACCTACGCACCTCTCACTTTCTCTCTCTCCCCCACCGCTGACCAACATCACTACCCCACCAGCTCACGACATACACCATCGTCATTGCTGTACACAGCAACATAAACCAAAGCCGATTATCACCGAACACACAACTGGGTCCCCAATATTCTTCTCTGAAACTCAAGTCCCAAATCACGGACTCCTGCCCATATCGCATTTCCAGTGCCTTCCTCCGGTGAAGGTACAGTCCGGCCTTGGTTTGATCGAGTTTCTCTTCATTTATCACGGTGTTGATTTGCATCCTTTTGATCGCGAAGGTACAGTTCGACCTTGGTTTCTTTTCTCCTAAAACATTCTGACTGGGTTTTGTTATATTCCAACCCTAACCTTTTCTCTTTCATTTGTTGAATTTATTATTTTCCTAACACTCCATTAGTTCTTATTTGTTGCTATGAAATGATGAAGTTATTCTTCTGTAGTTGTGCCCACAATTGATTTCAGGTTTCAATCTTTCTAGCTTTCAATTTTTCAAGATGTCTTCCCCTACAATTTTTGTTTTTAAATTGAAAGATTGGAATATGAAAAAAAAAATGGAATATGTTAATTCCACACTAAACTTATTGGAAAAGCTTTCCATTACTAATATTTATTGTGCAATCTGTGAATTATTGTTAATTTTTTTTTTCCAATGAAAGATTGGAATTTTTCAACAATCATCTTTGAAAGTTGTAAATTCTAGAAACATGTCTGTTTATTTTGGAATTTTTAGTCATTGCTTGCTTATGTCCTTGTTTTTTTGGATGGATGGGTTCTAGCTAATTTTTTCTGTTTCATCTCATTTGGGTAGGTTAATGGGTTTTAAGGTAGATTGATCGATGGGTGGGTTGTACACCATTATTTTGTTGCTATGAAACGTCTATTGGATTTTGATTCTAATTTGCTGCTTTAACTTATCACCTCTGTTTAGGCTATAGTGCTGAAGCTATTCTTCTATAGTTGGGTTTGCCAAATAGAAACAATAGAGTTAAGGGGGATTTTGGCCTTATTTTCCCCCATTCACAATAGAAAACAATGGTTGTTAAGAAATAGTAGAATTAAAGAGAGTGATCTGCCTATAACTATTCCTTTGAGACTTGACTATGAATGCACACCTACTCTATGACTGTAATCTAAGTTGTATGTAAGTTGTTTGAATTTACATTACTTGAAGCCAAACAATCCAACCAATGATATTGTCTTTTTTAAAAAAAAAAAAAAAAAAAACTCAGCAATTGTATTTCTTCGGTAATAGCATATCAAATCTCAGCAATAATTCTAGAAAGTTCTTAACCTAATAATTACACTAAATTTATCACTCTAAATACTCTAAATGTATATTTTCTTTCACTCCCCTAATCAATTCCTTATATTTTCCTCCCCCATTTATGAGCCTGAAATTTCTCGCCTAATTTTCTCTCCCTAAAATCTTTCTCTTAATCATCTCTTAAAAATTATCAGTAGGTATTGTTTGTCAATAAATTGTTAGTAGTTTGTCAATAATACTGAATAAATTATCAGTATAGGTACTGAAATTGGGTGTGAGGCATTCAAATAAATTGTTAGTAGTTTGTCAATAATACTGAATAAATTCACAGTACCACCTTAGGTACTGTTTGTCCAGTTTTCCTCACATGAACAGTAAATACAGTGTAAAATTGCAGTTTTGACCAAACAATTTTCACTGTTCATGTGAGGGAATATGGACAAACAGTTCCTAAGGTACTGTACTAAAGTCGTTTCCAAATAAGTATTACTTTAGCAAATCTGAAACTTTAATGCTAACTTGGTAACGATACCAAAACATCATCATGTTCTAATTCATCATCAGGTTCTCATTGCCTTTCGACGACAACAGAAGCATTGAAGGAGCTTGCCTCCTACGGGTCAGACCTTTGGCAAATGGGCCAGTTATCCAGGTTTGAGGATGTTATTGTAGCTTAGTCATTTTTCCCAATTACTCATTCATTGTATCAACAATTTTAGGGTCCTTCTTTTTCTACTTTACAATATTAGGCTGCTACAATACATTTTCTTGGAAGAAGTTACTAATCAACTGGACTATCATGCTTTTGATTTCCATCAAGACATCTAGCAGAATTTTTTTGCCGGCTTTAGTGCTGCACTTTTGAGTGAAGAGGATACTCTGTGTTTTTGTTGTCACGCCAATGGTGGTGTTTTTGCATCTATTGTAGTAGATTTGTTGTGGCTGATTTATAATATAATTTGTATCCTTGATTGTGGACACCTTTTCCATGAACTTGAGATAAACCCGTGTTTGATTAGTGAAATCCTTGGGTTGTATTACTTTTTGAAATTGTTGAGCCTTTGTTATTGTGCTTGGCCTGTGAGTCTTTATTTTTATTTTTATTTTTATTGTGCTATGCCTTTTTATTGGCCAGTGAGCCTTTTCATTTTGTCAAATAAATAGCAAGTTAACAGGATCTAATGTTGAAAAAATAGAGTAGAATCTGTCGAAAATTTTTCAATGTAGTTCTTTTTTTTTTAGGATACAGGTTTAGAGTTAATAACATTTTTTACTGCACAATTTAGACTCAGGCAAACCTTTTTTTCGGGGTAGTGCCCTCTGGCACGGGCAATCACTAGTACTATTATAGAAAGAGAAAGGTAGGGGTACTCTTCTTTTTTCCCCATCACTCTTATTTACATAAAAACCAATATACTTTATTCATATAAAATAAATTTTAGAGTACAAATGTGTCATTAATCATTTTCTCCCCTTAACTGAAAAAATTTGAAAAATAACCAATCCTCCCACTCAATGGAACAGTCTCAAACAATCAAATGGGATCCATTTCGCCAAAAGTAACCACTCGGCCTCTCTCCTGTTCGATTTATCACAAAACATGGTTTCAATTTACAGTGAATTGTCAAGAAAAGATGGTATGCATTCTCTCTCTCTCTCTCTCTCTCTCTCTCTCTCTTTAAATTCTTCCTTTTGTTTGAAGTGAAGTTAGAAATTCCTTAAATTGTTCAAGATTTTGACAGTTTCATGAAATTCCGTTGTACCTGAAATAATATGGGCTAATTTAAGTATGTGGTACCACCACCACCATGTGTTGTATCACTTTGACAACATCACTATAATAAAAATGGGTTTTCGTCCACAATTTCGTTGCAAAACCTTTTTGCAAGGAAAATTTTTTGTTGCTCAATTCTTTGCAGAAGCTTCCTCTCTAAAGTTAGTTCTAGCAACGAAAATAAATTTCTTTGCAAATTCTTACATTTGAAAAGGAAATTTTTTCCTTGCTAGTACTCAGATTTTTCGTTGCTAAATGCCTAATTTCTTTGCAAAAAACTTGTCTTTGTGTTGTAATTTGGCCAAATGGCAAGAAAAAAATTTCGTTGCTAAATATCCAAGTCTAAGGCAAGGAAATATATTCCTTGCTAAAAGTCATTTTTAGCAAGGAATATGATTTCCTTGCAAATAATATTAACATAAGGCAACGAAATAATTTCCTTGCTAAATGAGACTTTTAGCAAGGCAAAATTAGTTCCTTGCCAATTAAATAACTCTAAAACAATGAAATAATTTCCTTGCTAAAGGTTATTTTTAGCAACGAAAATATGGTTCCTTGCCCATTTTGTTCTCTTAAAAGTAATCCCAACAATACATGTGCAATCCAATATTTATTTTTAATCCTGTAATATTTCAAAACTTGTTCAATTTATAAATATAGAATAATCCAAACTTGTCCAACAAAAAATAACATTAAATATCACATCCAACATTACACAATTTTCATATATTCGAAAAAATATATAATAGGTCACAAAAAAAATCTAACATAACATAAATTTTCATATATCCGACATACTAGCTACTAAATAAGTCCCACAATATACGTTTAGTAAAAATAAATAAAAGTCCTATAACATAAAGACAATAATGGATTGTTGAACACTCTAACGAGCAATCCACCAACTCTACGCGCCATTTGCATAAAAAATAAATAAAAGAATAAAATTAATCTTTCATAAATTAATAAAAAAGAAAAATAAAACACAGAATTACCCTATATGTAACATTAATTTGAGCACATAGTTTTATAGAGTTCGAGTAAGTGAGAGTGTAACAGTGAATAAAAAACAAAAAAAAATGGTGTACATGCAAACTAATATCTTCTATACTAAAAGTGAACAATACTAGAGAGGCATTATAAAAATCTACAAACAAAAATCAGACGTATATCAACACTTTGCACTTAGATCTTTTATAACACGTGTAAGTCATGAGAGTCCATTATCTCTTCTTAGACAGCATGCATTTTGGATTCTCCAATTTTTGGAACCATTAATATATTGTGCACAAAAAGTATCCGGTGGTTGGACCACCACAAATGACAATTCGACTCTTTGGCTTCAATTATGTTTCTAGGACTCTGCATATGTGTGTAATATATGTATAGTTATATTTTTTATTTTATTTTTAGAAGGTATACTGCATATTTGTTGAAATTGTCTTAATTTCAATATTTATGTATTTATGCATTAAAATTGTGTGGGTTTGATGGATTTAATGCTTTTATTTGGTTATATTAATTAATACATAACATAAAGAACACATTGCACACGCAACACGTGTGGCCCGGCCGCTAGTATATAGAGAGAGTAAGTGAGAGGAATTATAGGTGCAGATTGTTCACTGTTTGGGGGTGATATATATATATGGATGGAGAGAGCCGAATATTTTCTCTCCAAATTAATATGAATATTACGTGGGTAATATGGATACTAGTTAGTTACCCACCCAATAATTTCTCCCCAATTTTAAAATCGAATGTAGGTAAAGCTGATTTGTATTGTTAAGATACGTGAAGATGGAAATTATCTCAGAGAGAGAGACGGAGAATTTCGGCATGTGAGAGAGAGGAGATTATATGACATGTGAGGGTTGCTGGGGAGTTTTTTGTGGACCGTTGGATGAAATAGATCTGGCGATAAAAAGTAGATGAGGCGAGGATACAAATTGGACTGCACTCGTGTACGCACATGTTTAGACCCAAATATCTCCCAAAATTGAATTGGTCAACAAAACCAACGTGGAGTGTTTTTTTCTTTTGTACCAATGCAAAATCGGACAAACAAGCCCGAATTGATAGTCCCGAATTCATGGCCACTGACTTTTGAAAGAAGCCCCAAAAAGATGACTATGCAATTGATTTATTGGCTTGATAAGTTGGTATGCTGGACAAGTCAAGAAATGGCACGTGGCAAAGTTAGTGGGTGTTTGTATCCAACAATTATATTTTTAAAATTAAAATTTGTATAAGACTGATTGCAAAATTAATGGTTAAAGTTGGTGAGACCGAATGAGTTTAGCTCCGGTTGAATTCATCTTTAATCAGATTGATCATCACTTGATCGAGCTGACATAGTTCATTCGGACTGAAGTCTGCTCGGGCTGACTTAGTTGCAAAATCACATGATGGGCCACCTTTAATGATGAGACTCAGTAGCCAAATTACAAGCTCATTGCAGTGAGCAAACGTTGGTGGAGGCCGATTGCGCACAAGTCCATTGGACTGACCATGGATATATGTGGCCAATTTCGGAAGTGACATGGTAGGCCACTACTTAGTAAGTAAATTTGGTATCTTTGATTGACCATTTGGTAATTATTGGTCTTTAATCAATTCATCAACTCAACATCCGCCCCTTTATTGGTCGGCCTCAACGCAGCCATCTGGGCTTGACTCCACTCCATCGGGTATGTGGTTGGCAGTTTGGGTATCATTTGTGCTACATGTTGATGAGGTCACAGTAAGATGGGCCTAAGGCCTAGTCAAAATCTAATTGGCTTTGATTGGTGAGCATGGAAGATATTAACATATTCTGGCCCACCAGTGATTCCAATGTTGACAAAATGCCAAGTTGACTTTCATTATTTCCATCGGGTACAGGACATATTTTTGCTTCTATATTCCATCATTTGCTTGGCTTGGTATGTCAATTAGGCCACATGGCCATTCAAGATTATTAGTTGTCAACATATTAATTCTGGTCACTTGAGTTCTACATGGCCATGATAAGTTTAGCTTACAGTGTAGTGATTCAGTCCGTTGAGGAGATATGTGATACAGATTTGGTTACTTTGGGAAGTATCATTCCCTACCAACTCTAAGTGATATGTAAAATATTTTGAGATATGGGAAACCTTATCAGAATATAGAAGGATAGTATTTTTGGTATTATCCATTATGGGAGGTTATATTATCACTATATATATATATATACATATCTTTTGCTTGATTTTGAGATTTTATCTGTCTAACAGATAATATTATTTGTTTGTATTAACGGCGATAACTTTATTGTGTTGATTTTGTAAATTTTTTTCAAGATCTATGTACTTATGGTTCTAATTTTATAAAAGAAATATGTTTCTATTATATTTATGCGAAAAAAAAAAAACACAATTTTTTTATTTATTTAATTTTAGTTTTTTTTTTTCTCCAGTATTTCTTGGTCAATATTGATCTCGTTTGATAGATATCATTTTGTTGATTCCAAACATTAAATTTCACGAAAAGGTGACTTGTAGAAAAAAGTTATATAGCAATTTAAAGTTTTTTAGGCATAAAAATAACGTAACGAGTTAAAAGAAAAGTAGCATAAACTAATTTTAGCTTTAAAAGGGGTTAATTAAAAGCTAACAATTAATTGTGAATTATGCCAATTAATCCAATGAGGATACTAAATTGAAGATGTTTTTACCTTAAACACAATTCTTATCAAAATTATTTGTTTCCAAATCCAACTCTCTATCCATATATATCTACACGTAGGTCTTGTATATATAGATATATATATATATATATATAAATAAATAAATATACACATACACTAGTGTCAAGAACTTAATAATTCCCTTTCTTAATTTTGCTGTCACGCCCCGACGTAGCATAAATATGGAAAGCGTTTAATTTCCTTTATGGACCCGTAGGTCGCGACAGTTTGAAGGATCGATTCCGTCCCAAAACGTCGAACAACATAAAACCATTAATCAGAGTAGGGCAACCTGGGCTTATAAAAATTAAATCTCTAACTTATTACATCCTATAGTACAGGGTTTACTAAGGCACAGACCGCCTTGAAAATAAAACAATAACTTACAGTCTATTACAGTCATCCTCAAAACCAAATCAACACATAATCATAAAGCATATAAAAGTAACATCTCTTCTCAGCAACAGATCTTAATTTGCATAATCATAAGGTTCTTCTTGGTTATTACCTGCAAAGCCTGGACACGAATGTCCAGGACGCATCAACGCCGTCAGCTTCAAGAAGCTGGTGAGTATTAAAAACATAGCTTTGAATGTAAAAACATGCCCATTTACCTTTTTCCCATTTCCATTTAAATACCACAAGTTTATATTTATGATAAAGAGCTTGTTAGAAAACAACCACAACAATAATTAAAAGATAAATTCACACATATGTGACCGTGTATGAGAACAATGCACCATCTCATCTAACCGACTCTTTTCTCTCGACAAAAACCCAACAACCCTCTATCCTACTCCTGGTATCTTTGAAATACTAAGATAGCCACACTTTAGCAACGGGGCGCCAGGGAGTGTCCAGTTTGCCTCACACTTTGGTCCGGGGTACCAGGGAGTGTCCAATGCCTCACACTTTGAATACCCTAACCGCCATGCAAATACCGGGGCAACCCCCACACAGGTATCCAGACTCGAGTCATTCAGGGAGTGTCTATAGGCCACACTTTAGCACTTCCATGGGTGCCAGTGAGTGTCCAAGTTCGGCTTCACACACTTTAACGCTTCCATGGGCGTCAGGGAGTGTCCATTTTTGCCACCTTCGCATTTCAAAGACACCCTCATCCTCTTTTTCAACTCCAACCACAATCACATCCACAACCACAACCATAACCACAGCCACAATTACAACCACAACCACAACCACAACCACAACTCAAACTCATACTCTTTCCACACAATCATTACTCTTTTCCACACTATCATTACTCTTTTACACACTACCAACACTCACCATGCATGTACAACTGACTCCACATGAATGTCATCAAACTTTAAACATAAAGGAATTCACAGAATTAAAGAAACAATACGCGTACGGGGATTGAAAATTCGTAATTCATTGCCTTAATCATTTTAAACATAACTAATAGCATTCTAAAAACTGCTACTGAAATCCTCGTTTTCTGTCCAAACGGTGCAGAATCTGAGAAAATTGCATTAGACGAAAAGTGTGCAGAATCGAGTTTTGCTTGGGAAAACGCGGGCAGAACCTTAAATTTCATTCGTTTTCCTAACAAAAATCTGAAAACAAAATTCTGCTACTGTTAAAATTAAAAGAGAAAATATTAGATTGAATTTCTAATATACTTTTTCTGCTACTGTAATCCTCATTTTCTGCCCAAACGGTGCAAAATCTGAGAAAATTGCATTAGACGAAAAGTGTGCAGAATCGAGTTTTACTTGGGACAACGCGGGCAGAACCTTAAATTTCATTCGTTTTCCTAACAAAAATCTAAAAACAAAATTCTGCTACTGTTAAAATTAACTACCTAAATCAGTAAATAAGGAATGAGTTACATTTGGAGTGAGTTAGTAATACTCACTGTGATATAGATTTGAAGAAATTGTTGAGAAAGAAATATAATTACGAAATTCCCGAATTCCAAGCTTTGACTATGGAGGATTGAACTCTTCTCTCTCTCTACCCAACTGAAGAATTCTCTGCACTCTCTAAACTCTCTGTGAATTTCTGAATTGTGCTATGATGGAAGTGCAGAGTGTGTAGTGTGGTTGGGTGTATATATAATCAAATACCCACTAAGAAAACATTGGCCTAACTCCCCACTCATGAACCACTATCTCCATTAAATACAATGAGTGTGCAGAAATGATGTGTATGCACTGTCCTTTATTCTCCACTGATGAAAGTAAGAGGTAGGTGGAGATGAGGTGGGTCAATGTGTGTTTGGGTAATCTAGCTTATGGCATAAGGACAATACACATACAACAACATTTGCCAAACAAGACCTAAGGAAAAGCATCAGCATAATAATTTGGGTATAAATATATTTGTTCAATCATTTACTTCCAAAATTCTGTGGAAGTTTAACACTGCGCGGACAGTTTTAAACTTACACTGGTATTTTCGTGATACGGTGTTTATCACAAAAATACAGAGAATTCATTTTAACGTTAGAAATAGTTTTCTGATTTCATAAAAATACAGTTTGAGTTTAAAAGAAATAATTCCACCGTTTTGAAATACAGTTTTGAATTTTAACACAGGTATTGCAAGTTTTATGAAAATTGCATTTTGACCCCAAAAGTAATTTCAATTATTCAAGAATTAAACTTTTCACATAAGAATCGAAATTAACATATAAACAGACAATATATATTAAATTTTGAATATAATAATGCCAATGATAATGAAAATTTTAAATATGATAATGCATGAAAATGCAGGTTATTACACCCTTCCCCCCTTAAACAGGATTTCGTCCCCGAAATCAAGACTAATTAGTCCTGAAACAACTCCGGGTACTTCTTCCTCATATCAGCTTCAACTTCCCACGAGGCTTCATTCTCGTCATGGTGATTCCACTGAACCTTTACCAACGGGATATCCTTATTCCTTAACTTCTTGATACTCTGATCCAGAATCTTCACAGGTCTCTCCTTGTAAGAAACGTTATGACTCGTCTCAATGTCGTCATAACTAACCACGTGCGAGGGATCTCGTATGTACTTTCTCAACATACTCACGTGAAACACGTTGTGAACCCCAGACATCTTTGGTGGTAGCGCCAGTTGATAGGCCACTTTCCCGATACGTTCCAAAATCTCAAACGGTCCAATAAAACGCGGAGCTAACTTCCCCCTCTTGAGACCAAAGCGTACTACTCCTCGTGTTGGTGAAACCTTAAGAAGTACGTGATCTCCAACACTGAATTCCAAATCTTTTCGGCGTCGATCAGCATAACTCTTATACCGGCTCTGAGCGGTTCTCATCCTTTCTTTGACCAAGGAAATCTTCTCGTTGGTTTCTCTAACCAAATCTGGTCCCAACAATTCTGTGTCCCCAACCTCTGCCCAACACAATGGAGAACGACATGGTCGTCCGTACAGTGCTTCGAACGGAGCCATACCGATACTCGCATGATAACTATTGTTATAGGCAAATTCAACCAAAGGCAAGTGTGTCTCCCAAGATTCTTCAAAATCGATCACACAAGCCCTAAGCATATCCTCCATGATCTGATTCACACGCTCAGTTTGTCCATCTGTCTGAGGGTGAAAAGCAGTACTCATCTTAAGCGAAGTTCCCATAGCTTCTTGCAGACTTTCCCAAAATCCAGAAGTAAAACGTGCATCACGGTCTGACACAATCGATACAGGTGCACCGTGAAGTCGCACAACTTGTTGTATGTACATCCGGCTCATCTTTTCCACCGGGTATGTCATACTGTAAGCAATAAAATGAGCTGACTTCGTCAATCGATCCACAATTACCCAAATAGCGTCATGATTCTGTTGCGACCGGGGCAATCCTACTACAAAATCCATCGTAATGTGCTCCCACTTCCAACCAGGAATAGGTAGCGGTTGCAACAATCCTGACGGTCTCTGATGTTCGGCCTTGACTTGCTGACACGTCAAACACTTGGATACAAACTCGGCCACATCCTTCTTCATGCCTTCCCACCAGAAATTTCTCTTCAAATCTTTATACATCTTAGTTCCTCCCGGGTGAACTGTATACCTTGATTTATGTGCTTCTTCCAGGATATCCTTCCTAAGCTCCCCAACCTCTGGCACACATAATCTATTCCTGCACCGATACCCTCCATCGACTCCCACTTTCCATTCTGTCGAGTCCTTTTCTGACACCTTCTTGAACCATGATTGAAATTTTTCATCTTCTTTCTGAGCTCCAATAATGCGGTCAATGAGAACAGGCTGTAGGATAAGACATCCGAAAAGTTGTCCTTCTCCTCTTTCAGCACTCTGTATATCAAACTCTGCCAACGTCTCCAATGCTCGCCATTCTCTAACCATTAAGGAGGCGATCGTCTCACGAGTCTGCCGACTCAAAGCATCAGCGACCACATTAGCTTTACCAGGGTGATATTCCAATGTGAAGTCGTAATCTTTGATCAACTCCATCCATCTGCGCTGCCTCATGTTCAACTCTTTCTGTGTGAACAAATACTTCAGACTCTTGTGATCGGAGAACAAATCAAACTTCTCACCGTAGAGATAATGTCTCCAAATCTTGAGTGCAAAAACCACTGCTGCCAACTCCAAATCATGAATAGGATAGTTCAACTCATTCGGCTTCAGCTGCCTGGATCCATAGGCTATAACTCTGTCATCTTGCATAAGTACACACCCTAGTCCTTGATATGATGCGTCACTAAAGATAGTGAACTTCTCACCAGGCTTGGGTATTGCTAGTACTGGTGCGGTAGTGAGTCTCTCTTTCAACTCTAGAAAGGCTCGCTCATGCTTCTCTGTCCATTCGAATTTCAAATTCTTCTTCGTCAACCCAGTCAATGGTGCAGCTATCTTGGAGAATCCCTCAACAAATCTCCTGTAATAGCCTGCGAGTCCAAGAAAACTCCGAACTTCTGTAGGGTTGCTTGGCCTAACCCAGTTGGATACAGCATCGGTCTTGGACGAATCCACAGAAATTCCTTGAGATGACACCTTGTGTCCCAAAAATTTCACTTCTTGCAACCAGAACTCACACTTACTGAACTTGGCATACAAGTGGTGGTCCTTAAGCGTCTGCATCGCAATCCGTAGATGTTGCTCGTGTTCTTCTCCTGACTTAGAATAGATCAAAATATCATCAATAAAGACGATGACAAACTGATCTAAATAAGGCTTGAATACTCTGTTCATCAGATCCATAAACACTGCCGGGGCGTTCGTCAATCCAAACGGCATCACCAGAAATTCATAATGACCATATCGGGTTCTGAAAGCAGTCTTAGGTATGTCTTCCTTCCGTACCCTCAACTGATGATACCCCGACCTTAGGTCTATCTTGGAAAATATCATAGCTCCTTGTAGTTGATCAAATAAATCGTCGATCCGAGGCAAAGGATACTTGTTCTTGATTGTCACTCGATTCAATTCTCTGTAGTCGATACACAGCCTGAGCGTCCCGTCCTTCTTCTTCACAAATAATACCGGTGCTCCCCAAGGCGATGTACTAGGACGTACAAAACCTAGGTTCTCGAGCTCTTGAACTTGTCCCTTCAATTCCAATAGTTCTGTGGGGGCCATTCTGTAGGGAACCTTAGTAATTGGTACGGTACCCGATATAAGCTCAATACAGAACTCTATACTTCTCTCGGGCGGTAATCCAGAAATGTCTTGAAATACTTCTTCGAAGTCCTTGACTACAGGTATAGATGATGCTGTCACCTCTGTACTGACGACTTCAATGTTGGCTAAACATCTTGTGAGGAACATATCTCCCGAAGGGTTACATTGAAAATCAAAGGGTTGATTCTCATTGTCGGAGAATGTAATTCTCTTCCTCGCACAATCCAACTTCACTTGATTCTGAGACAGCCAATCCATTCCTAGGATTATGTCAAACTCCTTCATCGATAGGACGATCAACCTTGCAGGGATTTCTCGGTCTCCTAATCTTAAGGGACAATCCTTGCACACATGTCCTAAACTGACCGCAGCTCCTATTGGTGATGTAGCCTTCAAAGCTTTCTCTAAGCGATGAGGTAAGATACCCAATCTCCGAATTGTATTAACAGATATGAATGAGAGAGCAGCACCCGTATCAAATAATACTCTAACATGGGAGTTAAATAGAGTCAATGTACCTTCCACTGCTTGCTGATCAGGTTGAGCTTCTCCATGATCTCCTTCTTCATATACAGCTCCATCATATCCAGCGGCATCAGGAATAACAGCATTCAAGCGGGTCTGACCCTGTTGCCCATAAGTCGCTTGCTTAGGAGCAGTGCAGAACCTGCTGATGTGACCTGGTTCACCACAGTTGAAGCAGACTATTCCTGGCTGAGCAGCACGCCTTGGTGCCTTGCAGTCCCGAGCCACATGTCCAGGGTTGCCACAGTTGAAGCACTTTACGCCACTACTTCCTTCTCCTACTCGGGGTTGAGTCGGATAGGTAATAGCTTGTGCCTTCTTGCTTCCGTCAAAGTTCCTCTTCTGCCCTTGGGTACGATTCATTGGTGGTCTATTCCCAAAATTACCCCTCTGAGGCGGTCGGAATTCAAATTGTTTGCGATATACTCGAGCATCTTCTTCCAGATCGGTAGCCAGGCCGACTAGTCCTTCAAACGTCTTGTCTAGATGGCCGAGAGTCAGGCGACGAATCTGCGGTGCCAACCCTGGGTTATACTTCCGGATCTTCTTCTCCTCAGTATCAACCATGTGCGGGGCAAACCGTGACAGCCTCTCGAACTGTGTGGTATACTCTTGCACCGTCTTGGTTCCTTGCGTCAGATCCATAAATTCCTTCTCTCTTCTGTGCCTCTCCGTAGCCGGAAAGTACTTCTCCAGGAATCTCCCTTTGAACGCCGTCCATGTCATCCCCATAGCAGCGGTGTTTCCGATAGTGGCTATGACCGAGTCCCACCAATCTGCAGCGGCGTCGGTTAGTTGAAAAGTAGCCAATCTCCTTTTGTCCATCTCGTTGCATTGGACAGCTTCAAACATGCGGTCCATCTGTCTTAACCATTGTTCTGCCTTCCAGGGATCCGTGGTACCCGCAAATTGCTCGGGTCTGAGCGCACGGAATCTCTCCAGCAGCTTATCTCCCGTCTGGCGGTCTCGTTGGTTTTCATTCGCATTACTAACCCTCTCGAGACGTCTGATAAAAGCTTCAAATATTCCCGTGGGGTCGGCAGCCTCGGGCGCTCCTTCAATCAGATTTCTGTTCCTCCTTGGTCTTCCAGCCATTCTATGCATGATAGGGGTAGTAGAATGAGAAACATGCATGCAACAGTACTATGACAAAAATTTTCAAAATAGTATATATCACTATATCACATACTCGTATTATCACATAAGCATACAATAAAATATATATTAAGTACATATAACACGTATTCGAACTAGAGCTGTCTAATAGTAAAGAGGTTGTATTCTTATCCTCTAGACTCTGGTTGTGGGCCATACTGACTATTCCGAGATTTGACTCAGGAAATTTGTCAGTGCCTAAGCTATTAATGAGGGCTATGGTATGCTTTAACTCCTTAGAAACTCGGCTACTATCTTTCTGTAGGGGTATCATAAGTTATGGTTATCTCGACTAATCCTAAAATGGATATGTCTGAAGGTATATGGAAATTGCTATTATTTTTGTCGATGTGACAAGACAAACGGGTAATCATTTCTATGATAAAACCAACTTAGAATTTTAGTTTCTGAACTAAGGGTAATCCGAACTAAACTAACACTAGAACTTGGTTGTATAGCTTAGTAAAACTTTAGGGTAACCTATGTCACTAATCTATGGCGTGAATAACTGAGCCTGGTCAATCTAGAAAACCTATGGCTCTGATACCACCAAATCCTGTCACGCCCCGACGTAGCATAAATATGGAAAGCGTTTAATTTCCTTTATGGACCCGTAGGTCGCGACAGTTTGAAGGATCGATTCCGTCCCAAAACGTCGAACAACATAAAACCATTAATCAGAGTAGGGCAACCTGGGCTTATAAAAATTAAATCTCTAACTTATTACATCCTATAGTACAGGGTTTACTAAGGCACAGACCGCCTTGAAAATAAAACAATAACTTACAGTCTATTACAGTCATCCTCAAAACCAAATCAACACATAATCATAAAGCATATAAAAGTAACATCTCTTCTCAGCAACAGATCTTAATTTGCATAATCATAAGGTTCTTCTTGGTTATTACCTGCAAAGCCTGGACACGAATGTCCAGGACGCATCAACGCCGTCAGCTTCAAGAAGCTGGTGAGTATTAAAAACATAGCTTTGAATGTAAAAACATGCCCATTTACCTTTTTCCCATTTCCATTTAAATACCACAAGTTTATATTTATGATAAAGAGCTTGTTAGAAAACAACCACAACAATAATTAAAAGATAAATTCACACATATGTGACCGTGTATGAGAACAATGCACCATCTCATCTAACCGACTCTTTTCTCTCGACAAAAACCCAACAACCCTCTATCCTACTCCTGGTATCTTTGAAATACTAAGATAGCCACACTTTAGCAACGGGGCGCCAGGGAGTGTCCAGTTTGCCTCACACTTTGGTCCGGGGTACCAGGGAGTGTCCAATGCCTCACACTTTGAATACCCTAACCGCCATGCAAATACCGGGGCAACCCCCACACAGGTATCCAGACTCGAGTCATTCAGGGAGTGTCTATAGGCCACACTTTAGCACTTCCATGGGTGCCAGTGAGTGTCCAAGTTCGGCTTCACACACTTTAACGCTTCCATGGGCGTCAGGGAGTGTCCATTTTTGCCACCTTCGCATTTCAAAGACACCCTCATCCTCTTTTTCAACTCCAACCACAATCACATCCACAACCACAACCATAACCACAGCCACAATTACAACCACAACCACAACCACAACCACAACTCAAACTCATACTCTTTCCACACAATCATTACTCTTTTCCACACTATCATTACTCTTTTACACACTACCAACACTCACCATGCATGTACAACTGACTCCACATGAATGTCATCAAACTTTAAACATAAAGGAATTCACAGAATTAAAGAAACAATACGCGTACGGGGATTGAAAATTCGTAATTCATTGCCTTAATCATTTTAAACATAACTAATAGCATTCTAAAAACTGCTACTGAAATCCTCGTTTTCTGTCCAAACGGTGCAGAATCTGAGAAAATTGCATTAGACGAAAAGTGTGCAGAATCGAGTTTTGCTTGGGAAAACGCGGGCAGAACCTTAAATTTCATTCGTTTTCCTAACAAAAATCTGAAAACAAAATTCTGCTACTGTTAAAATTAAAAGAGAAAATATTAGATTGAATTTCTAATATACTTTTTCTGCTACTGTAATCCTCATTTTCTGCCCAAACGGTGCAAAATCTGAGAAAATTGCATTAGACGAAAAGTGTGCAGAATCGAGTTTTACTTGGGACAGCGCGGGCAGAACCTTAAATTTCATTCGTTTTCCTAACAAAAATCTAAAAACAAAATTCTGCTACTGTTAAAATTAACTACCTAAATCAGTAAATAAGGAATGAGTTACATTTGGAGTGAGTTAGTAATACTCACTGTGATATAGATTTGAAGAAATTGTTGAGAAAGAAATATAATTACGAAATTCCCGAATTCCAAGCTTTGACTATGGAGGATTGAACTCTTCTCTCTCTCTACCCAACTGAAGAATTCTCTGCACTCTCTAAACTCTCTGTGAATTTCTGAATTGTGCTATGATGGAAGTGCAGAGTGTGTAGTGTGGTTGGGTGTATATATAATCAAATACCCACTAAGAAAACATTGGCCTAACTCCCCACTCATGAACCACTATCCTCCATTAAATACAATGAGTGTGCAGAAATGATGTGTATGCACTGTCCTTTATTCTCCACTGATGAAAGTAAGAGGTAGGTGGAGATGAGGTGGGTCAATGTGTGTTTGGGTAATCTAGCTTATGGCATAAGGACAATACACATACAACAACATTTGCCAAACAAGACCTAAGGAAAAGCATCAGCATAATAATTTGGGTATAAATATATTTGTTCAATCATTTACTTCCAAAATTCTGTGGAAGTTTAACACTGCGCGGACAGTTTTAAACTTACACTGGTATTTTCGTGATACGGTGTTTATCACAAAAATACAAAGAATTCATTTTAACGTTAGAAATAGTTTTCTGATTTCATAAAAATACAGTTTGAGTTTAAAAGAAATAATTCCACCGTTTTGAAATACAGTTTTGAATTTTAACACAGGTATTGCAAGTTTTATGAAAATTGCATTTTGACCCCAAAAGTAATTTCAATTATTCAAGAATTAAACTTTTCACATAAGAATCGAAATTAACATATAAACAGACAATATATATTAAATTTTGAATATAATAATGCCAATGATAATGAAAATTTTAAATATGATAATGCATGAAAATGCAGGTTATTACATTTGCGATCTGATCGAGCGAGCAGAGAATTAGAGAAGATGATGTCGGGTGAGAAGAAGAATGATTCATCAGCGACGATTAATGTTGAGTCGTCGTCGTCGTCGTCGTCGTCGCGGCGGTCAATGAAGATAAGATTGATGAGCACAAAACGCAAGCTTTACGAAGTCAGAGACGACGTGTCAATGGAGTGCTTTACGAGAATCAAGGATGTCCTCCTAAACGACGACAACAGCAAAAGAAAATTAGATGTTTCTAATAATATTACCGGAGGAGTAGGAGAGAAGCAGCAGCGTGTGATCCTCATCCCCGTTCCAAATTTAAAACAGGAAAGGCTTAAGCTTGTGAGAGACGAGGGAGGAGGTTTTATTATTCCGATCCCAATTGAGAACGGCATTATATTCGAGAAGGTCATCGAGTACTGTACCAATCACGTCGATGATAAGAAGAAGAAGTTAGACGACACTTCTTCTTCTTATTGGGAAGCAACACTCATGGACTCGGATAAAGAAACATTGGCTCATATGATATTGGTGGCTCATATGCTCGGCATTCATAAACTCGTAAAACTGATTGCCGGAACTTTAGTAGAAAAGTATATCATAGGCAAGAACCGTGATGAGATTCTACAAGTTTTTCCTGTTTTCGAGCATTTCATTCCTGAACCTGATCCCTACGATGCTCTTTGTCACGATGCGTTTATCAAATTACTTAACAACACATGATAGCTCTCCCTCTCCCTCTCCCTCTCCCTCTCCCTCTCCCTCTCCCTCGTCGGTTTTTTTTTTTTTAGCAGTTACTAGTATTTACTTAGTACGTAGTTCCTCTCTCAGCCGACTTTTTTTGCTTGTACTAGCTAGTTTCCATTTGAGATTTGCTTTTATTAATGGAGTTTCACGGTTCATCAAAAAAAGTAGTAGTAGTAGTAGGTAAATAATCAAGGATCGATGAGAATGTTGGAAAAGTCTTTAAGTTTTTCAATTTTTTATTTTTTTGTTTAATTGAATTTCGGTTGCAGTTTTATCACCATCTTAATTGTAAGTCACCTAGACGTGTATGCAATGCATTATATCATTATACTAGATATTACCCGTGCCCGAGGGCACTATCGAAAAAAAAAAAAAAGTTGTGGGGCAGATGTCTGACAGTGGTGGTAACCTCAACTAAGTGGAGATTATGGGAATAAAAAAGAAGTTGATTTGATTAGTTGTGGGGGCAGATGTTTTTGCATGTGGCAATGGTCGTAAGTTTTTCCATGTGATACAACTGGTTAACGATTTGAGTTCCAAATTCAGTACTCTTACATTGTTTACCAATTGGAATATCTTATCTTTATGTAAAAATAGACCAAAAGAAGAAGAGAGTTAAAATTAGGAAAAATCAAAGTACGCAATTTGTTTTCTTTTTCACATGCATCTTTGTGGGTTATACTAAAACCCTATGGTTGAGGAAGAGTAGAAAAAATGTTAAAATAAGAAATAGATTGAGTATTAAATAAAAATATCAAAATCAGTAACAAAATGGTATTTCAAAATCCCAAGTGCAAAAATATATTGTTGCTACTTCATTTCAACGCCACTCTCCCAAAGATCAACCATGACCATGGCAATTAGCACAGATTAATGCTTGCAATTATCCCCTTAAATTTGCATCATCACCACTGCCTCTACTACATTATTTCTAGTTCCTAATACACCTAGTTCAAATATACTTTAAAACTTCTTATACATTGATATACCCAAAACTAACATGTCAAGGTCCAAAATGTCATGCCAACTACAGATTCTAAAAACACCAACTGACTCGGAAAATCGTTAATTATACATATACAATGCACATCCATAAGCTAAGTTGAGCAACCCAACAATCCGCAAAGGCCATCCCAAATGCAGCGACTAAATCTACACTAATATAGAAAGAGAAAGTGAGGGGTACCAAACGAATTTTTACGAACATCAATAATTACATTATAACCATTATAGTTTTCTAATCAAAATTATTTCACAAGGGTATTAAAATATAATCTCAAAAGGGTTTTTTAAAAATAACTTCCTTCAACCACCCACTTGTACTCACAAAGTGCGTGACACTCCTCTAGTAAAATAGTAAACAATCTCATGAAAAAGGAATTTTCAAGAATAAAAAACTAAAAAGATCTACATTCCGCATAATATCCTAAAGCAAGAATAATTTGTACTAATTAGTAAAACGACTCCAAATTAACACAAAACAGTGTGAAGATATAAGATAAAATCTTTATAAAACGTCAAAAAAGCATTTTCAATGCTACCCAAAATTCTCTTTTGGCAAGAGACAAATTGCAGCATTAGATGAGACCTTCTCTCAAGCTTGTGCACTTCAATTTCCAATAGACTTAAAAAAAAAAAAAAAAAAAAATACTCCCTCCGTCCCATAATAAGTGTCCACTTACTTTTTGCACAATGTTTAAGAAAGTTGTATTATATTAATTTATTTGGTTCATTAAAGAGTCTCTTTCCAATTTTACCCTTAAATGTGATGGGTGTTTGACTTTTTGCTTGTTTTGGGACCACAAATAAATGCTTCTTTGTCTTTATTATAAGGGTAGTTTTGGAAAGTAAGTAAAAGATATATGCCAATTTAGGAAAGTGGAAACTTATTGTGGGACATCCAAAAAAGGAAATGTGGACACTTATTATGGGACGGAGGGAGTAGCTTGCATTAAAAAATGATCATATTTGCCAAGTTTGTAGCTTTATCTAGCAGATATTTCGAAAGCCCAAATGAATCTACACATTTTCATCTCTTTAATAAGCATGAGGTTTTGAGGTTCCATTAAATAAAACATATGGTTAGTCATTATTAAACAAAGTTATGGAATAGACCAATTTATACCTAACTCTTAAACAAAGTTTAAAATAAAAATGAACTTACATTGAGGAAGCCATATATATATACACGTGAAATAGAGCTTATATAAGAAATGTTAAACAAAGTTTAATACCTTGTATATATATATATACAGTCAGGCTCTAAAGAGGGCGCCCTCTCTTTAATAAAGAGAGGACTTCTGTTTTAGCCGTCGGATTGTGTTTTCATTAATGGCAGTTTTGTCATTTCACAGTTTTTCAACACAATCTGACGGTCAAAACAAAAGTCCTCCCTTTAATAAAGAGAGGTGGCCCTCTTTAGAGAATCTTTGTATATATATATATATATAAGAAATGTGGCATCATAGAAGTGTTGACTGAAATATTAGATTTTTTTTGAAAGAGCAAGTATAGGGAGAGAAAATGTGGCAGTTGCTAATTGTTTTTTATGTTGTTGACTATCAATACAATTTTGGAATGGGTGCTACATCAAAAGGAAAGAAAACGATTTAAGGAAGATAACAATATGGGATAATCTTGGAAAGGAAATCAAATTTCCTCAAGACTAATGTTATACAAAGACATTAAAATAAAATTAAAAATGATATAATTAGGAGAGATTTTAGGAATACAACAAAATAGGAGAGAGATTTTACCAATTAGAAAACTTCAAAAACAAAAAATCGGGAAAAAAAAAACCCAAATAACAGTTCCAAATCAAGTCGATTAAAAAATAGTGATCAACACTTAAGTTTGAAAACTAATATGATCAACACTTGAGAAAAACAGTAACAATTCAAGACTTTTGTTGATCAATTAAGTTATCAAAGTTCAACAAAAAAATTACGGTAAAAAAAATCCAAATAACAGTTCCAAAAAAATGTTCCTATTTTTTGATGTAGAAAAAAAAAATTCCAAATCGATAGATCTGAACAATTTGAAATCAAACAGTTCCATCTCAATGTTTTTTTCTCGAATAGATCAAACCAAATAACCAGATTAAAGGCAGGAATGTCAAAAGTGATCAACATTGATGTTAGAAACATAACACTGATATTAGGAACCACCTTTCAACTGAAATAGTAAATTGAAGCATTGCAACTCAAATGTCAAAAGAAGTACAAAAAAAACTCATCAGGAAACCTAACGATTTGATTTGAGAAGGAAAATGTTAAAATTTTTCAAACCCAGATAAGAATAGATAATGGTTTGGTGAAAAGGATACCAAATAATGATGATATTTCAGCTCGATGCATGAACTCGGGGCAGTGACCGGATTATCTGGCAAAGCAGCAGCGGCATGTGGTGGGTTTGAAAGAAAGAGAAGGGGGGGCGGGGTGCAGATCGGGGTAGGTTTGTTACCGGCGGCGAAGTGGTGCAGATGGGTGGTGGGGCATAGAGAGAGAGAGGTGTGGGTTTTGATCTATTACCACACCGGATTTTTGGTGGGTTTGACATATTAGATCTGTTCGCAGGAGAGAGAGAGAGAGAGAGAGAGAGAGAGAGAGAGAGAGAGGAGTGGGGGATTTTACCTTTTTTTTAAATACCCTAGCCAAGTCATCCATCCTAATCAGCAAAAGTTGTCTATGTCATATCCTAGTCACTTATCCTAGTAGGACAAAGTTCTAATTTATAGTATAGATATATATATATATATATATGTGTGTGTGTTTCCAAAGTAACATTTTTTTTAGTACATGTGATATTCTAACCCAATCGTAGTTTAGCCCGCCCCCCCCCCCCCCCCCCAAAAAAAAAAAAAAACCCAAATGTAGTGTAGTCCATCCCAAAATTGAGAATTTTTTAGTACATACGAAATTTTTGCCAAAAATATAGTCTAGCACACCCAAATTAAGTATTCCAAACTCAATTTGACACCATACCTAAATAGACACCAAAATGTATAAATATTAACCCACCAGATAACATTGTTGTTAAATAAATCCAATTTAACACCATACCTTATTATGATCAAATATGAATAAATAGACCCTAACTTTGGAACCCTCATATAACTATTTATATGTGTTAGGATATTGTGGATTCAAGTCTTTTTGTTGAGCTTTTACATTTTCAGTATTGAATATCTTGGGAGTCGTTAGTCTCAGACATACGACCAAGCAGTCACCTTGAACTATTTCATTCTTCCTCCAATGTTATGAGATGATCTGTTAGTGGTTTGAAGTGTTCAATTCTTTTAGGGCAAATTACACTTTAGTCCATTAAACTATGACCTGTTTTCAGTTAGGTCCATAAACTTTTTTTTTTTGCAATTGGATCCGTGAACTTCAAAAATTCATTCAATCAGACCCAAATTCTGACACTGTTAGCTTAAACTATTAGAAATTGTCACGTACGTTGCGCGTGAAGCTTACCTGTCACATGTTAGGATAAGACAAACACGGGAGATTGTGAATAGTGCTAAAAATCGCATTCAATCATATTTGAAATCGCGTTCAATGAAATTCGAAAACACGTTCGACTAAATCCAAAATTGCATTCAATTATACCCAAAATCACATCATTTTTTAGCCATTCACAGTCCTCCGTGTTTGTCTTAACCTAACATGTGATAGGTAAGCATTACGCGCAACGTACGTGACAATTTCTAATAATTTATGCTAACAGTGTCAGAATTTGGGTCTGATTGAATGATTTTTTGAAGTTCAAGGACCCAATTGCAAAAAAAAAAAGTTTATGGACCCAACTGAAAACAGGTGTATAGTTTAATGGACTAAAGTGTAATTTGGCCATTCTTTTAATATGACCAAGTTGGTTGGCTTAGTAGTGAAGTTTATGCACTTGTATTTTGAGATCAATGTCACCTTGGAGTTTGGTTCATGAAATTTCAAATAAGGTTATTCTATATAGTTGAAAAGTTTATGCACTTGTATTTTGAGATCAATGTCACCTTGGAGTTTGGTCCATGGAATTTCAAATAAGGTTATTCTATATAATTGATTTAACAAGTAGATTACAGTTTATTGTTATGAATATGCTTTAATAGTGGATGATTGGATGTCCATCAAATTGATAGTGGAGTTGATGTCATTGATGATGTTTTGATAATTGATTTCCCTATAAATTGAACTCATCGGAAGAAGAAAGATGAGGAGAAGACTTAGAGATCCATAGAGTGAGAAAGAAAGAAAAGAAAAGAAGAAGGAAAGAAAGAGAGAAAAGAGAGTTACAAATATCACTTGTGTAATTAGTGCTTGGGTTGTAAAGGTTCAATCAATAATCAAAGGTGATCCCCCTCCGCAGTGGACGTAGGCAAATTGCCGAACCACCTGAAAATATTGGTGTCATTAATTGCTTATTTGCATGCATGTTTATTATTAGTTTTATAACACGTTATCAGCACGAGCCTATACCAACTGGGCTCCTCATATCAAATGGTATAGATATTAATATAGATAATATATATCTGTTTAGTTTTCTTTATATATATATATATATATGTGTGTGCACCCTTGAAGAGGTTATAATTTAAACTCCTCTTGATCAAAGGAATTTATTACAAACTTCCTGAATAAGTAATTAGACAGTCCTCTTGAAGAGGCAATATTTTAAATGCTCCCGAAGAGTTAAAAAAAAAAAAAAAAAAAAAAAAAAAAAAAAAAAAAATTGAACCTCTTGAAGAGGTAATAGATAAAACTTCTGCAGAAGTACTTATTATACTCCTGAAGAGATACAGATATATCTATTTTTACTTGTAGATGCATATACTCTTGAAGAGTTAGTCTCTTAAAGAGATTATGGAGAATCAAACTAATTATCCTCCCGAAGAGGAAATTCTTATATTGTAGTATTGCATTATTTACTTGACATTAACATGTTTATTTACATGCATATGCATTTACTAGATTCTAAATATTATTATTTTTATATATAAAGTGTTCTACAATATGTCAAATCTTGCCAAACTTGATATTGTGGCTTTGGACATTTCTGGGAACAATTATCTGTTGTGGGCTCACCAGGCTGAAATCCGACTAAAATCAAAGAAACTTTGGAAAATTGTTGTAGAAGAAAATAATGGATTAGTACAAGATCAAGATAAGTTAGAGGAAGATCAATCCACGGCAATGATTTTCTTTCTCCACCATATCCATGAAGGTTTACAAAATGAGTATCTTACGGTCAAGGATCCTTTTATCCTTTGGACTAATTTAAAAGAAAGATTTGAACACATACGATTGATCATTTTGCCAAAAGCTAAATATGATTGGATCCACCTGCGATTCCAGGACTACAAATCAGTTAGAGACTATAACTCTGCTTTATTTCAAATTAGTTCTCAACTGATGTTGTGTGGGGAAACTATCATTGATCTTCAAATGATAGAAAAAACATTGTCAACATTTCATGCCTCAAGTGTGCTCCTGCAGCAGCAATATCGAGCACAAGGATTCACAAAGTACTCCGCATTAATTTCATGTCTTCTTGTTGCGGAACAAAATAATGAATTGTTGATGAAAAATCATAATATGCGCCCCACTGGCTCGACACCATTGCCCGAAGCAAATGGAACCGTATTCCCTGAAGTGAATACAACTCCACACAATAAACATAGGCATGGACGTGGGGGAAATCATGGATATGGTCGTGGTCGTGGAAATAATCATAGTCGTAATCATGGTAGTGGTCAGAATCGTGGCCGTAACCAAGGAAAGAATAACCATTGGCATCGTGAGGGTTATCATCCATACAAGAACAACACACCTTACCACCCGAAGTGGAACAAAAATGCTAAAGGCAAAGGTGTACAAAGAGCTGTCAAGAAAGACGAAGATGGTTGCTACAGATGTGGCATGCAAGGGCATTGGTCACGTAAATGTCATATACCAAAACACTTAGTAGATCTCTATCAAGCATCACTAAAAGGATTGTACGATGAAAGAAGGAGATATATGTCTGGTTGATAGTGCAACTACACACACCATTCTTCAAGACCAGAGATATTTCTGGAACTTGAAATTAGCAGAAGCTAATGTGAGCACAATATCTGGTACTACCAGTCTCATTGAAGGCTCTGGAAAAGCAAGCATTATTTTATCAAAAGGAACAACGATTCATTTAGAAAATGCTCTATACTCTAGCAAATCCCGAAGAAATTTGCTCAGTTTCAAAGATATCCGCCGAAATGGATTCCACGTTGAAACCATTAACGAGGGTAATATTGAGTACCTTTGCATCACTAAAGTCGTTTCAAACAAAAAACATATTTTGGAAAAACTTCATGCACACTCCTCTGGATTGTATCAGACAACGATAAGTGCTATTGAATCACATGTTGTGGTGAACCAAAAGTTTTCTGACCCAAAAGTGTTTGGACTTTGGCATGATCGTCTTGGTCATCCTGGAGCTATTATGATGCGTAGGATCATTGAAACCTCAAATGGACATCCTTTAAGAAATCAGAAAATCCTTTTACCTCGTGATAATCCTTGTACTGCTTGTTCACAAGGAAAATTGATTGTGAGACCATCTCCAACAAAAGTGAAAATTGAATCCCCAGTATTTTTGGAACGTATCCAAGGGGATATTTGTGGACCTATTCATCCACCGTCTGGACCATTTTTCTACTTTATGGTCTTACTAGATGCTTCAACTAGATGGTCGCATGTTTGTTTACTCTCATCTCGTAATGCTGCATTTGCCAGACTTCTTGCTCAGATAATTCGATTACGAGCACAATTTTCTGATTTTCCTATCAAAACTATACGTCTTGATAATGCTGGGGAATTCACATCCAAGGCATTTGATGACTATTGCATGTCAATAGGAATTCATGTTGAACATCCCGTTGCTCACGTGCATACACAGAATGGTTTAGCTGAGTCGTTTATCAAACGTCTCAAGTTGGTTGCTAGACCCTTACTTTTGAGAACAAAGCTGCCTGCATCTGCTTGGGGTCATGCCATATTATATGCTGCATCATTAATTCGGATTAGACCAACTTCTTATCATGAATACTCCCCTTTACAACTTGTATTTGGACAACCACCTAATGTTTCCCATCTACGAGTTTTTGGTTGTGCTGTGCAAGTTCCTATTGCACCCCCACAACGCACAAAAATGGGTCCTCAGAGACGCCTTGGAGTTTATGTTGGTTTTGATTCACCATCTATAATAAGATATCTTGAACCCCTAACTGGTGATCTTTTTACTGCACGGTTTGCAGACTGTCATTTTGATGAGACCGTATTCCCACCATTAGGGGGAGAAAAGCTGAAACCTGAAGCTCAGCATGAAATTTCTTGGAATACATTGGCAATGTCTCATCTTGATCCTCGCACCAATCAATGTGAACTTGAAGTTCAAAGGATCATTCATTTGCAAAAGGTTGCAAATCAATTGCCTGATGCATTCACTAATGCAAAGAAAGTGATAAAATCACATATACCGGCTGTAAACACTCCAGCAAGAATTGAAGTCCCAAGAGGACAATCTGGTAGTGCAGCGGTAGATGAGTCTACGGCACGATTGAAACGTGGTAGACCTAGTGGTGCAAAGGATAAGGTTCCTCGGAAGAGGAAAATAAAAGGACATATTAACAAAGTGGAAACTCATACAGAGATCTCAAAGAGCGCTATAGAAATACTTGATAAATCCAACGTTGGTCAACAGGGTTCCCCTGGAGAGGAACAAGTAGCCCATGAAGAGGCACAAGTATTTGAGAATAAAGAGATCTCGATAAACTATATGTCCACTGGAAATATGTGGGATCGTAATGGCACGGTCATTGATCACATATTTGCCTTTACAGTAGCACTAGACATCACCCAAAGTGATGAGGATCCTGAACCACAAAATGTGGAAGAATGTCGACATAGAATTGATTGGCCAAAGTGGGAAGAGGCCATACAAACTGAGTTAAACTCATTAGAAAAACGGGAAGTGTTTGGGCCTGTAGTCCCTACACCTGAAGATGTAAGTCCCGTTGGGTACAAATGGGTATTTGTACGGAAACGTAATGAGCAAAATGAGATTGTGCGATACAAGGCCCGACTTGTAGCACAAGGTTTCTCACAAAGACCTGGCATCGATTACGATGAAACATATTCCCCGGTAATGGATGCAATTACGTTTCGATTTTTGATAAGCCTATCAATGTCTGAAGGACTTGATATGCGCTTAATGGATGTGGTTACAGCATATTTATATGGATCACTAGATAGTGACATACATATGAAGATCCCTAAAGGATTCAACATGCCCGAAGCATGTAAGTCAAAACCACGAGATATGTACTCTATTAAATTGCAAAGATCTCTATATGGATTAAAGCAATCCGGACGCATGTGGTACAATCGCTTGAGCGAATATTTATTGAAAGAAGGATATATAAATAATGCTATATGTCCATGCGTTTTCATCAAGAGATCAGAATCCGGTTTTGCAATCATTGCAGTATATGTTGATGATCTTAATCTTGTTGGCACTTCCGATGAGCTCACAAAAACTGCTGATTATTTGAAAAGGGAATTTGAGATGAAAGATCTTGGAAAGACAAAATTTTGTCTTGGATTACAACTCAAGCATTTCCCCGAAGGAATTCTCTTACATCAATCCTCATATACAAAGAAAATTTTGAAACGTTTCTATATGGATAATGCTCATCCATTGAGTACTCCTATGGTAGTCCGGTCACTTGATGTAAAGAAGGATCCCTATCGTCCTCGTGATGATAATGAAGAGTTACTTGGTCCTGAAGTACCATATCTGAGCGCTATTGGTGCTCTTATGTATTTGGCAAATTGTACCCGACCAGATATCGCTTTTTCTGTCAATCTGCTTGCAAGATTTAGCTCAGCACCAACTCGAAGACATTGGAATGGTATCAAGCACATTTTTCGCTATCTTCGTGGTACAATTGATTTGGGATTATTTTATTCAAAAGGATCCAAATCACCATTAGTTGGATATGCCGATGCTGGTTATCTCTCTGATCCACACAAGGCTCGATCTCAAACAGGCTATGTATTTACTTGTGGCAATACTGCCATCTCATGGCGATCTGTGAAGCAAACATTGACAGCCACTTCTTCAAATCATTCTGAAATCATTGCACTGCATGAGGCCAGTCGTGAATGCATTTGGTTGAGATCAATGATCCAACATATTCAGGAATCTTGTGCCTTATCTTCAATCAAAGATAAACCGACAACGTTATATGAAGATAATGCTGCATGCATTGCACAAATCAGAGGGGGATTCATCAAAGGAGACAGAACCAAGCACATCTCACCAAAATTCTTCTATACACATGAACTCCAAAAGAAAGGTGAAATCAATGTTCAACAAATACGTTCTATTGATAATCTCGCAGATTTATTCACAAAAGCACTACCAACTGCAACATTCAAGAAGCTAGTACACAACATTGGAATGCGCAAACTTAAAGAAGTTTCATGTAGCAATTACTCATGTGACAATGAGGGGGAGAAAGCGACTACTTCATATTATCAGTGAATGGACATCCAAGGGGGAGTGTTATGAATATGCTTTAATAGTGGATGATTGGATGTCCATCAAATTGATAGTGGAGTTGATGTCATTGATGATGTTTTGATAATTGATTTCCCTATAAATTGAACTCATCGGAAGAAGAAAGATGAGGAGAAGACTTAGAGATCCATAGAGTGAGAAAGAAAGAAAAGAAAAGAAGAAGGAAAGAAAGAGAGAAAAGAGAGTTACAAATATCACTTGTGTAATTAGTGCTTGGGTTGTAAAGGTTCAATCAATAATCAAAGGTGATCCCCCTCCGCAGTGGACGTAGGCAAATTGCCGAACCACCTGAAAATATTGGTGTCATTAATTGCTTATTTGCATGCATGTTTATTATTAGTTTTATAACATTTATGAACTTATAAGAGCATCTTTAATCCAAGTCCTTCATTTTTGGTGTCTCCTTCATTTTTGAAAGAGATGGCCCCACTCTTTCCAAAAATGAACTCCCAACTATCCTTCCTTCATTTTACTATTTAATTCTTCAAATCACTATTCTTTTTTTCAACAAATCTTAAAATCTATTCATTTCTTCACAACTTTATACATTATTTGATTTTCTTATAAGTTCTTATTCAAACTTAATTAGTTAATTTTTTTAATGTAAAATTAAAAATTTTATTTTTTGACAAATAAAAAACTAAAATATTGATCAACTCCATGATAATAAAACAAATTCCACTAAAATTTAAGCGACATTACAAATACAAATGTAACAAACATACTTAAAAAGTTAATTAATTACGTATTTCTTTATGTAATTATTAAAATTATTGTGTAGGATATAATTTTTTAAAAATGCACAAGCTATAAATTTTAGTTATTAATTATTAATGTGTATATATATATATAAGAAGTAGGACATAAGTGGAATTTTATGGGAAGAATTTGGGACATAAGTGGAATTTATTGGAATGAATAGTATTTTGACGGAGGTTCCTTCAAAATATTTTGGGTCTTCATATATGAAGACCAACTATTCATGGCTTCAAAAATTTTCTTCATTTTAGTAGCATCTTAAGAAGATGGGTTGGAGTAGAGAAAATGGAATTTGTCTTCAAAATTTGAAGATTTAAAGACTTGGGTTAGAGATGCTCTAAGTTGAGATCGGTGTTATTTGATCTCTATAGTTTCAATTTAGGGTCGGTACAGATTTTTCTTTTCCACGTACTCAAACCTTTAACTTCTATTGTTTGATTTCTCCTTTCACTGATGCTCTACTTACGTTGACAGTAACCACACCCACCATTAAATTTTCTCTCTTTAATAATTTACGCCATTTTTTTTATTTATTATTGTTGTACTTAATTTGCTGCTTGTACTGAGAATTATTGTTATTCTGGGAATTTATACAGAGAGACATTTCCAAAATGGTACGAAGTAACAAACAACCAAAGAGCAACATGAGAAGGTGCATTTTGTAACAATTCTAGAAATCTCAATTGGAACTCTAATATCATAGTACCAAAAACTCTCATTTTTCTTATAATCTATTTGAAGGAGGGAAAGAGATGGGAAGAACTTTCCTTTTAAAGAGAAGGGGATGGAAGAAAAATAGTTGTTGAATTAAAATTTCATTCATAAAATACAAATTCACATAAAAGAAGATAAATCTTGACTAGACGGCTGGTAGTAGACTGCAAGGTGGGACTGAGCGTTTAGTGGTTGTTGACGAGGGTCGTGGTGGACCACGAGTTGGTACTGAGCATTCAATTGGTGGCTCATACGGAGGCAAAAACGCACTCAAGATGAACATCGAACCCACAAGCCTTACACCCATAGCGCCAAGAAGTGCACATATCTCGACAAACTGCACAACGGCCATATGGTGATCTTTGAAGCCTGAGCCTCAGTAGATGTCGGTGCAACCCGTGGCTCAGGCTTTCAGCCAGGTGAGTACAGATTGGAAGCACGTCAAAATCACAATCCTAGCAGATATAAAACAGGCTTCCAACATAGTCACCACACATCACATAAATGGTAACTCGAGTCTCGCGCGCCCTTGGCGTGCCTTGCAGAGAGGCAACCGGAGTGGGTGTGGGTGCATAAAGAAGTAGAGGCTTCTTGGCCATGGGCTGGAGTACCCGTGAAGATCAAAATCGCAATCCTCATGTCAGCGGTACCTAGAGCCCTCTCTCTCTCTCTCTCTCTGAAAGAGGCTACCATTCACAGTTCACTTGATCTACAAGACTACAACCATGGTTACATATATACAAATATTTGTATATGGGGATCAATCAGATTCTGTAGACCGAACTGAACCGATCTTAAACCGATCGGTTTGATTGAAAATTGGACAGAGCCGAACCGTTTTCACCCCTACAATGTATATAAGGCACAGTGGCTGTCTTTTCCCATAGGTAATGCGGCAAAGACTTTCAAAAACTTCTATTTTGGTTGACTTCGCTTACTTCAACACCGCTATGTGCGTGTAACTAATATGAATAGCAGGGCAAGAAACAAAACACGCCTACAACTAAAATATGACTGGTGGATTTAGTATATTCCCCAGAAAATAGAAAATATGAATAAATATCAAGGCAAGACACAAATTTCTATTCTAATTGGGTTATTAGCTAAACACAAACCAGCAGAGAGGGAGGAATGCTGAAATGTATCTAAACAGTGTGAACATAATGCGTTGGACAAATTTCATAGAATAATGATGTGATTTCCAAATTTGAATCCGAAATTTGATTCCCAAATGGCTTAATAGTTATACCAGAGGTTCATGACAGTAATTGGTGGTATCAGATGTCATTACATGTTATGCAAGTGAGAAAAGATCTGGGAACCGAATTGGAGATTCAAATTGGGAAAGCATAACATTACTCAATCTCATTGCATATTTTTACAAATTTGTGGTATCTAAAGTGGTACCACATGATGTGGCAGTGATCGTGATAGCACAAAAACTGCATGTGGTACCACTCCCACAGCATTTGGGATATCCCAAATTTGAGAACTATAGCACTACTCTTTTATCATTTCAGACATAAAACCCACAGTTCCTGTTGTGTCACTGGGTGGTTTCTCTTGCAATGCAATATTATATCAAAAATGCTAGACACACAATGAATTGTACAACCAATTGCACAAACGTGCAACACAAGGTTGGACCTTGTGCTGAAAAGCCTGCACACTCAAGTGGTTGTACAATTCATTGTGTGCCTAGCATTACTTATATTATATAACACCTACATGTTAAGTTCCATCTCTTCCAGAAATTCTCAGGTACTCGCACCAGTCAGCTAGAGGAACCATACACTGTATCTATAGGTATTTGAAAAATGAAGTAAAAAAACAAACTAACCATCACTGATAGCTGTAAATTTAAAACAAAAAAAAAAACACATATTTGTAAACCCGTTTACTCATTTTAGCAACCACTAAGACTGGCACGGAATACACATTTTTTGAAGGTTTATTATACACAAGGAATGCTTAAAGAAATTCTTCAGCTAACCGCATTTGTGAGATTGTCCCCCTTCTTAAAATGATGAACTACAAATAGCACTAGTACGCTTTTTCTTCAACATGAGTTGTTACAGCCAATTTACAACTCGTTAATGATCTGAAAAGATTGGCACCGATCACCTGAGAAATCACAGCCAAACAAAACCATTCCACTGCACCGGCTACCAGACAGTCCCTATTTAGAAAGAGCATACTGTGTTAGCTTCAGAACCAAAGAGGACTTCACTAAACAGAAGGCAAAGACTATCCGTACAAGCGAAATAGAAAACTATAACAGCAAAACATGAACACAACTATTTTGAAATGCTACTAAATACATAAGCGTCCAGAATCAGCTCTGATAAATGTAATAATTTAACACTAAAAATGGAAGTACTACGCAGTAACCACAAAGCCTCGCCACCACCTTCACCAATTTAGTTTAAAATGTACAGAAATAATACAATCCATTACAATCATTAATCTGGTCTATCTACCAAAAATCAGTTACAAGCAGCTGCATCTTGATTCACAGTTTTGGAAATACATGCTACAAGAGGAATTGTAAAATTACGGGTAAATATCACCTACCTCCCTTGAGGTTTGACTGGATCACATCCGCCACCCTTCACGTTTGGGATATCACACTGACCTCCCTTCTCAGATATTTGTAGTACCAGATACCTCCCTTCCGTTGAAGTTCCGTTAGTTTGACTAACAAATTTTTGTTGACCTCATTTAAAAAGTTGTTTAATGCCAAAACTACCCTTCCTTTTAATAAATATCTCAAATACGAATTATTAAAGGACTAAAGTACCCTTCCCATCCCTATGTTCTTTCACTTCCCACTGTTCATCATCTTCTTCTTGTCTTTTTTTTTTTTGAGGAATTTGTTTTTTTCATCTTCTTCTTACTCTTGTTCTTTTCCGAACACACACACACATATATATAGATGTACTGATGTACATGCATATATATCACACGAATTAAGATCAGTACCAATAGACCCCAAATATGAAAAGCAAGCGTAATGATCCGATTTTCTGTTAGTTAAAAACATCTTAAAGAATCCAACAGACCTAATTTTTTTTTATTTAGAGAAGTTAGGGTTTCGAAAATTGCATCCGTGAGTTGCAGTAAGAAAAAGTGAGAAGCATTTGGTAGCATTGCCTCATTGCTTTGATTATTGTGGTGCTCATGTCTTCTTAGCAAATCTTTACAGACCCCCAAAAAAGCTTAATTTAGAATCTAATTTTAATGGGTTTTACTACGGGAATTCTTGTATGAATAGATCAGATGGGAACGAAGCCATTGACCACAACCCTCCGGCCTCCACTACCGGGTTCTCCGTTAGTATGCTGAGAATCACATATTCCGTCCCTACCACCATCCCAAATCAAAACCCCAAATTGTATTCCCATAGTGGGGTTGGATGATGCGGCGAATGAGTGGTGGTGTTGATGGTGAGAGTGATGCGTAAGATTGCCTCGCCGGAGTAATATACATCAACATATACATTGTATCTACACAAATACAATGTCTATATGTATGAACTTATTTCCTTCTTTCTATTTGATGGAGAAATCAAGTCTGAAAAGTTGATTGAAAGTTTGAATCCAAGGATTGTTTTATCTTTGCCATTTTAATTGAATCTAGAGAGAGACAAAATATGTATTTGTATTTTTAAATAATAAAAAAGCTAAAAAATAAAATAAGGGTAAAATGGTAAAATGACTAACGCTGTTAATGTTGGTTACCGATACTATCTGACAAGGAGGTCAGTGTGATATCCCAAACGTGAGGGGTGGCGAGTGGGATCGGGTCAACCCTCAAGGTAGGTGATATTTACCCTAAAATTTCGCATACAAGAATTAAAGCAACAAGCACGTAAACACATTTCTCCCTCCTGTGCTAACCCAACACCCACACACAAACAACCAAAAGAACAGAAAGGCAAAGGCAAAGGCATAAGCAATCATTTACGTAGACGTAGATGCCGTAGACAATCAGAGGAAGTGATAAAAGTGATTAGAAGGGCCATTTGAATGCAACTGAACCCTTCTAAGAAAATGTGGTGGAATGTGCAGTCAAATTTCATGGAGACAACCCAGTGTTTGCCACTAATTTTGGAGACAATGATAGAATTCATTCCGGCAATGATATTAAAAAGGTCATCCACACACCACATAAGGTTTACATGGTAAAATGTTGGTAGCAATTGCCCAAGGAAAGTACCTTCTGAAATCAAATAAAAAAAATTTGAAAAAAAGTGATACGGTGGAATCAAAGGGACCTCTTTTTTATACTAGGTACAAATTGGAAAGTGAAACTTAAATAAAATAAAATAAAAAATCTGTGTAACCAATCTCATGATCCACCACATTAACATTATCAACATCCAAAGTTCTTTTGATTATATTTCTCAATATGGTTTTTCAACCCACATATATCACCAATAATGAAATGCTAAATGAAAGGACTAGTATGCGAAATCCTAATCATTGCTGATAATCCCATATTTGCATGGCTGGGCAATCAGTCCTAGCTTCAGCTAATAATTGGGTAAGAATTTTGAACCGGGGAAATCCCTTCTGAACTTAAATGGAGTTACAATCTCATATATCATGACACCCCATAATAATTGTTCTGTGAACTGTCAAAAAAGTTTTTTAAGTACAAAAGCATTCGCAAATGGAGAAATCAATCAACCAAGGAAGGAAGTAATATCATGTAACCGAAGATGAAAAGCAATGATAACACGAAGACCTAAAACAATCAACCAAGGATGGAAGTAATATCATGTAACCGGAAATGAAAAGCAATGATAACACGAAGAACTAATGACTTAATACACAAATTTTAGCGTAAAATAAAACATAAACATACAGACGTAAGCTTGTGGACAAAGGAGATCTAAATAAGTCAATGGATCAAGTTAAAGTTACTCACTTCCAATTAACTCCTCAAAAGCTACAGATCACTATAATTGCGCCAAACGGCACGAAATTCCTCACGGAATGTGTTCAGGCGTGCTTTCAAGTTAGGTGTTCTAAAGCTTGCATGGAGAATAGTAGCTGAGAGAGAGAGAGAGAGAGAGAGAGAGAGAGAGAGAGAGAGAGAGAGACCAATTTAGCTAGAGAACACAAAATGTCAAAAAAAAAAGAGAGAATAGGAAACGTCATGCAAATGCGAGAGTAATTACCAAGAAGGCCAAAGGCTAATGCCCATAGGACAGACAAGAGGCCAGATGAAACAAACCAAAGGATGAAGCTCACTACAGAAACAGAAAAAGGAGAAAATAATCAGTCAACGATGTCAAAAAGTTGCCAATATTTCTGCCATAAAGTAGAAATAAAAAAAAAATTCCACACCAGAAGAGAATATGAAGACAAACACCCAACGAGGCCGTCCACATATGTAAATCGCTCTCTTAGACGATGGACGCCCACGAATTACAGGCCTGAAAATTTTCAGACAGCGTGTAAGCAGCAATAATAGATTTTTCTTTTGTTGTATGTGTGCGTGTGTAACTAAACACTGTAAGAAACAATGAGGCAGAAACTTACGTTAAAGGTGGCCTCATCTTTGCCGCTAAATGTGGAGAAAACTGCCTAACAGTTCTTGTGACCTTTTCACTGAAAGTACCTGCAAAGCTGTAGCACATATCCTAAGCAAAAATGACGGGAAAATGACAAAATGATAACTGAAAAAAAAAATTGAGCATCACACAAATATGTGAATACAAGTGATTGGATGGTATTGTGAATGACCAACATAAACCTCCAGTTAACTCCCCCAATATACGACAAGGGATTGCAATGATTGCATTAATTGATAGCTATCACAAGTCTGAAGTCACAAGCAAGTAACTGAAAACAAAGCCCTGCAGAAAGATCTGCCTCCATTTTGCAAGGCCACTCTCCTAGAACTTTCTACTCCATTTTTTCCTCTCTAAGAACATGAAGTTTCCATATAACTAGGGTTGGCAATTGTAACCCAAATCCGCAAACCCGCCCAAATCCGCCCGCTGTGAATGGTTGCGGGTTGGCTAATTTTGATGCACGGGTCAGAACGGGTCAGCGATCATGAATTTATTTTCCAAGTGGGTTGGAAGCGGGTAGAACGCGGGTGTCATCGGATTGTGTGAAGGTGAAATTGCAACTGCCGACCCAATTTCCATCTCTCTCTCTCTCTCTAGACTGTGTAGGTTTTCAGAAATTGCATCTCTTCATTTAATTTAATGCTGTCCGAGTGTTTTTGTGTTTGTGTGTGTGTGTGTGTGTGAGAGAGACTGTGTAGGTTTTCAGAAATTGCATCTCTTCATTTAATTTAATGTTGTCCGAGTGTTTTTGTGTTTGTGTGTGTGTGTGTGTGTGTGTGTGTGTGTGTGTGTGTGAGAGAGAGAGAGAGAGAGAGAGAGAGAGAGAGAGAAAATACATTATGAATTAGGTTCATACTTAACAATCTCTCTCTTTAGAAAAGATGAAAACTTCATTGAGGAAAGGACACAAGAGACCGTCATTTTCAACAACCACTGGCTCAATTGGATGAGCTCGCGTGGGATACCCAATTTGGTTGCTAGGAAAATGTTCGAGAAAAAGGAAAATAAAATGGAAAAAGCTTGAATTTACTATCTTTTGCTGTCTCCCTGACAATTGCAACTACTAAAAATTAGGTGATTTTGTGTTTTGTCCAGTTAACAAGAATTGAAGTGGTTGCCAGAGACTATTGAATTTGAATTCAATTTCTATTATGTTTACATATATGTAGCTGTATATATTTATGTGTATTATTAGCCTATAAATATATATAATACATATGTATACACACTACACAGTATACGGCCCACTTTTGACCCGTTATGTGCGGGTGCTTTACGGGTCCCCACCCATATTTGACCCAACCCGTTATTAACCCGTCCATTTGCCACCCCTACATATAACTTTTCACCATCCATGCAACTCACATATTTTCCTAGTTCGAATTAATGTTGCAGAAGAAGCCTTGTGACAAGGACAGTATTGACAATCGTGATGGCTAAGAGAAAAATTTTGCCAGAAGATTAGGTGGCGGTAGTGCAGCCAGGCAGTAGAAAGTCATAAGAGTACTAAACCATGTTAATTCAGTTAATAGCCAGCACCAAAGAGAAATATATACTTGTAAGGTAGCTAGTGGATTAGCCACTTTGCACCTTTTCCTGGGTTATGAGTACAGTGGCATGAGCATTTCCTGGAACTATATGCCATGGCCCTCCTAGGAAATTCTTCAATTATTAAGAGGAAAATCCATATGTATAAAAGATTGAGGGAGTAGAAGGTTAGGTAGCATTTAGGCTTATGTGGCTATATAGAATGAGATTTCCTCTTCCTTTCTCTATTTGACCCCAAGAATATCGAAACAACTTTCCTGTCAAAGCCTTTATGGACCCAAACATCATAAGCCTTGTATCAATATGTCTTCGGAAGCTTAGCTAATATAAAATCCCCAAGAAGATACCGAGAACTGAAACGTTTATAGTCATAAGACTCTTATACGTCATTCCTTAAGTATATTACTTCCTTTGATTTTATAGGACGTTTGTGGGTTTTAGGAATAAAAATTTAGGGCTTATGTTGTTTCTACCCTGGGCAAGATTTATATCCGCAAGGTACTTAAGCGTTTTATAGAACTAGAAAGGACCCACAAATAGGGACAATTGAAGAAGGTATAATGGAACAGTTATTAAGCAACAAACCTGTCATTCAAAAAAGCTATGGTAAGAGATGTCAGTGCAGCAGCAACAATAGCAAGCGGCCTCCTGACGAATCCCAAGCCTGCAAGCGCCAATACACACACATTCATGTATACTGATAAAACAGCAGAAAATGAAGAACTAAAGTTATCTCTTTTCTTACCAAGAATGAATATAATCATGATGAAGTAATTTGTCCGATAGCTGCAAACATGTGAGAAATCAAAGTAAATAAAGCTGCTTTTGATATCAAAAAGCCCATTGTACTGCCTAATCGCTGACAAAGCCAATGAAATCTAAAACAGCATATATGATAACATGACTACATGAGTAATGTTATGCTTCCCAAATTTGAATCCCAAATGCTTTGTCAATTTCTTTTAAAAGCATTTGAGAACCAAATTTGGGAAACATAGCATTATTCAATAGAAGCATCAGAATCACTAAAGAAAACTCAATTGAGCTCGATATGATCGTAGTATCTTATTTGAATTAGTCCCTTGTTTTTTGGAAACCAAATCAATAGACAAATTGAAGTTTTCATGTTTTCTCTTCCTTTGCTTCTTCTTCACAATTTATAGCAACAAACAGAACATAAAACTCGAACAATTCGTGACCAAATCATACTCAGCTCAGAAAATTCACATACTATTATAACATAGCTATATGTATGTGTATGTGTGTGTGTGTGTGTGTATGTGTATAAATAGAGATTGAATTGGTGATCGTACTAGTAGAGATTACACTTGAGGCGACTGTTCCATTTGGAGTAAGATCTGGGGACGGTGAATCTGGAAAAGAATTCAGAAGGAGGACGAGGCGGCGATGACCAATCGACTTCGCGAAGGGCTTCGATCAGATCTTCGGCGGTGACGGTGCCCCAATCCATTCGATCGCAACAATTCTTCGAAACCTAGAAAATGATTAGAGAACAATCAACAAGATCGCAAAACGTAAAACGCAAAAACGGGAGGTTTTGTGGAAATTCGAAACTGCGTTTGTGTTTGATAATTTATCGATGAAAAAATAGAGAGATAGAGAGAGAGAGACTACTCCGTATGATTCTGTATTTTATGGGTTAATTACAGAAACACCCCATGCGGTTAGGCCTTTTATACTTTAAATTTTATCACTAATAGCCCTGTGATATGGACTAAAGTAAAATAATCACTTTTTCCGTTAAAGTTAACGGAAAATGAGTAAAAATACGAAATTACCCTTATTACATGCTAATAAATCACCCTTATATGCTTAAATGTTTATTAAGGCATATATGTGGTATACTATTATATTATTTTGATATTATATTTGTTGTTAGAGACCATTCTGTAGTCACTTTGAGGTACATTCATGAGTGCAAATTTATTTAATTTTTGATCTACCTTGGACACACACACTCACCCACACCCCACACACAGTCTTGGCGATATTATTTTTTTTATTTATTTATTTTTTATCTACTCTTAAACACACACAATTTTGGTGATATGTTAGTTTTTTTTTTTGTTAATCTACTCTTGACCACACACACAATGAAATCCAGTGTAGTGATGTACTAAGATCTAAAAAAAAAATTATTCCCAAAATTTTGTGTGTGTGTGTCAAATTCGCTCTCACAAAGGTACCCTTAAGTGACCACATAATGGTCTTTAACAACAAATGTAATATCAAAATAATATAATAATGTACCACTTATGCCTAAATAAACATTTAAGCATATAATGGTGTTATTATTAGCATGTAATAGGGGTAATTTTGTACTTTTATCAATTTTCCGTTAACTTTAACGGAAAGAGTGACTGTTTCACTTTAGTCCAAACTACAGGGGTATTAGTGATAAAATTAAAGTACAGGGGATATTTGATAAAAGGCCTAACCACAGGGGGTATTTCTGTAATTAACCCTTATTTTATTATCGAAACGTTGTTTACACGAGGAAGGAAAAGACTCAGAGAGACAATTGTTATGCAAAAAGTAGTTATGTCTGAGCCCGGGTTCGAACCGGGGACCTCTAGTGTGTGAGACTAGCGTGATAACCAACTACACCACCCAGACAGCTGCTTCGCTGTTATGCACTTTTCAAATCAAATAAATATAAAGATATCAGTTCTCCAAATTCTCTGTTTTTTACATTTGCCCCCCTTCCAAGTAAGTATAAAGCATTCAACTTCTTGGTCTCAATTTGTAGTAACAACGTATTATTGTATTGTACATTTGGTGCCAATCAGTATTAACTTTTCTAATTCTTTCATCCGTCCAACCATATGTATGAATAGACCCAAAAAAAAAATCGCCTTCACGTAAGTTTGCTACCCCTTCCACCCTACCAAGCTTCCCCTGCTCCAAATTCTTAGATCCATCCCTGGCTAGGTTAGCTCAACCCGCGAAGCCTTACACGTAAATTGTGGGTCGGCTGGTCCTACACTTTTGAACCACAAACCCAACCTGGCACGGCACGCTTCTAAACCATGGCCAACCCAGCCCGACACAACCCACGATCCAATTTGAACCAAGTGTTTTCTTAGCATAAAATGCAATGTAGAAGAGGGGGAGGGATTTGAAACCATGACATCTTGCATAAAGTAGACTCCTTCATTCACTCCTCCACATGTTCCTTTAAGAAAAACTTTCAGAATTTTAGGGTTAATTACACAAACCTCCCCTGAAGTTTGCCCTAATTACACGGACTTCCCTCCTCGGTAATAGTTGGGTAACGTCCATGACGAAATAAATGAAAGGACTAAATTGCCCCAACATAAAATTACACAAATCTCCTCTGAAGTATGGTCTAATTACACGGACCTCTCTCAAATTTTAAAAAATTACAGGGGCCTCCCTTATTTCCCATAAATCCCTAACTAGATTTGTAGTTTGTGCAAATGTATTAATATACCCTAAAAGAAAATGTGTTTGGCAATGCGAAATGGTTTGGGTTAAACTTTTCAAACTACTAAGAAGTGTAACTTTTAATTTCTTCAAATTCCTTCCAGTTCCAAGATTTGCAATTTCTTCAAGCATTTCTTTTAATTCTTCATAATTTAAATTCTTGGGTTTGATTTTTTTGTTTCTTCCACTTTTTTGTTTCTCCTGTCTATAGAATAAATATGACAGACATGATAGATCAAAAGAATCTGGTCAATATTCAATTTGGTTTGTTGCAAAGAACTTTTTGTACTTCGTGAAAAATTGAAGGAACTATGAAAAATGGTTAGGGTAATATAGTCATTTTGAAAAATAAGAGAGATGATGCTAAATTGAAAAAAAAAAAAAATTTGTTGAGAGACGGAGGGAGGAAGAAGAAGAAGAGAGAGAGAGAGAGAGGAAAAAAAAAAAAAAACCAAAAAAGCATATTTTTTTTTCCCAATTTCATAATTTCAATTTCTTGGATTGGGTTTTTTTATTTCTTCCATTTTTTTTAGTTTCTCCTATCTATGGAATATATATGATGGACATGTTGGGTCAAAAGATTTTGGGCATTGGTTTGTTACACAGAACTTTTTGTGCTTCTTGAAATTGAAGAGACTGTGAAAAATGGAAAGGGTAATATAGTCATTTTGAAAAATAAAGAGAGATGATTTAAATTTTAGAAAATAATTATTTTTTATTGAGAGACGGAACAAGGGAGGAAGAAGAAGACAGGGAAAAAAAAGGCACATTTTTTTCCAATTTCATTTTTTAAATTTCTTGGGTTTGTTTGTAGGGTAGGATTTAGTTCATAATTTTAGCTTTTCCTAAAAATAGGTCTTTCCTATAACTGAATCTAGAAATTAGTCCGTTTGAACTGCTAAAGACATAAGTATCCCTGTATTATCCTCTCTCTCTCTCTCTCTCTCTATATATATATATATATATATATATCAAGGATTTGATTTTCAAAATTCAAAACTCAGTATAGAGAGAGAATATACAACTATATATATACATATATATATAGAGAGAGAGAGAGAGAGATTTATGCTAGAGAGAGAAAGAGGGAGAGGGAGATTTCACCTGCCATTAAAGAATCCCAAATCGTCTCATCTGCATCTTCGAATGAAAACCCCATGCCACAACGATTTTGGTGGCATTTGAAAAAAACATCCAACGAGATTCAGAAGCGACTGTCAACTTTCCTATGTGATCAACGTCAACCTCGCCAAAAAAAAAACACAAAATCGGAGCATTTTGGTATGAAATTCTCACTGATTTTGTTAAGAAAACCTTCATTCTTATGTTTCCTCTTTGCAAAATTAGGGTTTCTAATGAAAAGAACTTCTTTTTCAGGTTAGGATATTGGTGACATAATCTGGGGCGAGAGAATCTCCACACTCTAATGTAAAGATTCTTAATACACAGTGACGAAGTTCTCAATTTTTGGAAGAAGAATTTCACAACAGCGAAAGAAATTCTCAGTTTTTTAATTAGAAATTTCACAAAATAATGGGAATTTATCAATTTTTGAATGGAAAATTTCCCAACAGGTAAGAATTTCTCAATTTTTTAAATAAAAAAATCCCAATAGAGTGGGAATTTCTCAGTTTTTTGATTAAAATTTTCAAAAAATAATAAGAATATCTCAGTTTTTACGTGAAAAAAATATTTAAGTAACATCAATTATTCAGTCTATTGACAAGAATAACTTCTCATTGAAAATAAGGCACTTTCCAATCTAATCAAATTTTTGCTTAGTAACTCCAACAGTGGGAATTTATCAGTTTTTTGAATGAAAAATTTTCCAACAGAGTGGGAATTTCTCAAATTTTTAAATAAAAAAACCCCAATAGAGTAGTAATTTCTCAGTGTTTTGATTAGAAATTTTAGAAAACAATAAGAATTTCTCAGTTTTTACGTGCGAAAATATTCAAGTAACATCAATACTCATTCTATTGACAAGAATAACTTCTTAGTGAATGTGAAGCACTTCCCAATCTAATCAGATTTTTATCCAATAACTACAACAATGGAAATTTATCCGTTTGTAATTAGAAATTTCCCAACAAAGTGGGAATTTCTCAAATTAAAAAAAAAAAAAAAAAACCCTTAATAGAGTGGGAATTTCTCAGTGTTTTGATTAGAAATTTTGAAAAATAATGAGAATTTCTCAGTTTTTACGCATGAAAATATTCAAGTAACATCAATTAATCAGTCTATTGACAAGAAAACAATCTAATCAGATTTTTCTCAAGTAACTCCTACAATCCAATCACACATATGGTTATGATCTGTATTTTAATGACAATTACAATCTACCAAATAAGTCTAAAAAATATATGAAATGATTTGAATTTCAACCAACAGATAATGATGAGCAAATTAAAGAAATAACTTGAATTGAGGGAACATTATCCCATTATCAAATTTTTTAATGAGAAAATTCCCAACGGAGAGGAAATTCCCAATAGAGTGGGGAATTTCTCAGTGTTTTGCTTACAAATTTTGTAAAATAATGAAAATTTCTCAGCTTTTACGTGCGAAAATATTCAAGTAACATCAATTACTAAGTCTATTGACAATAATAACTTCTCACTGAATATGAGACACTTCCAATCTAATCAGATTTTTATCCAATAACTCCAACAATCCAATCACACATATGATTATGAAATGCATTTCAATGATAACCAAAATCCATCAATTATGTTGTCACGCCCCGACGTAGCATAAATATGGAAAGCGTTTAATTTTCTTTATAGACCCATAGGTCACAACAGTTTGAAGGATCGAATCCGTCCCAAATGTCGAACAACTTAAAACCATAAATCAGAGTAGAGCAATCAAGGCTTACAAAACTATTCCAACTTACTAACTATTACAGCACGTGATCACCTAAAGGCACAAACCGCCTTGAAACAAAATAATGTCTATTACAGTCATCCTTATTACTAATCCAGTTCATAACTTAAAACGTAAGATAATGATAAACAGTTTCTCTTCATAACTAGCCTTTCTCAATTAACATAGTCAGAAGGTCCCTCCTATTTATGACCTGAAAAGCCTAGACACGAATGTCCAGGACGCATCAACGTCGTCAGCTTCAAGAAGCTGGTGGGTATTAAAAACATGAACTCGAATGTAAAACATACTCATTTACTATTTTTCAAGCTTCCAATATATTATCCAACAGGTTGATAACATAAAGTTCTCAATAAAACAACAATAATAATATTTGTAAATTTTAATTCATATTTTATGTGACCGTGTATGAAAACAATGCACAACTCATCTTACCGACTCTTTTCTCTCGACAACACAATACCCAACTCTCTCACACCAGTATCTTTGAAATACTCTGATAGCCACACTTTAGCACAGGGGTACCACGGAGTGTCCAGTTTGCCTCACACTTTAGTACGGGGTACCAGGGAGTGTCCAATACCTCACACTTTAGTACCTAATCCACCTCGCAAATACCGGAGGAAACCTCACGCAGTATCCAGACTCGGGTACCAGGGAGTGTTCGTAGGCCACACTTTAGCACTACCATGGGTGCCAGGGAATGTCCAAGTTTGACGTCACACACTTTAGCGCTAACATGGGCGCCAGGGAGTGTCCAGTTTTGCCACCGTCGCATTTCAAAGACATTCTAACCGCAATCTCAAAACATCACACTTTGGTACACAATTACCAGGGAGTGTCCACAACACAATCGCAATCACATACTCTTTTCCACACTAACCAATACTCACCATGCATGTACAATTGACCCCACATGTATGACATGGAACTTTATACAAAAATGTGTAAACAACTGGAAAAAAGAACATCACGCGTACAAGGATAATTGAGTCGTAATTCAACGCTTTTATAATTCAAACATAGTAAGCAGGATTCTAATTTAATAAAAATTCACAAACAGAACCTTAACGGCCTTTAAAAGTTAAACCAAACAGTGCCTTAATAGAAACAAACAAAAAGCCAGAAACTGCCTGATGTCGCGCGCGCGGGCTGCTCGCGCGAGAGGTCGCTCGAGCGGCCCGCTCGCGCAATATGCCCTTTTTCCTGTTTGTTTTACAAAACATTTCTTACTGCCTGGAAACACACACCTCGCAAGCGGTCTGGTCGCTCGCGCGCAAGGTAAAGCTGAGGCTTCATCTTCTTCGTCACAATCCCTTATTTCAGTTTTAAGGGGTCTTTTTGATCCATTTCAAATCCAAACATTCATAGGACATGTAATATATGAATCTCTTCGGTTTTTCACAAGGATTATGAATCCATAATCAATTTTACATTAATCCAAACTTAGTTCACGAATTTTACGAAAAACTAAAAGAGGTCAAAACTTCAATCTTAATATACTTTCTCCTATGAACAAACTAAGCTCTAAAACTTTAAATACAACAACTATGGTGTATAATCTTTCATTTTTATCTCTAAAAATAGATTTTGGTTAAGGTTGAAAAATCAATGTTTTCAAGCTATGGTGTTCATACGTGAAATCAACAATGTGATTCTTAAATCAAGCATATAAACAGTAATTGAACCATGTAATTACAATCAAGTGAGTTGGAAATACTCACTGTGATTAAGAGAATAGAGATTGTTGAGAAAGAATATAAGAACAAGAATCTTCAATTGGAGCTTGACTATGGAGGTTCATGTTCTCTCTCTACAATTTCAGTAATTGTGAACTCTCAAACTCTCTCTTTTCTCTCTGGATTGTGAAATGCAGGATGTATGTGTGAGTAGTGCATATATATAGAGAGTAAATTGAGATGAACTTGGAGGCTAAGTATACTCACAATTGGAAGTATGCATGTATTCACAACAAAATACATACGTATACACTGATATATATGTGAACTCCACAGTTCACCAAGGGTCAAGGGTAGATTAGTAGGTCGTCAAATTAGAGGTGTTTGGGAAATCAAGCTTTATGGCACAACAATTGCACATACTCAAATGTAATATCCAAACAAGCCTAAGTCAATCATTAGTTTCTATAATTAGAAATAAAGCAAATGTCAAATCCAACTTTGCGTCACTTCCAAAAAATCTGTGGAAGTTTATCGCGGCGCGGACAGTTTTGAACATAAACTGGTATTTTCGCGGCGCGGTGATCACCACAAAAATACAGAAAATTCATTTTAACGTAAGTAATGATTTTCCGGTTTTATAAAAATCCAGTTTGAGTGAAGAGAATTTATTTTTACCGTTTGGAAATTCAACACACGTATAACTAAATTTTATAAAATTGTAGTTTGACCCGTTCATCCATTTCGGGTCTGATTTTTTACGAACAGACACTCATTCCTAGCTAATTTAGTTATTTCGGATGCATCGATGATCTCAAAATTGGCTAATTCCAACTTTTAAGGACTATTTGGCTATTTACAAGCCTTTTCAGCCTATTCTGGCTAAATTTCGACCCCCGTAGGTCCCGCCTAGCCCAGCCCAGGCCCACATCAACCCGACTCATGGGTCCTTTGACTAAAGCAATCGTCTAAAACGCACTGGCGACCTCAGATTCGATTAATTCTGACTTTTTGGCACTCTTTCCCTGTAATAAGGGGATTTGTAGCTCACCCGACCAAATTCTGGCCCGCGGGTTCCACTCAACAATTTGGACCCATTTTGGCCTGACTTACAGCCTTTTTAACTTTTTCGGCCCTTCTACACCCAACCATGACGTCCGTCCAAGTCGATTTCGTGTCAAAATTTGACTTGGGCCTTCCCGGCTCATTTCTGCGATGTTTCTCAATTAAGATTATTTTAAACTCAGAATTCTTCCATTCATTCCCAACTAACACCGACTAGGCTCCAATAGCCACATCTGCACTCAAAACTCACTCGTAACGCCCTTAACTCATACCCTCGGTGGTGCGGTCTCCCTATAAATCCACCTAGTCGGTTCATCCGCCGTTTTTTATTTTTATATATATATACTTGTGCTTTTTCCTTGGTGGTACGATCTCCCTATAAATCCACCTAGTCGGTTCATCTGCCGTTTTTCTTTTTATATATACTTATGCATTTTTTCTTGGTGGTGCGACCTCCCTATAAATCCACCTGGTCGATTCATCCACCCTTTACTACTCTCCACCATAGTGAACTGGCACATCCTAGATCACTTGGTTTTCTGGTCAGCCGGATAAGAACTGTTAGATTTACTTTACGTCCTTACAATTTTCCCTAAATTTACTAACTCCTGACTTACTAATTTGTGACGTTACTTTACTAACTAGTTACTTTACTAACACGTTACTTTACTAACTCGTTAAATTACTAACTCGTTACTTTACTATTTACGTTACTAACTCATGAACTAACCTTATCCATTACTTTAAGACTATTTTTAAACTCTCCGACTGGGCACCGACCCTTACTTCTGGTTAAATTTTTCAATCACTTGGGCACCGACGCATACTTTCGGTACACTCTCACATCACTGGGCACCGACCCGAACTTCCAGTTAGTTTTTCAACTCACTGGGCACCAACCCTTACTTACGGTACATGTTTTTCAAAGCACAAGGCACCGACCCTTACTTCCGATACTTTTTCCAAATGTAGGCACCAACCCCTACTTTCGCTACACATTTTTTTCAAATCAATGGGCATTGACCCTTACTTTTGGCACACTTTTACTCAAAACTCTTTCAAAACTTACTACTTTTCTAAAGGTTAAAGTATAGGACTACACCTTACATGTTAAAGTTCCTAGCTACACCGGCTTTACTTAAACACTATTTCATACACTTACAGTCTAGATCGACCAACTTTTCACAACACTTGCACACACTTACACACATACAAAGCACATAACTATATACGGCCTGATGCACGTGTTGAGATACGTATGCAACCCTTACTTGGGTGCGACCATAACTATTCTCTTTCAAACTATCTATTGTCAAGATACGTATGCAAACTATTCTCTTCATATATCTTGTGTCGAGATATGTATGCGACCCCTATTAGGGATACAACTATTCATCTCTTAATATATCTTGAGTCGAGATACATGATCGACAATCGCATGTCATGGATGCTTGAGCCCATTACTTGTACACTTTCATACTTTAATACCTTTCATTTATCTCGAGTCGAGATACGTATAACTTATACATTCTCACATTATAACATCTTTCATTCATGCCTCGTTACTATGAAGATCACTCAAAAATTGGCTACTATGTGTCACAGATGCTCGAGGGTGTCTAACACCTTCCCTCGACATAATCGAGTCCCTGAATCCATCTCAAGAACTCTGGTTTTGCATGACTATTTAGAGTCATACTTTTAAAAGGGCCCACTCTTATCAAAACTATTTTTAAAAGTCAAATATAATTATTTTAATCATCTTTGCAGGGATCCTAACTCCCAATAATGTTAGGTGTCGACTCTGAAAATTTAATGGCCTTACTCCCGCTTTCACTTAGTTTCACACACTTCTTGCATGCCTTTCGACATAAAATGGTCGCAATCCTCGAAGGGATAGCCTCCGACTTTTGGGGCAGGCACGACAGGTGGTGACTCTGCTGGGGACTACTTTAGAGGACTTAGGCCGTCATTTTGATGGTTTTCATTCTAACGGGGAAATTTTTTTTACTAACAACTCTATACTTCTATAATTCTTTTGTAGGTTATAAGTTTGCTTGCAGAGGTGACTGCGACTCATAAAAGAAACAACAAGGCCAACATCACACTAAAATTGCAAGGCTAATGTCGTACTTTACTATCATACACACTACACAATGGCATCAAGCATGACATGTCCCAGTTCTCGAAAGACTAGAAATGAGGACTAATAAGTGGCGTGGTTGTTGCGGTAGTACTGTCGACACTGTTGGGTTTGTGCTCTCAAACCATTACTTTATGTATGAGACATTAGCATTATAATATATGGATATCAGCTTTACATTTCATTGTGTATGTTTCTTTCATGAGATGATTGTTTTGTCCTTAAGTATCATAGTAAGCAATTCGTGTGTGTATGAGATACACACAAGTGAGATACGAATTACTATTCTTTGATACTTAGAATATGTCATAGTGGATGATGAGACTGGATACCTCATCAGGTCTACACTGTAGCATAATTAACTACCATTGGATGGAGTGATTAATCTCAATCACTAGAGTGAAGCTCTTAGTTGATATGCTAGTGCTTATAGTGCATTGACGGACCTGAGCTTTCCTATTGACGCTTAAGGCTGTCAACAGTCAATAGGAACTCATAACTTGTATAAGGTACGTGTTCTCAATCTTGAGATGATTATGAACACAGACTATGGATATGGCTGCTTTGACTTACCAATCAGTGAGGTCTATAGAAGATCAACACCTGGGTATCTTGGGTATGTCATGTCCATAGGGTTGTGAACATATATTGTCAAGATAGAATCTACCCTCTGTTTCAGAGTAAGCATTCCCTTGAGAATGTCACCAAGTTGATTACTGAGTACTGCAGTCTTGTTGATAAGAGTTATCAATATGTTTGGTAATCATGAGTAGTGAATGGGACTCAAGGAATACAAGAAGTAATCATGATTCAGGTTGACAGTAACAGTTATCCGACTACCTGAATATGATTACGAATGCTGACGGTAGAGGGACATTAGTACACCATACAAGTCTAGTTATCGCTTCGGATATGTTCTTTTGCGTTGGAGTTCAGTTATCGTTTTATAGTGGAATAAACGTTAACTGACCAGTTAGTTAGTTTGCTGATCAAAGAGTTTGGTCATGGTAATTAACAAACTGGTCTGAGCCAACAATAAAGAGCCTAGGAGGTCCCACTCTTAGCTCCGCTAGGATGCTTGGAAAGACACTTGAGGAAGCTGTTAAGACAAGTTCGATCGATTGAAGTATGTTCGATCGATTGAAGTCAGCAGGTTCGATCGATCGAAGTATGTTCGATCGATTGAAGTCAGCAGGTTCGATCGATCGAGAATGGTTCGATCGATCGAAGGTTCGATCGATCGCAGTCACTTCGATCGATCGAAGTCTAGGTCGGTTCTGAAAATCTATAAATAGGGCAGCTGCGTTCTGGAAGTAAGTGATCGTCGTTTTTATACGCAGAAGCTGCAGAAACTATCATAGTCTTCCCAAAACCTTCCTATCCTCTCTATTAGGGTTCCCACCAACCCTAGTCTTTCCGGCAGGCATCCGCAGGAGTCATAAGGGTGAAGATCATCTAGTGGAGGCTGCTGGAAGTTAAAGTTTCAGAATTGGGTTCAAGACACTAAGGTATAATTCTTGCACCCCCTTGTACGCATCTATGGAATTGACGAGTAGTAGATCCTGGAATACCAAAAGTTTTTATAACTTAACCTATTTCCGCTGCGCGTTTAAACTCTAACTTTAAACTATTTTTCCTTCAATTGGTATCAGAGCCACGCTCGTTTGGATCTATAGATGCATTTTTGGAACCCTAGTTTTGATTTGCATGTTGATTTTAGAACTGTTTTCGAAACTGCATCGTCACAGATCTGTTTCTGCAGTGTTATCGCAGCAGAATACAAAACTGTGATTGCATAGGATGCAAGGTGGGTTCGATCGATCGAACTTGTTTCGATCGATCGAACATTCTGTTCTCAATCGATCGAACTTGTTTCGATCGATCGAACATTCTGTTCTCAATCGATCGAACTATTTTCGATCGATCGAAGCCTTCTGGTGTTCGATCGATCGAATAGTGTTAGATCGATCGAGACAGATTCTCTGTCCAGGTGTTCTGTTCACAGTTGTAAAGGTTTTTTAAATTATACTTTAATCTTAAATTATTTCTGTAAAATTTTTAAATCATTCTATGAAACAGAATGTTCAAGCGATTGAACAGTGTTCAATCGATCGAAGGTTCGAGCGATCGAACGGTCTTCGATCGATCGAACTGTGACAGAGAAGTAAGATGCTGTTTTAAGTTCTAATTCAGTATGTAAAGTGTTTATATACTGTGTGAATCAATTAAGTGTTCCAATAGTTACATATATTTGTTATGTATGTGTGGATGCGTGTCGACTAACCCTTTTGCAGCAAAATTAGTCGCTATCTCCCATGACACCAAGTCGTTTAAATATTTATATTTAAATTGTTTGAGATTGGTGCATGTTGTAATTTATTAATGGTTTGGTTTTAAGGCGTATGTAAAGGGCGCTGCGGCTTCAATCCTACGAAAAGGAAAGTCGCACCGGTTTCCCTAGCCTTTTATTTCCTTTTTGCTATTTTTTTTTTCTAGATAAATTGTAAGCTTCAAAAGAAGCATAGGTCCAATGTAATAGAATTAGAAATTTCATGAAGATGGAGCAAGGAGCCGTTGTCCATTAAGATGGAGCCGGAGGCGACCAAACCAAGAAGGTGGTTCTATGGAAATAGAGCCATGGGAGATAGAGGCATTGTTTGAATGCCTATATTTCATTTTAGTTTTTTGTTTTATGTGCTTGTTTTGTGATTGGCGTATAATACATTGTTGCATGCACTTAAAACAAGTTTTCTAAAATAAAATTCAAAAACCGTTTTCAACACATTAGTAAACATTGGATGTTTATGGGTAGTGTGTGGAAACATTTTTCAAAAGCAAAATCCTTAATTTACTAAATCTAGTGGGAGAAGGTCTTATCAAATAACACCCACGATCTTCCATTAACGGTTCATTGTAAGATGAGTAGTGTATTCTGTGTCACCTCGCCAGGGGTGATCATTCCATACGGAGGGTACACTGCTCATTGGTTACTAGATGTGAACTTCCTATGGATAGGATCAATCAGACGTGTTAGAGGGTGACCACCACACGGAGGCGCTACTTGAGACGGTTGTGATTGGATCCTAGTTAATGGTACACACTAGCTAAGCTATGGATAAGGGATCCCACACGGGGCATTATTCAGAAACTTAGAGATCAAATAGGTTCGGGAGTCATGGCTATTTTGCAAGAGTTGCATAGCGGATAAGTCATGATAAATCGAAAGATCGAACATTGACCACCACACGGAGGCTTTATTCTTTCGTTTCGATATTCCGGCGACTTTGTTTTTAAATAAGAGTTTTAAGGATTCTTTTATTTCAAACTGTCAATTCTGATATCCATATTTATTTTGTTTGTTTGATTTTCAGTAATCATAATGTCTGGATCTGCATTTAGTCCACTTGCCACCATACTCACTCAAAACAAGTTAACTGGAAATAACTACACTGAATGGAAACGTAACCTTGACATCGTTTTAACTGCGGAGGATCACATATATGTCCTCACCACCCCAAGCCCTGAAGAACCCGCGGCAAATGCTTCGGCAGCTGCCAGACGCGAGTTCGACAAATGGAAGAAGTCAAATGGAATGGCCCGTTGTTACATTCTGGCCTCAATGGCTGGTGTGTTACAACACCAATTCCAATCGAACGATTCTGCCAGTGACATTATCACATCCCTGAAAAAGATGTTTGGGGAGCATGGCAGGCCTGCCAGACAGGTAGCCATGAAGAAGATAATGAGTGCAAAGATGTCGGAAGGTACTCCAGTCAAAGAACATGTTTTAAAAATGATTGGTTATTTAAACAAATTGGAGACCTTGGGAGCCAACATCGATGCACAGACCCAAGTTGATATGATCCTCAACTCGCTGTCGCCATCATTCGCTCAATTCAAACTTAACTATAATATGAATCAAATGGATTTTTCAATGAGCGAATTAATGAGTTCTTTACTGGCAGCAGAAGGGGTGATCAAACCTGGGGGCAGCGTTTTAAACGTTGAGAAAAGCGCTTCTTCTTCCCGATCTACACCGAAAGGTAAGAAAGGAAAGAAGAAGGCTGGCACTGGTGGTTCAAGTGTTGGACCGGTCCCTAAGATTGCAAAATCTAAGGGAAAAGGTAAGGGCAAAGGGAAGGTGGGTGGCCAAGGCAAAGGAAAGTGTTTCCAATGCGGTGAGAAGGGCCACTGGAAGAGGAACTGTCCAGAATTCTTAGCTACAAGAGTTCAAGGTATGATTGAATCACATGTGATTGAAGTAAGTTTTATTACGGATACTTCAAACACTTGGTGCATTGATTCTGGTGCGACTAACCATATCTGTAATTCATTGCAGGGGTTCAGATCAACCAGGAAATGCAGTGATGGGGAAATCGTGCTTACTCTAGGTTCTAGCGCAACCGTATCTGCGGTTGCTATAGGAGTCGTAGTTTTAGAATTTTCAGACAATAAAGTTTTGATTTTATCAGATGTACTTTACGTCCCTTTAATGAGACGTAATTTAATTTCAGTTTCTAATTTAACGAATAATGGTTATTCCTTTCATTTTGGAACTGAAGTTGTCATTAAAAGAAGCAGTTCTTTTATATGTTCTGGTGTTAAATCAAATGGTTTGTATGTGATTACTCCCAATATTTCAAAAGATTCTTGTTTGGAACTTAATAACTCAGTGGTAACTTTACCATCTAAAAGAAAGGAACCTTCCACTAATCCAACAAGGCTTTGGCATATGAGGCTTGGCCATATCAATCTGAATAGGATTGGCAGACTAGTCAAAGAAGGGGTCTTAGGCGATTTGGTTCTCGAACCAATGGAAGTCTGCGAGTCTTGTTTGGAGGGTAAGATGACCAAAAGGCCCTTTCCTGAAAAGGGCAACAGGACCAATACATTGTTGGAATTAGTTCATACTGATGTGTGTGGACCAATAAATATTAGAGCAAGGGGTGGTTATGAGTATTTCATAACATTTACCAATGACCACTCTAGGTATGGATATGTGTACCTAATGCAACACAAGTCTGAAGCCTTTGAAAAGTTCAAAGAGTTTAGGGCTGAAGTGGAGAAGCAATCGGGCACACATATCAAGGCCATTCGATCTGATCGAGGTGGCGAGTACCTCTCTAATGAGTTTATTGATCACCTCGTACAGAATGGGATTCTGTCACAGTTGACTGCACCTGGTACGCCTCAGCAGAACGGTGTAGCGGAGAGAAGGAATCGGACTCTTTTAGACATGACTAGGTCGATGATGAGTTATTCAGAGTTGCCATTATTCCTTTGGGGTTATGCTTTGGAAACCGCTGCATATATACTAAATCTAGTACCAAGCAAATCTGTTCCCAGGACACCACGAGAGATGTGGATTGGGTGCAAGCCTTCTTTGCAACATCTCCGGATATGGGGGTGTCCGGCACATGTGCTCAAAGGAAAGATGAGCAAGTTGGATTCTAGATCGGAAGTATGTTACTTTGTAGGGTATCCAAAGGGTACTTATGGATGGTATTTTTATGATCCAAGAGAACAGAAAGTGTTTGTTAGTACAAATGCTGTTTTCTTGGAGGATGATTATATCATGAACCATAAACCTAAGGGAAGGATAGATCTTAGAGAGATAGAAGGAGAGCCCTTAGTCCAACCCGTAGTTGATAACGATGAAAATCAAGAAAATACCACTTCTTCACCCATTTCCGCACCGGTACTTCGTCGTAGTGGGAGGATTATCAGCCAGCCTGATAGATACATGTTCTTAGGATAAGTTTTTGAAGCTGTCTCCATAGAATCTGAATCTGATCCTACCACTTACGAAGAGGCAATGGCTGATGTTGATTCAGCTCATTGGATTAAAGCTATGAAGGCTGAATTGGAATCTATGGATTCCAATCAGGTTTGGGATCTTGTAGAACTTCCAGCCAATATTAAACCCATTGGCTGCAAGTGGGTCTATAAGAGGAAAAGAGGATCTGATGGAAAGGTTGAGACCTTTAAGGCAAGGCTTGTGGCGAAAGGCTATACTCAGAGGGAGGGCATTGACTATGAGGAAACCTTCTCGCTGGTAGCCATGCTCAAGTCCATCAGAATACTCTTATCCATTGCTGCATGCCTAGATTATGAAATCTGGCAGATGGACGTCAAGACTGCATTCTTGAATGGCAATCTTGAGGAGGACATCTATATACAACAACCAGAAGGGTTCATAGCTGGTCGGAAAGGTAACTTGGTATGCAAGTTGCAAAAGTCCATTTATGGGCTTAAGCAGGCATCCAGAAGTTGGAACATCCGATTTGACCAAGCGGTCAAGTCGTTTGGTTTCATACAGAATCTGGATGAGCCTTGTGTATACAAGAAATGTGAAGGGAAAGTAGTGGCTTTTCTTGTGCTTTATGTTGACGACATTCTACTCATTGGGAATGATGTAGCAGCGCTGTCAACGGTCAAGGTTTGGCTAGCTAGTACTTTCGATATGAAGGATCTAGGAGAGGCGAGCTATATTCTTGGGATAAAGCTCTTTCGGGATCGCAAGCGAAAGATAATGGGATTATCTCAAGCTGGTTATATTGAGAAAGTGCTAACTAGGTTTTCAATGGATAATTCGAAGAAAGGTTTGTTACCTTTCAGGCATGGTTTAGCGTTCTCCAAGGACCAGTGTCCAAAGACACAAGAGGAGAGGAATCGCATGGCAGGAATTCCCTATGCCTCGGCAGTGGGAAGTCTCATGTATGCGATGTTATGCACTAGACCAGATATCTGCTTTGCCGTTGGCATGGTTAGCAGGTATCAATCGAATCCTGGTCCAGAGCACTGGACAGCCGTTAAGCACATTCTTAAGTACTTGAGAAGAACTAAAGATTACATGCTTATGTACGGTGGTAGTGAGTTAATTCCAGTAGGATACACTGACTTGGACTTTATGTCAGATAAAGATTCGAGAAAGTCGACATCCGGACATCTCTTTACCTTGGGTGGTGGTGCTGTTAGTTGGAGGAGCATTAAGCAGAAATGCATTGCAGACTCAACTACAGAAGCTGAGTATGTGGCTGCTTGTGAAGCCGCAAAGGAAGCTGTTTGGCTCAAGAAGTTCCTTATGGAACTCGAGGTGGTACCAGCGTCGCTGTCACCTATTACGCTATACTCCGATAATAGTGGGGCAGTGGCTCAGTCCAAGGAGCCAAGGAACCACGGGAAGGGAAAGCACGTAGAGCGGAAATATCACCTAATCCGAGATATAGTTCAACGTGGAGATGTGACTGTCACCAAGATTGCCACCGCTGACAATCTTGCTGATCCGTTTACAAAGGCCTTACCACAGAAGGTCTTTGATCGTCATCTAGATAGTCTAGGTCTTAGATGTAGTTCTGAATGGTTGTGAGTGCAAGTGGGAGTTTGTTGGGTTTGTGCTCTCAAACCATTACTTTATGTATGAGACATTAGCATTATAATATATGGATATCAGCTTTACATTTCATTGTGTATGTTTCTTTCATGAGATGATTGTTTTGTCCTTAAGTATCATAGTAAGCAATTCGTGTGTGTATGAGATACACACAAGTGAGATACGAATTACTATTCTTTGATACTTAGAATATGTCACAGTGGATGATGAGACTGGATACCTCATCAGGTCTACACTGTAGCATAATTAACTACCATTGGATGGAGTGATTAATCTCAATCACTAGAGTGTAGCTCTTAGTTGATAAACTAGTGCTTATAGTGCATTGACGGACCTGAGCTTTCCTATTGACGCTTAAGGCTGTCAACAGTCAATAGGAACTCATAACTTGTATAAGGTACGTGTTCTCAATCTTGAGATGATTATGAACACAGACTATGGATATGGCTGCTTTGACTTACCAATCAGTGAGGTCTATAGAAGATCAACACCTGGGTATCTTGGGTATGTCATGTCCATAGGGTTGTGAACATATATTGTCAAGATAGAATCTACCCTCTGTTTCAGAGTAAGCATTCCCTTGAGAATGTCACCAAGTTGATTACTGAGTACTGTAGTCTTGTTGATAAGAGTTGTCAATATGTTTGGTAATCATGAGTAGTGAATGGGACTCAAGGAATACAAGAAGTAATCATGATTCAGGTTGACAGTAACAGTTATCCGACTACCTGAATATGATTACGAATGCTGACGGTAGAGGGACATTAGTACACCATACAAGTCTAGTTATCGCTTCGGATATGTTCTTTTGCGTTGGAGTTCAGTTATCGTTTTATAGTGGAATAAACGTTAACTGACCAGTTAGTTAGTTTGCTGATCAAAGAGTTTGGTCATGGTAATTAACAAACTGGTCTGAGCCAACAATAAAGAGCCTAGGAGTTCTCACTCTTAGCTCCGCTAGGATGCTTGGAAAGACACTTGAGGAAGCTGTTAAGACAAGTTCGATCGATTGAAGTATGTTCGATCGATTGAAGTCAGCAGGTTCGATCGATCGAAGTATGTTCGATCGATTGAAGTCAGCAGGTTCGATCGATCGAGAATGGTTCGATCGATCGAAGGTTCGATCGATCGCAGTCACTTCGATCGATCGAAGTCTAGGTCGGTTCTGAAAATCTATAAATAGGGCAGCTGCGTTCTGGAAGTAAGTGATCATCGTTTTTATACGCAGAAGCTGCAGAAACTATCATAGTCTTCCCAAAACCTTCCTATCCTCTCTATTAGGGTTCCCACCAACCCTAGTCTTTCCAGCAGGCATCCGCAGGAGTCATAAGGGTGAAGATCATCTAGTGGAGGCTGCTGGAAGTTAAAGTTTCAGAATTGGGTTCAAGACACTAAGGTATAATTCTTGCACCCCCTTGTACGCATCTATGGAATTGACGAGTAGTAGATCCTGGAATACCAAAAGTTTTTATAACTTAACCTATTTCCGCTGCGCGTTTAAACTCTAACTTTAAACCATTTTTCCTTCAGACACCAGTACCGAAAGTTCCTCCGCTCGAAACCACCAACTTGAGAAGGTGCTAAGGCACTGGAGGTTTGAAGGTTCAACATGATTTTACGAAATCACTAATATTATGTAACGTGTTAATTCGTCCTCACAAGGATATTAAAATTAACAACAGAAATATATTCTAAACCACATAATAATACAAATAGTGAAATACACAGGTAAACATTTATTTTCAGATAAACATTTAGGGTATTCGATCCACAATAAACGTCTCAATCTCAGAGAGACTTCACAACATCAAAACATCCACTTCACACGGTCTCAGATGGTTCTCTTACACAGACACCCAATTCAACTCGTAAGTCAAAATGTGCCACAAATTCACAACGCATCAAATTATCATGCATGACAATATAATGAAAAATAATAAACCTATACACGGGTGTTATAGGCTGTCTCGTTTCTTGTTGAAGTACGACATAGACCTCACATTATACTTTCGGACGTAACAAAGCTATGTTTGTTTCTACTTGAAAGTATGAGCAACACAAGGTCATGCCAAGAAATGACTCAAGTTTATAAATCGGTCATTTCATTCTCTGATGATGCTCACATCTTAAACAAGAATGGTTGACAAAGTGCACTAAGTGTATCTTCACAGACGCTCGATGTCATTCGAGTATATAAGGATGAAGTAGACAACCAACCGGTATTCAAGAAAAAAAACACATTGGCCCATTCTTAGGATCATGACATACATCGACTGGGGTAGCCTTTGCCCCCACGACTCAGCAAAGAGGTCATCACTATCACTATCGGTCTATATGGAGCCCCTCAATCCACATCAAGAAAGTGAATACGCATTCCCACGATCTCTAACTCCAATGATGGATATACATGATATCTGAATCCAACTCTGCTTGTGTCAAAATGATTAGAGACAATCATTTCAACTATTCATACATTACTTCCTCTCGCTAACCCCTTCGAGCCATATAATGACTTTTTCAAAACTCAAACCCTGAGGATCACCTCATATATTGGGGCAATGGTAAAAAAAGTATGACTCAATGCAAAGCTGGAGCAAATTCACAAAAGATAAGATCGGACTTAGATGCATACTCCAAACGAGGGCAATTCTTCCCAGGACATGCTTCACTCAACAATAACGTAGCCCACACTAGATTGGGATGAATACGAAAAAAAAAAACAAATAGAAAAAAGAGCAAAATCAAAAAGAAGGAAAGAAACAAGGCATAAGGAGATGTCATAAATCTCAACCGATTTTTGAAATAAACTTTGAGCCTTCATGCGATCCCTTCATTTCTCATCCCAGGACCCTGGCCTACATTCTAATGAAGTCCACTTTGATTGACACAAGCCTTGTTGGGTTCACTAAATCACACACTTTCATCATTCCAATGACAAGGGTGTGCCACGTGTTTTCATATCACAAGACACACTAAAGCACAACGATCACATAATTGAATTCGGTGAAAACCTATGAGGGCGCCGAAGTAAAAAATAGTTTCAGAGAGAAGGAGAGCTTGAGAAAAATCAAATATTGAAAAAATGGGTCCTTCTGAAGGACGATCACTAGGCCAGTAAGCCCACACAGTTGAATACGTTGTCTCCTAGTACTCAACAGGCGACAAGACTATCAATATCCACAAACTCATGAGCATTCTTTCACAGATGATAGATTCATGCATCATACTCTTGTAAATACATATACTTAGCATGACATGACATTCAAAAACACATGAGATTGTTTTGGCTAGAGAACTTGAGCAGCGTAGAGCCTCTTTTGGATTGGAAAGAATGCCTCTATGGGTCAACCTCTTTAGGCTAACATGAGACCTCATTGGGCTAATAAACTTGGACTCATGCTAAAGTCCTTAGGCAATTTCTTTTTCCGTTCTTCTTCTTCCTCTTCCAATTGATCTACAAATTTCAGATTTGAAACAAAGCATAGTGACGAGATGGAATAACACGAATTCAAAAGGGATTGTAGATTTTTCTTTCCTTGTTTTTGAATGCTTAAAATAGGAAATACGAAAAAGTTTTTTCTCTCCCTTTTTCCCTCAAATAATAGCTAAAAAAATGTAAGGCCGAATGAACAGTAAAATGTCGTTCGCCAAAAAGGCAGAAGCAATTGAACTTTAGGCCAAATCGATCCGCTCTGATACCATGTAGAAAAACTAAATTTGAGCTTTATTGATAATCGTAGGGATATATAATTACAAGAACCATAAAAGGTTTATATATAGAGAATTACCCATCGGTGTATAGAAACTAATTATATGATTGCTTAGGAAACAAATATTTAGTTTCCTCATTTGATTTAATGTATTTTGCACATGTATATATTTTATGAGAAGCCGATTTGGTGTTTCTCACATATACTACTCCAACTTTTATTCTCCAACACTTCTCCTCAAACTCATGGGATTTGAAAAACCTCTATGACTTTGTCTTCATCAATACCCACTTTAATTTATCAATGATGCAAGTCTATAATTGTTTTTTTTTAGATGATCAACTGACTGGTTGAACAAGGTAGAGCCTCTTTTGGGCTGAAAAAAATGCCTCCGTGTGTGTCGATATCGCAGTTTAACCACAGCTTTTTAAATCTTTTCAAATTTAAAATTCAAATACGAGTCGCCACTTAATTTTTTTTAAAGGAAAATTAAGAAACCATTTCAAAAGCAAATTTATCTTTTGGAAACAAGAGATTTCTAGGTCCGGGGATTATGGAATTAGAGGGGAAGGAGCCCGGTGGACTAAAACATCCCCTCTCATCCTATCTCGTGATAGGCATCTACTCAACGTCCTTTTAATTGAATTATTAATCTAAGCATGCCCTCAATTAATACATAAATATATAAATTACATAAACATGTTGGAAATGGTGCAAGATTGCTAACGATAAAAGGCATACAAAATCATATAATTCAACTAGCAAGCAATAATGATATGCAAATGAAGAACAAGAGAGCTTACCCGGGATCCAGCCACGAAATGAAAACGTGTAATGCATGCAAAATAAATAAAAAATCTGAAAAGAGTCTCTAATTCACATATACACATAAGGCAAGTCCTAATTCTAAGGTGTTGCACGTGAAGTCGAAAATCAATAAAATCAAGAAATAAATAAACTCAAGAGGAGTCGAGAAATCATACCTCAATAGCACTTCAAAACAAAGGGTTAGTCCACATGCTTTGAACAAAATATAATATCGAATCCTAAATAACATTCCTGAATTTCTAGCTTAAATCTATTATCAAGCATGAAAGAATTGACATAATCATGAATTCCTTCCAATTAGTTAGAAAAACAATGTCTCTATAGATATACAAGTCTCAACTAGGAGCCAATACAATGTCCATATAGAGATGGTATAATCCCAACATGATCACAAGGAATTCACAGCTAGATTCAATTAAATTCAACTTAACCCAATGCAAAATAAGTCCTAAGTACAAATATCAACCTACATGGATGAAAATATGAACATGAATGAGAGTAAGCTGTGAACTATTCATTGATTTGGATCGTTTAACCTTTGGATTTAAGTTCAATCAATGATAATCAAAACATGGTTTAAACATTAGGTCATGGAAAAGTCATTTGGGCCATTATTTGCAAAGTTTATCAAATCAATCACAGAATTCTGAAAATTACATAGAGCAGACCAGACATTCAAAAATAGAAAAAAACATACTTTTCATGGTTTGATCTTATCAATTTTTGAACACAAGGTGCCTCTGTGAGTCTAGTTTCTAACCCAAAAAGAAAATCAAAGATCAAATGGTTCAATCTCTGGGAATTGGCCAAAAACCAGACATCACTCAGAAATTACCAACTCTCTGTCCAGAGATTTTGTATGTTTTTCTTAAAAATAGTAAACGAATCAAAAATCACTTTGATATTTTTAGGAGGTCTTGTTAACACATTTAACTTCATGGAAATAATTATTTGAGGTCGCAAATGTTTGATTAAGGCTTCGATCTCTTTAAATTAATATCAACTTGCGGTTCTGAAATTTTGGACAGAGTGTAGCTAGTTTACAAATCCTAAGACCAAACCATCTTAAACATGAAAATCCCATCAAAACAAAAATTGTAGTGGTAGATCTTTGTGTTACGAACACCCTCCAATTGGGCTCATTCAATTCCAAGTGATCATGATTTAATTGAAAATACATGAAATCTCATTCATTATTGAGTTCATCATTTTTGGTTAAATCTATCAACCAAACCATAGAAGTTAATTCATCCTAAAACTAATTCTCCTTCCCATTGATGGTCATTAGAGGTTAAATATGACTAATCCATGTGAGCCTCAATGGAATATGGAAAGGATTCCATAGGACTTCAAATTAGAGGACCGACGTCATGAACTAAGGCTTGGATCTACTAATTATGTATGGATATGACTATTCTCATTCGAATCACAAGTTCATAGAGAATTTAAAAAGACCAATTCAAGAAAGTCAAATAAGATATTCAGCATCTCATGAAACCCAAGAGAAGAATATGACACAAGAAAGGAAATCAAAGTTCAAATGATCACCAAGTTAAACTTTGCTTTATGATTTATTCAATATTAAACCTTAGGCTACTTTAATCCAAATGAAATGAAAAAAAACAAATGGAGGTTCAATCACAATTCTATTGGTGTGTGATGAAATGAGATGGGAAGAGACTTTTTGAAAATGTGTAAAAGATCTTAAGTAGTTCTATGAATTGTGATTGAACCTAAATTAAGGACTAACTAGTCTAGATTTTACCTCCAATTATCCTCAACTTTATTGTGGTTTGAAGGTCTTTCAAAGATTGTTCAAGCTCTTCTTGTAACTCTTGCAATAACTTACTCCTTAATTTTCTTAATTCTCTCTAAGATTCCTCTAATTATCCCAAAGAATATCAATATCCAAGAGATCCAAGATTCAAGCCCAAAAAAGAGATCCTGTTGTAATGGGATATTCACTCCCTTTATATAGGCAAATTTTTTAGGGATATTTCAGTAATTTTGAGGTGAAAACCCCTAATTTTGGATGTACTTTTGTTGGTACAATGTGTACTATTTCAAAAAGCAGATTACTAAAAAACGCAACACTTGGTGGAGTTGTCTGCGACACTCAGTAAGTGCCGGAGCGGCACTCACCAATTGCCGTAACGGCATGCATCGAGTGCCACAGCGGCACCCAGGGAGTGCCACAGACAATTCGCGGACTGCCGTCTTTTTGTGCATCTTATTTTGCCTTGTTTTCAATTTCTTTTTCTTTTTCTTATTCATTTCTTTCTTTTTCTTGTTTCTAGAACTGCTTATATTTTTGCGGTAATTGGCGAGTTGTTTGCGGCGTTCAGTGAATGCCGATGCAACTCTTACTGAATGCCAGTCCGGCAGTCAGTGAGTGCCGTCGTGGCACCGCGTGACTGTCATAGGCTTCGCCGAGTGCCATTTTTTTTTTGCTATTCTTCCCTTTTCCTTTCTTTTGGAATTGAAGAGCCTTTCGAAGAGCTTGAATCACCTTGGAAATCCTAAGTTTATTCGGGCATTGTCATCATTGGACTTGGAGGTAACACTCCCCTGAATTCGATGTTTGGTCAAAATCGGGGTGTCTACAGTGTGTTAACCTCTCTAGGATAACATGAGACCTCATTGGGCTAATAAACTTAGGCTTCTTCTAAAGTCCTCAAGCTATTTCTTTCTCCAGTTTTCTTCTTCCTCTTCCAGTTGATCCTAGGACTTCGTCTTTTAGACTCTTTTTGAACAACTCTCCATCTAACAACACGTACTTGACCGGGGATAACTTCGTTTTTATCTTGGCTTGTCTGTTAGGACGAAGGAGACATCTGATTATCGGGGTCCTCCAGTCTTGATCCTCTATGATGTCTGAGAAAGCTTCAGTTGCCATATCCCGTTGCTTGACCGATGGCAATAGTCTGTTCTGTATTTTAATTAACTTATCATTATTAGTAAACTTGTAACTTTATATACTTGTGTTAATTAGGAAGGCTTACAGCAAGAGTTGCTTCAGGGTACCCTTCGACCGATCGAAAGTTACATTGCAATGACCTTGGGTTGCAGAGGTACATTCAACCAGTCGCGTAGACGAGCCCTGGTGGCGTGCCACATGTCCTAGAATCATAGGGAAGGTTTCGGGGCGCGACATTTAGTGGTATTAGAGCAATAAGCTTAGAACCTTGGGTACGAGAGACGACGACTTGAGAGTGATGTGCACATTATGAGATTTCATATAGGAATGTATATATGCATGAGATATAGTTGGCATAGCATACAATTGCATGCCAAGGCATGCCTGATCATAATGATGTGTGTGGAATGACAAAATTTTAGTTTCGAAACAAAGCACAGTGACAAAGATTGAATATCACGAATTCTAGAGGGATTGTAGATTTTTTTTCCCTTTTTCTTGAATGATTAAAATAGGAAATACTAAAAAGTTTTTTTTTCCTTCTTTTTCATTTTTTGTTTTATATTTTTTAAAATTATAGCTAAAAATAAAGTATAAGGCCAGAGAGATAACAAAAGGCCGTCCACTGGAAACTGGAAGCAAATTGGACTTAAGGTCAAATTGACCCGCTCGAATACCATGTAGAAAAACTAAATTTGAGCTTTATGGATAACTGTAGGGATATAATTACAAGAACCACGAAGGATTTATATATAATTATATCATTGTTTAATTTTAGCAATCAAATATTTAGTTTCCTCATCTGATTTAACATATTTTCACATGTTTGTATTGGACATTCTAACGAGAAGATGATTTGGTGCTTCTCACATATATACTACTCCAACTTATATTCTCCAACACGCCATCAAAGCACACGACGACTTTTTTTGGGCATTGACGCAAAGTACAGAAGTCCTTTTGTTGGATCGGAACACAAACACAAATAATAACGAAAAACCACATAAAGATTAAAGACAGTGAAGAGCCAAAAGTACACAATGACCTTTTGTGCCTATATCCACCTCCAACTTATATTCTCCAACACGCCATCAAAGCACACGACGACTTTTTTTGGTCATCGACGCAAAGTACAAAAGTCCTTTTGTTGGATCGGAACACAAACACAAATAATAACGAAAAACCACATAAAGATTAAAGACAGTGAAGAGCCAAAAGTACACAATGACCTTTTGTGCCTATATCCACGATGGAGAGCCAAAAATCTTCACTATATCAAAAATGAATTAGGGTTGCAATTTATATATCTCCAATCTTGGTATATATAATAAAATGAGCAAGTCGTTGGACACAAACAAATCTCACAAACATCACAATGTGTCTATCTCTCTCCTGGTGAGGTCCACTGACACTCTGAGGTCCACAAATGAGAGAGAGAGAGACACATTGTGATGTTTGTGAATATTGTTTGTGAGGTTCGTTTGTGCCCAAAGACTTAAGGTGTGTTTGATAACTCCATTAAGTGGTGAAAATGAAAATTTTCTGTACTTCTTTTTTTTTTCCAGTGTGTTTGATAACATACCACTTAATTGAAAAAGCAGCTAAAAAATCACTGAAAACTTTAAGTGAATTTTTTTTACTGAAAATAATCACTGAATGCACTCTCTTTCAGTACTTGAAAAACTATTTTCAGTACTGCAAATTCAATTGCTTAAACTTTTCAATACTTAAAATTCAGCACTTAATTTTCGTTACTTAATTTTCAGTTTTATCAAACGCACTCTTACTCTAATAAAATCCCCGAGTTACCCATACGGCCAATTAGTCATACCGCACACAAAACTCTTGACAGTCGCAAGAAGGGCCCAGTCCATGGTTGCATTCCACTCCACCATTGCCCCGAAAGTGCCCTCTCACTTGACCCTCGGCCCACTAGAATTTGACCCAACACCTAACCTCCATCAACCAATAAAAGACAATATATCATAGTCGCCATGGAAAGAGCGCTCTGAAATGAAGACCAGAGGTCCATTCAAATAGATAAACTCTTAAATATGTGGACCAACCATGTTGGAAGTACCAAAGAAAAGAATTAACTCTTGATCTTTAAAATGTAGAATATATATATAAAAAAAAAAAAAAAAGCAAATATTATGTTTCTTAAATTTAAATTTTAAATTCACATCTTAACTGAAGTGATAGTGGGCATACTAAATTATGATTGAACACGTCATTTGAAATATAAATTTAAAAAACATGACATTATTCCTAAAAAGTAGTAAATATAAATCAGGATGAGTTCTCTAAAAAAAAAAAATAATAATAATAAATCAGGATGAGTTAAAATAAATCTGTAACTTCAAGGTCATGCCTTAAAGAGAGACCCTTCAAACTCAATAATTATACTCCGTAGTAGATAGATGTATAGCCGCCTCTCCGTACACGTAGAGACACTTGAATGTTGACTTTGTGATACCCATTGGACAATGTTTTGGATGCTGGAATGAGAAATTATTGCACGAAGACTCACGATGATGTGGTAATTTAGACTACATAAAAGATGTCAAATAAATTAGAAAATTGTTCAAGTCAACTCTTGATCATGGATATGCATGATGCCTTTCTTGACTTTTGTTCACACAGCTGACTTTTTTTTTTTTTTTTTTCCTCCCTTTTTTTTTTTTTTTTTCTTCATTTGATGCTTTTCTTATGTCGTCTGGATTGTTAGAAAAATTGGGTTTTCCAAGTGGGTTTGGATCTATCTAGAAGTGGGTTTAAAACCTAAGTGGGCTTGGACCCATTCAAAAGTGGTCAATCTAGAAGTAGGTCCACAAAATGAGTGAATGAGAAATTGATCTCTTCTCATTTGAATCCATAGCAGTTTCGAATGGACATGGTCATCATTTTCATCTTTTCTTTCCAAACAGCCATGACTGTTCGGATCTTTAAATGTCAACCCCAAATGGTGTGTCTATTCATATCAGACACAAGTTCATCTATTTATATAGATGAATTCATAGCATTTAGAAATAGAGAAAAAATTCACAGTATCATTTGCATTTTGAGCATCAGTATTAGAGAGAGAGTTCACATAGTTTCTGGTTCGCTGATTCCGATAGTTTGTCAGTGCTGCTACATCGGAAGTAAAGATTGGTATTATCCTGGGAGACGTTTGCTATCCACCGTGAACACCGTAGCGGAGCAATTTCGTCTTAAGGACATAGAACCCAGTTCTAGATCCAATCTATAATTTTCTGATTTTAGTTTGGGTTTCTGCAATTCTTCTTGTACTGTAAGTTTTAATTGTTAATTTGTTTATTTACAGTGACTTGTTTGTTTTTAGTTTGTTACAGAATCAATTCAACAATCTTAAGACGAAATCTGTTGTTGATTATGATTCTGTAATCCTCATAAATAGTTAATGGTTTGTGAATCTGAAACTGTTAACATACTATTTATTTCTTTGAAATCTAGACAACTATATTTTAGTCTCTGTTTTGATAAACTGGGTACTATTAGAATTAGTTTGCCAATTTGATATTCAGGTTTTTTGATTCGAAAATTCTAGTGTTGTTAATTTATGTACTCTGTTTCGTAAATGTGATACATCTGATATCTTTTGCACTTTGTTTTTTATAACTGCAATGTGCTTTATAGTCTGGGTATTTAATATTTAGCCAAGTTCCTATCTTTAATTTATTCTTAGTGCATTGTCTATATATATATATTAAAATATAAATGCTTCTTTTGACTTTTTGGTAGTATCCATTGTTTGAGTATAGTTTATATATATATATATATATATACACATATTTGGCTATTTGATATTTATATCAGTGCAATTTATTTTTCACTAGTAATTCTGTATATTATTTGTGATCTTATATCGGTTCTATCAATTTTATATTGGACAGAAAATGGCCATTGAAAATGACAATGTTAATGCAACTAATAATACCGGTGCAAATAGAGTGAACCCAATCATTGCTCCAGTTCCAACCGTTGTGACTCCTGCAAGTGTCACTCATGGTGAAAAGCCAGAGAAATTCAATGGGACTGACTTTAAGAGATGGCAACAAAAAATGCTATTCTACTTGACAACCTTGAATTTGGCAAGATTTTTGCAAGAGGATGCCCCTACAATTAATGAGGGTGAAACGGACCGTGTTACCGTGGCGGCCGTTGATGCATGGAAGCATTCGGATTTTCTATGTAAGAACTATATCCTTAATGGATTGGACAACACGTTGTATAACGTATATAGTCCAATCAAAACTGCTAAGGCTTTATGGGAGTCTTTGGAGAAAAAATATAAAACGGAAGATGCTGGCATGAAGAAATTTGTAGTCGGTAGATTCTTGGATTTTAAAATGGTTGACTCCAAGACTGTTGTAAGCCAAGTGCAAGAGCTCCAACTGATTTTGCATGAAATTCATGCTGAATGTATGTCTCTTAGCGAGTCCTTCCAAGTGGCGGCTTTAATAGAGAAGTTGCCACCATCTTGGAAAGATTTCAAAAATTATTTAAAACATAAGCGTAAAGAAATGGGGTTGGAAGATCTCATTGTAAGATTAAGGATAGAAGAAGATAATAGAAAATCTGAAAAGCGGTCAGGGAACGATTCCATGACTTCAAAAGCAAATGTTGTGGAACAACGACATAAACCAAATAACAAGAAGCGAAAGTATTCTGACAAAGGTCCAAGTCAAGGGGCAAATGGTGCCAACAAAAAATTCAAAGGAACTTGTTGGATTTGCGGTATGCTTGGACATCGTGCAAAGGATTGTCGCCAACGCAAAGACCAAAGTAAGTTCAAAAAGAAAAAAGCCCAAGCACATGTGACTGAAGTGGACAATATTTCTGAAGATGTTTCTGAACTTAACCTTTCTGCTATGATATTGGAGGTCAATTTAGTGGGCAATCCGAAGCAATGGTGGATTGACACTGGTGCTACTTGTCATGTCTGTTCCGAGCGGAGGATGTTCACTACATATCAAGAAAATAAGTCTGGTGAACCACTTTATATGGGAAACGCTGCTACCTCCAAGGTTCAATGTCAAGGAAAAGTAGTGTTAAAGATGACCTCTGGAAAGGAACTCACCTTGAACAATGTGCTTCATGTTCCGGATATTCGGAAGAATTTGGTGTCGGGTCCTTTGTTGAGCAAGAATGGATTTTGTTTGGTTTTTGAGTCTGATAAGTTTGTCCTCACTAAGAATGGGGTGTATATTGGAAGAGGATATCTCTCCGATGGTTTGTTTAAAATGAATGTAATGGCTATTGTACCCACAGTTAACAATATTAATAATAAGACTATTTCTTCTGCTTATATGCTTGAGTCCTTTGATATGTGGCATGGTAGATTAGGACATGTTAATGTTGATACTATACGCAAATTACGTAATTTAGATATGTTGCCTAAATTCCATATTGATCCAAAGCATAAATGTGAAATTTGTGTAGAATCTAAATTAACGAGAACTCCTTTTAGTTCAATTGAAAGGAGCACAGAACCTCTAGAATTAATTCATAGTGATGTTTGTGACTTAAAAATGGTGCAAACTAGAGGTGGGAAAAAGTATTTTGTTACTTTTATTGATGATTGTACAAGGTACAGTTATGTGTATTTGCTAAGAAGCAAGGATGAGGCACTAGAAATGTTCAAACATTACAAGAATGAGGTTGAAAATCAATTAAGCAAAAAGATAAAGACTTTAAGAAGTGATAGAGGTGGTGAATATGAATCACCTTTTGGTGAATTCTGTAAAGAACACGGTATAGTTCACCAAACTACTGCTCCTTACTCACCTCAATCAAACGGTATTGCTGAACGCAAGAACCGAACCTTAAAGGAAATGATGAATGCTTTATTGATCAGTTCAGGGGCACCTCAGAATTTGTGGGGGGAAGCGATATTGTCAGCAAATAAAATTCTGAATAAGCTGCCCCACATGAAATTGGACAAGACTCCCTATGAATTATGGAAAGGTCGAAGACCTTCCTATAAGTATCTCAAAGTGTGGGGATGTCTAGCAAAAGTAGCAGTCCCTGCTCCTAAAAAGGTCAAGATAGGACCAAAGACAATTGACTGCATTTTCATTGGATATGCGAACAACAGTACTGCGTATCGATTCCTTGTGCATAAATCAGAGATATCTGACATTCATGTCAATACAATTATTGAGTCAAGGACAGCGTCGTTCTTTGAAACGATATTCCCTTGTAAAATTGCACAAGAAAATAGGTCTCTCAAAAGGACTCATGATGCTGTAGAAAGTAGTGCTCAAGAGATCATTAAAGAAGAATCTAATGAGTATGAGAATGAACGAGAGGTTAGAAGAAGCAAAAGGGCTAAAGTGACAAAATCATTTGGTCCAGATTTTCTCACTTATTTGTTAGAAGATGAACCTCGTACATTTCATGAAGCAATGTCAACCCTTGAGGCACCTTTATGGAAAGAGGCTATCAACAGTGAAATTGAATCCATCATGCAAAACCATACGTGGGAACTAGTGGATCTTCCTCCCGGACATAAACCATTGGGATGTAAATGGATATTTAAGAGGAAGATGAAAGCCGATGGTTCAATTGACAAATATAAGGCGAGACTCGTAGTCAAAGGTTATAGACAAAAGGAGGGTGTCGATTATTTTGACACATATTCGCCTGTTACAAGAATAACATCCATTCGGATGCTATTAGCAATAGCATCGATTAACAATTTGGAGATACATCAAATGGATGTTAAAACCGCATTCTTGAATGGAGATTTGAATGAAGAAATCTATATGGAACAACCTGAGGGGTTTGTTTAACCTAATCAAGAAAAGAAAGTTTGTAGACTTGTTAAATCCCTTTACGGATTAAAGCAAGCTCCTAAACAATGGCATGAGAAATTTGATGGTGTGATGCTGTCAAATGGGTTCAAAATAAATGAATGCGACAAATGTGTTTATGTTAAAAGCTCTGAAAAAGGATATGTCATTGTATGTCTCTATGTAGATGACATGTTAATTATGGGTAGCAATAATGATATTATTAAAACTACCAAGAGAATGTTGACCAGCAAATTCGACATGAAAGATTTAGGTATTGCTGATGTTATACTAGGAATAAAAATCACTAGAACATCTTAAGGCATCACCCTATCTCAATCTCATTACATTGAGAAAGTTCTTGAGAAATTTAATAAGGGTGATACCAATTTATCGAAGATACCCATAGATGGAAATGAACATCTAGCAAAGAATATTGGGGAAGGAATAGGACAATTGGAATATTCTCGGATAATTGGTAGTTTAATGTATGTCATGAATTGTACTCGCCCGGATATAGCCTATTCAGTTAGCAAACTGAGTAGATATACTCATAATCCAGGGGTAGACCACTGGAGGGCGATAATCAGGGTACTTAGATATTTAAAATATACCCTTGATTATGGACTGCACTACACTAGATATCCTGCTGTACTTGAAGGGTACAGTGATGCCAACTGGATATCTGATTCTAAAGACTCAAAATCCACAAGTGGATATGTCTTTACATTGGGTGGTGCAGCAGTATCATGGAAGTCCTCTAAACAGACTTGCATTGCAAGATCGACTATGGAGTCTGAGTTTATAGCTTTAGATAAAGCAGGAGAAGAAGCTGAGTGGCTTCGACATTTCTTAGAGGATATTCCATGTTGGCCAAAGCCTGTGCCTGCTATTTGTATACATTGTGATAGTCAGTCAGCAATTGGAAGGGCACAAAACAATATGTATAATGGGAAGTCTCGACATATTCGTCGCAGACACAATACCGTGAAGCAGTTGCTCTCAAATGGAATTATCTCTATTGACTACGTGAAGTCAAAGAATAATATCGCGGATCCGCTTACTAAAGGTTTAACAAGAGAGCAAGTGAAAACCTCATCGAGGGGAATGGGATTAAAGCTTATCTTACAAGAGTCGTCATAATGGCAACCCAACCTAGTTGACTGGAGATCCCAAGATCTAGGTTCAAAGGGACAACCGAATTGTGTACGACTCAAAACAAGCACTGAGGAGTTTAGACTCCTACCCAATCCTATGATGAAACTGAGTGCTACCTGCAGTGATATCAGGTTAAGTAACACTTTTAATGATTCTTATATCTTATTTATCTAAGTGGAGTATAGCAGGATACTTTTAATAAGAATCACCTATATGAGTGTGGAAATGGGCCGTTGCTATGAGAGATACTAAAGCTTAACTCTCTAGAGCACTCATGAAATCCAGGAGTTGTTCAGGGCCAAAACGAACACAACCATGAGAACCGAAATATGTCAAGGAAGGCATTGTGTGAGATCTATTGTCTTGATTTACAAAGATGGCTGAACAGTTCAAGACATCGCGTTCACTGATTAGCTAGTAACTCCGATGGGTTGTCACTATGGAAGGTTCAAAGCCGCAAGCTACCTATCTTGATGCGGTGCCTTTCTTATTGAACTCTCTCAAGCGTCTACATGAGCATTTGCATTGTGTCCAGTCAATTTCCATTCATGTGGGGGATTGTTAGAAAAATTGGGTTTTCCAAGTGGGTTTGGATCTATCTAGAAGTGGGTTTAAAACCTAAGTGGGCTTGGACCCATTCAAAAGTGGTCAATCTAGAAGTAGGTCCACAAAATGAGTGAATGAGAAATTGATCTCTTCTCATTTGAATCCATAGCAGTTTCGAATGGACATGGTCATCATTTTCATCTTTTCTTTCCAAACAGCCATGACTGTTCGGATCTTTAACTGTCAACCCCAAATGGTGTGTCTATTCATATCAGACACAAGTTCATCTATTTATATAGATGAATTCATAGCATTTAGAAATAGAGAAAAAATTCACAGTATCATTTGCATTTTGAGCATCAGTATTAGAGAGAGAGTTCACATAGTTTCTGGTTCGCTGATTCCGATAGTTTGTCAGTGCTGCTACATCGGAAGTAAAGATTGGTATTATCCTGGGAGACGTTTGCTATCCACCGTGAGCACCGTAGCGGAGCAATTTCGTCTTAAGGACATAGAACCCAGTTCTAGATCCAATCTATAATTTTCTGATTTTAGTTTGGGTTTCTGCAATTCTTCTTGTACTGTAAGTTTTAATTGTTAATTTGTTTATTTACAGTGACTTGTTTGTTTTTAGTTTGTTACAGAATCAATTCAACATGGATCACCACATGAGTTGGTTGAACTAGTGGTTAGGACACCACAATAATTTGTCATAGGGGAATTTAGATGCATTTGAGATAAAATTTTCGTGAAGTCGTCAAAAATCCATTTGAAGTATTTATATAGATGGTACGCAGTAAATGGATTTTTGGTTTTGAAGTCTAACACTTAAAACATTACTGAGAACATACTAAATGAATGATCAAGAACTTTCATCAAATAGAATAAAATAATCAGAACAATCTTTAATGTTCCATATGATCAACCCAAAAAAAAAAGAAGGGATAATTAACTTTTGGTATATTTTTTGTATATAATTTAAAATTCATACTATTGTTTTTTTTAAATTAAAAAAAAAATCAACATTTTTGTAAAATGAAAAAGCCATCAAATTTTACATGATATTGTGGAGTAACTCTTTCAAACGGTGAGAACAACTCTTTGAAACGCTTGTGAGGAACTCTTCAAAATGCAGGGAGAGCAATTCGTTTCAAAGTCGGGTGCAACTCTTCACAACGTCGGGAGCACATCTTCCAAACGTTAGGAGCAAATCTTCCAAACGTTGGGAGCAATCATCACAACGTTTTGGTGCAAGTTCACAACATTGAAAATATAAAATAGACTAAAACACAAAATAATAATTCAAAAGTTGATGGTTTTTTTTTTTTGATGACTTTTTAAAAATTTTTTAATGATTGTTGATATATATAGTTTTTAATTTTAAAAAAGTAATAGATTGACTTTTGAATTTTATACAAAAATTAATTGAATAAAATGTAATTATCCAAATCTAATATATATATATATATATATATATATATGAAAGCTAAAGCTTTCTATTCTTCCACATGTCACACTCTTAGAAAAAAAGTAGTTTTTTTTTAAATATTTATATATGCAAATATATATGTATTAATTGAGATCCAAAATTCATGATAGAAATTTGCAATTTAAGCGACTCAATAAATTCTTTGTCAACATGAGTAATTGTTAGAATTTGAATCTTAAATCTTATCCTTTCATATAGGATAAGTATTAAGTCTACAAATGAAATTTAAACTGTTTTTTATATTAGAGATACTATATATAGGAGAGATAATTATTATAATTAATACTAGGCAATGAGCAATAGGATACTATTATTTATATTTTAATTTGAATTATACTATCTGAATTATATATATACATGAAAGCAGAAGTTATCACGTAGTAGTTTAAGTAAATTTTAATATATTACATATTCTGTTCGATAAAATATAAGTTTTATTTGATATAAATTTGATTGTTTGAATGTGATTTGAAAAAAAAAAAGTATGTTGTCATATTTCGTTGGATAAAACATAAGTTCTGTTTTATGTAAATTTGATTTGAAAAAATGTAAGCTGTTAATATTTAATTTTAATGGTTATTCTTTGTAGATTTATATCTAAAGAAATAAGTATTAAATTGTAAACCTCAAAAAGTTTCTATCATGTACCTTTTCTAATATTAAAAAATGTAATTTGTTAATATTTAATTTTAATGGTTATTCTTTATAGATTTATATCTAAAGAAATAAGTATTAAATTGTAAACCTCAAAAAGTTTCTATCATGTACCTTTTCTAATATTGTTATAAAATTTTCTTTTTTAATAGATATACGTAAAACCTATGTAGGAACTTTTTATTCAAATTTTAACATTTAGTTTTTTTTTTTAATTATTTATATGATATGTGTATGTATTATTATTATTATTTTTTTTGTATTTAAAAGGTTAATCAATATTTTTTTTTTTTTACAATATTTTATTTTCCAATTACGCTCCCTCCCATGCATTGCATGGGGTTCTGTTTGGTTGGAAAATTTATAAGTGTGTGCGAGCGTGCCAGGCAAGCAAATTGCCAATGTGTAAATGTGATTATCCAAACTGCGCCTCACCAGACAAATTGTGGTGACGTTCAATGCCTTGAACATGACTTTAATTGTGTAAAGATGTACTTAATTGAAGCACTTCGAACTGATTCTAAGATACCTACTCTTAATAAAACAGTAAATAAAGTAATAAAGTGAAAAACTACTTTGATTAAATTAAACAAACTACAATCTAACCTTGAAGATAACTTCGAAGGTGTTCTACTCCTAAATTTAAGTATCTAGATAACAATACAGTAAGTGTATTGAGAGATATATGTTGATGTTGATCGAAGGATCCTTTTCGAATGCACAATCCTTCTATTTATAGACGTCGAAGGTCCCCAACAACTCTGTTTGAATACTCCCGCCCAATTTCAAACTGATAACTGCTCTGACACCTATTATATTCTGGAAATGACACCTGTTCTTCAATTACTTCTTGATGATCAACACGTGTCTCTAAGCGGTTGAACATTTGGGCAACATGAATCAGCAGTAACTGCTCACAACAGTTTCAAGGTCCACCTACATTGGCTGAATATTTTCATCACAAACATTACCCCCCGCGCCATTTTCCTTTTGGTTCAAAAAAGATAATGGTGATCATGGCTGGATTATGCTAGGGGTGGCCAAACGGCCCGTGGCCCGCTTGGCCCGCCCAGCCCGGCCCTAATTTTTCAGGGCTTGGGCAAAGATATTGGCCCGTTCAAACGGGCTTGGGCAATCAATTTTAGGCCCGATCAATTTTAGGGTCGGGCTTGGTCAAAACAAATGAGGCCCGCTTAGGTCCGGTCGGGCTCGACTATTAGTAAAATATATATATTTTTTGTATTTTCTATTTTATTATATATAAATTAATATAATTTTACATAAGATATTCAATATATATGTATTATCACAAGAGTTTTTATTGCATTTTTGTGAATAATGTGTCTTAATAATCATTCAAAACATTACTTATGATAATTTTTTAATTTTTTTTGTTCAAGTTTTTAAAAATGAAAAATAAAAAATAGCAATAGACTGGCCCGCGGGCCGGACTTGGGATTTTAGTGGTTGGTGCCGTGCCGGGCTTGGGCAACCAATTGTAGGCCCGCCACGGGCCGGGCCGGGCTTGGGCAAAGGTACTTACCCTTAGTATAGAGTGCAAGCCCGGCCCGGCCCGGCCCATGGCCACCCCTAGATTATGCTAGGTAATTTACATCTTACGCCATCTTCGAATGTCTTTAAATTGCACGTTTACTTCTTCAATTATCTTCATATAAACCATCATTCCTGCTTGATTTAATCCTCCATTTTACCTTGTTCTCTTGACTCTGCTTTATTGATCATGTCTTCTTCTCAGTCTTCCTTCGACACTAGTAATTACTTTCCTCTAGATCTTCCTGAAGAAGTGATGCTATCAACCAGACGCCCTAACATTTCTTCTCGAACCAATTGGGATCTTCCTGAAATTCCTCCTGAACCCTTCACCTATTCGAAATGGGGAAAGTGGCACGAAATGTTAACCAAATCCAGTGCTTCTTCAATAGGGCAAAATTCTTCTTCGAGTTCTTCCAAATCGATTTATAATAATCAAACATTCCCTCCTGCTTGGGAACAACCTGTTTCCCATGGTGAAGGGATAGGATATTATAAAGGCATAAGCTCGAAACCCCAATTACTATGCCTTCAGTTGTTCATCCAAACTTTGACTATCCTGAAACTGAAGGGATTATTCGAAGCAGGACAATAAAACCATACTATCCATTTTTGAATCGTCTCTCTCGGGAGCAAAATCTATTGAATGCCTGGCTGATCTCCTCAACCAGCCCTCCTGGTGAGAGACTTCAATGTGGAAATGTCTTGATTCCTCAAGGCAGACCCCCTATTCACACATATGTGAGAGCATCTCATAAAAATTTTTCTAATGAGCACTATTCTTCAGCCTTCCTTTCTAAATGCAAACTTTTCGATAAAGATTATGAAGAGAGGGTACTTCTCTTCGATCATTCTGTACTAGGCTTTCCTGACACCAAAATTCAAGTGGTGGATCCCACTGAAGATATTGGTGACCCTTTTTTGAAATTAGACCAATTATGCAGACATGGTCCCATTTTCGAGCATATTCCACCTATTCTGTCACCTTCTCCATGCTTGATCATTCAAGCCCAAAGGCTACTAGTTGCTTTTTCACATCTTCCCTTTTCCATTTTACAAAATCCAAAGGCTCGAATTAATTTCGAATGGAGTTGCCACATCTTGTGCCATGAATGGAATATTTCAACCCTTGTTCGAACCCAAATGGATTTTACCCTTCGAACCCTGGCTTCTCACATAAGATGGTATTCTCATCATCAAGAAAGTGTCCATCATTTGAATTATTTAATTGATCTTTATGAAAGCCTTAAAGAAGTACCCAATGCACTTCTTGATGAAGTTTCAGAGTTCAAGGAGAAATATATCTATGGTTGTGGCAGCTTCGATGAAGAAAGTAGTGTTTTTCATTACTCAAAACCTGATCTCGAAGGTCGAATTGAATGTCTTAAAGATGAAGCCAAGGCTGCTGGCATATCGCTTCGAGGCAAGACTTCCTTAGCCAAGGAACTTCGAAGTCTTCGCAAAGCCTTGTTCAAGATCAACTCACAACTGAATCAATATGAAGAACAACTCAAGAATGCTTATCTCACTCTTCGAAGCGAAGATAAATTGGCCTTACAAGCCAGGAACTTATGCCTCGAAATAGAATTAGAAGCTGAGTACTTTGCCTATTACTGGGCCATGTTTCACAATTTAGTTACTTATGGGTTTCCCCATTTTTATCAATTATGTTTATGAATTGTAATTGCATTATGAAAAAATTCATGTTTCTATTAATTAGTTCATTCTGAACCAGTATGTCTTTTCCTTTGATGCAACGGTCCAAAAGGAGTAACCGAACCTAACGGCTATTTTTCAATAAATGCAATCTTTTTCCCAAACGTCACCAAAGGCTATAAATAAACAAACACAAAGGGAAAACAAACCTTCTAGCTTCATTTTGCTTTCTATCAATTCCCTTCGTACTTTGTTCTCTTCTTTACCATTTTCTTTGCAATCTAACCTCTTCACTTCTAAAAAAAATGGTGAAATCTGGCGATAACACACAACTTCAAAAAATCTGCGATGATTTTGAAAAAATCATCACCAGTGAACAAGACCGCTATTCAAGAGGGCAAGAGACTTCACTGATTAACGAGATTCTCGTTCCTATCACTTTTCCCAACCATGAATCCTCCATTGCTGTAGGTCCTTGCCTGAGCACTCCAAACCTGAGACTCCATGTCTATTATCCCAGATTAGGAGAACAACACCTTACTTACCAACGAGAGCTTCCAAACCCCAAGTATGACTGGAAATTTCGACATTGGCCCAAACCCGCAAAGGATTGGCCTGAATGGGTGGATAGGATTTTGGAAAACAGAAGAGAAATCCTGATTATTACAGGGATTTACCATGCTATTAATCTTTCAAAATTTCCCATCGAATCCAGTCTTGACTTATTAGCTGCAGCCCTTTGTTTTTGGAACCCTATTTTCAATCATTTTCAATTTCGATTCGGTCCGATAGGTCCTACTATTCTAGACATTTGTCATTTGTTAGGGTTTTTGTCTCATGGGGAAGATGCTCATCCCTATATGGCTGAATCTGATAGTCCTCCAATCAATACTGATTCTAAATCATTAGGGTATACCAATTTCCTATCTACCCATAAAAAATCATCAGGAGCAGTGTCAGACAAGGAATATTACTGCTTTATCTTGTACTGGCTTTCGAAGCATCTGTTTTGCACTTCTTCACAGAGGGTTGTCCTCAAGTTTTCTAACATTGCCAAAGCTCTGGCCGCTGGTCGAAGGTTATCCTTAGCACCTTTTGTTCTAGGATCTCTCTATAGGTTTTTTTTCTGATTTGTGCTTCGACCCCTTTACTCTTACCCAAGGTGGTCCTTTCTGGATATTACAACCATGGCTATATGCTTATTTTCCAGAAATTCATAACTTAGAATCCTTATCCTACACTATTGCTCATGGAATCTTTTTTGCCTTATTACCAAATGTTGAGAAGACCTTCAAAAAATCCATCTCCTTCTTTTTCAATCTCCCTGCCATAAGACCAAACAAACTGTTCCAACCTGTAACACCCGTACCTGGAGAACGGGTTAATTACTATGTTAATATGCATTAATTAATATCATTAGTGTATAAAATGGATTAAGGGGAGGCTTGGACTCGCCCGTGGAAAAGGTGTTCAGAAAAGGACACCAATTAGAAAAGTCCCCAGTGAGGAGGGACAGATTTGGAAGTGGGACCCAGTGAAGGGCCCGAATAAAAATATGTGCATTTTATGTGATTAAATGCATTTATATGATTACATGATTATTTGTTTAAATGCTTTCATATTATATGATGATATATGTTTAGCATTTGGTATTAGTTTGGACACCTAAATAAGGGTATAATTGAAAAAGATTTATAATTGGTAGGTACGATAGCAACTTCATAAAAAATATGGGACCCACGTTGGGACCCATACGAAACTTAGACAAACACTCATTAGATAATTGGGTAGTTAATGGAATGTTTGGGGGATTTCATAATAAGAACTTAATAAGTTTCGGGGGTGTAATTAAAAGAATGGCTAAATTTAGGCTTGGACACATCAACACATCTTGCATGTGTGTGTCATGACTTAGGAAGAGTCTCATATTGCTGAATTAAAAGAAGAAAAGAAGAAGAGAGCACCGAGAGAGAGACGGAACCGTCACCGACGACGTTTTTCACCGTACCGTCGCCGCCGTTTGCCGGATTTACGATCCGAGACCACTTTTGGACTCGTGGAGGTAAGAGGATCACATGCACGTAAGTTGTTTTCATTTCGGCAACATTTTTCCGGCAACCGTTCTTGATAGTTGATGTTTGTTGTACCAAAATTATGTAGGATTTACTTTGGGTAAGAATTGAGCAAGATTTGTGAAGGAATTCTTCATTTCTAGCTTGAATTTGGGTAGACCTTCCTAAGGTGAGTTTTCTAGCCTAAAGAATGGTTGTGTTTAACTATGTTCAAGGCATCAATGATGTAGAGATGTAGAGAATGACCTTATTGTGTTGATTATTCATGTTTAGAAAGCATGTAGTTACTAAATTGTGAATTGCATGTTAGCTCTATGAAGAATTTATGTGCCTACATGTTTATGTGTTTATATGTTTATGTGGTATTCAATGAGCACCGGAAAAATGATTCATTAGTTGGGAGTAATAAGGGTCGTGAAGAGGAAGAATCCGAGAAAGACGGAAGTCCAAGGAATAGAAGTGGCCACGGGACCAAGGGAGGTCCCGAGTCTGAATGAATCATTGAACCGGTGACTCGGCGATTACAAAAATATGATTTATGTGTTTATTGTTGCATTGCACATGTTTAAACATTCAGTCATGCTTAGAATTCCCACTAAGCATAATGCTTAAGAAAACCGTTTTCTGTTATGGTAAATAACAACCACCGCAGGTACGGAGCAATATCCGGAGAGGAAATAGCGTGCTCGGGAGTGGGAGAGAGATTTGGGTCTTGTAAATATGTTTATAACATGTAATAAAGTATAACTTGTGGGTTAGTATCCTTGACTTGTGAATTGAAGACTTGACTCGTGGTTGTATCCATAGAGTTAGTTTTGGAATCCTACGACTCATATGTTAATGTAGATTTGAATAAACTTATGTAATCTCTATGTGGAAGTTGTAGGTTGTATGTTTGGACCTTTCCGGTAAGTCCGGATATGCGTCGCAACTCTTTTGTGTAAGTTCCTTTTGTAACTAAGTGGATTGAATAGTTTTGGAAATGCTATTTGGAAAGTTTCATGCTTATGGTTGTTTTGGAGTTAACTTGGTTTGATTGCTTACTTAGCTTGTTTGAATTTGTAAACATTTGGTTTTGAATGAAGAAGGAAACTTATAAAAGTATGTCATATGTTCTTTCAAAGTTTTACAAAGTTTGGAGAAGGATTGATTTGGTTTAAATCATTTCTTAACAAGTTCATGAAAAGGAACTTGGTTGGAGAGGAACTTGTTTGATTCAAGGAAGAACTTGATCATGTTCTTTTAAAATGTTGGAGAAGCTTAAATTTATGTTTGGAAATGTTTTTATGTGATTGAAATTGGTTCTTTAAAGTTTCATGAGGTTTGAGGATGTTTTGGGTGAGTTTGGGTTGTTTAAACAAGGGTTTTGCTGTCAAAAATGACTTCTGCAGGAACCAGATCGATCCGGGCCTCGAGCGGATCGATCCGGAGCTTCTGAAGGAGCCAGAGATGACATTCTGTCAAAACCGGATCGATCCGGTTTTGGGCGGATCGATCCGCAGGTCCAGATTCAGCACTGTCAGCTTTTACGGAAACGAACATAACTCTCTCTAGAAAACTCGGATTCGCGCGCCGTTTTTTGCGTTGGAACCGGGACTCAAAGACCTATCTTTTGGTATAAAATTTGCTATACCTTATTAATTATCATTTTACCCTTGGGGCCTATTTTGTAACAATAGAGTTGTTTAATGTGGTTAAATACATGTGATTCTTAGTAATTCGAATGGTTCTTTGCTAATTAATGTAATTGGGAGCTTGTAGCATTGTTACACGTGTACTAATCCGCACGAGGCGGCTTGGGGTGTGACACAACCATTTGCTGTCCTCTACAGTCCTGAAGACAAATCTCCTCTTTCTTCTCATTGGCTTTGTCAGATTTTGGACAGAACAGCAAGTGCTATCGAATTAAAAGTTGCATGGGGAAGTTTCTTGATTAGTAGGGATCTATTCTTTGGGAATACCCTTAGCATTAAATCCCAGGGTGAACTTTACCTTCCTAATCAATTTTCGAGGCAATTTGGACTTACCCAATCAATTCCTTTCCCAATCCGAAGTCAAGCCAATATACTTATGGCTTATAAGACTCACTCGAAAGTGCCAGAATCAGTGATAACTGCTGCATTGGCAGTTTATCAGAACAAAGTCAGCAATTTGGATTCACTTCTCTACCAGTTTACACCACCTGCACCCCTGCCTTTTCAAGTTGGTGGGAAAATTTGATGTCAGTGGAGATGGATAAGTGCCAACTTTTGAGATATATCGATTCGAAGCAACCAGGTAATAAAAATTCCCATTTAATCCTTCGCCCCTAAAATGATGAAGAGAAACCTGATTTATACTTGTTTAAATTTTACAACACAGGAGTGACAATTGGGGAAGGTTCTTCACCAACAACTAGAGCTTCGAAGGTCAAGCCAAATATTCCAATCTCTTCGAAGACTTCTAAAACTTCAGCTTCTGCTCAACCATTCTCAAGATCAAAGAGGAAATTGGTCCTTCCATCAGAAAGCTCCCCTCCCCAATCAGAGCATGTTGAATCTGAAGAAGAAGAAGAAAACAGTCCTATCCCTGCCTTAAAGAAAAAAGTCAAGAAAACAATTGAACCAACTAGTGGTTCGAAATTCAACAAAGAAATTCCTATCCCAGCAATTCCTCTTTCAAAGGTGGAACCTGTACCTAAATAACACCAAACTATTCCAGAATCATCACCTCGAAGTTTTAACATCCCAGAAATTCAGAAATCTCCTCCTTCTAATGTTCAACCCCTATTGATTGAGCATCAACCAACAGTAAGTTATTTAGACTCCTCTGGTATATAAATTTTCATAGACACATTCTAACGAACATGTTCATCTTTTGCTATCCAGATTGAATCTGTTCCTGACATTGAAACTAGTTCCTCAAAGCCAAGTACAAGTTCTGATCCTAGAACTGTTCCAGAATTAACTTCCTTCGAACCTCAAGTTACCCCAGGTGTCTCAGGTTCTGAAGAATTTCACCCGTCTCTTCCTCCCAATCTAAGTCCTGAAGAAGTTAAAGACTTTAAAGATGGTCTAAAGTCTGTTTTGAAGATGGGAGATATTTCTGTGACCAATGTCCAAGAATTTTTTCAACAAATGACTGGTCAAAGTAAACCAAAGATACCATCAATAGATCCAATCGTTGCACTTGCCACATTGAGACTATTCAGCAAGGTCTCTTTTGAAATATTCGAGGACAAAGAAGTGCAGAGAGCTATGAAAATCTTGTGCCAATTCATGCTAGACAGTTCATCCATAACTGTTCCTGACAAGGAAACCATCTCTGCATTGATGTCTACCTTTGATTTCGACTGTTTTTTATTAGAAAAGGTCATCGAAGAGAGAAAGAAACTAGAGGTTGACATGGAGTACACAACAGAAAAGACTATCGAGATGGATAAATTGCTAGCAGACTTTGGTGAGAACAACATTGCAATTGAAAAGCTTTCTAGCAAGGTTGAAAAGCTTAAAAAGAAACTCGAAATTGCAGAGACTGAACTAGCCAATTTGAAAGTAAAACAAGGGAATGTTGAGACAAAACTGCTTGTCTTGAAGACAGAAATTGAATCAAAGCCTTTGAAGAACCAAGAATCCATTTCAAGGCAAAAATTTATTCTAAGCCAATCGAAATTGTATACTAGATCTTGGGACAATTTTAGATTGAAGGCCCAATTTATATGTAAACTGGTATGAAAGTTTGTACCAATAGGATATTTCAATATTCCAGTATATGATTTTTGTATCTTGATTTTGAATATGGAATATATGTTCTTATTTTGTACATACTATGTTTCTTTCATTCTAGATTCCTTGCTTCCCAAATAGTAGGATAATATTGCTTCAAAAATTTGCCATTGATCTTTCTAATATGGACAAACCCATTCAAGTTTCTTAAATGGTAAAATCCACCTTTGAAAACCTTGTGAATTTGGAATGGACCTTCCCATTTAGGGGACCATTTTCCATATTTTGGGTCTTTAGATCCAATAGGCAATATTGTTTTCCATACTAAGTCTCCCTCATCAAAGATTCTTGGTTGTACTTTTTTATTATATCCATTTGATGCTATTCTCTTCTGTATCAAAATATTATTGAGGGCTTTGCTCCTTTCTTCATCTATATCTTCCAGTTCAATGGCCATGGATGTTTGGTAATCATCCAAAGACAACTGATTCTGCTTCATAACTCGAAGAGAATTAATCTTTATTTCAATAGGCAGAACTGCCTCATGTCCAAAAGTTAAGGCATAAGGAGATACACCTGTACTTGTTCGCTTTGAAGTCCTATATGCCCATAAAACTTCTGGCAAAATCTCATGCCACATCCTTGGGTTACTTTTTATGACTTTAGCCATATTTTCTTTTATAACTCTGTTGGTGGCCTCAGCCTGTCCATTTGATTGAGCATAATATGGGGTTGACTTTGACATTGTAATCCCCAATTTATTTGCAAATGTAATTACATCTCCTTCGAATATCGAAGCATTATCAGATACAATGGTTTGAGGGATACCAAATCTGTACACTATGTTTTCTAGAAATTTTACAACCATTGCTTGAGTCACAGTCTGCATAGGTTCTGCTTCCACCCATTTAGTAAAATAATCTGTGGCTAAAATAATGAATCCATGACCCTTCGAAGAAGGAGGACTGATTTTTCCTATTACATCTATGGCCCAACCTCTAAAAGGCCAAGGTTTTACCACATATTGAAGATCAATAGTAGGTAAATGCTTCAAAGGACCATGCTTCTGACATTCTTGACATCTTTTGGCAAACTCAATACAATCTTTTAAAATAGTTGGCCAATAAATGTTATGTCTTCTTAGTAACCATCTCATCTTAATTCCAGATTGATGAGCTCCACATAATCCCTCATGAATTTGAGCTATAGCTTATAATCCTTCTAGATTATTTAAACATTAATTCCAATAATAATCCATCACTTCCTCTTTTGAATAACTTCCCACCATACAAAATGTAATTAACAGATTTCAACCTTATACTTCGATCAGACTTTTCACTACATCCCAAAAGATAATCCATGATTGGTTTTCTCCAATCATCATGAATTTCTATATTTGAAATATTAGCCAAAGGTAATCTATCCACCAATATTGGTAATAATTTCCTATAAGTCACTTGTTCCATTTCAATATTTTCATCATTTGTTTTAAATCCAGATGCCTTCTGAGCTACATCATTAGCTTCTTCATTAAAACTTCTAGGAACATGCAACAAGTTCACATTATCGAATTTGGGTAACAAATCCATTGTAGTTTCATAGTACACCTTCAATGCACTACTCATACATTTATATGTCCCATTCATATGATTTATGACCAACTGGGAATCTCCAAATATATCTACAAATGTAGCTTTAAGATCCAACAAGGTTTCGAGACCCATGATAAGAGCTTCATACTCAACTTGATTGTTGGTACATTGATTCGAATTTAATTTATAGCCATATTTGGTTTTAATCTTTTCAGGTGATTCAATGACAAAACCAATGCCTGCAGCAAATTCAGTTTTTGAACCATCAAACCATAATTTCCATGGACTAATAGTTATTTGCCCAATTTCATAATTTTCCTCTGTTTCGAGGCAATTTGGATGATCAGCCAAAAAATCTGCTAAGGCTTGGCCTTTTACTGCCTTCTGTGGTACATAAAACAAACAGAATTCTGACAAAGTTAAAATCCATTTGCCAATTCGATTCCTTAAAATAGGTCGAGTCAACATGTATTTGATTAAATCAAATTTAGCAATCACATAGACTTCAGTAGGAAGAAGATAATATCTTAATTTCATTACAGCAAAATACAAAGATAAACATAGTTTTTCCATAAAGGAATACTTGCATTCGACAGGATTCAAAAACCTACTAAGGTCATACACAGCCTGCTCTTTCTTGTCATCATTGTCCTGGGCTAATAAGACCCCAATTGATGCTACTGCTGCTGAAATATATAGCTTCATAGGCCTATCTTTTCTTGGAGGCATTAGTACTGGTGGCTTCACCAAATAATCCTTCAAGGCTTGAAAGGCAGCCTGATGTTTGTCTTCCCACTTTAATTCTTCATGATCCTTTAATTTCAACAAAGGGGAAAAAATTAAAGTTTTTCCAGCAGTATTGGAAATAAATCTTCGAATGATGTTAACCTGACCTAGAAACCTTTGCAATTCCTTTTTTGTCGAAGGGGGTTTACTTCGAATAATTGCTTGTGCCTTATTTTTATCCACCTGAATTCCTTTTTCATGTACCAAATATCCTAGGAAATTTCCAGTACTAACTCCAAAGGCACATTTTAATGGATTTAACTTAAATTTAAAAAATCTCATTCTTTTGAATGTTAACTTCATGTGTAGAAGATGGTCATTGAATGTTTTTTATTTAACAATTATATCATCTATGTAACATTCTAAAAATGTTCCAATCATGTCATGGAAAATAGCATTCATGGCTCTTTGATAAGTAGCTCCTGCATTTTTTAAACCAAAAGGCATTTGTACCCACTCGAAGGTACCTATACTACCTGGGCACCTAAATGCAGTCTTATGGATATCTTCCTCGACAATACATATTTGATTATATCCTGAGTGACCATCCATCATGGACATTATAGTATTTCCAGCAGATCTATCAATTAATAGGTCAACTATAGGCATGGGATATTCATCTTTAGGTGTGGCTAAATTAAGATTTCTATAATCAATACAGACTCTCAATTTACCATTTTTCTTCATAACTGGAACAACATTCGAAAGCCATTCAACATACCTGGCAGTTCTAATGAACCCTGCTTTGAGTAATCTTTCAATCTCTTCTTTGATCTTCATAGTGACTTCTGGAGTCATTCTTCGAGGTTGCTGCTTCACTGGTTTGTAGCCAGCTTTGATAGGCAACCTATGTTCTACTAAACTCCTTTCGAGTCCTAGCAACTCATCATAATCCCAAGCAAAACAATCTTTAAATTCCTTTAACAACTCGACCAATTTATACTGGTCATCCTTTCCAAGTTTGGAACTTAAGTAAGTAATCCTCTTTTGTTGATCTGATCCTAAATTAATTTCTACTAAAGGGTCTTGTGACGCCTCTTGTATTGAATTTTCTGGCACTGCAGATAATTCTTCCTTGCCAATATCTTTTAATTCTTGTGAATCTTCCTCAAAGACATAGTCTGACCAATTTATGGTCGAATCTTTCTCAATTCTTGACTCTAAATCTACCATCATTAGCTTTTGTAAGACCAGTCGAATGGTCTCTTCTATATCTCCTATTTCCATAGGTGTATGAGTCATTAAACCATTTTATCACCACCCAATGGTTCCAAAGAACCAAATGGCATTTCAGCCAAAATGTCCCAATTTTCTTCTGGAGATTCATCTTCTGATTCTTTAAGGTCAATTGGCTTGACTTCATTTTGATACAGTTGAGCTTCGACACAATTGGAACTTGTATGAAAAGGCTGAACATCAGCCTTTACTGTTTCAACTTCACAGTTTTCCTTCACAAGCAACGGTTTCTGATGCATTGAAGAAGGAACACATTTATTAGCATAAATCCAATCTCTTCCTAATAAGGCATGATAACTAGGATTTGCATCTACTACAAAGAAAGCAGTTCTGGATTTGTTAGATCCTACTATGGTTTCAATAGGTATCACACCTTTGGTGTTTTTCTTATCACCAGTAAATCCTGATATCATAATGTGAGTTTGTATCAACTTTGCATTTTGTTTATTGATCTTTTTTAAAGTATTCTGAGGAATAATGTTGACAGCAGCACCATTATCAACCAGTATCTTGTTTAAAAGGACACCATTTAAACAAGCCTTTATATATAATGGTTTAAGATGCTTAGTCATTTCTGTTGATGGTTCTTCGAATGAATAAACAAAATTACAATCACTAAAAACAAACTCAGGAAGATTTACCTCAGAGACATCTTCAGTAGAAACTTCCATTTCCATTTCTTCATTTAATTGTTGATCTTCTGTTGCTTCGAAGATCTTTGGTAGCATGAATGTGGCAGTGTTAACTTCCATATGCTCTGGAAACGTGCCAAACTGAACAACCATTTTCTCATCTTTAGTATTTTCCTTTTCGGGTTTCATTTCAGCATTTCCCAAGACCTGGGATTCTACCATTGTCATTGCTTCACTCCCATCATCAATACTCATTGCCTTTTCCAACTCTAATACTTTGGCTTTAACAATGCTTTCTTCAGACATAGTATCAGACTCAACCCTTGTATTTCGATCGAACCTGGGATTAGGCCTCGAAATATCACTGAACTCCCTTTTGATTTCATCTCCTAATTCTTGACTTTGAGCTTGCATTTTAGAAAATTCTTTCCACATTGTGAACTTCCTCTGCAATCTCCTTTGTTGAGTCCTGTTTATCATAGGGACCATATTCTGGTTCTTTTCCTTGGGATGTTGCAGTACATGCCATGTGTTTTTCTCAACATGAGGAGGTTTGATCATCCTATTCTTGTTTTGAAAACTCTGTTGTTCCATCATATTTTTGACTCTATCATCTTGCAGGACAAACCAGTTTGGTATTCCTGATACCAATGTAGGTTCACATACTTGAGATGTCTCACCAATCTTTGGTGCTTTATTCAATGCTTCGATGTCTATCTCAGCCTGTACCACATGTGCTGGTACCAATTTTGATGGTACAAATTGAGTTTGTCTTTCTCTCTGCATTCCATAATGTTTCTTTGGTGCATGAGAGAAACCTGGCCTTACATATTGCAAGTTTCTTGATGGTCGGGTATAATTACTAGCATGAAAGTTTGTTGAAAAATTGGCTTTAAAAGGGGCTATTGGCCTTGGAGCATACCTTGCTGTCATAGGACCAGTGTATGTTGAGGCTTGATAAATTGGTCCTCTGAACTGTCCTCTTCCAACATTCATGATTGGTTGAAAAGGAAGTTCACAGGAAATGCTTGCCTTCTTTTGCTCGAATAGAGGCTGTTTGTTTTTCCTGCTTGTTTTGATCCCAACCCTTTCATCATAGATTTCAGCATACCTTTTGCCACAACCAATACACAAGTTTTTTTGCATATTCTTGGTTGAAAACTGAAAACTCAAGATTTTTCTTTGCTATCTCTTCGACCCTTTTCATTTAGTCTTTTGACTTTGCAATTTCCCTATCCTTGATCAAAGTTTCGAGGAAAATGTCATGGACATTAATGGACACCTCTTGCACTGCTGGGAATGGATCTTCATCAACCCCCATCTATTTCTCAGGGAACCTTAATTTCCCTTTCTTGATCAAATCTTGAATCCTGTCTCGAAAAATAGTACAATTATTAGTTGAATGGGTCCAAGAATTATGCCACTTACAGTATTTCTTACCTTTTAACCCATCACTAGAAAGTAATTTTGTCCCTTCAGACAACCTGATAATTTTCCCTTCTAATAGATGATCAAATATTTCATCTGATTTATAAACATCGAATAAATATTTTTTAAATGATCCTTTAGATTTGTATATCTCAGCAAAAACATTTTTCTTCACAAGACTCTTACATGTGAAAGGTTCTTTTCCTATTATTTCTGCAGCATCTATCTCATAATTAGGATCTTTATAGTATATATGTTTTGACTGAAGAAGCATTCCTTTCATTTTCTTCTTCCAATAAAGCTTCATATCTATAGACTCGAGCAGTTAACTCAACAAGATCTCTAAACTCTAAAGCATCGAATTTCTTTCTAAGTCTAAATTCGAGGCCATTTTGAGCCAACTTAACAAATTCAGGTTCAGGCAAAATGATTTTACACTTTGTTCTGGCCCTTTTGAACCTATTTATGAATTGAGTGGCCTTCTCATCAGGCTTTTGACATAGTCTGGCCAAGTCAGCCATTGATACTTCTGGTTCTGTTTGGAAGAATTGAGTATGGAAGGATTCTTCCATCTGTGCCCAATTATAGATCGAATTAGGGGCTAAATTAGTAAACCAAGTGAATGCAGTATCCGTTAATGAACTAGGAAACAAACGAAGCCTTAGATATTCATTTTTGCTATATGTTCGACCGTGGATTGACTTCCATCCCCAGCAAACATTGCAAAGGTGGGAAATTTAAATCCCCTAGGGAATTCGATCCTATCAACCCAATCAGGATAAGGTTTCCTGTAAAGTGGAGTTTGTACCCCCCGAGCCATGGGTCCACAAACTTCATGGATTAAGTTAATCATATCATTTTTATCAACCATATTGAATGGTTGTTGATATAACCTGGATGACCCAATGGAGGGTTCAATGGTGGTATTGGAGGTGGTTGAGGATTATTATCCATCCTCCTAGGATTTTCATTCCTTCGACCCACTCCTATTCCAGTAGGGTCCGGTTCGAATGTAGGATTATTGTTTATTCTCCTATTTTGGCCTGCTGTGTTTTCTCTAGGCCTTGGTTCTTCGAAATTTACTGATCTATAAACATGATCTTGACCATTCACATTGTTCCCTTGCATCCCTTCGAACACTGGAGGAGTATTATTAGGGACAGACATATAGAAACTCTCTTGTGAATTTAGCCTAAGAGGAGGCCCATTTACATGATTCATAAGATTTGGCTGAAATGAGCCATGAACATGACCTCTTTCACTCTGTCGAATCATAGAGGGATTTCCACTTAGCACCATTACTGGTGAAAATTGTGGTAGACTATTGTTAAGGGAAGTGATTAGAACATTAACATTCTGAATCATATTTCCCAAATGATCAAATATTGGTGTCAACTGACTCACCAAATCATGTTGATTTTCTGAACCAATATTCCCATTATTTGGAGTTGAATTTAAATTTTCAACTCCTATTTCTGGGTTTTCACTGACTGCATGATTCCCCGTATTGCTACTCTGAGGGTCTTGGTGTGGAGAACCACCAGTTTCAGCAATATTAACACCAACATTGGCATTATCAACAGACCTATTGCTTCGAAGGTTTCTGTTTGTCATCTTTTGACACTTGTGTCCCACCGGGCGTGCCAAAAATGTTTGGTTGGAAAATTTATAAGTGTGTGCGAGCATGCCAGGCAAGCAAATTGCCAATGTGTAAATGTGATTATCCAAACTGCGCCTCACCAGACAAATTGTGGTGACGTTCAATGCCTTGAACAGGACTTTAATTGTGTAAAGATGTACTTAATTGAAGCACTTCGAACTGATTCTAAGATACCTACTCTTAATAAAACAGTAAATAAAGCAATAAAGTGAAAAACGACTTTGATTAAATTAAACAAACTACAATCTAACCTTGAAGATAACTTCGAAGGTGTTCTACTCCTAAATTTAAGTATCTAGATAACAATACAGTAAGTGTATTGAGAGATATATGTTGATGTTGATCGAAGGATCTTTTTCGAATGCACAATCCTTCTATTTATAGACGTCGAAGGTCCCCAACAACTCTGTTTGAATACTCCCGCCCAATTTCAAACTGATAACTGCTCTGACACCTATTATATTCTGGAAATGACACATGTTCTTCAATTACTTCTTGATGATCAACACGTGTCTCTAAGCGGTTGAACATTTGGGCAACATGAATCAGCAGTAACTGCTCACAACAGTTTCAAGGTCCACCTATTCTACCACATAAACTCTTACGTGTCATTTCTACATTGGCTGAATATTTTCATCACAAACAGGTTCACATCTTGTATATATATATATATATAAAATAAAATAATCGAGTACCCAGGTCAAGAATTCTAAGTGAGATAATTGCTATTAAGTGGAGATGGTTGGTCAAATAACTGTTTTGGTTAAAGTTGTGTTTGGGATTTCATTTTCGTAATGCAGTTTTATTAATTTTGTAACGTTATATTGTATTTTTTCAGCCAATTTTAAAGACACTTTTTAATGCAATTTATTCATTGTTAAAAAAATTAAGTCTTAGTTGTTCGACTTTTATGCTATGTTTGGCACGATAGAGTGGAGGAAGGAAGGAGAGGGGTGGAGGGAAGATGTTAGACTCGCTAATTTTGTATAGAATTGAAGTGAGGAGGGTGAGGAAGATGAGTGTTGGATCGAAACAATCACACGCAAACAAAATATGATAAACAGAAAGATTAAAGAGACACAAAGATTTATCACGTGGTTCGGCAATGCGCCTACGTCCACACCGGAGAGCCTGAAATTTCCACTATCAAAAACGATTTAGGGTTACATCATATATATATCTCTATAGGTACATGGCAAAATCCTAAAAATACCCATACCGTACCGCGGGGGGCGTAGCCCCCCGCACCCCCCACCCGACTAATCCATACCGCACATAACTCTTGTCAGCATTCCGGGAGGGCCCGGCTCCATGGCTACGCTCTGCTCCGCCATGGGCCACATGGCCCTCCCCTTGACTCTTGGGCCTAATGTTACGGACCCATTACAATATGAGCCACACCAAACAATGAGAGATGTGCATCGTCCCTCCGAATCTACAATTTTGAATTCTAGGAAAATTAGATGGATTAGGAGAGAGAGAGAGAGAGAGAGAGAGAGAGATTTTCTCACTTTTTGACATTTTTGCCATTCTAGAAGAAAATATAAGTAGTACACACAATATTTCTATTGTTTCATTCTCTGATACTTTCTTATTTAATCGAACACAAGGAGAAAAGATCTCTTCACTTTTTATAGAAATACCTCTTTTATAATTCAATCCGTTTTACCAAACATAAGATTAAGTTGGTGATGATATTTTATACGTCAGAATATGAGTCGGAGGTAAACGGAACTCATGTTACTCAATTTCTATTACATATAGCTCTAACTCTGTCACGTTTCTTAGCTATGTTTTCATCTTCTTTTCTTTCTATTTTTTTTTCCCTCCCTCTCCATCTAAACTTGATACATTAAATTACATTTATTGTCACAAAAAGTCAACCCAATAAGCCGTTTTTACATTAAAGTAAAACCATGGCTGCTGCTCGGTACTGGAATGTGACCAAGTCAACGAGAAAGTGAAGATTGCCCTCCCATGGAATATTTCAAGTCAATGAAATATACTATAGTGTTTTTTTGTTTTTTCTACTACAATTTGGTCAGAAAAAGCAAATTCTTGTTTATACAGTTAAAGACAACAATCTCATGTTAAATCCTTCTTATCTCCAAAAGGGTAGCATCTCAAAACATCACACATGAAAGTTTTGTGCCTCGTTTGGTGTTCTATTAATTATTGCACATGTTCCTTGGGCACAAGCAGGACTGTGAGACTGTCAAGCTTAAGCCATGGAAGCTCAGTCTGTGGAGAGAGAAAGTGACTTCTTGATCTCACCAAAATGGGTCATTCTCTAGGGGATTTTACAATGTGGGTACTAATGCCTATTGTTACTCAATTTGGTTCACCATTTTTTTTAAAAACAAAACCATAGTTTGGATGGCCAATAGAGACTGAAGCTTGTTAATGAGAAGAAATCAAAGGTTATCTTTGTACACATGTATAACAAAAATTGAATAATAAATAAATAAATAAAAATTGTGATTTCTCATCTTTTCAAAATAAATATGAGTTGCAATAAACCAAAACTTAAAGGTAATCTCTTTAGAGAGAGAGAGAGAGAGAGAGAGAGAGAGTTCAAACTCCAAAGATTAGAAAGACTTCAAATTCCAAAATTATACGATAGTATTTTTGCTCATCTATCTAGGCCTCAATTGGGTGATATGTATCTCATTCCAGTAATTATGTTGACATGTGTCACATTCCAGTAATTATCGATCTCTCTAACTTTCTGATCATGCCTTCCTTGTACAGTGTTCTGAATACTGGGATCTAATTTAGATGGATTTGACATAGAATTTTCATTATGTCACCATAGATCCACTTGACTTATCTAAAAAATAGATGGTAGGTACTAATAAATGAATTTATGTAATCAGATCAACACTTAAAAATAGAGAATTTAATAAATAAGTAATCCAGAACTGATGACAATAATTATACTGAAAACCAGCTATAACTTGTGAGATAACAGGAAATTCATATAAGCCATCAGTTCTTCCAAACTTGTATCAAAACAAATGTATCTTATTGCCGACAATGACATACAAGTGGAGATGGATGGTCAAAAGGCTTGTCTGGTTAAGGGTGGAATGACATTTTCATATTGCATTCTTATCGGCTGCAATCATTTATTTATTTTTCTTCTTTTTTTTTTTCAGCATATTTTAAAGAAAAAAATTACAATGTTTTTCAAATTTTTATCCCAAACGACTTCTCAACACACGTGGTAGTGCGCTGAGCTGATTTTGATTAGAGGATGTTGAAGTAATCCCACCATTATTGAAGTTGATCCCACAACTACATGTATTGGGAAGTCATTTGAGATACAAAATTTGGAAAGCATATCATTGCTCTTTTAAAGATACATTCTAATTTCTAATACAATTTTAATTTATTTATTTAGAAAAAAGCATATCTTACTTGCTTCGACTTTTATGCTATATTTGGTATGAGAGAATAGGGCAAGGAAGGAGAGGGGTCGAGGGAAGTGGTTACTCATTTTTTTGGTAGGATGGAAGAATAGAGAGTGAGGAAGGCGGGAGAGATGCATCTTCCCTTCGAACCCACAAATTTAAATCATCCAAAAGTAAATGAGATTAAAGGGAGAAAAGATTCTCTCATCTTTTGATATTTTTGTCATTTTGCAATCTAATAATAATAAAATAGTTTTATTTTTCATTTTCCACTTCCTTATGATTTAACCAAACACAAGGACTCAACAAAAGACTACCCCTTCCTTTTTTCTAGAATTACCTCTTCCATCCCTCCTATCTTTCCTTCCACCTTTTTCATCCCCCTACCAACACATACGATTAGGTTGGAGAAGTTAATTTGCACCTCAGGATATGAGTTGAGGTTGACAGAACTCATGCTACTCAATTTCTATAGGCTATAGTAAATACCTCTCACTCTATCACGTTTATATCTTAGAAAATTCTGTGATACATCCTAGTGGGTTTCACCATATCATGCATATAGTGGTTTTGGATGCTAAAATGGTGAGATAGTTTTCAAAATTACCACACTTTAGTGAAGTAAGTTAGACCATCTTGACACTATATTGAGATGTATGGTACAACCAAAACTATAAGGAAAACAAGTAGGCGGCTCAGTACTGAAATTTGCCGCCAAATCAAATTAAAAATTGAAGATTAATGTCCATCCCTTGAATTTGTCAAGTCAATGAAAAGTAGTTATTTTTCTGCTAGACTGCTACTATTTGGTTTGGTCAGCAAAAAGCATATTCTTAGTTTTTTTTTGGCCGAAAAAAAAAAAAGAATAAAAAAAGGGGAAATTCTTGTTTATGTGTATATAAAGACAACAATCTCATGTCAAATCCTTCTTATCTCCAAAAGGGTATCTCAAAATACCACAGATCAACTCAGACATGAAAGTTTGTGCCTTGCTTGGTGTTCTCTTTATTGGACATGTTGTTTCTTGGGCAGAAGCAGGGCTGTCAAGCTTAAGCCATGGAAGCTCACTGTCTGTGGAGAGAGAAAGTGACTTCTTGATCTCACCAAATGGCTCATTCTCTAGTGGATTTTACAAAGTGGGTACTAATGCCTACTGTTACTCAATTTGGTTCACTAATTCTCTAAACAAAACCATTGTTTGGATGGCCAATAGAGACAAGCCCGTGAACGGGAAGGAGTCAAAGCTAACACTCTTCAAAAATGGTAATTTGGTCTTGTTTGATTCAGATGGTTCAATCACATGGTCAACCAACACATTCTCAGAGGCAAATGTTAAAGCTATGCTTCTTGAGAATGGAAATTTGATTCTCATCAACCAAGCAGAGGAGATTATTTGGGAGAGTTTTCATTTTCCCACAGATACACTCCTTCCAATGCAACCACTTACCAAGAACACTACCTTAATCTCTTTGAGAAGCCGAGGTACGTACTTTTCTGGGTTCTACAACTTTAAATTTGATGATAACAATGTGATGAATCTCATCTATAATGGCCCTCTAGTTTCAAGTATATATTGGCCAGACACATCAATACCCATATTCAATACTGGCAGGACACCTTATAATAGCACTAGGTCCGCGTTTATTAATGAGGTTGGACGATTTAGATCAAGCGATAACTTGAAATTTAATGCGTCTGATTTTGGGATCGGTCCAAAAAGGCGATTAACATTGGATTATGATGGGATTTTGAGGTTGTATAGTCTCGATGAGTCGACCGGGCTATGGGAAATTTCATGGTTGCCTAGTGGTGTTAGTGCTTGTCGGGTTGATGGGTTGTGTGGACAATATGGTATTTGTAGCTATGAACCTCTACCTACTTGTCTTTGCCCTGATGGGTTCGATAGAAATGATAATTCGGATTGGTCTAAAGGGTGTTCACCGCGGTTCAATGTGAGTTGTGACCCAGTTGAGTCGGACTTTATTGAAATTCCCCGTAAAGATTACTATGGATATGACTTGAACACCTATGGCCTTGAAATGAGTTTTGAGTCTTGCAAGAATGCTTGTATTAATGATTGTAAATGCATAGGTTTTGCGTATTCCATGGAAGGAAAAGGAGAGTGCTTCCCGAAAAGATATCTCCTAAATGGATATCCAAATCCTACTAGAGTCATGCATATAAAAGTCCCAAGGGGAATGAAAATCTCTAAGGAAGATAAAGTAAATGATTTGAATTGTTCCAATTTAGATATCTTGATCGACAATGAAATTGCCACCGGAACACCTTCTAACAAGAATTGGTACATGAAGTACCTAATTGGAGTTGTGGGTTCTTTTGCAATTGTTGAAATTATCTGTATTGGTCTTGGATGGTGGTTTGTGTTCCAAAAGCACGCTCACGAGGAATTAGAGAACATGGGTTATATTATACTAGCTATGGGATTCAAAAGATTTGCATTTTCAGAGCTAAAAAAGGCAACACAAAACTTCAAGGAAGAGATCGGAAAAGGAGGATTTGGGAAAGTCTACAAAGGGGTTTTGGAGAACGAAAGAGTCGTAGCCGTGAAGAGATTAGAAGGGGTTTTACAAGGAGACGCGGAGTTTTGGGCTGAGGTGTCCATTATAGGGAAGCTAAACCACAAGAATTTGGTGAAATTATGGGGCTTTTGTGCCGATGGAGATAAAAAATTGTTAGTTTATGAGTACATGAACAATGGGTCATTGGATAAAATCTTGTTCTCTGATTCATCAAGAACATTAGGATTGGAACAAAGATTCAAAATCGCACTTGGGGCAGCGAAAGGTTTGAAGTACATACATGAAGAGTGTCTCGAATGGGTACTTCATTGTGACGTAAAGCCTCAAAACATACTACTAGACGACAATCTTGAGCCTAAAGTTGCAGACTTTGGGATGTCAAAGTTTTTCAAAGAAACCCAAGACTCGGGTTTTTCTAGGGTGCGCGGTACTAGAGGGTATCTAGCTCCCGAATGGATGATGAACTTGAGAATTGACGCAAAAGTTGACGTTTATAGTTATGGGATTGTCTTGTTGGAATTACTTACAGGGAAAAGTGTGTCTAATTTCTTGTTTAGTACAGAGAATGAGAGTGAGTACAACCAATTGGTGCACTTGGTGAGGAAGAGAATTAAAGAGGGGAGGCTTGTGGAAGTGGTTGATCCAAGAATGGAGTTGGAGTACAATGATGAGAAGCTTGAGAGATTGGTGAGAGTTGCTCTGATGTGTGTTGGGGAGGACAGAGAGACAAGGCCTGCCATGAGTCAAGTTGTGGAGATTCTAAATGGATATAATGAGTCTAAGCCAAATGAGGAGATTAGTGAGTAGATTTACAAGAGTTTAGTTTTACCAACAGATTTGGTCCTCAAATTGCTTTTGTAACAATGATGTATGTAATATCTCAATGAAAAATTAGTGTTCATAATTTGTTGAGCGTAGCTTGAGATTTGAAGCCTAATTTTATCTTTTTGATGATCCATCTTGTAGAATTGAAATTGATGTCCATAGCTATACACATTCAAGATGATTGCAGCACCAACCTCTATGACCTAAATCTATTGCCAATCACACAATAAATTACTTTGTGTGACTTTTACAAAAATTTGAGGATTCTGTGGGTCTCATATGAGTCTTATAATAATGAAGAGATCATACACGTCATCGCATAGAATGACGGTCACATGACAAATTTCTCCCATCACACACACGTGCATGTTTAAACAAAGAGATTAATTGTGGGCAAGAGGACCGACCATGTTAGAAAAGCACGTTAATGATTAGAGACGAGACAGTCAAAATACATTTCTTTGCTGTGGTGGGCACTGCTTTTGGCCAAATTTCATCATTTTAGGCCTTGAAAACTAGTGGTTTTTTATAAATTTTTTAGAGCACTTTTGCTCACTCAAATTTGGTTCACCATTGTTTACCCATATCTTCATTGCCTGACATGTGTCCCCTTGCATTCCCATTTTGCCTTTGTATGAGACACATGTCAGTCAATGAATGCATGGGTGAGCAATGGTGAACTAAATTTGGATGAGCAAAAATGCTTCTTTTTTTTTTCCCCAAGTTTTAGTGACATCCATTTAACTACAAAATTTTATTTTCAATTAACCCCTGTTGTAATACTATGGTTTTTTTTTTTTTTTTAAATTAAGAATTTGGTTCTCACTGCATCAGGCAATAGAATAACCAAAATCAGTTTCCAAAATCCAAAGAAATTAAGAAACATCACATGGTCCACAATAACTGAGTGCACTCCCAATGTCACAAGTGTTCACAAGTGTTGGAAATCAAATTTGAGATAAAAATTTGAAAGATCGTAACATAATTCTTGCCATTTTGTTAATGAGTTTGCTTATAAGACTCTGTTTTGGACATCGTTTGTGGCAATATTCATCTTTATTTTCCCCAAGCATGTTTGGGAATGATAAAAACAAGATCAATTTTGGATCTAATTTTGAATTTTATTTGAATGTTATGTTGGTTTGATAATGAACAAGTTCTTGGGCTTTTTTAAAATAAAAAAAAAAGACTTCTATGCATTAAAAAACAACTACACAAACAAAAAACGACTTAGAATATTATTTCTTGAACCACATAATCGATTTGAGTGTTACTCCATACCCAGTCGTAGTTTACAAATTTAGCATAACTCAAAGTTGCCACAAAGTTTTGCAGTTTCCAGTATATAATTGTGTTAGACAATCGTAGCATAGAATTGTGTTGTGTATATCATCAATGAGTAATATTTGGGGCACTAACAAATCTCACTAACACACGCACCCACACTCTATCTCTCTCCTAGTGGCACTGTAGGGGCAGTAACAAATCTCACTAACACTCACACTTGTGAGTGTCAGTGAGATTTGTTACCGCCCCTAGCATTGTTTATCATCAAAATTTAGGCATGAAAAATGAATGTTAAATGAGTAATATTTGGGGCACCAAAGAGAGATAGAGTGTGGGTGTGGATGTTAGTAAGATTTGTTAGTACCCCTATCATTGTTGATGTTAAATTGTATTGGTCTTAATCTAAATTCACTCATAGCCTTGGCTACAATTTTCAGTCTTCCGAGTTCAGAGAGAAAAAAGAAAAAAAAGATTTATCCAAGCTAAAAAGTCATAATGGACTTCTAAAACAAAGTGTCAATAATGTATCAACTTCCCAACAACAATGTGTGAATGGAGAAATTATTGAGTGGTCCAACAACACCAGTCCAACAAGTTGACATGGTAGTTCAGACCACTTAAAAAAAGCTAAATGGACCAAAAAAAATTGACCAGATCATGTTAGCTCAAGTCTATATCTCTGTCTTTGCTGAGCTGATCTTTTTGTGCCATTTCATTTTGGCATATTTTAAGTGGTCTAGACCACCACGTCATCTTGCTAAGCTAATGGTATATCATGTAATGAAAGATGTAATGTGATTTCAATTTTTCTTTAGAAAAACCATGTAAAGATACTCTTTCCCAAAGTAAGATTCTCTTTCAAAATTCCAATTATTTAAAGACCCTTTTTGTTTGGGGCAATTCCAAATGCACCCACCTAATTACTCTCTACACCCACTTGTTGCATTATTTACATCTATTGTACAACTATTTAATGCAAAAAGTGGATGTAAAAAGTAAATTAGTAGGTGAGTGTAGATAGAGTATCCCTTTTGATTATTGTAAAAAATTTTAACTTTTCATAATTGCCCTTCTTTTAAATTTAGATTTCAAGTGTCAGGGAAGGTTTTATATTCTAATAAATGACAAATTTAAAAAATATGTAGTTAAATTACATTGACTTTTTAAACGAACCTCTTAAAATGAAACATCTCAAAATGAGATAAAAAAAGCTCTTAATTTAGGATGACTTTCAATTTCAAAATTTATACATCAAGTGGGCCTAATTGGAGGGTAGTTTTTTTTAATTTAAATACAAGTACTATTTTTCCAGAATACATGATACAATTTTTTTAATTTTATTTTATCCTAGCATTTCTCAAATAAAGATTTCTTATACTAACCCCTTAATGATTGTCTTAGATTGACCTAATATAAAATTGAAGATGTCTCTCACACACAAGAATAAAAAGGTTGTGCTTGTTGTGTGGTTGCGTCAACTGTTATCAAGTTGAATTATTCTGAATATGAATGAAAAAAAAAATCAAATCAAATCAAATAAAAATAATAATAATTTATTTTGTATTGTATTCGGGTCGGGTATGAAGAATTCCAATTCGATGATCGAAACAAAATTGACAAAATCATGCCTCCCAGACCCATGAGTCCATGACTCAACCCCCACCTGTTGAAACCCACAAAAAAACCCCTGGAGTGGGTCAGGTTGCGGTCCAACTTTGAACACCTCTAGTTGAAATAATTGAATATATATATATATATATATATATACTAGTTCGAGCTCTGCGCGTTGCGCGGGAAATTTAATTGTGTCGTTTCGTGTGGTTAAGTGGTTGTTAAAAGTATATAATAAGATGTTAAAACAGTTAAATAGGAAATTGCAAATATAACTATTTAATCTAAATCTCTTCTTACGGAAGAAGTTGATAATTCTGACTATCTTATAAATGAGTAGTAAATGTATCTAATAAAGCGCCACTAAAAATATATGACACAAGTAGGATATTTCCTCTAAAAATGGCATGAATGTGTTTGTAGGCCTTAATTGATTTTCGAATACAATCTATAAATCATGAATTTGAGGGAAGAAATTGACCAAAATGTAAATATTAGTGATCAATTCATAATAGCTACTAAAATAGCCACTTTATATGACATTTTAAATATACCAGAACTTAAATTTTAGAGAAGAAGTTGACCAAAATGTGAAATTAGTGACTAATTCCTAAAATAGCCACTAAAATAGCCACTTTTTAAAACTTTTTTAAAGTGAATAATAAATATCCCAAAACTTGTTGACCTAAATTCCATTACACATATTACAATATATGAATCATAAATTTGAGAGAAGAAGTTGAGCAAATTGTAAATATTAGTGACTAATTCCTAAACAACCACTAAAATAGCCATTTTTTTTTACTTTTTATGAAGCGAATAACAAATATCCCAAAATTTATTGACCCAAATGTAATTAGACACAAATTGTTGATTGAAACCTCATTTGAGAGAAGAAATTGACCAAATTGTAAATATTACTATATTAGTGACCATTTCCTAAATAGCTACCAAAATAGCCACTTTTGTTGATTTTTTTGAAGTTAATAATAAATATTCCAAAAATTATTGACCCAAATGTAATTAGACACAAGATTGTTGATTAAAACCTCATTATTATATTAAATAAAATTTCAAAAGTTGACTTGAATGTAATTATTTGTCCAAAATGACAGATTTAGCCTCACATAAATCCATATATCCTTATAATGTATATATAGATATATGAGTATTTATAATGTAGTGAAGGGCAAAATAGAAAGTTCATATTTTTTGACGTGTTTGTTTTTTAAATAAGTATTTTATTTAGGGATTAAATTACAGAAGGTTCATCTGAACTACTCGATTGGTACGACACCCAATAGAAAACTTCCAAGTTAGGTTTTCTTTAAGGTTTTCTTTTACATGTATTCTGTGTTGTGTTAGTGGTGCACAGAAAAGTGTGAAAAATTCAAACAGCACAGAGTACATGCATTTAAAGCATATAGTGTGATTTGGGGCGTGATTTGGGATGTGAGCCTATCACTTCTCTTTTTTAGGCGGATTGCTGGGAGATTGTGCACAGTATACTACTGTATTTGTAATTCCTTTTCTATTTCTCACGTTTGCAATTCTGGGAGATTGGGGAATTCTAACCACTTTACATGGTGGGTCCAATAATTTGATTTTGTCCAAAACTCTATAATATGTCTCACGTTTGTATGTTTGTTTTGGATTGAACAATTATGGTGTGCTTGATAACCCAATTTAACTACTTTGTTTAAAAAAAAAAAATTACCACTTATTTTAGTTCAATGTATTTGATAATGTAATACTTAATTGAAAAAAAATGCAAAATCCCACTAAAAATTTTAAGCCATTTTTTGCTGCAGAAAACAATCATAAGTAATGCTGTGCTTTCCAAAATTTTATGGCAGTGAGCCCCTTGAATTTTGGCAATGAGTGAACAAAAATGCTCTCGAAAACTTAGGAGGTATTTGGACATCCACAAATTGATAAGTCATCTTTACACACCTAGGTTATTTTTTAAATTTGGTAAGTACTTAGACTTAGTTTGGCCCCCCATGTGGCTTTTTAAAAGGAGCTTATGAAATTTATTACTAAGTTGTTTGATAATTTTATACAAGTGACACACTACTCTTCAAAAAGACATCATGAAACCAAAAAGCAACCTTGAGCTTTTAAAAGCTCCCCCCAAAAAAGTCCTAAGTTCAATTTTTGCAAAGCTTATAAATTTGTTACCAAATGAATTAACATGAAATTGAACTTTAAAAAAGGAGAAGCACCACGTGGGGGCCAAACTAAGCCTTAATGTGTTAGCAAAAAAAAGAAAGACTTTAAATTAACAAAAAAAACTTTAAATATTTAGATAATATTTACAAATTTTTGGTATGTTTAGATGTAGTAAACACGTCCATAAGACGTTTATATTTGTTGTTTTACGAATCTGCTGAAGAAGACGATTCTCGAGTGATTGAACTGAGTTCAATCGATCAAAGGTTCAATCGATTGAAGTGACTTCGATCGCTCGAACATCTTTTTTCTCAATCGATCGAACTGAGTTCAATCGATCGAACTTTGCGGAACATGTTTTGGTTTCTTTAGTAGTTAAATAAGAGGTTCGGATGTTCGATTCTCAATTCGGACTTTTGTTATACGACTTTGGGTTGATCAAGGATAATGTGACAACACAGATAAGTATGATTAAGAATAATGGATTAACATGATGACGTTAGATACAATGCGGTTCCTATACGAGTTCGGTATCCGTTTATTTTATTCGGAGTAGTCAGGCCACAAAGGGGCTGTCATGTAATCGTTAGTGGTATAACGTTTAAGTAGGTTTGATAGGTTCTGGGAAGAGAATGGGGATGCCTACTGGTTGATCATAAGTACGCGGTAGACAAACGAAGGTGTCTATGACATGAGGTGAACCTTGATCAACTGGCAAACGCGGTAGACAGAAGTATGTGTCTATGACTGCGGTGATATAGTATCTATGACATGCAGTGAACTTTGATCATAAGTACGTGATAGACAAACGAAGGTGTCTATGACTTGCGGTGAACCTCGATCATAAGTATGCAGTAGATCAGACGATAGGTTTGTGGCAATAGAAATGATGTGTCGATGCTTGAAGCGTTAAATCCCTGACATATGGTGGACTGTGTATATATTCTTAAAAGTGGGGGATGGACTGCGTATTATCTACGACTTGCGGTGTACGCGGTAAATGACCTCTACGACTTGCGGTGTTACGCGGTAGAAGGTATCTATAACTTGCGGTGACGCGGTAGACAGCATTGACAATCATGTCTGTTCCAAGAATCAGTAGTGTGCTGGGTTTTATTAACAAGACGATAAAGGTTGAGTAACGATGTTGAAATACAGATAAAGATATTATTGTAACACTATATCTTATACAATTCAATAACTTGTTATTATGTTATATTGTAGATACCCTATGAGTTTCTATTCACTCAACTCTCAATAAGCTGACAACCGTTTTTGCCTGGACATTCCCCGTCCAGACTACCTTGTCCTTAACAATGCAGGTAATGATGTGTACGATGATGGCTACTACTCGGAAGGGGATTATGCAGAGGGTGGCCCTATTAAGGATGGTTATGCTTGAGAAGGCTATTATGCTGACGACTACCCATACGCCAGCTGAAGATCTGAAGATAGTTATATTTAGTTGAGCTTATAGATAACGGGTATTTGCAGACCTGTTGTGATCTTGAGGACCACTCTGATGTTTGTAATAGATATAACTGTTGTATTATATTCAGTTTGTTTATATTGCTGTTCTTATTCTTTAGTTGACTAGTACTGTGTGATGTGGACAATTTAGTGACATTCATCCGTCATTCCCTATGGACCCAAAAAGAAATTTTTTTTTTCTTTCTATTTTTTATGTTTCGGGGTGTGACACTTAGAGACACTTGATGGCTATTCAATCTAGACATTAACTTTTGTCCAGTAAGCTTTTAAACTTATAATGTAACTGTTGGAAGCTTCAAATCTAAACATAAGTGTATAAACCTGTTAGGTAAAACAAACGTATTAGTATTGTAAAGACTTTGACAAAACGTGTATTCAAAGCAAAGTAATTGAAATTGAATTGCCATGTAAACGTTGGGTAAAAAGGATTAACTCCACACTTAAATAAAGATAATGGTGAGAATAATATTTAGTTTTTATGTAAATAATCCAACAAGTTTTTGTACCTTAGACAGCAAAATATTGTGCGTGGTACAAAATTTTGGTAACAAATTTTGATCACATATTCTAAAATAAATTTTTATACCCAAAATAACAAAATGTTGTTTCTCAAGTAATAAAAGTTGTTCCAAAAAAAAAAAAAAACAAAAGAGGGTCGTTCCATACGACTGGTTGTATCATAGAATCCTTCAAATTATAAGTCTAGATCTTCGACAGCCCTTGTAGACAGCACCTACGCGACCATTTGCAAGATCACAAAAGTAACTATGTGGGTGCTGTCCACAATAACTACCCCACCCCACAAGGACTACCGAAGATCCAAAATCTCAAATTATGAAATTATAGATAGATAGCCGCAAAATCCGTAGAACTAGACACCCATGAATGCTGACTTTCTGATCCTGGCTTCCTTGAACAATGTTGTGAATGTTGGTATCTAATTTAGAAGAAGTTGACATAGAATTTTCATTGTCACCGTAGATCCACTGGAAGCATCCATAGTTTTTGGCCAAAATATAACTCAATTTGAAACAAATTTCCATTCTAGTACTTATGGAAGAAAAAAAAAACTCTAATTTGACCAAGGTAGATGGTATTGTATCAATCTATATGTCTACACATATACACACCGTCTAAGTATAGGGTAGACATGCAGTTAGGCTTAGTTTGGCCCCCTTTTGGTGCTTCTCCTTTTTTAAAGCACAATTTCATGTTAATTCATTTGGTAACTACTTTATGAGTTTTGCGAAAATTGAACTTAGGGCTTTTTTGGGGTAGTTTTTAAAAGCTCAAGGTGACTTTTTGGTTTCATGATATCTTTTTGAAGAGTAGTGTGTCACTTGTATAAAATTATCAAACAACTTAATAGTAAATTTCATAAGCTCCTTTTAAAAAGCCACATGGGGCCAAACTGAATATTTATCTTGTTTATTGAATCAGTGATAGTAAGCGGCCACATCATCCCAGGAAGAGAATTGTACTGCCATAGTGCCACAACATCAGTAAGTTTCTGTTAATTTCTTCAAGTTTTCTTTTTCAATTTTTTGTATATTCGTTTTGTTTCATGTTTGCAAATTAGAGGCTTTGAATGGTGACATATTTTAATTAGGGATGGCAAAATTTCCGATTCGCCGGAACTCCGTTCCTTATTGGAATGGTTTTGGTGGAGGTATTATAAGAGTATGAGCGGGCTTGGTAAGTGAAAATGAAAATACTATAAGAGTTGGGACAGAGGTGGTAATTGAAAATATCTCCGATTAAAATCTGCCCCGCCCCAATTAAAGTATCAAATATAGTAATATACCCTTATACTTTCCCTTCATGTGCTAAAATACCATGACTTATATATGTACTTTATACCATGCATAAAAAAGAAAAAAATATATTACGTATAACAAAAATTTAAAAGTTGACTCATAAAATAAAAGAAACTCACCATGGTTACTTGTCAATTTATTATTCAATCCATTAATTTACTAAAATATAAGTTTTTAAATTTTTTTTAAGTTACCACGGTAGTAGGCCCGTCACCGGCCCGATAAAAAAACCGACCAAAACCACCCTGTAACAACCCTGATGTTGTGGGCGGATTGCTGTAGGTGCCTTTGTGGCTGCAGTAAGTGCTGGCAGGCTACACATTATGGGAAGTTCGTCCTACATCGACTGGATGTGAAAGAGTAATGTGCTATATATGTGTAGTTTCAAGTCTCTATAGTAAGAGGCCTTTTGGGCAGTAGCCCAAGAACAAATCGTGCGGATTTGGGCCCAAAGCAGACAATATCTTACTGAGCGAGACTTGGGTCGTGACACACCCCGGTGTCATCCTTAATTTTAATCATCCGTCATGCATTCTATACAATATGTATCTAGGGGTTTTATGATCCAAGCTTGATATTTAGAATAATGCCATGCCCCTCAAATTTGGGTCTCAAATGACCTAATTATAGTTGTACCGCATGCTGTGATAGTGATCGGTGTAATGACATGTAGTATAACTGATAAAGTATTTGAAAACCCCATTTGGGATTCAAAATGGGTAAGCAACACTTTTTTTTTGGGGTCGACTTTACTCTTGTACTTGTCAAAATGTGTAACTAGGTCCTAAAGTGGGGTAACTTTAAAAAATAACAAATTTTTTGACATAAGTCTGCGTTCTTAGCACTCAAAACCACTAATATGTATGATACAACCATACCCACTAGGATGTGTAATAGAAATCTCCCTATTTTTTTAGTCCAACGAAAAATTCTATGTAGTCTATTCGTGTTTTATTCAATTAGCTGCTAAACTGGTCTACCAAATGGTAAGAAACAACTTTAACAATTTTGTCACTTAAAATATGACATTCATTGTCATTGGGTGTTTAGGTACCCGACTCATTACCAAGAATGACATGGTGCATGATTGGGTTTATATATATATATAGATATAGTTAGATTTCAGTGCGCACTAGGTGAATGCACTGGATTTTCAAATCATAAAAATCAGCGGAGCGTCCCACTAACCCATGCCCCATTCTGCCGCCCCGCAGATTTTTTAGGCTTAAAAGCCGAATACGCTTACCCAGTGCGCACTGAAGCCTAACTATATATATATATATATATATAAATACAATCACATCTAACTAGGTCAAATGCTCCCCATAAAAAAAGTTGATCTGGCTAAAACTTAAAAAGAGACTAGAATGAAAATACTTTTTTTAAGAGTACTAGAATGCGAATTTGTTTCAATCTGAGTCTATTTTGGCCAAGTAGTTCTAGGGAGACTTCTATTTTGGTCCTCTCTTAATCCGAATTTGTCATAAATGATAAGAAAAACAATTTCCAATGCAAGATAGGTACGATAAGAAAAACAATTTCCAATGCAAGATAGGTACATTGGAAACTATTTTTCTTACACTTTATAACAAATTTAGGTTAAGAAAGTCCCAAAATGGGAGTCTCCCTAAAACTACTCTTTGGCCAAACACTCAATTAGCCAAATAGATGGTAGGTAATAAATGAATTTAGGTTCTCAGGTCATTGCTTAAAAATAAAGAATTGAACAAATAAATAAATCTCAATCTCAAAAAAAAAAAAAAAAAAAAAAATCCAGAACTGAGGACAATAATTATACAGAAGACCAACTCAATCTAACTTGTGAGATAACAATAATAAATTCATGGAGAATTCTATGATACGACTGGTTGTATCACACAAATATTTTTTATTTTTTCGGGAATAACTTTTATTACTTGAGGAATAAAATTTTGTTACTTTGGGTAACAAATTTTGGTCACAATTTTTGTACCCAAAATAATAAAGTGTTATTTCTGATACAAAATTTTGGTAACGAATTTTGATTATGTTTTCAATAATAAAATTTGTTCCCGAAAAAATAAGAGCCAGTCCGTGTGATCTTTTTTTTTTTCCATGCTAAGCAGAGATATCAGTTCTCCTAGACTTGTACTAAAACAAATGTATCTCATCATCTTTCTTAGCCAAGAAAATAATAATAATAATAATAATAATAAATGTATCTTATTGCCGACATACAAATGGAGCTGAATGGTACTCAAAGCGACTGGTATGGTTAACGCTGGAAAAGACATTTTCATAATGCATTCTTATCGGCTGCAATCATTATTTTCTTATTTTTGTTTCAATATATTTTAAAGCAAAATATTGTAATGCTTTTCAAATTTTGTGCTTTCATAAATGACTTCTCAAACACATGTGCTAAGGCCAGACTAATTTTGAATGGAGGATATTGAAGTGGTCCAATCATTATTGAAGGTGATCCAACTATTATATGTGTTGAGAAATTATTTAGGGTACATAATTTGGTAAGCATAGCATTACTCTTTTAAAGATACATTATAATACAATTTTTATTTATTTATTCGAAAAAAAAATCTTATTTGCTTTAAGTCTTACTACGTTTAGTACAAGAGAATAGGGTAAGGACGGAGAGACGGGAGGGATGCCTCTTTCTTTCGAGTCCACAAGTTTGAATCATTCAAAAGGCAAATGAATTAGGAGAGAGTAAAAAACCTCTCTCATCTTTGATATTTTTGTCATTCTGCAAGCGAATAATAGTAGAATATTCCTTTTTTCCTTTCCCACTTTCTTCTTATCTAACAAAACACCCGCACTTACACTTTCTTCTTATCTAACCAAACACCCGCACTTGATGAAAGACGCACCACCCCCTACCAAACATACGATTAAGTTGGAGAGTTATTTTACACCTGTAGTTGGGTCCTGTTTCTTCTATGCCTCCTCACATTTTTCTTCAATTTCATCCAGCAACAAAGTTGTTACTATAAGTTCATTTCATAGTTAAGCTATTTTTGGGCTTGTTATGCTTTTTAGGGCATAAAGAAAAGCTATTGTCAAAGCAATAGTGATTATGTGGTAAACTGAGATTTATACACATAGTTAGCTTGCTTTGGCAATAACTATGATTGTTTTGATAATAGTGGTAGCCTAAATAATTATGAAACAAGTCATCAACATCTAAACTCGGGCCGCCTCGAGTTCAACCCAAAGCCCACTCTAGCACAGTGAGCCGAGTTCGGGCTTGGGACTTGGTAAACTTGTAAGAGTTGAGCTTGCACTGACATAGTTCAGCTCGCGCTAGGGGTGTACCAAAAACCGGTGGACTAGATCAATTGATCGATCGATCGAACCAACCACTTGGACATTTTTCTTAAAATAAAATATCGAACCGACCGGAACAAACAGACAAAAATGGACCAAACCATCATTATTCAGTTGATTTCAAATAGTGGTGTAAGGCAACCGACTGGGATGTTAGGAAACCGTCTGGACCAACCGAATCGATTGGTTTGAGCGGTTTTCAAAAATATCGTCCAACTTAAAATTAAACCAAATCGTGAAAATGCATTAAAACGAGCCAAACTAAAACCTATCGGTACGTTTGAAAACTGGACCGAATCGAACCGTTTTACTCCCATTGTTTTCAAATATGAAAAACTGAAAAAGGAAAAGAAAATATGAACCTTGTATACCCCTAGTTTTGCTCAAACCTGAGCAATGTTATTATGAGCAACTTCTCATATGCACAAGCACTCTACAATTATTGAATGTAGAATAGATAATTATTTAGCAATATTTTTATTTATTATATTCAGACCAAATCTTTATCCAAAGGTCAAAAATTACTTTCTCACATGAGAAACTGCTTACTAATATCATTAGTTTTAGGTCATTTTCAACTAAAATTCCAGCATGTTTTAGGTGATTTGCAACTAAAATTCCAATAATACCCACATGTTTTGCAAAATCCAAAATTTTAGAATTCCGAGATTAGAATCACAATGAGTTTCTATGTTACAAAAACCAAAAATGTGTCAAAAAGGGTGTATGGTAGCATTACTCTTTCAAAAATCAGCCTAATTCAAACTCTGTCTTAACAAAAAAAAAAAAAAAACAGTAAACAAACACGGCACAAACTTCCTAACCCTAATAAGTGTACTTTGTGCCCTTCTTAAAGCTTAAACCCCCTTTTGGCTTCACATTCTTCAGCCTTCAGGAAACACTTGTTATCTCTGATCCAGACGCTTGTTCAACATGGTAAAGTTAAACCCTTCTCTCTCTCTCTCTCTCTCTCTCTATAAATAAATATATATATATATATTTATATATGTATATCTAATGCGGGGTTTTGATGTTCAATGTATCTGTTAATCTCTTGCTTTTTTTCGGATTCATTATGTGCAAATATATGACATATAGTTACATACATTTGTATATATATCAATATAATAGACTGTGGAAGCTGTGAACCCAAAAGCATACCCTTTGGCTGATGCACAGTTGACCATAACCATACTGGACCTCATTCAACAAGGTGCCAACTACAAACAGCTCAAAAAGGGTGCTAATGAAGGTTTGTTATGTTAATCCATTGTTTAATTTGTGTTCTTTATGGTCTGTTTGGGCGTCCCATGTCTCTAAGCTACGACAAAAGGAAAAGTAGAGAATTTGAATAATTGGCTTATTTAGGCATTTTACCATGTATATTCCTTGTATTGTATTAGTTCATTGAGAAAAAGTGTATAACTTTATCATGTTTCCTCTTAATAGAGTAATGATTGGTGTACATAAAGATCCGGGCCATTAAATTCGGTGGGTCCCATGTATGCAGATACGGACTCCACCGAAATAAATGCTCCAGATCTTTATGTGCACACTTTATGTGCACATTTTATTTGCAAATAGCGTTATCCTTCTTTATATATATATGGTCATTTCTAGGCTTTCTTAAGATGGTCTAATTGATACTTTAACCCATAAAATTTTACATTAACTAGATCTTTTTCTAAGTGGGTTTAATTGAAGATGATGAGTTTTTACATTGAAATACCTTACAAATTGTGAATGATATGTGCCTATCGAATTCGTAAGGATGTAAGAACTGATCATTAATAATAAATGGTATCTTTGTATTTTATCTAATTTCCTTTGTGAATTTCAGCTACTAAGACTCTGAACAGAGGAATCTCGGAGTTTGTTGTTATGGCGGCAGATGCCGAGCCCCTTGAAATCCTCCTCCATCTTCCACTTCTCGCTGAAGATAAGGTAAATTTTCTAGGGTCTTTCAAAATATATATATATATATTTTTTTTTGGGTATGAATGATGCACTAATTGTTAATTCAATTTTTTTGTTGTTTTATCACCGTGAAGTAAGTTGTATAAATTTGAATAGAACAATGTTTGGTTTAGTTTCTAGGAAAAGGAAGTTGGAAAGTTGGGCGGTAGGGTTAAAACCTTTGGTTGCAACATGTAAAACCAGAAATAAAAATTAATAAGTAATAAGCAATGTGCATAGTATAGTGCAGAGGAACAGAATCTTGCCCTTGAGAAGCTGCAAGAAGTTAGGCTTGTTTGGTTTGTAGATTTATTGAAGTAAAAGAAAAGCAAAAAAGGAAACAAGAAGGAAAACTAGTTCCTTTGTGTTTTCCCTTGTGTTGTTCGTCACTTAAATTACATTAAAAGTTTAATATATTATTATAACTTAAGAAAAAAGGGAGACAACTGATACAGTTCAAAAAACTTTATTATTTCTCACTGTATTTTTTTTTCCTTCCTATTTTCCCTGGCTACCTAACAAAGGAAAACGTTGTACTTGGTGTTTTCCTTTCTTTGATTCTTTCCCAATTCTACTAAATCCATGAATTAAACAGAGCCTTAAGAAACAATGTTTTGCTATATGACGACAAAAATAGTCCAGTAAGGATGAGTGCTTTGCCTACTTTTGGAGTTGTTAAAAAGCAATTGTATCTTCACAGTACTATTTTGTGTAGATGTACTTTGAAATTATTGTTACTTGTCTTAGTTTTTTTTTTTTTTTACATATACTTGTATGTACATATATATGTAATTGCCCCCAATTGTTTCTTTCAAGTAAACGATTCCTTGGATGCTTTCACAGTACTAGGTGGAGCTGTCTTTTTGTGAAACCTACTCTGTGATGTTTTTTCTTGTGTTACTCTTGTTACCTCTCATGATTTCATTAGGTCCCATGTGATCTATTAGATTCTGTGGTGGCAATAACATATAGTAATATTATAAAATGGAAGCATTTCTTCCTCATTTTTTTTTCTTTTCTTCTTTTGTTCTCAATTTTAAAGCAGCAGGTTACATCTTGGTACATTTTCAATCTAGACCCTAAGTTGTTTCCTTCTTTCATGTTTATTATTGTATTATACCAACAACATTTATATGTGACTGCCGACTGGTATAGAGAGAGAATAGGATATTGATTTTTATTCTAACGGCTACTCCCGCTGTCCCATATTAAGAGTCTGTTTTTGCAATTTTAACTATTTAAGCAACCTTTTAATTGTGGTGAGATTTTCCACTTTCCATTATTGTTCTTTTGAGTTTCAAAATTTGTGTCACGTCAAATTTGATAGAATAAAGGGCAAACTTGGAAAATGTGTAGTTAAACTGTAAAAGTATATTAACTTTTGGGATGGAGGGAGTATTTTCTATCTGCATACAGGTTCAGAGCTAGATTAAGTAAGAAACTAAACAACTTTAGTTAATCTAGCTCTCTTGCAGTGTCTTAACGTGTAGGAGTTAGAGGAACAAACAACGTCTAGGAGCATACCTGCTTCCAATATATGAATGCAATTCCATTGAACATGGCTCGGGAGATCGAGAGATGAACTATTCTTAATCATGTGAATGACAAATGACCTGTTTTTTTTCAATTGTCACAGAATGTGCCATATGTTTTTGTTCCTTCAAAACAAGCTCTTGGTCGAGCATGTGGAGTTACAAGACCAGTCATAGCTTGTTCTGTGACAAGCAATGAAGGGAGCCAGTTGAAAACTCAAATACAGCAACTCAAGGTATCTTTCTGCACTGATCTCATTTTTCTGCACAATTTGCTACAGTTTCCTTGTGGCTCCATTTGGTTTGTGGATTTAGGCTCTGTTTGGTTCATGCGTTTAGTGAGGGAAAAGAATGGAGAACATTCGGCAAAACCGAAACGTTTTCCTTCGTTTAGTTAATACAAAAATAGTGAAGAGAAAAGGTAGGAAAAGAAAACATAGTGAAAAATAAATTTAAAAAAAATTGATTTTCTCTCATGTTCCAATAATATTTTGAAAATTTGACTTGTAACATTATTTAAGCATTGAGGAAAACACGGAAGTAACTAATTTCCTTCTTATCTTCCTTCCCCTTTTCTCTTCCTTCAATAAATCCACAAACCAAACAAAGCCTTAAGAGAAGAAAGAAGAAAGGAAAACAAGAAGGAAAATTGTCTCCCCTAGGTTTTTCCCCATGGTATCCTCACTTTTGAAATTATCAAATTTCACAATATTATGGAAACTCAAGAAAAGAGGAACAATGTAACTCACCAAATTTAAAATTTTTTAATTTTATTGTCGCCATATTGTCATCTGCTTCCTATTTTTCTCATTGTTTTCCTCATTAACCAAACAAAGAAAATTGTTTATTCAGTGATTCATTTTCCTCACTAAATCCATGAACCAAACAAAGCCTAGAGGATCATATTCGAGCTCTGAATTACTAACTTGTCAAAATACAGGATGCCATCGAGAAGCTTCTGATCTAAGAAACCGCAAAAATGGTTCTCAGCATGACGGGCCTCTCAGTTTTGAAACCGATCAATTCGAGGCTTTGACTGAAGTAATTTTATTAGCAAATTAGCTACCTGTTTCTTGTTTTCTTTACTGGAACTCATCCATGCCTTTCTCAATATATTTTTATTTTTATATGTGGCTAGGAAGCAATGTGACTGATGAGAAGTCCTTTCTATTACTGTTTTAAAGTCATAGAAGACTGTTGAGAACATTGTGAAGAAATTATGTTTAAAGCAAGTACCTACTTGATGAGCTCTGTGATACAAATGTTGTTATGCTACAAATGAAGTTTTCAAATGTTCCTTTGAAGAAATATCCCCTTTTTTCTTTAAGGCTACATGACATTCTTGGAGACATTGGAAGGCAAGGGAAATGGAAAGGGGAAGGAGAAATGATAGGTAAAGAAAGGTGAAGAAATTCATCTATTGAAAGTTTCTAAATATTTTTACTTGTAGTTGTCCAAAGTTCTCGAGAAATTTTTTTGGGTGTTCGGAGGATTACAATGGGTGGTTTGGGTGGTAGGTTCCACTTGTGTTCTAGTATTTGCGGGTCCTTGATGTGGCCACATTCAAAAAAACCCGCTATGATTGCCTGCAGAGTATTACGTAAGTTTGAGATATGGTACTCTCAAGCACCTACAAATTTTGTCAAGTCTCCACATTAAAATCAGATTCTCTCTCACATATACACATACATGAATGAGTATTTTTTTTTTTTTTTACTTGGAAACATGAATGAGTAGTTCAATTGTTCTTTCAGCATCCATATTGAAAATTTGAGCCTTTGTTCTTGCAACCCTGCTTTTTCTAATAGCGCAAGGCACTATTGGAAGGTAGTGGTTCTTTCTTCCAGAGAACTTGGGTCTACATGTGTTTGAAAAGCATTAAATATCCTATGGTTAAACTTATTTTCATTTAATACATTTGAAGTTCAAAAGTTGTCACTTAACTCTATGATTGTGTGTAAAGTGCAAATCTTAAAGTTATTATCTTTTGACTTGGAATGACAAATGTACTCTTAATTTGAGTCATAAACATAGGGGTTAAGTGTCAAGGCCTGGCCCTGAGGCCGAAGCAATGACTTGGGGCCCCTAATTTAAAAGGGCCACCAAATTTCCCAATTAGTCCATTAGTTTTCTAGTAATAGTTCAGCCCAAACAAATTTTAAGGCCCAATGGAGTTTACAAAACTCCCAGCCAATCGAATTTCAGCCCATATCCGCATTGAGAGTCTTAGTGGGTCATGTTCAATTCTTTTTTCTTTTACGTTGTGTTCGGGAGTTTTGGAAAGAAAAGAAGAAACGAGAAGAGAAAGTCATAAGTGAGGAGAGAGAAATGATTATGGTTTTCTAACTTTTGTTTGGGAGTTGAGAGAAGAGAAAGTTACTTTCATTCTTCTTCTTTGTAAGTTGAGAAGGAAAAAAAGAAAAAAAAACAAGAAAAAAAAAAGTAACAATTCTACTCATCAAGAACTTCAAGTAATGAATCCTCTAACACCCATGCACGGTTTTTGCATATTTTTTTTTTGGAATTGGATGTTTGGGCTTTTGGTTTTCAGGATCAAGATTCCACTCTCTCATATTAGAGCCCGTTTGGGTTAACTGAAATATTAAGTGATTGTTTTTTAAGTGATAAAATATTAAGTAATGGGATATTTAGTTGTTTGGTATTTGGGTAATTAGCTGAAATAATAAGTGATTGTTCTAAATAATAATGCTTGGCAAACAAGTTGAAAAAAAAAATGATTGTTTGTATAAAATAACCAAAAAGGACAACAATTTTTTTTTTTCAGCTGATTTATCTTATACGTTCGCCAATGCAAAGGCATTTTTGTCTTTTAACAAATTAAAAGTGAAATAAGTAATTGTTTTAAAAATATATATATATATATATATACTTTTTTCAGCTTAATTATTTAACTGATTTCCTGCTGATTTATTTATGTGCTGAAATTTTATGCTACCCCAACTTAATTTTTAAGTTTCAGCTAACCCAAATAGACTATTAGAGGAGTTTCTCCCTCTTTGCTAATTTTTTTTTTCCCTCTTCTCTGATATCTTTCCTTTGATTTATGGTGTAATATATTTTTTGTTTGTCCCTTTCTCTTTCTCTTTTCTTGGTAACTCTCTTTTTATATGGGATCTCTTGTATCATCCATCACATAAATCAAATCTCTTGTGTCCCAATCTTTACTCATCAAAGAAATTAGTATCTTCAAATCAACTTTTGAAAATTCAATAATAGTACAGACAAAAGAGACCAAGAGGAGAATACTCATTGACTTTGTCACTTTAAGGTGACCACTGTGAAAGAATTTGCTTGGAAGATTCAAGGAAATCCCAAATCCTAAATTGAATTATTTTGTTTGTCTTGAAGCAGAAATTAATAAACCAGTGTAATCTAAAATGATAGATTTTGACTAAGTGTATGTGAACCACTTGAAATTTTTGTCATATGAAGCCAAAATGTGGAATAATAGTTTGTACTAATAATTGAGTTCCCACATCACAACCAGATATGAAAGGAAACTTCCTACCAAACCCACACCCACAAAGACGAAAATTAAGGTGTTGTTTGGAAGGCAAAGAATCGATTATGTTATTTTAGGTGAGATCTCATTTTTTAAATTCAAGTGTTCGGTAAATTTATTTATATTTCTTGTATGCAAAATATAATGTACCTCTAAAAACTGATTATTACTCAAACCGGCATAACTTTGGTTTTAATAAAAACCAAATAAATAAATAGTGAGACTGAGACTCGACCGATCATATGTTTAGTATTCCCAAACAGACCATGACATGTGTCGTGTACTATGTGTTTTGTTGATCTAGAAGGGCAGTAACTTCCACTCTAATTCATGTAGCAGAAGAAAAGACACCCTTCTGATTACATATATATACATATATATATATATATATGTCTATATATAGACATTGTTAACTTAGAACACGATAGTTGTAGGTTAGTAGCATATAATAGTCTCTTTAGCGATGAAAAATAGGTTTTTAGCGACGAAATTTTTGTCGCTAAAGGTTTCAACTTTTAGCGAATAAAAATTTCGTCGCTAAAAGTCTGTTTTTCTTTGCTAAAAGTCTCATGAATTATGATCGGTCTAGGTCTACACGCATATAATCAGGACGGATCTAGAAATTTCAAGTTGAGGGGTTTGGGGGCAGTTGAGTATACGGGGGTTCGAGGGTAGCATCCTCGACACAATTTTTTTGGGAGTCTATTTACATGTATTTTTAGTGCACATGATATAAGATATTGCTATAAATATTACTCCCTCCGTCCCTTTTTTGAGTCCACCTTTGGGAACTCAACTTATTAAGGTGACAAAGAGAATCTACAACTACTTTCCACAATTGGCCCTAATCATTGCAATTACTTTTTTAGTTTTTTTTTTGGTGTAGATTTCAAGGAATGGTAGTTTTGAAAAGTAAGCAAAAATTGTATGTCAATTTAGGAAAGTGGACACTAATTTTGGGACATCCCAAAATGGAATATAGGACTCAATAAAAGGGACGGAGGAATAGACAGCTTAACAAGAATATACGGCAATGACCACTTGACAGCTTCTCTCTCTAGAGAGAGAGAAGAGATGATGCCCTAAAGCCTTAGCCGCCTCTCACACACACCGCCCCTCCTCCTTCTTCCCTCTGTTTCGTCTGTTCCCCTTCTCTGTTTCTTGACAACTCTCAGCTCTCTTTTCCTTTCTCCTTCCCTTGTGAAGGTTTCCACTTCCTTTGTGAAGTTTCTCTCTCCCTTTTGGGAAGTTTTCTTGGTGTTTTTTGTCCCTTTTTCTGTTTCTTTTCTAGTTTTTGTTCTCCTTCTTTGTGCAATTCATTGGGTTCAAGATGTTAAATGTTTGGCTAGACTAGTCTTGAAACAGTAGATTAGCTTTTTGGTCATCATTGGGTATGATTGGTGGCTTTCGGACTATCTCCTTCTGCATTGGTTCTCTTCCTGATGTAGTCTCTACTACTTTGGAAGATTTTCAAGCAACTTTGGTTGCTCCCTTTGGTGAAGCTCTTTCACCTTCTTGGGCTTGGCTTCATGCCATCTTCTATCTTTGGGCGGTCTTTTCCATCTATAAGAGTGAAGTTGCCCTGGGTTCCAGTTCTAGTCTCGCGGCTGTCTGTATGGCGTGGTGCTGGATTTCTCGTGCAGCTTTCGGAGCGATTTCTTTAGCCACTTATGCTTCCTTTACTATTGTACCTTTTGTTTTTGCTCTTGTTATCTTTGCTGTTGTTTTTGTTACTGCTTTTGTTGTTTGTATTTTTCTTTGCTATGTTTGGCTTAGTTCATTTGGCGATCATCCTCCTCCTGTGTTAGAGGATAGTCACTGTATGATTAAGTTTTATTTGTACTTTTGCTTCTAAATTATTGCATTTGCCCTTTTAGCAAAAAAAAAAAAAAAAAGGGACGGAGGGAGTAATACAAATACTGAAAAAATATTCTCTTCTATTGTATGATACATACATCAAAGTTGAAATAATTTGGGACCTATTACTATACAATGTAAGTTATAACTAACAAACGACACTTAAAAATTAGGGTAAAATGCATTTTGCTCCCTCAAAATATATCATGTTTTGCACTTTGGTCCCTAAACAATTATTTTTTTATTTTTTTATTTTGGTCCCTCAACTAAATTTTTTTTAGCTATTAAAAGTGACATGAAAAAAGTTATTTTAATTACATATACACCCCCTATAGTTAGACCTTTCACTTTGTCCCCTATTTTATTTTTTGGTCAATCAAAATGGAGTTTTGTTCGACATAAAAAAATTATGAAAAGGTACAATACACTTCAGTAAATAGTAGAGCTCAATAAAAGGCAATAATCTATCAAATAGCTCAAAAGTACACCTTGTAGACTGTTTGGCAGCTTTTTTTTTTTTAATGATATTAAATCACAAAAAATTGCAATTGGTAAAAGTTGTCCAAGGTAGCTTTTGGCCAATTGCAATTGGAAGGGCAATTTTGCTAAATATTTAATTTTAACTTTTGGAGTTTCATAAGTATTGAAAAAATGACAGTTGTAGTCAATCATGGCCCAAACACGGGTTATAGATGTAATTAAAACAACTTTTTCTGTCACTTTTAACCGCTAAAAGTAACGGAGGGGGCAAACTGCCACAAAATGTTAGTTGAGGGACCAAAATGCCACAAAATATTAGTTGAGGGACCAAAATATGAAAAAAATTTATTTAGGGACCAAAGTGCAAAATATGGTATAGTATGAGGGTGGAAAATGCATTTTACCCTAAAAATTACAACTAGATGTCACATTTAATTATCAAATAACACATAAGAAAAGACAATACTAAATGACACCAAAGGTACAACAAAATGACACCTTGTTAATTCAAATTGAGACCAAGAAACTAAATGTACTATACTTGTATGTATTGTAGACTGTATCAAAACTCAAAAACTAAAAGAAAATAGGGACTTTCCAAAATCTAGGGGGACTTTCTAAATTTTAAGTGGGCAGGGGTTTAAGTGTAAAAATATAATACCTTTTAGGGTATGTAAGCAATTTTTCTAAAACCAAGAGGGCTTAAGCACCCCCTTGACATCCGCCCTGCATATAATCATTGGTTCCTCTTATCATTATAAAAGCTCTCATTGCTATAACCTTATTACATCATTCTTTAATCACCTGGATGCCTAGTCCTTGTGTTCGTGGGGGGCATATATATACATATACATATATATATATATATATGTAATCAGTGTATTTATCTAGCTAGGGAGACTCAGTTAAACATAAAGAGCAATGGGTTTGTTTAGGCCTTCTCTACTGTTGATCATGTTTTTGGTAATTGGCTTAGGAGTTCAGATTCCAAGATTTGTAGAAGCAAGGCCCCTTGCCCTTCAGCCCCAACAAAGTAAGCACCACCCACACAGGCTCTCTCTCTCTCTCTCTCTCTCTCTCTCTCTCTCTCTCTCTCTCTCTCTCTATATATATATATATATATATATATGTGTGTGTGTGTGTGTGTGTGTGTGTGTCTCCCTATATATATTTGTATATTAATCTTATGGATGGAATTGTGAAATGAATTTTCAGGATACTCAAAGATTATGGCCACTCTGGGTGTGGTTTGCAAGTGTTGTGATGGAGCTGGAGGAGAATGCACAAGTGCATCAAATTTGGAATCTTGCTCCAACCTCCAGTGCCTTCCTTGGAAACTACAATGATTTAGATAGATATACAGAGAGGGTCTAAAGTGAATTGGATTGAGTGAATTTAACCAGTGAATTGAATTTTAAGCCTAAAAGAACCCATGGGTCATTAGGGTGCGTGGGTCAGTGGGGCAACCCACGGGTTCTTTTAGACTTAAAACCCAGCCCACTGGGTAAGTTCACTCAACCCAATTCACTTTTGATTCTCTCCCGATACATATATTCTCCTCTTATTTTTATTTTTATTTTGTGTAGTGGGGTTTCAATCCAATTTTGAATTTTGCATTTCCTCCCTAATTCTCGACTTCAACTACCAAGTAACGGTGATACTACGTCATCTCTATCACCACAGTAATTCATGTAGTGTTTACTATGTGTAAGTTTATTTTCGATAAGATTAGGATATCCTCCAATACATGAACAATTTTTTTTAAAAATTTTTTTGTTCTTCTAACGGCCGGCTATTAGGAGATACTTTAACAAGTGTTATGAACCCAGGTCAGTCCTGACCCCAAGTAGCATAAGCAAGTCGCTTTCAGGCTCCAATTTTAAAGGACCCCCAACTAAAATTATACTTTATTATATATATATAAGCCCATGCATGTATGAAATGAGTGATTTTGCAGTTTAAAATGCATGAAATTAAATATTTAAGGTCCCATCTTCAAAACTCGCTTAGAAATCCCCAAAAATCAAGATCGACACTGTATGAAGCTTCCAAGCTAAATTGGCTATGGAGGAACAACTAATTAAATTCATTCGTGTGTTTCAAACACCAAGCTTATCTGAAATCTCTTTTACTATATAGCCTTAGATCCTGTTTGGCAAACGCTTACGAAATTTGTAAGTGGTTATGAAACTTTAAAAGTTAGTGTAAAACAATTTTGCAAACTAGCTTCTGCGATGTTTTCGCTGAAAAATGTGTGTCAATCGCAAATGATTGCGATTGGCCAAAAGCTAGACCCTAAATGTCTAATTATTTCTTGTCTTCTATACAAGGTTTCTAGAGTTTTTCCTAATTAATTAACCTTGCATTTAATTTGTTGAGAAAATGATTTTTTCTTTCTATCCATTACAAGACTAGCAAAAACAACTCTTTACATGTAGAATAAAGCTGTGTACAATGTACATCTAACATTCCTCAGACCTCGAAGTGGCAGGAGTCTCGTGTAATGGATTTGTCCTTTATTCATTTTGCGCCTACTTGTATATTACCATAGTATGTGGGTGAGTAAGTGTGTCGTTCACTAAAGTCGTTTGAATACGCAAGATCTTTCAACGTTATAGACTTGTTTGGCAACAACTTTCGGAGCTCATATGTGACTATGAAACTCTAAAAGCTATACAAATTTGATAAATTCAACTTCTACCGTTCAATCACGTAAACACTGTGTCTACCGCGCTTTTTTATAATTGAATCACAAAAACAAAAAAAATATTGCCAAACGGACTCGTCGTGAAATCATTATTGACAAGAAGTTTTACCTACTAAGGGTTGATTATAGTTTTCAAATGAGTTGATCAATTTGGGGAGCTTCACCTAAACAATCTCCCTAGAAAATTTCAATTGCGTCTCTAAACGTGACATAGAATCATATTTCCTATTCACTTTACCATTGGAACAGAAACTAGGAATTTATTTTCTTATTTTCCCTACGGGGCGTCAATCATACTAGTAACATATTAAGCTTCTGGAAAACTCGGATACAGTCGATCAAAAATCACTTGCAGAAATGGAAAAAAATAAACAATAATGTTAGACACACACTCCAAATTACACCCCAAATTACACCCTTGCTTTAAATGCATGTACCCTGTGCTGTGTAAGTGGTGCACAGAAAAGTGTGAAAAATTCAAACAGCACAGAGTACATGCATTTAAAACATAGTGTGATTTGAGGTGTGTGTCTAGCACTTTTCAAAAACAAAAATAAATAATTGAGTCTTTTTCCGTTGGATGAGGATTTTAGGATACAGGATGGTCAAATGATAAACTACTGACTTAGAATTGAGTCTCATTGTATTCAAGTGGACAAGCAAAGGCGACTGCCCCTTGGATTTGAGAAAAAAAAAAAACTAATTATTAATACTAGGTATTCTTCATAAATATGCTTGCCTATCAGCACAGATAGATCTGCCCTCCAGAATTTTATTCTAATTTTTTTAAAAAAAATTATAAAACTTGCCCCCAAGCTAAATTCTTAAACCTGTCCATGTTTATGCTAATAAGATATGTTGTGTGTAAAGTTGAGACTCACCCAGTCTAACCCGCCCCAGCTCAACTCGAGCTAAGGAGGGGCTTGGCATAATTGTATATATTTCGTAATGGACTTGGAATGTTGTATTCTGAGCTAGGTTTGGACAGAGACATCAAGAGATTTAGGGTGCATTTGATAAAACTAAAAATTAAGTGCTGAAAATTAAGTGTTAGATTTTAAGTACTGAAAATTTTAAGTGATTCAATTTGTAATACTGAAAATAGTGCTTCAACTACTGAAATAGAATGCATTCAGTGATTATTTTTAGTAGAAAATTTTCACTTAAAGTTTCCAGTGATTTTTTGGCTTCTTTTTCAATTAAGTGGTACGTTATCAAACGCATTGAAAAAAAAAATAAGTACTGAATATTTTCATTTCCAACAGTTAATTGGGTTATCAAACATACCCTTACTTGAACAGGATTCAAGTTGATAATATGAGCGAACAATTTTTTATATGGTACAAGACCTTTTTGTTTGAGATTAAGAATAACAAATTTGTCCACCCAATTTTTATTCACTCAAGTATTTTATTAGGTAAGCAAGTAAGACTCACTATTTTCCACCATTAATTTATAAAAAGTAACGAAACCCACCTACTCACACAATAAAGTGTTTGATAGAGCAAATTTATTTTGGAGACCAAGACTCTCATGTCTGTGTATCTGTTTCTGTTCCCCTCCTATCATTGGTTCCAGTGAAGTCAAAAAAAAAAAAATGGTCAACAAACAGTGAAGTCACTTTGTATATGGTCTATAATGTCTAATTAAGGTCCATGTGGTCAAGGCCCAAGCTCTACTTAACATTTTAGAGTACGTTCTCTCTTTTTCAAATTGGGCTAGCCTCAACAATCCATCTCTTTTTTCCAAATTGGCCCGAGCCTAAATAATCTCTATCTCAAAGTACTTTAACATAGGCTAAATCTTAATTATTCCATAATTTTTTTTTAAAAAAAAGTATAATAAAATGACTAATAACTAGGGATGGCAAAATTCTCCACTCCTTCCGTCTCCTAATGAATTGGTTTTGGTGGAGGTCTTATAGAAGTAAGGGCGGGCGGGTTTGGTGCTCTAAGATTAAATCTTATGGTTGGAGTTGGTAAAATGCCTTCTAAAACACGCTCCTTCTTGATAATGAGATTAATTTATTAGAGTATCCTTAATGTTTTAACTTGTTTACTAGAATACTCTTGTTATATAAATATTATGTTTGATCATTCTAAAACTTGAGTTGTAAGCTTTTTTGTTGTGGTCAACACATTTTTAAGATATTGTATTTTAAAAGCTCTTATTTTATAACGGTATGTGAGAGAGAAAACTCATCTAAGTGGTGCAGGAATAAGTGGAGTCGGAATGACAAATCATAAATGGAGTATGAGTTGGCATGAGCCATTAGACGGGATGAGATGGAGTCAGAGTAAATATACATTTAGACAAACTCTAGTTTGATAAAGGGAACTCCTCATCAAATCTGTCAACACGTGTTTTAGATATTGTAATTTTATTAGAATATCGAAACCTCTTATCCTATAATGGTATATAAGACAGAGAACTCATCTAAGCACGGAGGAAAGAAATAGAGTGTGATTGTGGGAGTGACTAAGAATAAATGAAGTTGGACTTAATATAAGCCCTTAGACGGGTCATATTGGAGTCAAAATAAGTATGTATTTAAATGAACTCCATTCTGCAGTTAATTAAGAGTACTCTAACCAAATCCGTCACGCTACCATTCTAACAATCTATTACACATACATAAATGTTACACCCATAACTTTTTTTCACAACCAACGCATCATGGCCATTAATTTCAATGGGTCTCATGTGGAACCCATGTGGAATTCTCGTGGGTTGAGGGCCATGATGTATGGTTGTGGAAAAGGTTGTGGGCTGTGGGTGTAGGCATATTACTCTTATACCAAAGCCAAAGTCTTTCTATAATTTGCCATGTGGCATTTTGTGAGTTTTTCTTTTTTTCCACTTGGCAGTTTCTAAATTTTAATTTTTTTCATTCCTTTCTCATTATGCTTATAGTGTTGAAGAGTTGGTCTTTCATTACTTTCAAAGTTAATGCATGCACAGGGACCCTTCAAGTCCCTCACCTGTACAAATTTCAAAACTGACCTTTCAACTCTATCACGTGTGGTTTGCACTATTTCTTCTTCTTTGTTTATTACCCTTGCCTTCATCTCTGATACTTAAAAAGAGTTTGGCTTCTATTGTTTTCTATTTTAAAACATTGATTTTTTCTCTATTAAATTGCCCCATCAATTTATCCTATCCTAAAAACTTCCCCAACCATCCCTCTATCTTCCCCAATAATTTCCTATGCACTAAACAAATTATATATCATCCGTGAGGTTTGCATTACTTCTTCCTTTTTTTTTCTTTTTTTTTAAATTTTAATTTTGATTTTTCTACAAATAAAAAATGGCCTACATTTTTACATATGTGAAAGGTAAATGAGTTCTCAAAGATGAAGTACAACTTGTGGCTCCATTTTTTGGTTTGTTTTGGAAAATAATGTTGCATAATTCTTTACAGGTAGGGCCTATCTTCTAGACAGGTTATATAAACCCAGGTTTTTATTTTTTATTTTTTATTGTATGTCTTTCGTGAAGTTTGTGTTAATTTTTCCCTTTTTTTTTTTTTTTAAATTTCAATTTTGATTTTTTTTTGCATATCAAAATTTGGCCTACATTTTTACTTGTGTAAAAGGAAAATGAGCTTTTTTAAAAAAAAAATTAGTACAACATGTGGCTCCATTTTTTTGTTTGTTTTTGAAAATAACTTTGCATAACTTTTTGCAAGTGGAGCATTTAGTGCTCACAAAGAGTGAGCTAGACCAGTCGTAGCTATTGACGTCCTATCCAAGTTGGCCCAGTTCTAACTCTACCCGCGCCTTAGACGCATGTTTGAATCCCCTCCTCTGTTGTAATCCCAAAAAGAAGAGCCACACCAACGCCACATGAATTTATATGACCATACTAGTATTCAAAGATTGATTGTTATACTATTTAATAATGCTCCAGTTCATTAAGCAAACAACTCGTGCATAGCACGGTGATCGACTTGTTTTCAAAACCCCCCAAAAAATCTAAGAGTTGGACATAACAGTAAAAGCATGTGGAGAGGTTAACCACTCTAACAACTGCCAAGTGGCTCCCTTGCTGTCCTATTTTTATTTGATTTCTCCTTTATTTATAGTCCTGTCTTTCTGTTTTTATTAGTGGAATTGGATTTGATATATGATCTTTATAGTGCATGTACCCAGCATTATGGTGTTAATTATAGTCTCAACAAAAGATCATGTAGCAAAAAGTGCCTTTTGCCCAGATGGGTTTTCTTCATAACTGACAGCTACAAGTCAAGACCATTGCATTGATAAATCAAAATCAAACAATAGATTAGATGCTTATACTTGTCACCCCAATTTAGATAGCGTACACGTGTACCATATGGATTTTTTTTTGTTGCTAAAACATCAATTCAAATCATTAAAACAAATACAAATACATGAAACAAAAAAGGACTATCCTACAACACATGGATAGCCTTTGACCAACAACAACAGAAAAGCAAGTGAGAGACAAGATCCCCTCCTCATACAAAAAATAAAAAAAAATAAAAAAAAAAACACAGGAACACATCCCCGTGCACCTAAGAGAGGCAACCAGAGAGAGGGACACAAACACTTTACATAAACATTTATAAACACACTCTATCTCTCTTCTGCGTGGTACTGTGGGGTCCACTGAAATTATCCGGATCCCACAGTACCACCTAGGAAAGAGATAGAGTATGTTTGTATAAAATGTTTGTGCCCCTAGCCTTGTTGAAATGTAAATATCACTTATTTCCTTTGAAGTTTAGCCTTAATATATAGAATTTTCTTCACGTTTCAGGAATCTCACTTACATTTATAGTATTAGATTCTCTTAAATTTTATAACGATTTGTTAAAGAGAGGGGGAATCTAATACTAAAATTCAAAAATAAGTGAGGTAAGTGTGATTCTGAAATGTGATGAGAGATCTGTGTACTAAGGCCAAACCTCAAGAAACGTACGTAGATGATATTTACGTACCCATGACTTTAAAAGTAGCAACAGATAAAAAAAAAATTGGTTTTCATAAGGAGCAACTAATTGTAATAAGGAAAATCTTAACATGTGCCCTAAGGGGAGGTAGCAACTCTTGGTGTAAAATTTAAAAATATATCAACTTTTGGTGTAAAATTAAAAGTCATCAAATTTTACACAAAGTTTGGAGTTACTCTTTATAATGTTGGGGAGCAACTATTTATAAAGTTGTTACTTTAGGAGCAACTCTGCATAAAATCGGGGAAAACTCATCATAATGTTGTAAGCAACTCATCAAAACATTGGGAGCTTATTAACAACGTGTTGGTAAAGTTTATAACATGAAAATATAAAGTAGACTGAAACATAAATCAATAATTTAAAATTTGATGTTTTTTTAATTGTTTGATGACTTTTTATTAAATTTTTTTTCATTGATATTTTTTCAATTTTGAAAAAGTAGTAAACTTTTAAATTTACCACATAAAGTTGACTGAAATCAAAATTTCCAATTCAAACTCAGTCTATTGCTTTTCCAAATCGATAGAATGACCCTCTTTGTTGAAACTTAATTATATATATATATATATATATATTGTAGTTTTTAACTTATCAGATTATAATTTTTTGAGCTCAAAATGAGTTGTGAACCTATTTGGTACAGCTTTTTAGAAAGAAATGATTAAATTGTAATGAAGTTTGATAAATAAGTTGTCAAGCTTATGTGTTGTTTAATTGTCCAAATGCCCTTAAAAATTTAAGAACTATTTATTTATTGAAAATATGTGAACTTTATAACACATCTCAAATAATTAATTTGTAATATGTGAGAGAAAGATGAATAATAATATAAAGTTTTTGACCAAGTTGGGCGTTTAATATAGTTGGGAAAAAAAGAATAAAAAGATAAGATTGTCTAATAAAAAAATTATTAAATGACAAATAAGCTATAAGTTAGAAAAGCACCTTCAACCCAGCTATAAATAAGTTGGTTTTTGAAGCCTTAAATAAGTTGAAAAAAGTTTTAAGTTCTAAAGCTAAAAGCCATACACAAGGACAGGACATATACAGGGCCAAGGCCCCAACACCCCAACCCCCCAACCCCCCCCCCCCCCCCCCCCCCCCCCCCCTTCTTTGATTTTAAAAAAAATTATATACACCCTAAAAATATGTACTTGTACATTAGCCCCCCTCCCAAACTAAAACCTCTAAACCTCTATTTTACTCTTAAGCCCCCCTCAAGTATGAAACATTCAACTTCTTGGTCTCAATTTGTAGTAACAATGGATTAATTTATTGTACATTTGGTACGAATCAGTATTAAATTTTCTAATACCTTCATATGTCCAAAAAAAATAATATGAATAGGCCCAAAAAAAATCATCTCTGGAGTGTTGCTCCTGAAACCCTGTAAACTCACTACCCCTTTCACCCCACCAAGCCCTTCTAACTCTAAATTCTTAGATCCGTCCTGGGCCATCATACCAAACACTTCATTTAAACTTTTTCTAAGCTATAATATATAGCTTACAAGCTGTAGCAAACCGGACCAATATCAATTTGAAGTAACACAGTTATTTATATAATTAACTTTTGATGTATACGTAAATAGTTCAAAAATAGACACAAATGACCTTAAGAGTAATGTTAGAGTCACATAAAAGTCACAAAGAGATGCTTACAAAAGGATGTGGCACCAATGTGGCAGAGTTAAGTGTGGTGGGTTCTACTGCCACATGAGTATCACATGGGATGCCACATCCTTTTGGAACATCTCTTTGTGACTCTAGTATTGCTTTGACTTTAATCTTTCCCATGACTTTAATCTATTTATGTGTACACTTTATGTGCACATTTTTTGTGCATCAATCATTACTCTTATAGTTCAACATCACCACAGTAGTAAATGAGGGGTATTTCTGGATTTGCGATGCTCCATGTGCGGAACAATGGACACGTGTACAGCATGCGGCGACCCACACTAAGGCTTAGTTTGACCCTCATTTTGATGCTTCTTCTTTTGTACAGAACAATTTTATGTTAATTCATTTGCTAACTAGTTTATGAGCTTTGCAAAAATTGAACTTAGGGGCTTTTTTGGAAAGAGTTTTTAAAAGCTCCATTTATAAGCTCTAGAATGAAACTTTTAAATGCTCAAGGTTGCCTTTTGATTTCATAATATATATATTTTTTATAATATATCACGTGTACAAAATTATCAAACAACGTAATAATATATTTCATAAGTTCCTTTTAAAAAGCGAGACCAAACTAAGCCTAAGAAAGCGATAAGTGCAACTCCTTATGTGGGCTCCCTTATCTTTTTATTTATCAACTTCCCAACTCGTGACTCTACACTCCTCTAGCGCCACGGATCCTGGGCAGTCGGCAGCAAGCGCCTTGCTCGGCTGCGCCTTCTCCCAAGCGACACGTGTTCAATGTTGTAATTCTTGAAGGTGCCTTCGAGTCCCACAATTGCAATTTGGCGGGGCACTTGGTAATTGGTATGCTTAGGGCTCGCATGGTATTTGGTAATGTTGTGGTTTTTGGTTCAATTTTGGTTTTTATTTTTTGTATTAAGTAACGTTGTGGTTTTTGGTTTTCAGTTTTGGCTTTCAAATTTTGTATTGAATATCAATACAAAAAATGAAAATGAAAACTGAAAACCAAAAGCCACAACGTTACCATGCGAGCTCTTAACAAATTCTGATTTTCAAATTTTGTTGCCAAGTAATTTCTGAGTTTTACTCGGTGCAGTGGTATGTGATATCACCAATCACTGTAATAACATATGGTATAACTGTTAAAATATTTGAGAGTCAACTGTACTCATGCAATGGTAGAGAGTATTTTTGCTCAACTATTGCTCACACAGACCTCCATTAATATGTGTCTCATTCTATTCTCATTTTGTTACTGTATTATCAAAATAATTACTAAAATGTGACACATGTCATCCAGTAAAAGTTTGGGTGAGCAAAAATGTTATCTCACGTGGTATGTGATACGACTGAATATAACAACAGTATATAGTACAACTGTTAAAGAATTTAGGAACTAAATTTGAGAAGCATGGAATTATTCACGTGGAATAATTCTAGGGTAACATACAACCTCCTCAAAAGATGTGTCTATCTCTTTCCTGTGTCACTGCGACACAGGAAAGAGATAGACACATCTTTTGAGGAGGTTGTATGAAAGTTGTATGAAGGTTGTGTCCCAAATATTACTCATAATTCTATGAGTACAATTGAATATTAAATTTGGTTCTCAAATATTTTAACGATTATAGCATATATTACTACAGTGATTGGTGATATCACATACCACTGAATGAGTACAACTCATAAAGTAGTTGGGAAAAAAATTTGAAAATCAGAATTTGTTAAGCATACCAGTGCTATCAAATTGCAATTATGGACTCAAGGCACTTTCAACAATTGCAAAATTGAACACGTGTCGCGTGGGAGAAGGTGAGGCCGATGAAGCAGCAAGGCGCTTGCTGCCGAAGATCCGTGGCGGCTCACCTAGTCCACCTTATTGGACCACTGACCACCGTTGTTATCATCTTTTGTATAACTTTAAATTGGAGTTTTGCAACAAAACAAAAAAAGAAAATGACTAATTATTTCTTGGGTAAAATTACAGTAACATCCACTAAATTATGACTCATTTTCAAATATCCTCTAAATATAAAAATTTGACAATTTACCCCCTCAACTATTGCACTTTTTAACTAACACTCATTCCGTTGAAATTTCATCCAAAAATACTAATATATTTATATCATATGAGCAACATAATATTTACTTATCCTTCTTTTGAACAGTTGAAAGTTTTAAGACTAGATTATTCTTGTTGCTCATGTAATGGCTATTTGTTGTACACATAATTTTAGATAATTTTGTTCTAAAATTTTCAACGACTCAAAAGAGAGAATAAAAATGTTATTAATGCTTTATATTATGTGTTTTTAATATGATACAAAAGTATTCATTTTTTGGACGACAACTTAATCAAATGAGTATTAGTGAAAAATTATAATAGTTGAGGGGGTTAATTTATAGAGTTTTATAGTTAAGGGGTATTTTTAAAAAAAGATCATAATTGAGGGGTGTATTAGCATAATTTATCCTTATTTCTATTTAATGCATGAAACGTGCCCTTAAAAGACGAGCACCTTTAATAAAATTTAAAAGTTCTATTTGGGTCTATTTAAGAACAATATTATCTTTTGAGGTAATATTTATACATTTTAAGATCTATTTTATCAACAATGTATAGTGTCAAATTAAGTTTGGAATACTTAATTGGGGTGTGCTAGACTATATTTGGACTAAAATATCACATGTACTAAAAAAAATTCTTAAATTTTGGTGCGGGCTAAACTATGTTTGGGTTAAAATATCACATGTACTAGAGTTTTTTTTTTTTTTTTTTCATATTCGTGGGGGGGGGGGGGGGTTGGAGAGAATTCCTAGATTTTAAGGGACTACAACCAGACTGAGCCACTACATATCTCCGCCCTTGTATACAGAGTTTGCATAAATCTTGAGGTGGATCACATGGTTTATTCTGTATGATATAGTTGCATTTTCTTTGGTACTTGTATCCTTTTTCTAATGCACTCCCTACTAACAAACCACTTTACAAAGAAAGAGTGAACTAAAGAAAAATTCCTTCGAATAAAACAGGTGGGTGTAAGTAGAATTTTCTTTTTTTTTTTAATAGGGTAAATATCATTTAGACCCTCTGAGGTTTATCCCAATCACAAACGTCACCCCTCACGTTTCAATAATAACACATACCTCCCTCCAGGTTTGTAATGAGTATCACATCTCGCCCTCCGTCAACTATCCGTTAAAGAAATTGACGGAGAATGTATTAATCTGTTTAAAATGTCTAAAGTACCCTTACTCATTCTCAAAAGTCAAGGGTAAATATCATCTAGATCCCCTGAGGTTTGCTCCACTCACACTAGCCACCACTCACATTTCAATATTAACACATACATGTTAATGGAAACTTCAATTTTTATCTTGGATCCAAAATTTCAATCCATACAGTACAATACCAAATGCATCTCCTAAATCAAAACCCACAACAAAAATTTCCTCTCTTCTTTCAAAACCCATTTCGTAAATCAAGGCCAAGTCTTTTTATTTGCACAAAAAACATTCCAAGTCCAATTCTAATTGATTGCATATATATATATATTATATATACATATATATGAATATTCTAGACAGTTTTTTAGAGAGAAGTTAGGGTTCCAAAATTGCATTCGAGTTGCAAAGACCCATTTTTTGCGGACAAAAATTTCTATGAATTGATACATTGAGAGCAATCCAAATCAACTTCGGAGAAGCTTCATGAATGCAAACCCACTTCCATAAAACCAGACCTCTCTCTTTCTCTCTCTCTGCCATTCCCGAATCTGCCCTATTTTTCAATTTTAGTGAGTGAACAGCTAGTTTGAGTTTGCATTGTATATATAGTACATATACACATATATGCATAATACATATACATATATTCGTATATTGAGGCTTGAAGCGTAATGTGTATATGAAATTGAAATTGAAGCCTAATATGAATTGAAATCAAAACCCTAAATTCATCATCCAATAAAGCCTCAATAAGTAGATTAGATCATTTAAATTTGTTTTTCAATTTGGGGTTCATTTAAATTAGATCTCACACACACACAAACACACACACACACACACACACACATATATATATATATATGTATGTGTGTATGTAATTGAAAAAGAATAAAAGGAGGAAGAAGAAGATGAACGGTGATAATATTTGAAGGGATATGTCATAAATGAAGGGGGACATGCATATGTGATTGAGGCAAACTTCAGGGGATATTTACCCTATTTTGGAGTAAGGTTAAGTTGGTCATTTGGCACTTTCCGTTAGTGCCGTTTAAGTCTGTTAATGACAAGGGTGGTAGGTGTGATATGTTAAATGTGAGGGGTGGTGCCTGTGATCGGGGCAAACCTTAGGGGGTCTAGGTGATATTTACTCTTTTTAATAATAATGTTATGATTTGGGACCATGTAAAACAATTTTTATTTAAAATTATATAGATGATCCCATAATTAATAAGGGAATTGTTATTGATACTCCAAAATTGAACCACGACACTCTATAATACCACTTGCAGATCTTGTGATACCTTGCATTCCATGCACTCCATGAAATGCCAATAGAATTCCCATTAATAATTGTGGCTCTATTGTCATGTGTTTTGGGCACCAAATTTGATTTTCTTAATTAAATCCCATGTTTGACTTTTATATACATGTGGCAGTGAATATATCCAAAATAGCTTGCAGTGAAAATTTAAGTACTCCCTCAGTATTCAACGTGGCCCAAATATCATATGTGTTAGGAAAAATCCGAAAAAGAATTTGTAATATAAATTGTTATTTAAAACAAAATATGTATTATAAATTCGGTACTAGGTTTAGAGGCTGTTTGTCATTACTTATTTGTCCATTTTAAGTAGTTTTGATGGCCCAAACTGCTTATTGATCTGTTTGTTTTAGCAAAAATATAAGCAGATTTGATCTAAAAAGCAGTTTGGCAATAAGCAGTTGGGGGGGGGGGGGGGGGGGGGTGCTTTTCAAGATTATCTCTATGATTAATCAATTCACAGCATATTAACCAAACACTCAAACCATAATAAGCAGTTCTACTTTTAAGCAGTTCTACCAATCACGATCAAGATCGCATAAGCATAAGCACAGACAAACAGGCTCTTACTATTTATTCTTAACGATCTTTCCTTAAAACATGATCGAAAAGAAGAATGATAATAAATTCGATATTATTGTATGCAGGATGTATGATAGTTTTAATCGACAATTCATAAACTCAACTTCTCCAATTTACTCGTAGAAAAAAAAATATGGCGTGTTAATTGTTATAATCACTATTGAATAAACTTCTGACCGGTTATAATTTTTTGGGAAAATTAAATAGAAGTCCCTACTTTAGAAGAAAATATAAGATAAGTACAAACTAGTGGTTTGGATTTAAGGAGATAAGGACAATTATTTTTTAATTACATGGCCATAAGTTCATTTTTAACTGAAAATGAAGATATTGACAGATTTGTTCCCGTCACTCATGCGTTGTTGCTTTGCCACCTCATCATGTTCTTCAAGGAAGAGTTTTTTTTTTATACTTTAAAATGCCATAACTTTCAAACCCCAACTCTATTTTGAATAAAATTTATATACTTGTAATCTAGAAGGAAAGATCTATCAAACAAGATTCATAGTTACTAGATTTGCCATAATTTTGCGATTATTAAGTCAATTTGAAGAAATGTTATTGTAGACGGCATGTTACTGTTTCTTTGTTTAATACTATGTTGCTAATCTTTAATGGTACGTTACTATTTTTTGCATGGGGATGATTTTTAAAGATAGTACTATCAATTAAATGGTCTTAATTTTGCAACTTTTTGCAACAATGATGTTACTATCTTTGTAGAAACGTTTAGTTTTTGATAATATGTTACTGTATTTATTTGAAAAGTATTGTAAATGCAGTTCATCTGATGAAATTGCCATAATTTTGTAATTATTTGGTCAATTTGAAAAAATGTTACTGTCGATTGTATCATGTTACTATCTCATGTTACTGTTTTTACTTGGGCAGCACTTAAAGATATCGATTTTTTTTTTAAGAATTTTATAAGCACTATGGATCTTGTTTTGTAGATTATGAATATATAATTTTTATGAAAAAATAATTTGTAGTTTAGAAGTTATGACAATTTAAAATTTGGAAAACAAATAATAACTAACTTCCTTAAATTATGAACTGAGGTGACATATGTGTAGTACAATTGTTGGACATAAAGAAAGTGAACATTTTCGTCCACCTTGGGCACCAAAAAAAAACGTGAGGATTTATCTCCTATTATGGTCCAACGTGGTGACTTTTGGCCAACTGCCCCTAATTTTTTTTAATAACTAAGTTGCAAAAGTAGCAGGAACTTGCTACCAAAGAGAACCTGAGTTTGTAATTACAGTTAAAAAGGCTGTGACACAGACAAAGTGAAAACTTGGTTTTGGATGGAGAAAAAATTTGGAGAAATTAGACCATCAATAGTAGGCTAAATATTCAATGCCACAGTTGTATTTAGTAACGTGATATAACTAATTTATAAAATCACTTTATTTATTCATCTGGCCTCTTATTTTTATAGGAATCATTCCTCTGCATCCAGGGGTGGATCCAAATTTTTTGGCCAAGGGGGGCTTAAATTATACAGGTGTTCGGGGGCAACGCCCCTGAGACGAATTTTTTTATGTCTACTTATACACAATTATGTGTAAAACTGTAAAATTGGTTTAACACCCTTAGTTTGGGATAAATTATGTAATTTTAGGGAGTCTATTTCTAAAATCTGTAATATATTACATATAAATCTAGAGTTTTCAAAAGTCCAAAGGGACCTATGTCTAAAACCTATAAAATATTGTATGTAAATATAGAATTTTTAAAAGTTCAAAAGAGGCCTGTGTAAATTTTAGGAGGGTCTATTTGTAAGATTTGTAAAATATTACATGTAATTAAGTAATTTTCAAAAGTTTAGGGGGTGGGGGGGCCTGTGCCACCCCTGAGGTACACTTCAATCCGCCCATGTCCACATCAACACAGTTTTAAAATATGTGAAAGGGAATAAATAATAACATGATTTCATCGTTTCATTCAATATTTACTCATCGTTGTCTGTCAAACCCATAAATGTTAGCTATTACAATATTCGAAAAACAATAAAGCTCTCACATATACATATCTTATTAACTCAGACTGCCACGTCACTCATGTGATCTGGTGGTCTCACACCACACAACAATATTTGAATAAAAATGCTACATTCACACTAAATATCACACACAACACATAATTACCCTTGATTCATGTGGGTCTCATCCAAGACTCATGTGTCATTCATTGGAATCAAGGGTCATGATTGTTGGATGTGAAATTTGGTGTGGGTGTAACATTACTCATATTTAAATACATTTTTGCTCACTCTTGCTCACTCAGACCTCCATTCAGTGACATGTGTCTCATTCCATTCTCATTTTGTTCTTGTATCATTAATATAATTATTGGAATATGACACACGTCACCTCTAAAGGCCCTGAGTGAGGAAAAATAGAATGAGCCACACACTTTTTCACACCCAACTTTAAATGTATGTACCATATACCGTGTAAGTGGTGCATAAAAAATACAAACAAATTTAAACAGTACAAGATTCGTGCATTTAAAAAATATGATGTGAAAAAGTGTGTAGGTCTATCATTTTTCCGAGCAAAGAGTAGTCGTGGCAGTAAAATATTGGAAGTTATTTGGTGGGTCCCACTTGAGATTTGTCTAATGGTTCCATGTGGCAAAATCGGTTGACATTGTGACAGTTATGACTTAAAAGGAGGCGTTAAACGAATTGTAACCGAAACTAAAAGTTGGAAAAAAAAAAAAAAAGGAAAAAAAGAAGAAGAAGAAGATTAGGAGAGAGAAAGAGAGTGATCGTCGGCGATAGAAGCTCAAACAATACATATATACATACAGATATATCTATCTATATATATATATATATATATAGAGAGAGAGAGAGAGAGAGAGAGAGAGAGAGTGAAGCGGCCGAAAATAGACGGCATCCCGAGTGCGGTTCTTCTCTGCTTATAAATTGACGAGGCGACGGTTTCATTTCCCCCCCTCTCACCTCTCTCTCTCTCTCTCTCTCTCTCTCTGCTTTGTTTTGCTCTGCTCTCTCGGGGTTTTTTTTGGCGGTGGGTCTTGGTTATATAAAGGACTCTGTTTTGGGATTCAAATTTGGGGGTATTTTAGAGGATAAAGAGTGAAGTTTAGAGAGATGGAAGGTGGAAGGAAGGACATGGGTTCATCTTCTTCATTCACTTCTGAGCTTTTTGGTTCAAAAGAGTCCTCTGGTAATGGTTCTTCATCTGCTGAGATTTTCGGGTCTCTTTTCGCACCTTCGTCAAAGGTATTTCCTTTGTTGAATCACTATGTTTTATTGTTCTGCTCTTGAATTTGTTAAAGCTTTATATTTTTGTCTTAATTTTTCATTCGGCAATTTTTTTTTTAATATTAAATCTGTTTTATTTTTGCCCAAATTTTTCTTTGTTTGTTGATGGTAATTATAAGGAACCTGTGAGTGGTTTGTGCCTCAACTGATCAACTTTAGTAGTAGGTGGGACTTTTTTGTTATTGAAAATGGGCTCCGCAGTTAGATTCTTCCAATTGAGCTATATATATATACAGTCAGGTTACGGAGATGACATAGAGAGTCTCTGTTTTGACAGTTGGATCGTGTTTTCATTAAGGGCAGTTTTGTCACTTTACAATTTTTAAACACGATCCGACGGTCAAAACAGATAAAGAGAGGGTGCCCTCTCCATAGAATTTTTGTATATATATATATATATATATATAGACTAGCTCTATTGTTAGAATAGTAAAAATTAATGTCAGAGAAATATCACTAAAAATTTTAGCGAGATATATTTTTTTTTTTTTGTATTGCTAAAACTTTAATAATACTTTTTGCTTAGACATTAACCATTGTTATTATAATAAGCATAGATTGAGAGATGTTAAGAGAAGAGAAAGCATAGATCACTCTACCCTATTTGGATAGGCAAGAGAGAAGAAAATGAGAACTTGGTTATCTTTCATAAAAGAGAGAGGGAAAAAAGTATTACATCCAATTACTCTTTTACACTTAATGACCTTAGAAGTGAGACATATTTAAGGATATTTTTGTTTTTAAAAGACTAAAAGTGCACCCGCTGATGTGGCAATGGTCATTTTGAAAGTAAGTCTATCGATATATTTTTATATATATTTAGTAATTAAAGAGCATTTATAGTCATCCATATCAACAAGGTGTATATTTGAGGTTGTACCTCGTAGGGATGTCAAAAATCCCCAATCCACCAAAATTCCGCTCCACCCTACCACGCCTCGATCAAAGTGTCTGATGTAGTAATATACCTTTATACTTTTATTTGCTAAAATACCATGACTTATACATGACTTATACCATGAGTCCATGATATATATAAAGGAAACAAAAATATTATATAGAGCAAATATTGATAAGTTTGACTCGTGAAATAAGAGAACTCACCATGGTTATTTGTCAATTAATCATCCAATGCATTAATTTAATAAAATATAAGTTTTAAAATTTATTTAAGTTACCCTCATGGTAAACCCACTGCCCCGATAAAAAAATGGACCACTTCGCTACTTATAGGGTTGGGGTGGGTTTCGTAAACAACTTTTTAATAGGAGTAGGAGTTGGAAAGAGGCCGGTTACTCTATCCGTACCAAATCCGCCCCAACCCTAGCATTACTCTAGTTTATTTCTTTTCTTTTCTCTTCTCTTCCCTCTGAATCTATCCGATTTGGAGAGAAATCAATATAATTAAGCTCTTTTTCTCCAACATTCTTGTCACTTTTCTCCATTAAGCTTCTCTTCCCCCTCAACTTTGCTTTCCAAACAAGAGAACCAGAGAGAAAGAGGTTTAGTTTCTTTTCACCTGATCACAATCCAAAATTTCAATTAGCATAATTTTCAAATTTTTTTTATTTTTATTTTATTTTTTTTAAAATTTCGCACGAACATCCAAGTATGTTCTATGCTATTGGTCTGTTAATTATACCAACTTGTTTTAGTAATTTTTTTTTTTTTTCCCCTTTCTCGTGTATTAATCCACTGAAAGTATCTCAAACTCCGTTTATGTCGAATTAACTAAGGTGGCGGGAAGGGAGTATATCTGCTCTAAGGTAGGTGAGAAAAGGCCAGACTCAACAAGTCATGTTTGCAAAGAAAAACCTGGAGTTTCAGGTAAGTGGACGATCTAAGAGCCGGTTTGGATTAGGTTTTAGATTTGGATTAAGAGGTTTTTTTATTTTTTATTTATTTTTTTTTAAAGCTGCAAATTGGAGTTTTCTCAAAAAGCTATCTTATCGAATTAAAATGGAGTCAGATGTTTTAAAAAGATTTACTCCCTTCGTCCCATATTAAGAGTCTCTTTTGGGAATTTCAACTTATTAAGGGGACGACACTGATTTTGGTGAGATTTTCAACTTTACAATGTTGCCCTTTTTAAAATTCAAAATTGTAGTGTCACATTAAAAAAAAAATAGCTAGGGAAGAGTTGGATATAACAAATGGCAAATTTGGAAAGTGAGTATTAAAGTACTTTGACTTTTCAAAGAGGACTCTTAAAATGGGACGTCAAAAAATGGCATCAAGGACTCTTAATGTGGGACAGAGGGAGTAAAAATGTTAATACAAATAATCACAGCTTTTTGAATGTTTTTTTGACATAAATTTTCTAGATTGTACTATGTAATCACAATTTGTAATATGTTTCCACGCATAATGATTTTTGCTAATAATTTTTTAATACTAGCATCAAGCATGGTTTCTCTGTAAAAACCTTCTTTTCCTTTTAAATATCAATCATTGAGCTTTACCGGCAGACCATCTTCTGCATAGTGATTGTAAAGTTCATGTAACTTCTTTTAAACTCTTTTCCTCACCTTCTAAGAATCTGTTCGGCTAGCTTTCCAAAATAATAACTACACCGAACAAGAGATTTATATATATATATATATATATATACACACACACATATATATACACACACATATAAAGGGAACGGGAGGGGTTCTCACTTTTTGGATTTTGTCATCAATAATTATTGGTAAACCTATGCAGTTTCCTTCCCTAAAAATAATCACAAGGCCAGGTATTAAAATAACCTATTGTAAAAGTAAAAAACTTCTTAACAGTTTAGCTAAAAATAACTACTTGAACAGTTGGAAAAAAAGCTGCTCAAAAAGAGAACTGATTACACACACGGAGTGTGTGTGACACCTTCTAGTAGATGTATATGTAAACTTTGGTTGTTGAATGATATTACTTGGGACAATTCTAAATACGCCCCAATTAATTGCTCTCCACACACATCTACTGTATTATATTCACATCTTGTATAAGGTGGCTGTAGATAGAATTTCTCCGTTACTTATATAATTTAGATTTTCTTAACACTAGAAGGTGACACTCAATGCGCGCGTGAGTCCAAGTAAGAGAGTCGGGGTAAGTGGTTGAGAGCAATTGTCTTTTTTAAATATTTTTTCAAGAGGGCATTTAAGTAAATTTGTGAAACTATTCTGATCATAAAAAATTGGAAGTTTGAAAGTAACTTAAATTTAATTTTTTACAGACAGTAACCCTTGGAGCAATGAAGGCAAAAATCAAAGCACACCAAGTAAGGACATAGGACCCTTTTATCAGGAAGAGAAAATACAACCATGTAATCTTAGCTCTTCAATATACTATGGTGGTCAAGACATCTATAATCAGCCTCAAAGTACCCAGAATTCTGGATACTCAACGGTATGTGTACATTAATATTGTTTTTTTAATGATTAATTACTATATCAAGTGCACTCTACCAAGTGTGTGGTAGAGGCTATATGGGATTACATAAAATAGGCCTAGATTCAATTCCAATCCGAATAAATTTGGTTCTCAATTATGAAAACTAACAACATGGTGGTTTGACAAAATATCAAGTTAGAAATGATTTTAAGTTGATCACAGATTTTCACAGACAAAAAGAGTCTCTACCAAATATTTGAATATTTAGAACCAGTTTTTTATGAATCATATAATAAAATCGGTTCTACACATTCCTAAACAGCCCCATATAGAAGGGATTTACACTTGGGTATTGCTATTAGCCTATTACACATGCATAGGCCTAAATGGGGAAAAGAAGAAGAAGAGATTACATATTTTTGGGAGTTGCATATCCTCAAAATAATGGTTTTTTTTATTATTTATTGTTTATTTTTAAATATTAAATTTAATCTCTTTAGGTGAAAAAAGATGGGGGAGAAGATGATTCTGGTAGTGCTTCAAGAGGGAATTGGTGGCAAGGTATAATGCTATAGTTATTACATATATGTAGGAAAATGGAGCATGAAAATGATTTTAATTACTAATTAATTTCATTTGAAATATTTGTTTGTTTAGGGTCTTTCTACTACTAAGAGCTCATGGCCAATGGTATGTGAATTTCCTATTCTGACCGAGGTATCTTATCTTAGTCACATATGATTTGTGGAAATTTATGGATGTTTTGTAATTGATTTTCTATTAATTCAACTCCATAGACTCACATGTAATAGAAGTCGGAAAGGAAAGGATGAGTGAGGGCAGAGATATTTCTATGGAAAGGAAAGAAAAGAAATATTCTCACCTTTTGCTTGGTTAAATAAGAAGAAAATGGTGAATGAAAGAAGTGAATATTGTGCTTTTGTTTGGGGAGAGCATTTTTTACTTATCTATTTTTGGTCCACCATTGCTCAATTAGGCTTCATTGTGTGACACGTGTCCTATTTTATTCTCATTTTGTCCTTGTACTATCAACATAATTACTGGATAAATAAGAAGAAAATGAATGAGCAAAAATGCTCTCTTATTTGGAAAAATAGGAAGAAAATGACGAAGAAAATAAGTGATTGTTCTGTGTCAGGCTTTCGTACCTTGCGTAACAAAAAGTATGACTTTGCTTGGGGGGCAAAAAAGTCAAAAGTCGAGAGAGATGCCCCTTCTATCCTCTCTTTCTTTCTCTCCCCTCTTCCACTCTACCTCTTATCCCTTAATGAGGAAGTTACAAGAAAGGATTTGAAGAAAGAGAGTGGATGAGGAGAAAAGCCAAAAGTAAAAACGGAAAATGATTTTCATTTATGGCCCCATTCAGGATCAGCTTTTTCAGCTTTTGAAATGCATAAGTGGTTATTGAACTCCAAAAGTTAAAACGAAACTGTTCGTCAAACTAATTTTACAATTGAATTAACATCAAATTTTGGAATGCATAGATGTGTCAAGTTGACGTGATAAGTTGATTTCTTTGATTATTGTTTTGCAGGAAGTCACAAGTAAAGGGGTAACAATTTTATTCTACCTTTTGCAGTATGTTGCTGACAGCCATTTTGTGGTTGCTTCCTTGTAGCAAAGCATCAATAACACCATTATCTGTGCTCAGTAATTTGTAAAGTAAAAATGTAGGCGTTTCACCCTTTTACTGTAGAGGATGTTATGGTTTAGCGACTTGGTTTTTACCGTATGCCTCACTTTGTGGCTGAACTTTTGAATATATGAACTCACCTATATAATTAAGTATCTTTGATTTACACTTGGGTTTGCTATTAGCATCAAGAGCGAGGGTTTTTTTTTTTGTTAGGGGGATTGGAATTGGAGGGATTTGCATACACTGACGAAGTTATACGGTGGCGAGAAGATTTTTTGGTGTATATCTATACATTTTTATGGGTAGAATTGGTTTTATGGAATTGGTATTCGCACTCCATGAAATGCATTGAGTGAACAGTACTACAAAGTGTGTCAGTAGTACAATAGAGTGCATTAGTTCAATTTAGGAGTAGGATATATATATATCAATTCCCTTGATTTTTATATCACCGTTTTTCGATCATAGGAATTGATAGTTTATTACGTTTTGTTGAATTTGACCGATAGTAGATTAATTTGGGTTGAGCTACATTACAAAGTGTTAAGAAAATGTAATGAGACAAATATATAAGAAGACTAAATTACATTTGGTAACAAAATATTGCACATGACTTTTTGTTTTCAAAATTTAGGGGGCTGATTATATATATTACTGTGTATCTTTTTTTTTTTGACAATGTAAAAGAATTTTTTTTTCCCTAAAAATGGGTGGCCTATAGTCTGCTCTGGCCCCTCCTATACCTCCGCTCTTGTACCCTTCAGTGCATAATTTCAGTGCATAATTTCAATGCTGAACAAAATTTGGTAGGCGCATTTTAGCAGCTCTCATCTGATAAATGCCTTCTCTTCTGTATGTTTATGGACATGAAAAAATTACTTACGACTCTGCAAATCACAAACGATAGTGAAGTCAATGAAAGTGGAAAATTTATATTTCCTCTCTTCAATTAATCTTTATTTGTTTTCTAGAGCAAGTGTTTTTTTTGGCCAAATGACCCCTAAATATGTTGGATGCAATTTGAGACTTGAAAGCTCTTTTATTTTCTTTTTGCAACTTCTCTGCTATGTTTCGGAATTTAAGGATGAAAAGGTATGATTAAGAAGAATCACAAGTCCTGTCCATTCTAATTGTGACAGTCATATCTTTAAAAGCCATTATCTATCTATCTATAATATATATAAATGCACTGATCCTCTTAAGTGCTTTGAACTTTTATCAATCGGCACTCTTTTGCTTAAGTTATTTTTATTAGACTTTTAATAAGTTTGGTGTGCCACTTTTTTTTTTTTTTTTTGATCCGTCCCCTTAAGTATTTTTAAATAAATATATCTATTACATATATATATACATGTATCTATTATATATATATATATTTGGATGTAGCTTCACTATTAAGAATCTACGTTTCTAGACTTAATCTACCACTACGACTCCTAAACCAGACTTCTTTTTATATATATATATATATATACAGACACATTTTATAGTGGACTCCTAAACCAACTTCATTGCTTTCAAATTTTTTTTTTGGCATGGGACTCGTACAAACCAACTGGATTGGGTTACACTTTTCGTTTCCTTTCTGTGTTTTTTTTTTTCCTCAGGTCACGTTAGTTTTTCCATAGCTGTTTTTTTTTTAAACAATATTTTGGTATTGATTCTATAATAGTAATAATTAAGTTAGGTATGCAAAAGGAAAAAAAAAAAAAAAAAAGTAACATACCAAACTTAAATATTACTATTATAGAATCAATTGGTGTACTTTCACTTAAATGATTTCTCTTAGTGTTTTAATAAGTTCGGTATAAAAATCTCTTATTTTACCAAAGTTCTCTGCTTTGCCTATATGTAATTCGAAAATAAAAATAGCTAATAATTTAAGTTGCTAATTAAAAATGGGAAATGCTATTTGCACTCCATGGATGACCTCCTGCACTATAAATTTTGTCATTATTTTGTGAAAATAAAAAGGGACACATTTTTCAAAGCATGCTAAAGGACAAAATTTGAAGTGTAATTACCCATAAATATTGGATAAGTTATATAGATATTCACTCATGTATTGCTATTTTTCACTAAGACCCTCTAACCTAAAAACTCAACAAATTGACCTCATCAACTATCATTTTTCTTTTCAAATTGACCCTTTCAAATGCCCCCCTCTACACATAGTTGAGGGGGTCAATTTGTTGAGTGTTTTTTAGTTTCAAGGGTATTTGTGAAAAATGGCAATACATGAGGGAATGTCTATATAATTTACCTTAAAATTTTTAATTTAATAACTATGAGGTTCTAAACATAAATGCCGGACTACAATTTTTAAAATTTTAAATTTTAATTATATCATTTTATTTTATTACAATATTTCATCCATCGTATTGCTTATGGTAAAATTTTTAAATAGGTTAGGTATCTATTTTTTAATAGATGTTGAATTAAAAAAATACAAAAATAAACTTGAAATGTATTCAAAAAGCTAGATCATGACGTTTTGAAATAGTTTTGCAGTACAATAAATTACTGCACATTTTACGATAAATGGCATCACATAGTCATAAAAAAAACATATATGCATTATTAAGTAATAAGTAAAATAAATGGTATATTTAAGACACTATAGATTTAATAAAGAATTAATAGGACATGTAGAAACATTTGCTATTAACATATGAAAAAAAAAATTTAACAAATAAACAAGTGGTAAAAGACATAGTTTCAGTGATTTTTTTTCCTATGTGTGAATCAATTGCAGTATATACTTTGGGTATCTTCACATGTTTATAGTCATATACATTCTTCTTCACATGATTTGAGTATGTTCTATACTTCTTGGCTTAATACTCCTAACTGTTCATGCTTCACTTGATCAAATGATGTATATATATTCTGACAGCGTTATATAAGTGCATGGATGTCTATAAGTGTTTTACACTTTTATCAATCGGTGCAGTTTTTTTAGGTGTGATTTTTCATAGAATTTGATAAATTTGGTATGCTACCTTTTTTTTTTTGGTCCATCCATGAGAGACCTACAACCTCATAACTATACTTACGACTTTTTTTTTCTTCGCAATTGCTACTTAAGGGTGGGTAACAATTCCTATTTTTTTTGGACATAATAAGTTCAATTACGAGTCATATTGTTACTACAAGTAAAACTTCATGTGGGTTATGGTTTGGATCATGATTACGTCGATCTTTCTGGTGTTTTTTTTTTTTTAATTTTTTTTTTAACTTCATGTGGGTTATGATTTGGATCATGAGTACGTCTTTCTAGTTTTTTTTTTTGGCTTCCTAATTGGATGTAATTGAGTCTATAAGAGATTATGATTTTAGTATAACTTGGATCACTAATCAGTTGGTATTTTTAGATAGATATCAATTAGGTATAATAGGACTCCAAGTTGACTAAACTATACGATTGGCAAAATATGAACCACTTATTTGTGTATAAACACGTAACCAAAATAAGGGTTTAATTCAACATTCCTGATCTATCATGTCACATCCGTTCCAGAAATTTACGATTTTAAAAAAATGCATCATTTGAGATTTTGGAATTATTAATGTTATTAATAATTCGAGTTGTGGTTGACGGTGAGTCAACGATAAGGTGCCAGTGAGGACACGGGAACATGGAAGTTCATATTGCATGGGCATGACTAAATGACATTTATGTGATTAAATGTTATTTGACTTTATCTGGTATTTGTTGAATAGTAATTTTATCTGTGTTGTGGGAATTCTAGTAATCTTTGATATCATTTTGAGAACTGTGGTGAGAACGTGAGTGATACGTTGATTGAAAAGGTAGGTTGTGTAGAGATTCCACATAATATAGTTTTCGGACGTTATTTTGGACCCAAACGAAACCTAGTCGGAAACTTTTGAAATTTATAGTTTCCACTCGTAAAGTTATAAAATGGACGTGTGCGAAGTTTCATGGGTGAATGAGAAGTTTTGAGAAACTTGCGGGGAGGTAAACACAATTTCCGAGAAGTTTGCCTGTAAATAGAAGTGGATGAGATTTCATTCTCATCCACAACTTTTATAAATATCTAGAGAGAGGAGAGAGAAGGGAGATTTGGAGCCAACGGGCTTTGCGACGCCGATCGACGACCGTTCGTCTGTCAGATTTTCTCCAGATTTCAGATTTGAACTCGTGGAGGTAAGATTTACGTTTTGATACCACTTAGGTCATGTTTAGCCAATTTTTGTAAAGATCTTAATTTTAAACTTTTGGGAAAAACAGGTATAAACTTGTAGGAATTGTCTCAAATTCGAAATCCGACGATTATTTAGCCTCCTAGTCGATCCTTCAAAGTTTGGGGGAAATCGCACGAGGTATGAAGTCCTAACTTGTGAAATATAGAGGAATACATGTTTTATATTTCGACGACGAAATTGTGATCCGGGCGAAATCCATGTGTTATTAGTAGGCCCGTTAATTATGCACGCGCTAAATTGTGAAAAGCATGTCTAAATTTATGCGAGCACGTTAAGTTGTCTATGTGGGTCAAAGGGGAGTCTTATACAAATTCATGTCGGAGTAAGCTTCTCGATGTTTGAGAATTTAGTAGCGACGGCTACTGTGCATGGTTGATAGACTTGGACTTGCCATGGCACTTGTGGATACAATGGTTGATAGACTTGGACTTGCCATTGGTATCGCGGTTTAAGACTTGGACTTGCCGCTACCAGATGAATGCGTATTTTTCTCCCTAGAGACTATTGTATAATTTATGAGATTAAAGCATGTTTTATCATATATTGCATATGTTAGACTTGTACGCTCAGCATATAGCTGAGCAGTGGAGATGTACTCCATTGCAGGTAAGAAGAAGGATAAGAAGAAGCGCGATGAGTGAGGCCGATGAACGTCGGGGATATCACACTTGTATATGTTTTGTTTTAAATCCTAAACTTGTGTAAGGATTTGAATATTGTAAGATGTTGTAATAGAATCATGGATTAGTTCCGTAGTACCGGAATCTTGTAATTGAACGTCTGTATTTATGTTTTGAATGTTGGAATTCAGTTATGGTTGGGATTGTTGTTGGTATTGAGAAGCATGTGTTAGTATATTTCATCACAGGGCTGCCAGCAGGGGAGCAGTCGACTGGACCCAGGGTCAGTCGACTGGATCCAGTATGTTTGAGACACTGAAAGTGAATAATAGAAAAGCAGTCGACTGGACCCCTTCATCAGTCGACTGAACCACTGTTGATTTTGGCTACTGCTTCTAATAATAGAAAATCAGTCGACTGGACCTCTGTTGAGGATTTAGGGTTTTAGTTTCTGACAGGCACAGTCGACTGGACCCTAGTCGACTGAACCTCTGTATTTTGAAATGGATTCTTGTGAACACTTTTGATTGAACAAAACTTTTTATAACTCCGATTTCAATGGATTTTACAAACTCACAGGGTAATGTTCCCTATGTTTTAAATAGCCAGGGTTGTTTTAAAGTTCTTTCCGCTGCGTATATTTATATGATTGTTTGGATGAGCCTTGGTGGCGTGCCACGTGTCCTATTTCCACGCGTAGTGGGATGAGTCGTGACATTTATTGGTATCAAAGCTAGAGGTAACAAAATTTTGGGAACGTTCGACGACGAGTGGAGTGTTGAGTGAATTGCCCGTGTTTTAAATTTCATTTATACATCTTAGAGATGTTTGATGCATATGGATGTTGTTTTACATACATGACATTGTTATTGTTGTACATGCATAGTGTTTATGCATTGAGAACTACAGGATTGTAATCATGGATGACCGAGAGTTATCACCCCATACCCGACGAATGAATGATATGGCAGAAATGATGGGGAATATGGGGGAAATGATACGGAATATATCAGAGCGACTGCCTCCCACACCTCACATTGAAGTGGAACCAATAACTGTGGTACATGCACCCGAAAATAGGGGTATGAGATCAATATCTGAACAGTTTGCTCGTAAGAAACCGTTGGAATTTCATGGGACACCCGATCCAACGCTCGCAGAACATTGGATAATGGACATGGAACGAATCTTCCGATCTATCCCGATGACCGATAGGGAGAAGATGGAAAATGCAAGTGATGTATTGAAGGGTGAAGCCCAGAACTGGTGGGTAAATGTACTAGATCAAGGGGCACCGATTACTTGGGAAGGGTTCAAGGCAGAATTCAATCGCCGGTTCTTTCCGCAAGCCGCCTACAATGCGAAGAAGCGAGAATTTGATAACTTGAAGCAGGGAGATATGACTGTAACCGAATATACTTCCAAGTACAATGCGTTGTTGAGGTTTGGCAAGGGTTCAGTACCAGAGGAGGAAGATAGAGCAAGGAAATTCGAAGAAGGATTAAGGGAAAATATTCGTTTATGGGTGGAAACCTACGAACATTCGACTGTGGCAGCAGTACAACAAACGGCGCTAGTGGCCGAGAGTGGGATGGAAAGGTCGAGGCAGAATCAGCACGGAAAACGAAGCAATGAGAGTGGGGATAGGAACCAAGGCGGATCTTTCAAGAGGCCGTTTCAAAGAGGCTCTGGTTCTAGTTTCAGTGAATTCAGGAGGACGCCAAGTAACATACCGTTGTGTTCACTTTGCAACCGACCACACTCAGGCCGATGTTTCATGACCAAACCCCAGAACAGGAGCCAAGGCGGGGGTAGTGAAAATTCAACACCCGACATGAAAGGCAAGTGTTATGATTGTGGAGTATTTGGGCACCAAGCCAGGGATTGCCCGAGGAAGTATCCTCAGCAAGGAGCTAGTTCTATGGCTTCCAGTGGGTCGAAGCCTAGACAATCCAATGACGGAGGACAAAGGACGGAACAACGTCAAGGAAGAGCATATCAGATGAACCCAGGAGATATGACTGCTTCCGAGACAGTAGTCTCAGGTATGGTGCTTGTATGTTCGCACTTAGCACGCATACTTGTTGACTCGGGATCTACGCATTCATTCGTATCACATGCTTTTGTTGAACATTTGAACATTAAATCGGCACCGTTAGGATATGATTTGTCTATTGCTGTGCCACTTAGTAAAGCGATAATGACATCTACTGTATATAAGAACTGTGAGATCAAATTAGGTGAGAAATTGATGACCGTAGACCTTATACCGATTGTGGTGAACCATTTCGACGTGATACTGGGAATGGATTGGTTAGCCCTTAACCAAGCTACGATAGACTGTGAACAGAAAGAGGTTAATTTTCGATCACCGGTATATGGGAACTTTTGTTTTCAAGGAAGTGGGGTTACACCGCCACCGTACTTGATTTCAGCTATCCGAGCGGGAAAGTTATTGAAAAAGGGATGTCATGGATTTCTATGTTCAGTGATTGATGTCTCGGCGACTGAATTAAAAGTAGAAGACATTCCGATAGTGCGAGAATATTCAGATGTATTTCCTGATGAGCTACCAGATGTTCTTATTGAGAGAGAGGTCGAGTTCACTATTGAGATTATACCAGACTCAAGGCCGGTATCCAAAGCACCGTATAGAATGGCACCAGTAGAATTGAAGGAACTGAAAGTTCAACTACAAGAATTACTGGACAAGGGTTTCATTCGACCAAGTATTTCGCCGTGGGGAGCTCCAGTGTTGTTTGTAAAGAAGAAAGATGGTTCAATGCGAATGTGTGTGGATTATCAGGAACTGAACAAGTTGACAATCAAGAACAAGTATCCACTACCCAGAATTGATGACTTATTTGATCAACTTCGTGGGGCACAAGTATTCTCCAAAATAGACCTAAGATCAGGTTATCATCAGTTGAAAGTGAAGCCAAAGATGTTGAGAAAACAGCTTTCAGAACGCGTTATAGACATTATGAGTTCTTAGTTATGCCATTTGGAGTTACCAATGCACCAGCCGCGTTCATGGATCTTATGAACCGAGTCTTTAAGGACTATTTGGATGATTTTGTGATAGTGTTCATCGACGATATCCTTGTTTATTCGCCAAGTGAGATAACGCACGAGAACCACTTGAGGTTGAGACTTCAGAGATTACGAGAGAAACAATTATTTGGTAAATTCAAGAAATGTGAATTTTGGTTGTCTAGTATTACTTTTCTTGGTCACGTGATTGATAAGAATGGAGTTTTAGTTGATCCTCACAAAGTAGAAGCTGTATCAAATTGGCAAAGACCGACTTCCGTATCTGAAATTCGAAGTTTCTTGGGATTAGCGGGATACTACCGCCGTTTTATTGAACATTTCTCGAAGATTTCATTGCCTATGACAAGGTTGATGAGAAAGGGAGTTACTTTTGAATGGAGTCAGGAATACGAGGACAGTTTTCAAGAATTGAAGTCACGTTTGACGAGAGCACCGATATTGACAATACCATCTGGAACTGAGGGGTTTGTGATCTATAGTGATGCGTCGCACCAAGGGTTGGGATGCGTGTTGATGCAAGGGGGTAAAGTGATTGCTTATGCTTTTAGACAGTTGAAGACACATGAGATTAATTATCCGACCCATGATCTTGAATTAGCCGCGGTAATTCATGCTTTGAAGATTTGGAGACATTACTTGTACGGAGAAAAGTGTGAGATATTCACAGACCACAAGAGTTTGAAATACATTTTCACCCAACGGGACTTGAACATGAGACAACGAAGATGGTTGGAGTTGATGAAGGATTACGATCTTTCGATTGAGTACCATCCGGGAAAGGCGAATGTAGTCGCCGATGCATTAAGCCGGAAGACGCCGAGGAACTTACCCGACGAGCTAACGCAACAAAAGGAATTAGTAAAGGAAATGGAACGTTTGGACTTGGATGTGATACCAAAGATTAGTGGTGGCTTAATGATGGCAATCATGGCACACCCAGATATTATTGATGAAATTCAGAAAGAACAATTCAACGATGTCTATTTGTGCAAAATGAGGGATGGGATACCTTTGGGGAAGCGACCTGGTTTTGTGTTGGAACAAGGAACGTTGAAATTGGGAAATCGATTATGTATACCAAATGTGAAAGACTTGAAAGAGAGAATTCTAGAAGAAGCTCATAGTACGAGATATTCAGTGCACCCGGGAAGTAATAAGATGTACAGAAACCTGAGGGAAAACTTTTGGTAGAAGGGTATAAAGCGTGAAGTTGCCAAGTTTGTATCTGAATGTTCGGCATGTCAACAGGTCAAGGCAGAGAGACAAGTACCCGCGGGGTTACTACAACCTTTGCCAGTATCGGAATGGAAATGGGACGAGATCACGATGGATTTTGTTTCAGGATTTCCACGATCAATCAATAAGAATGATAAGATTTGGGTTATAGTTGACCGATTAACCAAGTCAGCTCATTTTCTACCAATCAAGACGACTAAACCATCCAAGTTAGCGGAATTGTATGTGAAAGAGATTGTAAGACTACATGGAGTCCCAGCTGTGATTGTGTCAGATCGTGATAGTAGTTTTACGTCAAGATTTTGGGGAAGTTTGCAAGAAGCTATGGGTACGAAATTAAGTTTCAGTACTGCATTTCATCCTCAGACCGATGGACAGTCAGAACGTATGATTCAGACCTTGGAAGATATGTTGAGATTGTGTGTATTAGACTTTGGGAGTGATTGGGAGCACCACTTGCCGTTAATTGAATTTGCGTACAACAACGGATTTCAATCAAGTATTGGTATGGCACCATATGAAGCTTTGTATGGCCGTAAGTGTCGATCACCGATTTATTGGACCGAGGTTGGAGAAAGGAGGTTGTTAGGACCTGAGATAGTACAGGTGACTACTGAAAAGATAAAGTTGATTCAAGAGCAACTCAAGGTAGCTCAGAGCCGTTATAAGAGTTATGCGGACTCTAAACGACGACCGATGAATTTTGAAGTGGGAGATTTCGTACATTTGCGAGTATCGCCTTCAAAAGGCATTGTGCGATTTGGAAAGAGGGGAAAGCTCAATCCGAGATTCATAGGACCTTTTGAGATCCTAGAGAGAGTAGGTCCAGTGGCTTACCATTTGGCCTTGTCGTCAGGGTTGGAACATGTGCATAACGTATTTCACGTGCCGATGTTGAGACGATGTGTGACTGATACGAGTAAGATCATTATACCTGAACCGTTGCAAATTCAGGAGGACTTGACTTATGTGGAACAACCAGTGGAGATTCTAGATCGCAAAGAACAAGTATTGAGAACTAAGACTATTCCAATGGTGAAAGTGCTATGGCGTAGTCATACGGTGGAAGAGGCTACATGGGAAAGTGAGGAAGACATGAGGAATGAGTATCCATACTTATTCGATGCATGAGGTAAAAGTTTGGGGACAAACTTCCTTTTTGGAGGGGAGAGTTGTCACATCCGTTCCAGAAATTTACGATTTTAAAAAAATGCATCATTTGAGATTTTGGAATTATTTCTGTTATTAATAATTTGAGTTGTGGTTGACGGTGAGTCAACGATAAGGTGTCAGTGAGGACACGGGAACATGGAAGTTCATATTGCATGGGCATGACTAAATGACATTTATGTGATTAAATGTTATTTGACTTTATCTGGTATTTATTGAATAGTAATTTTATCTGTGTTGTGGGAATTCTAGTAATCTTTGATATCATTTTGAGAACTGTGGTGAGAACGTGAGTGATACGTTGATTGAAAAGGTAGGTTGTGTAGAGATTCCACAGAATATAGTTTTCGGACGTTATTTTGGACCCAAACGAAACCTAGTCGGAAACTTTTGAAATTTATAGTTTCCACTCGTAAAGTTATAAAATGGACGTGTGCGAAGTTTCATGGGTGAATGAGAAGTTTTGAGAAACTTGCGGGGAGGTAAACACAATTTCCGAGAAGTTTGCCTGTAAATAGAAGTGGATGAGATTTCATTCTCATCCACAACTTTTATAAATATCTAGAAAGAGGAGAGAGAAGGGAGATTTGGAGCCAACGGGCTTTGCGACGCCGATCGACGACCGTTCGTCTGTCAGATTTTCTCCAGATTTCAGATTTGAACTCGTGGAGGTAAGATCTACGTTTTGATACCACTTAGGTCATGTTTGGCCAATTTTTGTAAAGATCTTAATTTTAAACTTTTGGGAAAAACAGGTATAAACTTGTAGGAATTGTCTCAAATTCGAAATCCGACGATTATTTAGCCTCCTAGTCGATCCTTCAAAGTTTGGGGGAAATCGCACGAGGTATGAAGTCCTAACTTGTGAAATATAGAGGAATACATGTTTTATATTTCGACGACGAAATTGTGATCCGGGCGAAATCCATGTGTTATTAGTAGGCCCGTTAATTATGCACGCGCTAAATTGTGAAAAGCATGTCTAAATTTATGCGAGCACGTTAAGTTGTCTATGTGGGTCAAAGGGGAGTCTTATACAAATTCATGCCGGAGTAAGCTTATCGATGTTTGAGAATTTAGTAGCGACGGCTACTGTGCATGGTTGATAGACTTGGACTTGCCATGGCACTTGTGGATACAATGGTTGATAGACTTGGACTTGCCATTGGTATCGCGGTTTAAGACTTGGACTTGCCGCTACCAGATGAATGCGTATTTTTCTCCCTAGAGACTATTGTATGATTTATGAGATTAAAGCATGTTTTATCATATATTGCATATGTTAGACTTGTACGCTCAGCATATAGCTGAGCAGTGGAGATGTACTCCATTGCAGGTAAGAAGAAGGATAAGAAGAAGCGCGATGAGTGAGGCCGATGAACGTCGGGGATATCACACTTGTATATGTTTTGTTTTAAATCCTAAACTTGTGTAAGGATTTGAATATTGTAAGATGTTGTAATAGAATCATGGATTAGTTCCGTAGTACCGGAATCTTGTAATTGAACGTCTGTATTTATGTTTTGAATGTTGGAATTCAGTTATGGTTGGGATTGTTGTTGGTATTGAGAAGCATGTGTTAGTATATTTCATCACAGGGCTGCCAGCAGGGGAGCAGTCGACTGGACCCAGGGTCAGTCGACTGGATCCCGTATGTTTGAGACACTGAAAGTGAATAATAGAAAAGCAGTCGACTGGACCCCTTCATCAGTCGACTGAACCACTGTTGATTTTGGCTACTGCTTCTAATAATAGAAAATCAGTCGACTGGGCAGTCGACTGGACCTCTGTTGAGGATTTAGGGTTTTAGTTTCTGACAGGCACAGTCGACTGGACCCTAGTACAGTCGACTGTGCAGTCGACTGAACCTCTGTATTTTGAAATGGATTCTTGTGAACACTTTTGATTGAACAAAACTTTTTATAACTCCGATTTCAATGGATTTTACAAACTCACAGGGTAATGTTCCCTAAGTTTTAGATAGCCAGGGTTGTTTTAAAGTTCTTTCCGCTGCGTATATTTATATGATTGTTTGGATGAGCCTTGGTGGCGTGCCACGTGTCCTATTTCCACGCGTAGTGGGATGGGTCGTGACATATCATTACAATCATACAAAGTTTTCATATTTGCATTCTTATGATTATGATGATATGATTGTATATTACGTGCTTGCAAAAAAATATTGTATGAAGAATTACATCGTATATAAGTTTCATATTTTTTTCCCTTCATTACTTTAATCCATTAAGTCTAACAATTACTAATTAGTTTTACAAAAACATAGTAAAAATAACATTTTTATCACTAAAGTGGTTGCCATATTATAATTGGTTTGTATAAACTATAAATGAGCATATGCCTGCATGTAGTACTATCCATGATTGGAATTTATTATTTTTGATTCAGTGAATTATACACAAATTTTTAAGGGAAAATGGCATCACAAAGAAATAGAAGAGACTGGTACATGTTGTTTAGTGATGAGAAAAGAGAACTTTATATACAAAATACTAGAGATTCAAGAAAGAAGAGAATGGTAGCTGCTAACAATTCAATAGCAGAAAATGAAAATAATTATCAAACAAATGATAGGGGGATGTCCATACAATTTACCTATTATTTATTGTATGGTTTTCTTGGCTCACTATTCTATTGTCTACCATTTTTTTTTTCTAGAAAAAACATTCTACCTAAGTGTTACTTTTTTTTATATGATCCATTGAAGTCTTATTAGTCATGATCACTATATACTACATCTAGCTGCTTCAGTATAATCACCCAGGAATCCTACTCAACCAAGTACTTTTGTGGATACAATTATTATTTTTTATTTTATTAAGCATGGTAGCAATTATCTAATTGAGTCCTAATGATGTTAAGTTAAATCCATCCAATTAAAGGTGTTATATTAACAACAGGATTTAATAAATTCTATTTAAGTATAAGAGTTTTTATTTTTATTTTTTATACTTGTCATAGCAGGACACACACACACACCCACATACCCATCCACCCCACCCCACCCCACCCCACTGCAAAGTCCCACAATGACTGTCACACCCCAACCCGCCACGGACGAATTAGGACACTTGTAACAATGCCACCGAAGCACGTCCCCAATAGATATAATATAAATCAAGTCTAAACTATCTTTTAAACTCGTTATAAAACTCATTAGCATGTAACCAACCCCAAGGGTAAAATGGTCATTTTAAAATTTTTGTCGAGTTTCCATCTCAAAATGTAACTTTTCAAATAAGGAACTCAACGTTGAAAACGGCGCATGAATACGAACTTCCCAGACCAAGTTATGTTCATTTTTATCTTGGTTTTGATTATACTCCAGTACAAAAACTTGCTGCCAAGAGTTGGATCAATCAAACTTTCTGCAGAATATGGTTTGCTTAATCCAACTTTTTGCAAAACATACTCTGCCCAGAGTTTGCTCAATCCAACCAGAGTTTGCTCAGTCCACTTCCAGCAGAATATGTTTTGCTGCTGCTAAAAATTTCATATTTACAAGATCAAAACCACTCTAAACTTAACCAAACTTTGTGGAAACATCAACAAGTACTCTCAAACACCAAGAAACCATAAAAACTCAAAGTTTTAATACAAACTTGCATCAAACCTCAACATTAAGCTAAACATGAGTAAAAAAAAAAATGCTGGCAACACTTGATTAAACCATATCAAACCCTTTTAGACACATCAAAAACCATTTGGGAAGCACTCCCAAGTGTCTCAAAACTTTACCCAAACATCATAAGAGGTTTTCAAACCATTCCCAAACATTTGAAAAGGAATTCAAACACCCAAAACACTTTAGTTCCAACTAAGATTACTAACTTGCATAAAAAAATCCACATTTTAACATACTACAAGTTTCAACACAAGAATTAGGGAAACCCAAGTTAAGTTTACAATCAAAATTACTTAGTTTCTTCAAAGTTGATCCCCATGTTCATGACTTGTATCTAGTAACCATGACACATGGTTTGTTGTACAACCAAACTCAACACCCAACTTAACATATTACAAGTTTTCTCAAAACAATAGTTGTTCACATATCTATTACAAAGGTTACATTTAAAACTAAGACTAACTAGTCATATGAACATATCCACATATGCACAACTTCCGCACACAACCCGTCGTGCGGATCATTTCCTCTCGTCCTCCCGTGCCGTACCTGTTGTGGTTATTCAATAACCACAACAGAAAATATATTTTTTGTTTAAGCTTTCGCTTAGTGAGGGAACTAATCATGCAATTGGAATGCATAGTATGTAAATTCAACAATCATTATAAACGTCAACAATTTGATCTCCGAAAAGCCAAGTCATTCTAGCCACCACACTCGGGTCCTTCTCACCGCGGATCTTTCTCACTTTTGGCGCATATAGTGAAACACACACTCTCTTGTGACCCCGAAGGCGTCACCGACATTTCATTGTGGTCGTCACCACGTCCTACTCATTGAGGACTTCCTATCCCTTACATATGGAACCTATAAATGGTGACCACTACTTGACTTCCCTTTGATCCACATAAGCATATAAGCAACTCAAGCATATAACATGGCAATATACACATAATTGACATGTTTTACTTCCAAATTCTTCAACATAGATATACATAAGCATGAATTGAGTGACAATTAATTCTTAATCATAACTAAGCATCCAATTGAGGAACTAGAACACTCACCTCCTCGATTTCCTAGCGATTAAGCTTCTAGAATTCAATTTTAAGCTAGATTCAACCTAACTCTTGCTCTCAGATCAATCCTACATAAGTTTGGTACCAAAAACATCGTCTATCAAGAACGGTTGTCGAAAAATGTTGCCAGAAGTAAAAATAAATTACGTGCATGTGATCGTCTTACCTCCACGAGTCCAAAAGTGGTCTCAGATCGTGAATCCGACGCCGGACGACGAAGAAACGGCAAAAAACATCACGTGAATTTCCGTTGCCGACTCGAGAGCTCTCCGTTCTCTCTTTCTCCTTAATTCCTAGCTATTGTGTTGTGAAGAAATGAGTCATTAAAACTCATGCAAGAGATGTATCTCTCTTTTTCCTACTTTTCATTTATACCCCCAGAAATTTCTAATTGTTTATTATGAAACCCCCAAGTTAATTAAATTAACTACCCATATTTTCTAAAAGGATTTAATCTAAGTCCCGTGTGGGTCCCAAACGTGATCCCACATAAATTATGAGGTTGCTATTAAACCTACTAATTATCAATTTTATTCAAATACGCCCTCACATGGGTACCCAAATTGGTCCCCTTACCTATCATAAGACATAATAATATCTTTATTCATTTAAACAAATACGCACATAAACATATAATGACATCAAAATGTAAATTACTTTAATTAGACCCTCATTGGGCCCCACTTTTATACCAGTTCTGCCTTTTACAGAACTTTCACCTGTGTCCGCATTTGAACACCTTTTCATATGTGGGTTCATAACCCCACCTTAAACCATTTTGTGCATTAATTATCTTTAATTAACATATATTAATATCACATTAATCTTCTTTCCGGGTACGGGTGTTACATTTCTCCCTCCCTTTTAAGAAGTTTGTCCCCAAACTTATTTTTACCTCATCAGACGAACTAGTGCGGGTACTTCTCCCTGATCTCATCCTCCCGCTCCCAAGTTGCCTCTTCAACACTATGATTCCGCCAAAGGACCATGACGAACGGAATTGTCTTTGTTCTTAACACTTGATCTTTCCTGTCTAGAATCCGTACCGGATGTTTAATATATGTCATGTCTTCTCGGACTTCCAACGATTCTGGTTTAAGAATATGACTCGAATTTGACACGTAACGTCTGAGCATAGACACGTGGAACACGTTATGAACATGTGTCAACTCCTGTGGCAATTCCAATATGTAAGCTACCGGTCCCACCTTGCTCAAAATCAGAAAAGGTCCAACATATCTTGGACTCAACTTACCTTTCTTACCAAACCGTGTAATGCCCTTTGAAGGCGAGACTTTCAAGAATACATAATTACCAACCTCAAACTCCAACGACCTCCTACCCCGTATCTGCGTAACTTTTGTAGCGACTTTGTGCCACTTGTAACCGTTGCTTAAACAATTTAACTTTATTGGTGGTGATTTGAACAATTTTTGGCCCTAGAAGTTGTTTTTCTCCAACCTCTGTCCAACACACGGGTGATCTACACTTTCGACCATACAATGCCTCAAAAGGCGTCATTCCAATGCTTGTCTGAAAACTATTGTTATAAGAAAACTCAATTAGTGGCAAATGAGTTTCCCAGTGAGCTTTGAAATCCATAACACAGACACTAAGCATATCTTCAAGAATCTGAATAATTCGTTCCGACAGTCCGTCGATTTACGGGTGAAATGCCGTACTAAAATGAAAAACTGTCCCCATTGCTCTTTGTAACCCTTCCCAAAATCTGGACACAAAACGTGTATCTCGATCCGATACAATAGATACCGGTGCTCCATTCAATCTTACAATCTCTTTGACATAAAGTTCCACTAATTTTGTCGGTTTTGTTGTCTTTATCGGCAGAAAGTGGGCTGACTTATTCAACCGGTCAACGATCACCCGAATGTTATCATTAGATCTAGGAGACCTCGGCAATCCAGACACAAAATCCATAGTAATGTGCTCCCATTTCCATTCCGGTATTTCCAATGGTTGTACTTCCCCCACGGGTCGTTGATGCTTAAGCTTTACTAATTGACAAGTCTAACATTTGGCTACATACTCAGCAACTTCACGTTTCATTCCACTCCACCAGTAGACCTCCCTCAAATCTCTATACATTTTTGTACTACCCGGATGTACGGAATACCGAGGACTATGATCTTCTTCCAAAATTCTTTCCTTTAAATTGCCAACGTTAGGCACACATAACCGACTAATATACCATAATACCCCATCATGCAAACTGAACTCCAGTCGCTTACCCTCAGGTAATTCATTGACAAATTTCTTCAAGTTTGGGTCCAAGAGTTGATTTGCTTTAATCTCTCCAATCAAATCAGGTTATGCCACGATTGTAGCCATTAATCCTCCTTCAACTCTAGGAATAACTTCCAGTTCCAAACGTTCAAACTCTTTCACTAACCCCTCTTGTGCTATCAAAACACATGTCAAATTTTCTAACAACTTTTTACTCAAGGCATCGGCGACTACATTTGCCTTACCCGGATGATATTGAATTTTCAAGTCGTAGTCCTTCATTAACTCCAACCATCTTCGTTGTCGCATATTTAAGTCCCTCTGGGTAAACAAGTAATTCAAGCTCTTGTGGTCAGTGAAAACTTTGCAAGTTTTCCCGTATAAATAATATCGCCAAATCTTTAGGGCAAAAATTATCGTGGCAAGTTCCAAGTCGTGGGTTGGATAATTTTTCTCATGAGTTCTCAATTGCCTTGAAGCATATGCTATCACTTTGTCCCCTTACATTAGGACACACCCAAACCTTGTTGAGAAGCATCACTGTAAATACTAAATCCCCCGGTGCCTGTCGGAATTGCAAGAATCGGAGCAGAAGTCAACTTATTCTTCAACGTCTGGAAACATTCCTCACATTCTTTCCCCCATTCAAATGGAACATCCTTTCTCATTAATGTTGTCATCGGGGTCGCAATCTTTGAGAAGTCTCGAACAAACCTTCATTAATGTTGTCATTGGTCGGTCTCGCCCAATTCATAATGGCTTCTATTTTCTGTGGATCAACCGACACACCATCTTTAGAAATTACATGACCAAGGAAAATAACACTTGACAACCAAAACTCACTTTTCTTCAGTTTCCAAACAATTGATTTTCTCGAAGACGTTGCAACACCAATCTCACATGGCTATCATGTTCTTCTGGACTCTTCGAGTAAATAAGTATATCATCAATAAAAACAATAACAAATTCAACAAGATACTTTTTAAAGACCCTATTCATTAAGTCCATAAACGCTGCCGGTGTATTGGTTACCCCCAAATGGCATCACAAGCAACTCGTAGTGGTCGTATCGAGTTCTGAAGGCCGTCTTTGCAACATCCTCAACCTTTACCTTCAATTGATGATACCCCGACCTTAAATCAATCTTTGAAAACTCCTGAGCTCCTTGTAGTTGATCAAATAAATCATCGATCTGTGGTAATGCGTACTTGTTTTTAATAGTTACCTTGTCGATCTCACGATAATCAATACACATCCTCATTGTTCTGTCTTTCTTTTTCACAAAGAGAACCGGTGCGCCTCAGGGTGAAACACTAGGCCGAATGAACCCCTTATCCAACAATTCCTGTAACTGAGTCTTCAACTCTTTCAACTCTACCGGAGCCATTCTATATGGTGCCCGTGAAATAGGTTGTGTTCCCGGTATCACATCTATGCCAAATTCGATCTCTCTCTCAATTAGTACACACGGCAAATCTTCTAGGAATACATCAGGAAATTCCCTAACAACTGGTATATCTTCTAATTTTAATTCAGCGCTTCTAGTATCCGACATGCTACCAAGGAAACCTTTACACCCCTTCCTCAATAAATGACAAGCCTTGATGGCGAATACGAGATAAGGTGGTGACACGACATCTATCCCTTGGAAAGAAAAGACTCTACGAGTCGGTGCTTGAAATTCTACCCTTTTGTTTTCACAATCAATAATTGCAAGATTAACTGACAACCAATCCATTCCCAATATAACATCAAAATGTTGGATTACTAACGGTACTAGATTTGCTGTTAATACTTCATCATTAATTTTAACTTCACAATTCCTGTAAACTCCCAAACTCACTAAAGATCTTCCCAACGGAACATCAACAGACAAATTGTATTCAAGAAGTTCTAAGGGTACATTCATATTTCTAGCGAATGGGTGCGACACAACGAGTGCGTAGAACTGGAATCCATTAATACATGAGAAGGTGTTGAACAAATTAGAACTTTACCTGAAATGACCGTATTAGCAACGGTGGTCTCCCCTGGGTTGAGCTGGAAGTATCAGCCCTGACGTAGTTCCCTTCCTTGTGATTGTTGTTGTTGAGGTGGTCGTGGTTTTGGTGCACTACTCGCAGTTGCACTGAAGCCTTCTTGCCTCGACTTAGGACAGTTGCGCATTCGGTGTCCAAGCTCCCCACAGTTATGACAAAACATTCCACTATCGTCGGTACATCTCATCAGAGCATTTGTACTTAGCCTTGTACCCGAACAATTCTTCGTCACGTGTCCCATTTGATGACAGTTGTTATACACCGTAGTCGGTAGATTACACACACCCCAATGAAACTTACCACACGTGTTGTACCGCGGCTTTTTACCTCCACCGCCCGAGGAACTTCCAAAGCTTTGTCTTTTTGAACTCCCTTGTCCACTATATTGGCTTGACCCTGGCCTCTTATGTTGTTGAATTAACGATGCTTTGCAAACCTTGCTGATATCCCATATCTCTCTTGGCGATTGAAGCCACATCTAATGCCTCTGCAACTTTATCCAACCGTCGTACTGATACTTGACGTTGAATTTTGTCTCTAAGCCCCGTCACAAACTTTCTAGTTCGATCCCCTTCATTTGATACTATATTTTCAACAAATCGTTCCAAACTTGTAAATTTGGCAGAGTACTCTCAAACTGTCATTCCTCCCTGTTTTAATTCCATAAACTCTTGAGCTTTCAAATCTTCGAACGATTTCGGAAAGTACTGATTCTTGAAGAGTATTACGAACTCCTCCCAAGTGTTCGGTCTACCGTGTCCCAACTTTGTACGCCACCAGTACTGCGCTTCATCCTTTAAGGTATCGACAGCAAATAATACCTGTTGAGCCTCAGAACATGGAAGAACCCTGAATATCTTCTCCATATCGGATAACCAAAAATCTGCTCTCATTGGATCAGTCTCCCCTCTGAACAATGTCGGTTTTTGCTTGTAAAATTGTGAAATTGTGGTTATCTCCTCCCGCGGATTAGGATTCGGTTGATCATGTCTTCCCTCTATTGCATGAGTTTCAACAACTTGTACTAAATCGGCTATAACTCTTTCCATTCTTTCCATTTGCGTAGGCGGTGTCGATGTTTCACCAGACATTTTCTCTCTGACATTCATAATATATTTGTACATACACATTATGTTTATACTTTTTAATGCATGCTTAACATCATTCAACATGCTAAATAAACGTGTATGCATGATCTACACATTATTTTTAATCATTTATGCTTATTATGCGTCGTAATCATCACTCGTCCCCAAAGGCTCTAACCTATTACTCTGATACCAAAAATTGTCACACCCCAACCCGCCACGGGCGAATTAGGACACGTATAACAATGCCACAGAAGCACGTCCCCAATAGATATAACATAAATCAAGTCTAAACTATCTTTTAAGCTCGTTATAAAACTCATTGGCATGTAACCAACCCCAAGGGTAAAATGGTCATTTTAAAATTTTTGTCGAGTCTCCATCTCAAAAGGTAGCTTTTCAAATAAAGAACTCAACGGTGAAAATGGCGCATGAATACGAACTTCCTAGACCAAGTTATGTTCATTTTTATCTTGGTTTTGATTATACTCCAGTACAAAAACTTGCTGCCAAGAGTTGGATCAATCAAATTTTCTGCAGAATATGGTTTGCTTAATCCAACTTTCTGCAAAACATACTCTACCTAGAGTTTTCTCAACCCAACCAGAGTTTGCTCAGTCCAACTTTCTGCAAAATATACTCTGCCCAGAGTTTGCTTAATCCAATCAAAGTTTGCTCAGTCCAACTTCCAGCAGGATATGTTTTGCTGCTGCTAAAACAAATTGCTACTAAAAATTTCATATTTACAAGCTCAAAACCACTCCAAACTTAACCAAACTTTGTGGAAACATCAACAAATACTCTCAAACACCAAGAAACCATAAAAACTCAAGGTTTTAATACAAACTTGCATCACACCTCAACATTTAGCTAAACATGAGTAAAAAAAAAAGCTATCAAAACTTGATTAAACCATATCAAACCCTTTTAGACACATTAAAAACCTTTTGGGAAGCACTCCCAAGTGTCTCAAAACTTTACCTAAACATCATAAGAGGTTTTCAAACCATTCCCAAACATTTGAAAATGAATTTAAACACCCAAAACACTTTAGTTCCAACTAAGATTACTAACTTGCATCAAAATTCTACATTTTAACATACTACAAGTTTCAACACAAGAATTAAGGAAACCCAAGTTAAGTTTACAATCAAAATTACTTAGTTTCTTCAAAGTTGCTCCCCATGTTCATGACTTGTATCTAGCAACCATGACACATGGTTTGTTGTACAACTAAACTCAACACCCAACTTAACATATTACAAGTTTTCTCAAAACAAGAGATGTTCACATATCTATTACAAAGGTTACACGTAAAACTATGACTAACTAGTCATATGAACATATCCACATATGCACAACTTTCGCGCCCAACTCGTCGTGCAGATCATTTCCTCTCGTCCTCCCGTGACGTACCTGCAGTGGTTATTCAATAACCACAGCAGAAAATATATTTTTCGTTTAAGCTTTCGCTTAGTGAGGGAACTAATCATGCAATTGGAATACAAAGTATGTAAATGCAACAATCATTATAAACGTCAACAATTTGATCTCCGAAAAGTCATTCTAGCCACTACACCCGGGTCCTTCTCACCCCGGATCTTTCTCACTTTTGGCGCATATAGCACAACACACACTCTCTTGTGACCCCAAAGGCGTCACCGGCATTTCATTGTGGTCGTCACCACGTCCTACTCATTGAGGACTTCCTATCCCTTAATATGGGACCTATAAATGGTGACCACTACTTGACTTCCATTTGATCCACATAAGCATATAAGCAACTCAAACATATAACATAGCAAGATACACATAATTGACATGTTTTACTCTCAAATTCTTCAACATATATATACATAAGCATGAATTGAGTAAAAATTAACTCATAATCATAACTAAGCATCCAATTGATGAACTAGAACACTCACCTCCTCGATTTCCTAGCGATTAGGCTTCTAAAATCCAATTTTAAGCTAGATTCAACCCAACTCTTGCTCTAAGATCAATTCTACATAAGTTTGGTACCAAGAACATCGTCTATCAAGAACGGTCGTCGAAAAACATTGCCAAAAGTAAAAATAAATTACGTGCATGTGATCATCTTACCTCCACGAGTCCAAAAGTGGTCTTGGATCGTGAATCCGACGTCGGACGGCGAAGAAACGGCAAGAAACGTCGCGTGAATTTCCGTTGCTGACTCGAGAGCTCTTCGTTCTCTCTTTCTCCTCAATTCCCAGCTATTGTGTTGTGAAGAAATGAGTCATTAAAACTCATGCAAGAGATGTATATCTCTTTTTTCCAACTTTTCATTTATACCCCCAGAAATTTCTAATTGTTTATTATGAAACCTCAAGTTAATTACATTAACTATCCATCTTTTCTAAAGGATTTAATCTAAGTCCCGCGTGGGTCCCAAACGTGGTGCCACATAAATTATGAGGTTGCTATTAAATCTACTAATTATCAATTTTATTCAAATACGCCCTCACATGGGTACCCAAATTGGTCCCCTTACCTATCATAAGACATAATAATATCTTTATTCATTTAAACAAATACGCACATAAACATATGATGACATCAAAATGCAAATTACATTAATTAGACCCTCATTGGGCTCCACTTTTATACCAGTTCTGCCTTTTACAGAACTTTCATCTGTGTCCGCATTTGAACACCTTTTCACATGTGGGTTCATAACCCCACCTTAAACCATTTTATGCATTAATTATCTTTAATTAACATATATTAATATCACATTAATCTTCTTTCCGAATACGGGTGTTACAATGATCCACAACCAAGCTCAACAATGGACACTCATTCCGACTGACGAACAACAAGGGGCAAGCAAAGGATTCCCTCTAAGCGGACTCAAACCCTCAATCTCCCCACTGGGGAGTGAGAGGTCATACCAATTGGGCAATACCTGATTGGTATTTAAGTATAAGAGTTTTCTCTTACTTTATTAGGACTCTTTATTACTTCAATGCTTTTATCCCCCCTTTAGGAACAATAGGACTTTAAATTAAATACTATGAGATAATATATACACACGAATATTGAAAACATTATACATATTCAACGTTGAAGTATATTCCGTTAATAATTGTTAACTATTCCTATTGGAGTTGTTTTCTTAACAATATAATGTAATATGCTAAAAAAAATTTATTTTCTCCGCTTCACATAATGATTCAACAAATTTTACCATTGCTACCTTTATGTTAAAGAGCTTATAATTTGAACATTTTCAATGCAGCCAAATTGACGATACTCATTAATTCACTCAAAATATTTCAAAAAATATGGACCATCAAGGTGATGGTCATTCGACAAGAAATTCACTCAAAATATTTCAAAAAAATATGGACCATCAAGGTGATGGTCATTCGACAAGGAAGTGTTGAGAAATAAAAAAAATGGTGAAGGAAAATTTTGAAAAGTAATCGTGGTTGACGATGCAGTAAGTAACAATACAATTAGTTTTAGATTGTTAAAGCGTTTTGAACAAATAGCTCATATTTTTTATTCACTCAATGAATGTAGGGGACTAAAGTACAAGTCATAATTTTTGGCGCGCTAATTGAAAATTTTGAAGGACTCATTCTATACAATAAGACGTATACTATATCTAATAGAAGTCAAGAAAGTCGATCCAAATTCTGAGCATGTTCATCCGAAGTTTGAACTAACGTTACAGTACAATATTGATGTTAGGGGCATTGAATTAAGTTTAAAATTGAAGAACATTGCTTATGATTTTGTACCCTTCAACGAGATTCACAACACCTTCAATAAACAAACTAGATTAATAGGTATGTTAAATTTTAGTTTACCATCATAGTATTGTCTATGAGCATATGGTTTACATAAATTAAAAACTTAACACATTATAAATGCAGATATCTTAGGGATCATCAGTAAGGTCGAACTAAGTCATGTGATCACAAAAAGAAGTGGTAAAGTAACTCAAACAAGAGAAGTTATTCTACAAAATGAGTAAGTATCAAAATTATACTCCCTCCGTCCCTTTTTTTGAGTCCATCTTTGGGAACTCAACTTATTAAGGGGACAAAATGAATCTACACCTACTTTTCACAAATGCCCCTAATCATTACAATAATTTTTTTAGTTTTGTCTTGGTGTAGATTTCAAGGGTAGTTTTGAAAAATAAGTAAAAATTGTATACCAATTTAGGAAAGTGGACACTAATTTTGGGACATCCCAAAATGGAATATAGGACTCAAAAAAAGGGACGGAGGGAGTAATTAAAAGAGTTTATCTTAATACATATTTAAACTTTGTACATAACTTATGTTGTAGCCTACAATCAGTATCACTAAATCTATGGAGTGGCTTGGAAACTAACGAGGGACAAATGCTCGAGGAGTTAGCTGCACAACAGCCAACTATAGCAGTTTCAAAAATAAAACGAACAGAATACAAAGGTAAATTTACGATGAATACATATAGCTATAAGTACCGTGTACATAAGTTGTATTTATGCTCATACATATATGTAGAACAAATCTAAAGTGATGTACTACTACAGGTGAATTCCAAATTTTAACTTCATTCCAATTGAAAATACAATTGCATCCAACCAGAAAAAAAGTTGACGAACTAAACAAACGGTAATGTACTATAACTTTGATCATTCATCGTAGTGAGTAATGGTTATTAGTAGAGAAGTGAACTCTTTTCGGGCAATTCATGTCCTCATTACAAAGCTTAGGTCACAAGATTGACAAGTTTGTGTGTAATATATATGCATATTTGATTATACGAAATTTGTTACATTTCTAAGTTCAATCTTTATGTATATGCCTTAACATTTTATTTTACAACAAAAATTCAGGTTAAAATCTTTAAATAAAAAAAAAACTTAAAAATCAGAATTATTGACATTCAAACCCAAAATGAATGATTCAATAGAAGTAAGTATTGACATTTCGAAGTTCATCTTTACAAAAGGTAGTGTTACCAAGTTTGGAATATATATATATATAAATATTTTGCTATAATCTTTAGACACTACACCATATGGCCTCATTACTAACAGATATATCCGTTAGAATAAATGTTACTAACGGATATATCCATTAGTATTTTAGCGTTAGTAATATTACTAAAGGATTTACTAACGGATATATCCGTTAGTAAAATTAATATTCTACTGAGTCAATTTATGTCAAAAAAATTACTGAAACTGATGAGTCAATTCCTGAGCCACAAAGAAAAATTTTGTACCACCAGTTGTATATTAAAAAGATTATTTCTAGTAAAGAGTGGGGTTCCCACCCATGCATCCTCAAGTCACTGCCCAGCCATACTCAATATAATTACTTTGATTATATTGATGCCTGGTTCTATGTCTTCCTTCACCAAAATGAAACATTTACCCATTCATGGTATGTCAATTTTGACACAAAATTCAAAAGTCAGCTCCCTACCTGGTTCCTCCAGTGGTGGTCTCGTCATGGTCCCATGCGAGACTTGCTCCCAAATGATCTTCAAGAAATGGTTAAATACTTTTCCACTAAGTATACAATAAGTGAGCACAATACCCAGTTTCCCATTCTACTCATATTCACAAGTAAATATAAAGTGCCATGGATTTTGAAATGGCAGTATCAGATTCAGAGTAACACCGTCCAGAGACAATATTCAGTCAAGTGGTGGGATAAATTTGGTCACCACCGAATTATTAAACAAGTAAATCTTGAATTCCCACCAGTAGGCAGTTCCCCTACTCCAATCACAGGCCCCATGGCCAAATACACAATTACTGGTCCCAAAGACAAGTCAATCTCCAAATCCAAGTCAAGTTCCAAGCCAACAAATGCACAGTTAATGGCTATGGCCCAACAGATACTAGCTCAAGTCAGCCAAAATGATCAAGATAATAGCAGTCACAGTTCAGAAGGATCCTGCTCTGTTGCACAACCTTTTGATCCCTATTGCAGTTCAGCATTCCAAGATGCTCAAAATCCCTATGAAGAGAGCCAGGAGTAATTGAGCATCCAATGTTATTTAGTTAAAAGATAGTATTAACCATGGTTAATGCAAAAGTTTTCCGGTGAAACTCCCATTAACACTGGTTAAAACTACAGTAAAAGGACAAGTCAAATCAACCTTTCGGCCACAGTAACCGACAGGCTTTTTCAGATTCCGCGTGATTAAACAGTAACAGACAAAACATTGTTCATCCACAGTAACTCCATGTGAAGAGCCAGCTTTCCAAAAGTGCTTTACAGCTCATTGCCATTCACGAGCTCAACAGGACCATTTGGAACGCTATAAGTAAACCCCTCAGTATCCAGTTACAGGCAGACTTATTTGGAAACTCTTTTGAAGACTTCTTTGGAGACACTTTTGAAGACTCTTTTAGAACTTCATTGAGAGCTTTTGAGAGAACTATTTGAGTGTACGTGAGATTCTCTTTGAGAATAATTCATCTACTTCTCTTATAAAGATTTCTGTAATTAATTCTTGATGTATACACTGAGGACTTCAGTAATTCATTCCCAGTAATTAATTTTACTAATGGATATATCCGTTAGTAAATCCGTTAGTAAATCAAAGGATTTCTAACGGATATATCCGTTAGAAAGCTACTTACTAACGATTTTTTCCAACTAATTTTAAAAGATTTGTATTGAATACTAACGGTTTGTCAACTATTACTAACGGATATATCCGTTAGTAATTTTTTAAAAATTAAAAAATACTAACAGATTTACTAACGGATATATCCGTTAGAAATATGCATAAATCCAAAAAAAAATTATTTATTTAAATGCTTCCCATTTTTTTTTTTTGGTACCTAATTAACAAACACATTAATCTATGCCAAACACAAAATTACAAGATTAATCTATATCCAACACAACAAAAAATAATCGAAAGTAAACATAATATGTAAACCATTCATCCATGTCTAACCAACATATCCATACCCAACACAACAAAAATAATCCATAATTATCGTAACAAGTAAAGAGTTCATACATGTCTTAACCAACAAGCTCAATCTAACAATATCTTAAATTTAAGGAGCTCTTACATTCAAACCCAAACTATCAAACAAAGCATGTCTGAAATTTAAAGACCAATTCAACTGCTTTAGCCGACAAGCCTGACACTAACAATACTAAACTTACTGCGAAGTAGCCTAATTCTCCTTCTTTCTACAAGATGTGGACAAATGAGTTGCTCTTCATCACAAAGCTTGCACTTCAATAGAACTCTTGCTCATAGTTTGTGGATATCAAAGCAACTGGGTGGCTTTTGGTCTCCTAAGTTCCTCCCACCATGGAATCACTGAAATGTTTCACCAAATTCCCAGGCTGTAATATGCTAATATTCATCCGTAAAACAAAAAATGAGACTTAAAGCATAATAAGTCAACTTGTTTTGAATCTTCTTCAATAAACTAAAGTAGACGAGATGAACAAACATGGATTAAGGGCGTGTTTGGAAATTTTCAGAATACATTCTCCATTTTTGATTATTCTTGGATTAAGAGCATATTTAAAATGTGATTCAACAGTTTCCAATATAGTAAATAAGTCAAAAGAAAGTTTGAAAATTACCTTTAGAAGAATAATAGGAAAAAACTTCTAATTGTTGAGGAAGAAACTAACCAATCAAGGGTTAGAACAAGGAGAACTACAACAATGATGAAGATCCTCATTAGGGGTGGACACCGCAAGCTTTTTCATGAGCTCGCGAGCTCACGAGCTCGAATCTCGCGAGCTTTCAAGTGATCGCGAGCTTTAAAGGATTAAATCTGTTAATATATTCCAACATTATAGATGTACAAAGTTTTTAGACACTACACCAAAAGAGCACATTACCGTTAGTAAAATTATTCCTAACGGTAATTTACCGTTAGAAGTAGAGTGTGGCTAATAATTCTAACGGAAATTTTCCGTTAGGAAAATTATTTTTACTAACGGTAAATTACCGTTAGTAATATGTTTACTAACGGTAATTTACCGTTAATAATTTATTATTCCTAACGGAAATATTCCGTTAGTAATATTTATTCTAACGGTTTATTTTCAAACAGTTTTGTATACAAAATACTAACGGAATTTCGTAACGGATATAAACCGTTAGTAATTTCATTACTAACGGTTTGTAATATGACAGTTTCTAACACTTTTGAGACAATTACTAACGGATATAAACCGTTAGTAATTTTATTACTAACGTTTAGTTTTCTAACACGTGTAACAATACTAACGGAAATTATCCGTTAGTAATTATTTTAAATATGAAAAACACAAATACTAAAATATGCTCCCCAATTTTATTTGCACCTAATTTACATCATGACCACATCGCATTTACTATAAACATATAACAAGCTCAAATTCAAACCATAATAAATACAAGCTCAATCTATATTAAAAAAATTGTAATACAAAAAGCAAGAAAATTGCTTCAAGTTATTAGTACAAGTGATAGAGATCATTCAATCTAGTTGGTTAAAATGCATTTTACAAAAAAAAAAAAAGTATATCATCCAATTGTCTCTGTGTTGCTCCTTTAATAACGGGAATAGCCCTGACGCTTCATCTCATGCAACAGAGTTGCAACACAGCGGGCTCCTGTAAAGACAGAGCAATATAGTCAAAATAGGCTCTTTATCATTTTCCAAAACATATTCATGTGCAGCTAAATAAATGAATTTTGGAACTCATGAAAACTTAAAAGTGATCCAAATTGGATGCTAATAGATTCAGGTATGCAACAACTCTTTTGGAAGCAACTTAAAATGGATTGATATCCAAATCAAGCAAGTATGTCTGTCATCCAATTTTTGTAGAAGACCTGCATGACTTCTTACATAAACTTAGTAATATTGTTCTTCTGCATGACTAAACACGCTATCTCATTCCTGATATTTTCTTGTAACATCTGCTAGAATGTATTAAAGCAAAATCTCATACTCCTCTTTCCATTTGGCAGTTAATTTCCTCAACAGAAATGACAATAAGTTGGGTCATTCTTTACATATGTGCTCCATTAAAGCAAATACCAACTATTTGACCCCAAACACACTAATAGCGGTAGTGCCTAGGTATCCTTGTTTAGTAGTAAGCTATATCATTTCCGGACTAAATTATCAAGAGTATGCTTCCGGTCCGCCAACAACGGTAGCGCACAAAATCTCAATGAGTACATAAACATAGCCAAAAAAGGAAGAACAAAAAACACCTATACATCAATAGCTGATTTCGTAATTCTTCCGCCTCCAACATATTCCTAAAAACCATGTGTTATCCTCTATATATGAATTTCAAACATTGTGCACCTCATAAAACATCCAAAATTAACAGTTTTTAACAGTGTCTTCCATCTATAAGCCTTGTGCATGTTCCTCTATAAAATTTCCTCTCAAGTCCTCAAAAATTGTGCCAAATTTCTTTAGGGGCAAATAAAAATTAAGAAGACCTATTGGCCTAAGATACTAACATAGGTGTGTGGAACATATCAAAAGAGTTGAGCTTCAAGCTTCAACAGTTCAGCTACTAATTAACTAGCTTGCGAATTACAGATGCAGCCAATGCAAGTTCAAGTGTATGTGAATACTTGTTGCACCCAAAGGATGTCCAATGGCCATAGCACCTCCATTGACATTAATCTTTTCTGGATCAAGATCCAGCTTCTTCGAGCAGTATACAAATTAGGAAGCAAATGCATGTCGGAGAGGGAACAATATTGGGGTAGTTGAACAGTTCAGGGTCATTATAACATCATAATGCTGGCAAAGAAAATGAAAGAGAACTTGAGCATCTAAACATTACCTCATTGATCTGAAAAAAGGTCGATATCATCAACTTCAAGACAAGCAGCTTTGACTGTAGCTGAAATTGCAATGGTTGGTCCTGAAAGCGCAACACCACGTAGTTTTCTCAAAATCTTGACAAGTAGACTGACTTTCTTCGCTTCAATTAAAGGGATTCATCCATCTAAACAAATGGTAGCCATCAGACACTAGGATCCTACTTGAAACATCAGGAGATAATCCAATGACTTGTGCTCAATTAGCATTTATTTATTTTTTTATTTTGGTGTCCAAAGATTCCACATGCTCCTAGGTTCTACTTCTATAGAGGAATTTGTGAATAAAAGAGGAATACATGAGGTGGCAGTGGTGTTGACAAAGGTAAAGACTATCTTTTTTCTTCTTTTTCAATGTTCACTACTTTTACAAAATGGTTTTTGTTTGTCCAGCTTTGCCTCTAATGATCTTACCTTTTATTTCAATACCATAACCCAAAGAGGGTATATAGGGCGTATCTAAAGCCTATAAAGCCATGGATAATAACATTGGAAATAGGAAGAACTCGATTGAGCAAGATAAGGGAGAACTGGGTGGTCATGGAGAATCTTACCTTTTCTTGTGATTTTGTGTCAGAAGTTGAGCAAGATAAGGGAGAACTCGGTTGTCAATTACAAACTGCAACACATCAAACATGTTAGCTTTTCATATCAGAGGGGAAGAACTTACAACTTTTTGATTTTATATGCACACACCAAACTTTCTATTTTCCAATCTTCCTCGTATACCGTATCATTTTGCCAAGTTTGCTCTATGAAATTTCCTCCTGATCTCTATCATAATTCTGAATCAACTTGATCTAAACATCTCATCCTTATGTCCATTTTATATCAATATGAACTTGTAGCAGGCTTTTTGACTAAAGTTGTACAAAATGGGAGCTTAAAAATTATAACCAACAAATATGTATCAAATACCAGCAAGAGCACTTGGTACTAAACGAATACCAAGAACTCCTTTCAAGAATTTAATAGGCCTATTGATGAGTGAACTACGGACCATATTTGAACATGTAACTAAGTTGGTGCAGACATCCCCGCTAAATAATGAAAAACACAAGACAATGAAGACCCAAACATAAAGACCATTCCTCATTCCCCGCACTACAATGAAACAACACCTTTACCAAACAAATGAAACATGGTAAGAAGTAGAACAAACTGTAAGCCAGAAAATGACAAACATGTAAAAATCAGTGACTGATTACCAAGCAGTGGTTGTTCTATTTTACATAATCTTTCTGCCCTTAAAATTTTAGAACCTTTACCCAAACCGTTTGGGAGATATGGCCTAAAAACAGTAGCTAAAATAAACTCAAAAACAGTTATTTTGGCAGCTTACAGTAGCTGTAGTATTTTGGCCATAATTTTTCACTCAAAATTCTAAATCATTCAAATCTTAATGTTCTGGAAAGAAGACATCTAGACCTACAACTTTGTAATTTTGAGAGTTTGATCATTCATTCATCTTATGGAACAAAAACAGATTGAAAGTACAAAACTCGGAATAAAAAGTAGCAGTTTTTCAGACTGACAATGTGTTAGTAAAATGGACTTGTCTCCTCACTCGGAACTTCAAATCATGCCCCGTTTGCGGCTGTGGAAAGATAACTCACAGAGCTACAATATTGTAGTTCTTAGGAAAAACTTAAACTGACTTTATCTAGGGTAAATATGACCAGAAAGTCAGACCAAATCGTCAGCCGTGCGTGTGTACATTGCACGCGTGCTGTGCTGTGTTGTGCTGTGTTGCTGTGCACGTGGACTGCTGTGTACGAGTGCTATGCTATGCGGTTGTGCACGTGGGCCGCTGTGCTGTGCACGTGTGCTGATGCGGTGCACATGTTATGTGTGCTGTGCACGTTGGCTGCAGTGCACGTGTGCTGTGTGCTGTGCACGTGTGTGCATTCCATGAAGACAATCTGCGATGTGCACGTTCCATGAAGACAGTCTGCTGATAAACAAGAACCATAAGAAACCAATCATAACAATATTGATTACCAAAACCAACCCAACGAGTTGCTCATGAACCTCCGAACAAACCTGAGAGTCAATACCGAGGACTTGGACAGTAAAGAAAAGGTTTCTCCGTTCACTTTTCCTTCAACATCATTGAAAAGAGAAAACCCAAATTTCCCAATTTCAACACTTGCAGGTGACACTTTTTTGGGGAGCTTTTCTCAGTCGATCATATCTCCAGCCATGCCCGAATCAAACTACTTCACTGAGATACTTTCAGCAAACACTTCAGCCACCAACTCTCCGATCGTGGACTTGGGAAAAGTAAGCAATAGCATGTCAGATACGCTATAAGGTTTATGATGTTCCATTATCAACCAATGAAGATTACTCTATAAACTTGATAACCACAAATCAGAAACATGGGAATGCAACTGACCTATCTGAGAAGTAAATCACGCAGATAAACTATCATTCGACCATTGGATCTAGTAGAGAATTCCTGAAATTGAAAGATATGATTATTTGCACAAGAGTTGTCGACAATCATATTATTTTCAAGATCTTTAATGCAATATTATGAGTCTCTTGCACCCAAAAATAATACCTAGACTGCACAAATAATTAAATTTGTGGCTATCACTACATCACATACGGGAATGCAAAACAGCCCTAGATGGAGATAATTTTCTTGTATTTTGATTAGCTAGAAAGAATTCAATCCAACCAGCAGGTGAAAACTTTGTAATGTAATGGCAAGATATAGCTAGATAAACCATTCAAACAATATTTCACCAGAAAAATGGCAGCAAGGGACATTTGATTCAACATTCGAATACAAAACAGTGTCATCATTTTATATGTATTGACTCAATAAAAAAATTGTTCCTGCACATACTATGATTAGAGAGTGCCAATTCTGCATACTCTATTATTATACACATGTCTCAACAATTCAAATTAAGACTTGACTTATAAAAACCAAAGCTAATTTCATCTTAACTATGAGATTTCCTGTTAATAACTAATATACCCCAAGAATCTCATTGTATCCTTCCTTGGCTGTGAAACTTTCCAAGGCCAAATCGCTGACCTATTCTAAATTTGTAAAATGTCTTTCAAATGGTAAGAAAGAACAACCCAACTAAGAGTAAAGGGTAAAGAGAGACAGAGGGCACTACTAAGCAATTGATAGGAGCAATACTTCTGCAAATTCACCACCAAATTTAAAGGAAATAGTAATAACAAATCCTTAAAAAACAGTCAAATGTACAGACAACAGAAGTATATATATACATACTGTATAAAAACAAGCTTTAATTTTTTTTTTCTGAAATGTGCAATCCAATTTCTTAACAAAAGTAGTATATACATATATGAGTGTATATGTATATCAGTTAAAGTCCATTTGTTTTGTGTGATGGAACCGGAATTACAGATCCAAACCTGTTAATATTCAGCGCATTGGCTCCTCCATTAGGTTGATCATCAATTTCAATATCTTGCGCCTCGAACTTCCCCTTCTTGATTACTAGTATTATGATTCCTGAAAATTAGAATCCACTTAAAATAATCCCTGAACCAAAGAGACCATAAGCTTTCTTTGGCTAGAAGAATGCTATAACTTCTACATTGAGAACTTATTATTAATTTTTTTTTGAAAAGAGGGTATTGAACAATGAATCATCTACTGAAGATTTCAAGGCTTGTTTAAAAATGAATGGAGAAGCTAAAAACAGCACAACAAGAGTTCAGATTCTTCAGAAAGTGCAAAGGCACAATTGAAAGTTGAACTAGTGTAATAATGCAGGAAGTGAAAAAAAAAAGGGCAGGACTAATGAAACAATTGAGAGATGAACAATTTGGCAATTGGCGAAGATGAAAAGGAAGAGTAGACTAGATCACAACCCAGCTAAACGTTGGGACAACAAAATAATATAACTGATTTAAATAAAATGCAAAATGCCAACTACCAGTGCAAGAAATGCAAATGCCAACTACCAGCACAAGGAATTAGATTACGGGAAACATTCAGAAACTCTAAAACATGCTCCTTAGAAAGCCATTAATGTACAATCTAATAAAATACAGGGAACCATTATAGCAAAAGTTGTAAAATCTGATGAGTGAGAAGTTCATTAGACCTTATCGATGCTTAAGCCAATTTCCGAAAGAAACAGCCAAAAAGATGTTTCTGCATCATTGAACAATAGTATTCCGTACATAATGCGACACAACCTAGGAAAGAACTAGATAGAAATAGTGGGTGGTAAAAGATCTCCTCATTATTATCACATGATCAACAAACCAGATACAGCAGAAAGAAATTGCTAACAAATGGTTTCAATGTAGTTTGCAACAAAAGCCAACATTGTTGAACTCATGAAATGAGATTACAAAACAACATTCAGGAATGAAGATATGCACTTCCAGGTGAAGACAGTAAGACAGTGAAAGTAAAACCATGCTTCGTTCACCTTTTACTGGACAAACAGAAAGTAGTTGACCATGTTTGATAGGGACACCACTTTCACAAAGCAGAATGAGTTAATCTCGTCTGGCCTCAAGAAGAATCCGGCGTCCATTCCTTTTAAAACCCATCTCCAAGTAGGTCTCCCTCAAAGCACAATGAAGGGTAACTAAAGATCTAAAACAACAACATAAAAATCAAGCTATCGAATTTAAACAAACAAACAAAAAAACCTTATCAAGTAAAAGGATTTGGGTTTAAATTTAGCCCATCCTGACAATGAAGCTCCACTTAATACACTTATTTTTTTTCTTATTTGTATTCAAATAAAGCTCATATTAACATTCTTATCTGTTAAATACATTGAAGAGTATAATGTTCCGTTCGTCTAAGTTAACTATATATGGTCAGCTAACGCAGTAACACTCCGGCGCATTGCCTTACAGCAGACCTGGGTTTTCCATTTTAGACACAATATGAGCCGAACAGAGCCTAATCAAGCTCAGCAAAAATGAGCGCAGCCTGGTCCAACCAAACCACTGTTGATTCGTATTTGGGCTGGATTAGTTTAATTTGGCTTGTAGATTAGTCCCTACATTGATTATTATGCTCCTCTGTACAAAAACTGGGCAAAAGTCAAAGTAAAAGTTGATTACATAAAGTTTGAGGAGGGCCATTTTCCCAACGCCCCTCAATTTTTTTATATATATGTTTCTTTAGCTACTTAATAATCTATAAATTCAAATGTGTACTATATAGTAATTATGTGTAAAACACATTACATGAACAAAAAGCACTTAAGAAGCTAGTTAAAGATAAAACACAGACACTCACACATTGTCAGTCAATTAAAGCAAACTTCTGTAACAGTTAGCTGCTCCTTGGATCTCCTTCAAGTTGATTTTCTAACCCCTTCAAATAGAACAAAAAATAAATCAAAAAAATTTTCAAATACTGCAAAATATAAACACTTAATAAAGGTGTGGACACTAGGTTTGTTCTTTCATACAAAATCCAAAAATCTAAAACCCTAAATCTAAAACCCTAAAATTCTCAAACTATCAGAAAAAGAGACAGAAAGTGAATAAGAGAGGGGGAGAGAGAGAGAGATAGAGAGAGAATACCTTTGGTGAAAAAATCACTAAATCTGATACCTAGTACAGATCTCGCAGAGAGGGAGAAGGTGAAGGAAGATCTCACTGGTACATCTCTTGCGGAGAGGGAGGAGGTGAGAGAGAAGGCCGAAGAAGGAGAAGGAGGAGGGGCGGCGCTGGTACAGGAGGAGGGGGCCACGTTGATCGTCGGTGAGAGGGAGACGGAGACGGAGACGGCGACAGCAGAGGCGGAGTCTCAGAGCGGCGGTGGTGCAGGAGGAGGGGGAGGCGATGTGGAGGTCCTGGAGGATCTCTCTTCTCTCTCTTGTCTCTCTCTGTCTCTCCCTCTCTCTGTATGTCCCTCTCTCTCTTCTCCCCTTTTTCTTTCCCTCTCTAATTCTCCCGCTCAACAAAAGGGCCAACTGCCCAAAAAAATTTTCTTTCTTCCTTTTTTTATTTTTTATTTTTGTCATTTTTTTTAATTATTTTTATATATTTTGCCCTACATTTGTAACGGTAATTTGCCGTTACTATATTTTTTTACAACCATTACAAAATTTAAAATTTCCCTTATTAAACATTACTAACGGAATTTGTTCTTTTCTAACGGAAATTTACCGTTGGAAATTAGTAACGGTAAATTTCCGTTAGAAAACCGAAACCATCTGTGTTACAAAAGTGGCCAATTGGTGTAGTGAGAAACCTAAGAAAATACAACACAGGCTTCACTTTAACTTGGGCCTATGTTACTTGCTAGTTGCCACAAACCACTGCATGTCGTATCTCTTATATAGCATCTGAGATATCTCAAAAGTTGTGTGTGTGTGTGTGTGTGTGGGGGGGTGGGGAGGGGGGGGGGGGGGGGGGGGGCACCCCCATGTGACTCCGCCCTTCCGATGATGTAAATGGAGTATCCTACCCGGCCCTCTCCCATAGGTTCTTGAAATAACTCTTTTCAAAGTTTTCTAGAAATTTCAAGAATACAATAAAGGAGAAAAAAATGTGAGGGAGATTACTTACTAAGGACTTCATGCCCTTGCTGCTTTCACTCCTTCCTCCGCCAAAAGTGAATCCTCTCTGTGCCAATAAGAGAAATCTGAGTTAAATACTGCCAACATTAAATTGAAAACATCAGTGCATCAAAAGCTCAAGAAAACAGAGATCATTCACATATGTGTTTACAATTAGTTGGTTGAACCAATCACTACCCAGTTATCAAACAGAGATGTTTTTTTGCCTCATATTCAACCCAAAGTTCTCTTTTGCCTAATTTGACTATAGATTGATGTTTAAATTATCGGGCAGAGTTCGTTTGTGATCTCGTCCAATGATTTTTGAGGTTTTTGATGTAAAACCTGCAGGTATTAAAGCATATATTAATTAAGTTAAATATTTTTTAGTTAATTGTTTGGTGATCGGGCTTTAGAATATCATACCAAAAATCCTACAGCTTGCCTTATGTGTTGGAGTTCATCCCATGACGATCCGACAAACTGTATAAACATAATTAAGATAAAGTTTATTTTTTCTTGTTTCCCTTATCTTGAACCTAGCATATATCAATCTACTAATGTTTCCATGTGGACAATCTTCCTACCTGATCGGTTGCTTTAATGCACCACTGTTCAATTTCTTGCAAACCAGCCTTCACATATTCTCCATTGCTAAACGAGCAGCATTCACGGCGAAGTAATAAACTGCAAACATGGGATGTGAACGAGAATACCTGACTGAAAATTTTCCTTGTGATCATGGGAGGGACCTGAAGATGCAGACATTAATTAGCTCACAAGCACTCTCCACTTTATTCCTTGCAACATAAATCAGAGTTGAGAAAGTAGAGTTCTGCTCACATAGTTTTCAGATAGTATGCTCAAGGTATGATCCAAGTTGTGGACTATATTGTGCCAGTGGATACTTGATGCTTATTGTTTTGCGACTATATTCGAGTGGATATTTTTAGATGACGCTCTCATTGATCTAGACCTTGCAGATCTTGGTGCCTAGAAAATTGTACTTAACAGTTATAGTCAAGAGAACCTACAGAGTTCTTAATTATATCAGATGTTTTTACCTATATGCACAAGTTTAAGTATGAGCTAATCTCTTTTTTAAGCTATCACGGATCATCCCATATATTTTCTCAACACATGCGGTCAGATGTTGCTTAAACAGTTGATTGGACGAGATCACAAACGAACTCTGCCCGGTAATTTAAACATCAAACAGGATTAGCTGTCTTAGAGAATTAAGTGCAGTAGATGGCCATGTGGAATGTAGGTTTATGGGCTACTTGGGCACCATCCAAGAACAAATTGCTACATGGTGCATGTCATACATCATAGCACAAACTGTTACTTGGGCACCATCCAAGTTACAGATTATGATTCTTGCTTGTTGATACGGAGAGAGAGAGAGAGAGAGAGAGAGAGAGAGAGAGAGAGAGAGAGAGAGAGAGAGAGAGAGAGAGAGAGAGTGAGTTTGTGTACAGAACTCCCCTAAATAATATTAGTGAAGATACAGCCAAATTGTACCTATTAAGAGAAACTGGGTGCGACCCAGGAAATTGCGGGTTTGCTCTTCCCTGAAACCAAATAAGATAGACAAAGCATTAGTGCAAGGAATACGCATATCATCACATAGAAGTCCTACATTTTGGACAAGCTAGAATCTAGTGTACCAATCTGATTGCAATTTTTAATTTTAAACGAAATTAAAAATTTGGGAACTTAGAGTCTAGCTCAACAAGTAAAGTGGATGCTTCTAGTACCTATAGAACGTAAATAGGTTAGATAACAGAACAATGTCACTAATTTGTAGCTTCCGATTAACTTGACAGACCTAATGGACTATGAAAAATCAAATATAGATCTGAAGTTTCATAAACATATACGTGAATGATCCAAACATCTACAATTGGGAGAGGTGTCTACAAGTTCATACCCCTACAACCAACTTCAGTGATTGATAGCAAAATTGCCGCAGTGCATCTTGCTGGTCTGACGGTATACTATCTCCCAATGATCAGTCATGCCATAAAGCTGTTACACACACACAAATAGAACAAACTAGAGGAAAAGTATGCTACTTAATAAAAAAGAAGAAAGAAAATAACGCCATATTTCTGTTTTCTGGCAATGGGGTTCCTTGCAATGAGCAGCCATGCCACTAAGCTGTTAGACACACCATTGGAATACACTATAAAAACAAAAAAAAAGGAAAAACGGAAGGCCCATCTTTTAAAAAAAAGGACACCATAAATATTCTTTTCTCTGGGAGGAGGTTAAAATATACCACCATGCAACTAATTGCCATGCAATAATCGTCTTAGCTTTGGAGAGCCCCAAAGTGGGGAAAGACAGGAGAGAGAAAAACAGAAAAAGGAAGAGGGGTGGGAGCCAAAATATGAGGACAAGTATACCCCTCATGAAGGCACTGACTAGACAATGAACAGAATCGTGCACCCAACAGTTGTTCACTTAACGAAAAGCAATCATATGGGTACAATGAATTTGTTAAACTTTATTTTGCCCTAGCTTGGGGGGGGGGGGGAAGCACAGGCACCACCTATGAGGTGATATTTAGGGCAAGAAGCCATGAAAATTTCTAGATACGCTCAAACTTGTAGAACTAAAAAAATTAAATAGACAAGTCCAAATGAATACGAGGACATGAGCGTCCCCCTCATGCAGGTACTGACTTCTGAGGTTGAATTTGCAGTGTGTACATGGCAAGATGAAATGAAATGAAGTGCTTCTAGAGTGATGACCATAGTCTCTCCTAAATAAAAAAGAATGCTTATCAAACATACACTTCAATGGCAGCTCCCAAAGATAAGATGAGGTAAAGTCTCCTAAAACGGTTTCAACATACACCAAATACTTACTAGTTGAACTAGTAAGTATCGCCGGAAGAGTTGAACCACGATCAGATAGCTTAGAGAGGGAAACAAGGGAGGAATAATATAACCAAAGAACTAGATTGGGACTTCCACTGGTCTAACATACACCAGATTGTATGCGTATATAGGGAGAAGAAGGGCCAGATAGTCTAAAGGCCCTAAATCCTTCACAAGAATTTTTCTGTTTGCAAATGGAAGTGATTTTCCTTGAAAAAACCACTGTACAAAATTTGCTTCCCTTCTTGCATGTAAAACACGGATATCACAACTAGCACACGAAGAACAACTTTCGACACGTATGCTTCAATTTCATCATGCCAATCAAGTGCTTAAAAATCAGAGAATTGTAAACTAAAATAATATTATGCATACATGCAAAGGAGCAGCAGAATCTCCATCTTCATCATCATCAGCTACAGCATCACCATTTAGATCAAATTCAGAAGATCTTTTCCACTCTGGAGTCGAAGGGCAAACGACCATTTCAGGCTTTTTTTCATGATAAAAGGTGTATAAACCATCGATGTAGTCTGATTTGTAAATTCCTGGTGGGCTTGCGTCAGCAAATATTTTAATTGCCTGCGTTAAGGGCAACCCAAGTAAGTCCAAAGTTTATGGATTCAACGAACCCAGTAAGAAAATAAAATCAATAAAAATAGAGAATATCCGACCTATTATGCACTTTTCTCCTGTGTAACACACTTGCACATTTGACTACTAACAAGTAATAACAACAATTTGGATCAAATTATCTCTGGTATGTGGTCATTTACAATTTATCAAACAAGTAAGCTTATTTAGTATTAAAATAAAACTACTGACATCTGTTCGGACAGGGAACCACAGATTATGCAGTAGATGCGATGCGACGCGACGAAAGTATAAAATTTCTCTGGAATTATGTCATGTGAAAGATTATCAAACTTTTAAATCAAGATCTAGCATTCTGAAAATCAATTCCCGAACCATGAACTATAAGCAGCACCTCATTATGACAATCAAATCACTCAAACTAAATCTAAATACCATAGTTTGATATAGCAATCAAGTGATGCTAATTTTAATCATTGATTATTACTGGCAATCCACACTTTTGCAAAAAAAAAAAAACAAATCCATCAGTATATGATTTAATAAATATCGATCTAAATAGGTAGTAATTTTGAATTTTATGATTTAATAAGCCACAATCAACGAACTCTTACGAGTACTAGATGAATCAAATCTAAATTTGAATTCAAAAAATTGGTATAATCATACAAATGGAATAGGATTAATTAACAGAGAGATTGAGATTATAGTACCTGACTGCGAAGACAACCAACAGTCTAGAAAGATAAGGATTATCATGGAAAGTTCGAGAAAATTTCTCGTAGATAGCTAGACGACTCATTGCTGCTCCAAAACTTTCAAACTCAGAACTAGCAGAAATTACAACACAGATGTTCGTTAAAAAAAAGGATATATATATATACAAGTGTATATGTATGTATAGGCGGAGAGATAGGAAAGAGAGGCATGTGCTTACCGTTTGCCCACCAAGAGAGTGAGCGGACAGATCGGTTGAAGAAGAATGAGGAAATCAATTTAGGGTTTCGATTGGAAAAAGAAGAAGAAGAAGAAGAAGAAGAAGAAGGGAGAAGAAGAATGAAATCCAGTACCTTTTCCGACGGATTGATGAGGGGGCGGCGAGAGAGCGGACAGATCAGGCCGGGGGCGACGAGGGGCGGCGTCTGTTTCTCTTCTCTCTCTACTACAGTCTTCTTCTTTTTTTTGGGCTACCCGATAGTCATTTTATCTCTTTCTTTATTTTTCTTTTTTTCTTCTTTTTTTCTCTTATTTTTAATTTCAGTAAATATTAGTAACGACTATATTCGTTAGTAATTTTTTTCAAATCCGTTAGAAATAATATATTCCAATATGGAGAGTCATTACTAACATATATATATGTCATTACTAACGGATATATCCGTTAGAAAGCATAAAAGTTGTTCGTTAGAAATTTGATCATATGGTGTATTGAGAGTTTCTTTACTCGACTATATTTCCAAGTTTAAGTTACAATAAACAAGTATTTTATATTACTTTCTTCTGTGAGGATTACACTCAATTATTCATCAATCAACTATAATTATGAGTTATGAGAACTAAGATATTAAATTTTGAACATTGTGATGATCTCATCACAAATCATTCTCATGGTTCTATACTTTTATCGATTTACTTTTTATTTCTCTTTCTTAGTATTCTAATTGCCTTAATTTTTGGTGCATAACACTATTTCAATCAACTTACTTATGAGCTATGAAGATACTTTTTTATTTTTACTTGTAATAGTTGCAATTCCAAAAAAGAGTCTTTGATAACTATTTTAACCATATGAGCATCAACCACGTGCAACGCACATGTTGTATTACTAGTATTTATATATGTGTGTATATATATATATGTATGTGTATACATATGTGGCTTAGGGTACAAAATTTTCTAACTTTAAGTTCAAAAATATTATAGTTAGATTTCAGAATATAGTAACTTTGAAAAATAATTTTATTTTTAAAAGCAAAGTAATTTTCAGAGTTACAATATTTGGGACCGATCCAGAGTATTTGGAGGCCCGGGACGAACTACTAAAAGGGAGGCCCCTATATGGGGGTTCACGGGTAGCACTTCCAAGGCAATTTTTTTTTGGAATCTACTTATATATAATTGGCAATTTTTTTAAGATCTACTTATACATAATTGACATTTTTTTTGGAGTTTACTTATAATATGACTCTATTTGTGAAACTTAATATTGTATAATGTCTTTCAAAATTCTAGGGGAACTATTTCTGAACCTCAAAAAATTCTTACAATAAAAGTGTAATTTTCAAAATTCTTAGACCTTTTGCTCTTGAGTTTTATATACATATATATATATATATATCTGTGTGTGTGTGTGTGTAGTTGATGGCATTAAATTGGGTTTTGGGCCCCTTTAGAGGGCCTAAACATAAATTTGGGGAAGGGGATGTAAAATACTAAAAAAAAATCTCAAAATAAAAATATAATTATAAAAATTTTATAAGAATCCTCAAAATTTTGCAACCTGACAATATTTTGCGACCTAATTACAATAATTTAGATTTGACCAAAACTTGAAAAACTAAAAAGAAGTATAATATTTTAGGACCCAAACTATTACTCCAGTATTTATGATACATCCTAGTGATATTTCCATGTCCATAGGACTAGTCACGTACAATCAATTACATGAATACACACACAAATACACACACGTGCATATAATATACATATGTATACACATGTATATATATATAATATATATATCTCTACTACTTTATAAAAGAACCTTAAGGAGTTAGTTAAATATCATTTTGTCCCTATCCCAACTCATATATCTATATATATATATATATATATATTTGTAACCGTGAGTGTCCGGGTCAGCTTGCGCGTACTTCAACTAATCCCACGACGCTAGGGCGTCCGGGTGAATCATATGTAACCATTCCCTTGAGATTCGAACTTGAGACCTCTGGGAATAACACCCAGAGGCCTTACCATTCGGCCACAAGAGAAGTGGTTCATATATCTATACTTATCATAAGAATATATTGATTTGTGTCAGGGCAATTCTGTCATTTCAGCCTACCAAGCATCTTTAAGCAAACTTGTAATTTCAACTATACCATTTTACTATACCATAATTACTTGTACATCTGTACAACCATCATAGAGATGTATTGATTTGTGTAAGGCTAATTCTGTCATTTCAGGTGAATACTTATATTTAGGTTAGCTTTTGAAATTTTATTTAATATAATAATGAGAATTCAGTCAATAATATTATGTCTAATTACATTTGGGTCAATATGAGAATTTAATATGTGCTTTTTGGGTTTTGAATTATGCGCATTTAATATCTACAATTTAATTCTTGCTACGTATATGAATTTGATCTAAATTGTTTTGTGTATCACAATTGGAATAAAGCACCTTTGATGGTGTTTTTTATTGAGCAAATTACAGTTTAGTCCATCAAATTATACACCTGCTTTTAACTGAGTCCATAAGCTATTTTTTTTTTCAATTGGGTCCTTTAACTTCAAAAATTCATTCAATCAGACACAAATTCTGACACTTTTAGCTTAAATGATTAGAAATTGTCACGTATATTGCGTAATACTTACATGTCACATGTTAGGTTAAGACAAATACGAGAGATTGTGAATAGTGCAAAAAATTGCATTCAATCAGGCCCGAAATCACGTTCAATCAAATTCGAAAACACATTCAACTAGATCCAAAATTACATTCAATCATATCCAAAATCGCATAATTTTTTAGTCATTCACAATCTCTCGTGTTTGTCTTAACCTAACATATAATAGATTAAGCATTATGCGCAACGTAAGTAATAAATTCTAATAATTTAGGCTAACAGTGTCAGAATTTGGGTACGATTGAATGAATTTTTGAAGTTCAGACACCCAATTGAAATAAAAAATAGTTTATAAACCCAATTTAAAGTGTAATTTGCCCTTTAAGCCTCAAGCCCCAATGTTCTAAAACTATGCATTCAGAAAGAGAATAAAATTATGTTTCACGTCCAGGTTACTGTATTGTACTCTTTTATTGACAAATTTTGAGAAAGAATTATTTGCTTGACCTTTGCTTTGATCAAGTATGTAAAAATCTTTTAAGATGATCTGTCAATAGCAAAAATACATACATGTTCCATGCAATCAATAAATGTATCATACTATTTTTTTTTCCAAGTAATATTATATATCATGGTATGTTTCTACTTCAAATCATTCACAATTGGGTGAAAGTCAAAATATTCTAAAGGCCATTGAAATTAGTGGCGATTGTGTTTTTTTTTTTTTTTTTTTTTGTTTTTTTATTTTATGGCCAAAGCACCCGCAGGCGCTACACACACACTACAAACAGTCGAGAGGGGCCACAGACCCACTTCAAAGAGACTTCCTCCTATAGACGGCTGAAGGGGAATAAACCCTCTGCCCAACTCCCTATGAGGGAAATCGAACTCCCCACCTCCCACTTAAGAGAGGTGGTGATAGACCAACTGGACTAAGGCCCACTGTCTGGTAGCGATTGTTGTCATGTGTGCTTGCGTCTCTCTTTACTCATCAGGGTAATTAAGCATTTTGGGAAAAAGAAAAAAAAAGAGTGAAGATTGTTTGTTTAATACTTGAAATTAACTTGAGAAAAAGGTAACTATAAAATGGTATAACCCATTATTTACCAAAGCTAACACCGGTAAAAAAAAAAAATTTACTCAATTCATCTTTCAAAGTGTATATACAAAAGATAACTATAGCATGTGCTCCAGTGCAACATCTCATCTTCATCTTCTTATTTCCCAAACTTGACCTTTGGGACATGAATTTCGTTTCCTTGCTAGTTTCCATTTCTCTAACGCTCTTCGTCTGCATTTCCATCAAACTTCTTTTGAATTCACACTCACTACTACAACTTATATTCAACTCGGAGACTACTCATTTCTTGTGGATCTTTCATTGCAGTGCTCGATATTTTATGCTACAGTCACAATCACAACAAGAAAAATCACACTTACAAAGATAGAGATAGATAGAACTAGAACGATACAATCACGAAAGAAAAATCAAGCAAATTAACACAAGATTTAAATGTGGTTCGGCCCAATAATGCCTACGTCCACGTGCAAAGGCGATCACCTCGATTAATATGAAGATTACAAGCACTCAAGACCTCACGCGTATAACTCTCCAACCAAGTTATATGACACACACAATTACTAAAAACTAATCTCTCCCTCACTAGTTTGCAGCCCTCTCTTGTGTATGTAGAAGATTTTCAACCAATTTTATCAATTCCTTGAGTAAGCCCCATATTTATATAGATTGTAGAGTCTCAATCCTAGTTGTAGTAGAATTTACCCTCATAGTAAGTCTTGTACAATAAGAAATACTCTCACAAATATTCCTATAAAAACTAAGTAACTTCCACCATTAAAGGAATCCTTATTTGACAAGGAAACCACTGAATAAGGAATTAAATCATAATTAGGAAATAATTCTACTAATGGAATTTTAAGCACAATCCTAACATGTATTTCATGAGTAAAGATTGGGACACACCCAAAGACACAACTTTTGGAACACACTCAAAGACAACTTTTGAGACACAACCCAAAAGATGTGTGTCTATATCTCTCCTGTGATGTCACTGAACCCCACAGTAGCACAAGAGACTAAGAGAGAAATAGACACATCTCTTGGATTGTATCCTAAAAGTTGTGTTTTTGGATGTGTCATATGTATTACCCTTTCATATATAATCATAATTTGTATCTCTCGATAACATGATTTGTTAGATTACTCTATATCCACTCTATTTCCAAGGGTAGGCTACATAGGCCATCATCATTGCCTAGGGGCCTCAATTCTCCTCATATTTTTAGAATCCCAAATTTTTTATATATACTCTACTAGTATTAGTCTAGCCCAAAACCATTTTCAGCCCAACTAAAAAATGTCCAAAACCATTTACAAACTAAAGGAAACAAATGTGCTAAACTCTCCTAAGCACAAAATATATACTTATACCTAACTGATAGGTTGATACCCAAATTTTTATTACCAAAAAGAACCTTAAAAAGTAAAACCACCAGCCGTCTCTCTCTCTCGTTTTAACTTTGAAGAATAATCCACTTGTTTGTGGGGTTTCGTAATTTCATTAGATGGTTTGTGCATTTGGATATTTAACTGTTGAGGTTTTTTTTTTTTTTTTTGAGAAGAATTTTTGTGTTATGAAGTTGTGGTTGTTTGAACTAGTTTTGAGCTGATTTTTTTTTTCCCGTATGATACATTTTTTTTTGTGCATCTCAACGATTTGTTCCAACATCCAGCTTAAGCTTATAGTTATTTAGTATTGGGGTTGTTCTAATTACTATTTGGGTTGATATATATATTAGTGATTAATATTTTTATTTGGTGAGTTACAGTGGTTTAAAATGCTAATTTGATGTTGAAGAAAATCACATAAAATCAACTCTACACATAACTAGTAGACCCCAAAAAATTTGTTTAGGAGTGCTGCCTCTGAACCCCTGTATAACCTTGGGGCCCCCTTTTTAGTCGACTTTGCCTTAGGCCCCCAAAACATCAGAGTTGGCACTTGATCTCGTCAAAATCAAGATATAAAAGTATGCTTACTTATACTTTACTTTCAAAAGGTTTGCAGTGTGGAAGTAAAGGTCGAACCCACAGAGATTGATTAACTACTGCGCTTTAATTTTAAAACCTAAATTTAGCTAATTAAGAAAAACGGATTTTGGATTTAATTAGAATTAAACTAATAACAATAAAAGTAAATCTAAATTATGAAAGCAATTAAATATTTATTTTTATAATAAGTTTAAGGAACCTAGAATTGCAAATCCACCACTAGCTTCATAATAAGGGTATTTACAAATTACTTTAACTTATTAAGTTGGATGATAATGGGGAATTGTAGCTACAAGCCCAATTCCTCCGTCAAGAAAATAACTATGGTTCAAGCACCAACATAATCCATCTTCGGTTAGCACGAATTATCCCACACTAAACTAGGGTTGTGGTATAATCCGTCTAATCTAGGCATGGACTATTCTGATACTCGATAGCACAATTCAATTTAAGCACCATTACATGTAAATAATCTAAACAAGCACAGCAAGCATAGATCATTGAGCACACTACCATCAAAAGAGATCTAAGACAAGAGTAAACTTTGAAAGTAACGATTTAATCAATAAAAGCACGATTTATTTATAAAAATTCTCAGAACATGTAACTGTCATCCATACATAATAAAAGTAAAATAAAAACATAAAATACACCCTATTACTTGGCTAGGATTTCATTGAAACCCTAGATCTTGAGTTTAGTTGTCCATAGAAGTGGTAGATGGCAAGTAGTTGATGGAGGAGGCCATGGAAATCCTTGGTCTTCTTCTTCTTCTCCTTGTTTCCCTCCCTTCAATGGCTGAAAGTGTGGTTGTATATTGTGTGTATAACAATTGTCAACCCTTAAATTGAAGTAAAATAGGGTATATATAGATTAGTAGCAAGTTTTTGGAAGCTTTCCTAACCCAATTCGCACTAAAAATGTTGTATTTAGCTTTCCAGACGTAATTAGGCAGTTTCGTTCACGTAGGAGTCTTCAGTACACTGAAATACACGTATTTGATTTTTACACAGGTCGCGTGAGCGGGCCGCGCGAGTGCGATATTGGAAAGTCGCGCGAGCGATTTTTGGACTTCCGCGCGAGCGGGTCGCGCGCACGAGGTGCCTTTTTCAGCTTCTTTTTTCCTGCTTTTTTCTCACTATTTAACCTAGATTAGTGTTTTCTTCCAAAACCTGCTTTAAAACATAAAATAATGAAATAAAAAATACATAAAACAAGATAAAATATGCTAACAAATGTGAATTAAGGCATGCAATTAGGATTTGTTCTCTCCCGATCACACCCCCAAACCTACATTTTGCTAGTCCTCGAGCAAAAAGAAAATAAAAATTAAACTACTAATAAAAATACTACTCCATTTTCGCATGGATCACGATTGCACTTAGCTTATGCAACAAGCCTTTTAAACCCCTATGTGTCCCTAGTTGGACGAATGAAGTCTCGTGAGGGTTCTCATTAACAAGTCATCCACATCCATCTTTATTAACTTATAAATTTAAAAAGTTTTATTCAAACGAAAAACAAAACAATTAATACTCCTTATCATAGAACGACGATTTGAAATAGAATAACGAATATAAAGAAACATAATAAAACATCCACCTAAGTCATGAAAAACAATCCCAAGCACATGCATCGTATAAATCAATAGAGTTTCTCATAAAATTGCACGTGTGTGATGTGGTGGTCAAATGAATCACGCGCATGTCATGAACATGGAATATACTTTGGATGACCATTTAACTATGTCTCAACTACGAATCTCACAATGTTAATTACACTCTCAAATGAAACACTCAGAAACATGTGTAATTTATCTAATATATGGGAGCAAAGTGTTAGAGAATAGAGAGTGAGAGAGAATGGGAAAAGATTGTATTAAGTTGTATGTTTACAATACAGTGAAGGGGCCTATTTATAGGCTCAATGAAATACATAAAAAAGGAATAAAATAATGAGACATAATTACAGAATAATATCATATAGAATAATATCCTAGAATATGGTATAATATCAAACAGAATAATATCCTAGAATATTCTAACAGCCCCCCTCAAACTCAAGATGGTAAAATGGAGACCAGCTTGAGTTTGGAAACCAAATCCTGAAGACGTCCTGGATGATGAGCCTTGGTAAAAACGTCAGCAGTCTGATCGATGGATGAAACGGAGGTAAGGCTGATGGTGCCACAAGAGAGATGGTGACGCACAAAATGACAATCGATCTCAATGTGTTTTGTACGTTCATGGAAGACATCGTTGTGAGCAATTTGGATGGCACTCTGATTGTCACAATTGATGATAGTGGCAGTGGATTGTTTGACTCCCATATCTTCAAGTAACCAGCGGAGCCAGAGTAACTCTTGAGTAGTATCAGCAAGAGCTCGATACTCAGCTTCGGTACTAGATCTAGCAACAACAGTTTGCTTCTTGCTGCGCCAAGATATAAGAGAATCACCCAGAAAGAAGCAATACCCTGTGGTTGAGCGACGATCAGTGGGGTCCCCTGCCCAGTCTGCGTCTGAATAGGCACGGAGCTCAAGAGAAGAGTTAGCAGAGAAGTAGAGGCCATGAAACAAAGTTCCTTTGATGTATCTGAGAATGCGAAGAACTGCAGCATAATGAGGAGACCGAGGAGCAGATAGAAATTGGCTGACTATATGAACAGCATAAGAAATATCTGGTCTGGTAACTGTCAGATAAACGAGACTTCCAACCAGTTGTCGATATAAAGTAGGATCGTCCAAGAGTGTACCTTCCATAGGAGTGAGCCTACAGTTAGGCTCGAGAGGAGTAGTGCTAGTCTTGTTGTCTGTAAGTCCCGCCCGTGTAAGTAAGTCAGAGGCATACTTAGCTTGAGAAAGATAGTATCCGTCGGAACTGGAAGTGATCTCAAGACCTAGAAAATAGTTAAGCTTGCCAAGATCTTTCATTTCAACATGTTGGCTGAGATGAGTTTTGAGATCCAAGATGCCAGATGTATCATCTCCGGTGATAATCATGTCATCAACATAAAGGAGAAGAAGGATAATGCCCTGGTCAGTTCTGCGGATAAAAAGAGCCGAGTCATATGAGCTAGCTGTAAACCCAAAGCGTTCAACAATAGTGCTGAACTTTGCAAACCAAGCGCGGGGAGCTTGCTTAAGACCATAGAGAGCCCGGCGAAGTTTGCAAACTTGATGAGGATGATGATGATATCCAGGAGGCGGACGCATATAAACTTCTTCAGTGAGTTCACCATTGAGAAATGCATTTTTGACATCCATTTGGAATAAATCCCAACGACGAACTGCAGCCACTGCAATGAGACTGCGGACAGAAGTGAGTCGGGCAACGGGGGCAAATGTTTCCTCATAATCAATCCCATACTCCTGGGTAAAGCCCTTGGCAACTAGGCGAGCTTTATAGCGATCAATGGATCCATCTGAGTGATTTTTGATCTTGTAAACCCACTTGCATCCCATAGCATTTTTGCCATTTGGCAAGTCCACCAAATCCCAAGTGTGATTCTGTTCTAGTGCCTGCAATTCATCATCCATTGCTTTCTGCCAAAGAGGATTAGAACTAGCCTCACGATAAGATTGAGGTTCGTGATGAGAAAGAATGGTAGAAAAGGCAACATAATCACGAAGAAGAACGGAAGGAGTTTTTACCCGGATGCTTTGGCGGAGAGGTGGATCAGGTGCAGGAGCGGATCCATCAGTCGAAGCAGGCAACTCAGGAGACGGCAAGGTGGATGACTCAGTCAGAGTATCGATGTCATAGGATGATGGAGATGGAGAGGCTGATGGAGGCGGTGTGTCAGGAGGTAAGGCTGTATTGGTAGGATCCGGGAACAGGTCTGCGGAAGGATCAGTGAAAAGCAGAGGGGTACCATCAGAGGATAGGTGGAACTTGGACATAGAAGAAAACATCTTGTGTTCCCAGAAGACAACATGTCTGGACACGCGAAGACGTTTGGAGTAAGGATCCCAACATCTGTATCCCTTATGTTCAATACCATATCCTAAGAAGCAGCATAGTCGGGATCTAGACTCTAGTTTTGTGCGCTCATGCGGTTGGAGGAGAACAAAACAGGCACAACCAAAAACTTTGAGTGCGCTATAGGCAGGAGGCTTGCCATAGAGACGTTCATATGGGGATTGATTCTCAATGATTGGGGAAGGAACACGGTTCTTTGTGTAAACAGCTGTAAGCGCAGCCTCCCCCCAAAAACGCTCAGGACAGGAGGCAGAGGTAAGAAGAGTACGGACAGTGTTTAGAATATCTCGATGTTTGCGCTCAGCCTGTCCATTTTGTTGGGAGGTGCCCGGGTAAGAACGATGTGGAAGGGAACCATGTTGTCGAAGAAAATTAAGGACTCCTGAATCAGTATATTCAGCCGCATTATCAGCACGGAATACTTTGATATCACATGAGAATTGAGTTTTAATCATAGTAGCAAAATCAAAGTATAACTGAGGTAATTCAGACCGACTACGCATAAGAAAAATCCAAGTATAACGAGAATAGTCATCAATAAAAATCACAAAATATCTGGAGCCTCCCATAGTGGCAGTTGGGGAAGGGCCCCAAACATCAGAGTGAACTAAATCAAAAGGAGCCAAGGAAAATGAATCACTTTTATTGAATGGCAATGCCGATTGTTTTGACACTTGACAAGGAAGACAATCAAAATGTTCCTTATTAATAGAACCTAACAGACCACTAGATACTAAAGGTTGCAAGCGTCCGACAGAGGCATGCCCAAGACGAGAGTGCCAGAGACTGAGTGATGGACTGGAGGTGACTGGAGCAGTTGTTTGAGTGGATGAGGAGAGGTGTGATGGAATGTGAAGGTTGAGGAGCTCAAAGAGTCGTCCCACCTTACGGCCTGTCCCAAGTGTCTGTCCCGTCTGTGGATCCTGCACACAACAACCAGAAGGCGAGAAAACAACCGTAAGACCAAAATCACACAATTGACCAACTGAAATAAGATTTAGAGTTAACTTGGGAATGCAATATGTATCTGGAAGTGAAGTATGTGGTGTGGAAACCTGTCCTATATGACTAATAGACATAGGAGTGCCATCGGCTGTTTGAATGGTTGGTGTGTGAATAACAGATTGTTTGGTAGAGAAGAGAGTAGGATCAGGTGTCATATGATTACAGCAACCAGAGTCAAAGTACCAGGATGAATTACCTGACATGACTGATAGAGCAGTAGGAGTGGAATTACCAGAATGGGCGAGGACTTGTTTGATAATATCCTCAATGTGAGAGGCAGAAATCCCTTGGGCAATAGCAGTGGATGCCGAATCACCAGCAGTAGTAGCAGCAGATTTGGAAGGACCACCTCGAGGCATAAAAGTCGGTGAGTGTCTTGTAGGATTTTGGAAGCAGTCAAACTGAAGGTGGCCGGGGCCTTGTTTTTGACAATATTTGCAAGTGCGAGTGCGGCAGTCTAAGAGTGTATGTCCGGGTTTTCTGCAGTAGTTGCACCATGGTTTGGAAGACCCAGAAGAACCAGAAGGCCCAGAAGTAGAGGAGTAGGAGTTATAATAAGTTTTGGGTTGAGATCCCCTGGGAGTAGCTAGGACAATATCAGAAGGAGGTCCTTTAGGAGTAGCGAGAACATTGTCGGTCGGTGGTGTCTTACGAGTACCAAGACGAGTCTCTTCTGAGAGAAGTTCAGTAACCGCTTGATCCAAAGTCGGCAAAGGACTACGATGGAGGAGAGAGGCACGAACATGTTCGAAGTCATCAGTAAGTGCCATCAAGAAGAGAACCAAATGCTGGCGATCTCGATAGGAAGAGAATTTCTCGGTACTGGTGGCATCGGTAAATTCAGGTTCGGAAGAGGTAAGTTGATCCCAAACATAGTATATTTCAGCGAGAAAACTGTTGATTGTTTGCCCGGGTTGTTGTTTCATGCGGTGGAGAGTGCTTAGAAGTTGGTATTGGTGAGCAAGATCAGCAGTGGTGTAACGCTTGGCTAGAAAGTCCCAAAGAGATTTGGCAGTGGTGAATCTACCAAACTGGAGACTGATAGATCTAGCACAGGTATTACGAACCCAAGTAATAATCTGATGGTTCTTGCTGTCCCAATCTTCAAGTCGTTCGGCAAATTTTATTTTATCTTCATCTGTAGCTTGCTCGGGTTCGGTGATGTCCCCAGTGATAATACGCCAGAGTTTGCGTCCTCGAAGAAAGCTGGACATTGCCTGAGCCCAGAGGATGTAGTTGGTTCCGTCCATGGTGATGGAAATAGGTTGTGAGACCTCGGCGCGGTCCATAGAGAACAGATCAAGTGAGGTCGGTGTGTACAAAGGTTGGGTTAAGTTTTGATGGGTTGGTTTTAGATTGGACTTTGGTGATTGGGCTTCGGTCCTTTGGTGATGGTGAGATTGAACTTTGGCGAGGTCTGATCAGATTGTGATCAAATTAGATAGGGCTGTTAATGATGTCGTGATGATGGTTGATGATGTCGTGATGATTGGTTTGATGGTGGCTAATTGGTTATGATAAGATGACGTGATGCTGAGATTGTGATCATTGGATGGCTGCTGCTTGATGTCGTTGATGATGTCGTGATGATTTATGATGGGTTGGTGATGCAGATTTGAGCAGTGGTGATGACGTCGAGATGTTTGTGCCAGACAGAAGTTTTCAAGAGCGTATTGGCTCTGATACCATGTTAGAGAATAGAGAGTGAGAGAGAATGGGAAAAGATTGTATTAAGTTGTATGTTTACAATACAGTGAAGGGGCCTATTTATAGGCTCAATGAAATACATAAAAAAGGAATAAAATAATGAGACATAATTACAGAATAATATCATATAGAATAATATCCTAGAATATGGTATAATATCAAACAGAATAATATCCTAGAATATTCTAACACAAAGGAAATATGTTTTCAAAACGAGAAATGCTCACATATGACTCGAAAAAGACGCATGACATGAAAGAACAGTAGTCTCATGGATAGGATGCCAACAATCAAGAAAAATTAATCATTACCATGTTTTAATCCCCCTCCCATCGTTTACATATCCAAACCATGCATGTTTTATAGGATCAAATAGGACTTTTCAAAGGTTATAATATAGCTCGGGCAATGAAAAATGATTGAAAGGAATTCATTAGGTAGGTAATCTCAGAATGGCATTGTAAGGTATGAACGATTTCTTTCATTCATCTCTTTTACCAACTTCATCTTTTCATACTTTTTTCATATATTTTTCTGTACTTTAATTTCTTTTTCTTTTTCTTTTTTCAACCTTGTTCTTCTTTTTTTTCCTCAATCCTTATCCTCATCGTTGCTTTTGAAACGAATATTCAATAAATAACAAGGCAACCACCCTAAGCATCATCTTATTTTTTTCTTCTTCTCAATCAACACATCGCCTTATCACCACTAAAAGGTGATCAATCTTTCAGTAGTGAACTCCAAGTTGGCCAAATTGGAGCAAAAACAGGATAATGGTAATTAAAAAAAAATGGCGTTTTAATGGCTCAAAGGGCAAACTAAGGAAATTTATCATTTAACTGGATAGGACAAAGGTCAAAAGGGTGGAAAACAAATAAGGCCTACCATCATTTCCTATGGTCATATGGTTCTTCAATGTTACAACGGAAGATTATTTAGCATGGTAACAAATATTTTAACTAAACTATCAACCAAAACAAGAATAATGAGACTAAACAACAAGTTAATGTGCTATTCCAAATGAAATTCGACAAACACAATGTGTACATAACCTTTTATAAAGAAAAGATAGGCTCAAAAGCTCACCGGGCTTAGTCTCCACCATGTGTTATCTAGAAATCCGAATCATATTATAGTTCACATCAAACATGTATTCAAGCGACTACGTGCAGTGCATAGGTTTGTGTGCAAATCTATGATATAAAATTACGATTCGAACGATACATAACCTAAAATGGTGCATCATGACTTTAGCAAATGTTTAATCACATTTTCTCATGTTTACCATTCTATAACAATCTAAGTTAAATAACAAGATGTATCGACTAGAGATTACAAAACCGTAGGTGGCATCGTTTATTTAAGCACAAGTATCGAAATTTTTTTTCAAAATTTTGGTATATATAATAATGTGCATTTGAGTGCATACCCCCAAACCTAAACCTTTCATTGCCCCCAATGAAACAATAAAACAAAAGAAAGGAAAGTATGTAGAGAAGGAACGATAGTACCTCGATTTCGACAACCACAAACCAGGTGAACATACAATAATATGGAATCAAAGTTCAATTACTCCAAATGGAGCACTATTTCACCTGTTAATACTTAACAAAAGAAAATTAAACAAACAAATATAGGCTAAAATATAATACATGTGTTCTTTTTTTATTTATTAATCAATAAAAATTAAACTAGAATTAAAAGAATGTAATGAAACACATAGAAACAAAACTATCTAAACAAAGACAAACTCGATCGTAAAAAACTACCAGAAAAGAAAAACAACTAGACAGGTGTGGGAAACAGAAGGTAAAAGAACAATGAGAAAAATTGAGAAATCCCCACCTCGCGCGAGTGGACCGCGCGAGCGACTCTCGCTCGCGCGAATCCCTCCGCGAGGTTAAGCAGAAGCTTGTTATAACTTCTCTTTAGAAAAATTTCTAAGTGCCAGAATCGCATGAGCGGGCCGCGCGAGTGAACCCCTCGCGCGCGCGAATTCCAGTGCGAGGTGATACTGAGGCTAAATATCACATAAGGCTTTAAAAAATTTCACTAAGGAGCAAGCTCGCGCGAGCGGGCCGCGCGCGCAAGTTGCCATTTTTCCTCTTTTTCTTTATTTTTTGTATATAAGTTGAAAATAAGTTTACTCCGACCCCCAAACCTGTCCAGAATGACCCAAAAAGGACTCAAAACTGACCCAAAATGACCAAAAATACTCAAAATTAAAAGAAACGGACGAAATAAAGCTTGGGTTGCCTCCCAAGAAGCGCTATCTTTTACGTCTTTAGCTAGACCGTTCTAGCTCAAGACTCCAGGAGGCTGTAAATCGGACTGTGTACCCCTAAGGATATCAGGAAGAGCTCGGTGATAAGCAGAAATAACATCGCTTTGAATTAATTCGACCGACGGTTCTCCCGGATTATGTTCAAATTGATTTCTTACCTTTCAAGTAAATTCATCATTCGGGTCTTGGTTGTCTGGATTCATCCGCTCATTACGAATTATATTATTTTCCTCACCCATATTCAGTTCTTTGTCAGGCTCAATATTCCGTCTTACCTCACATTCCGCCTCATATAGGTAATCGTCGTCTTTAGGAGGTTGATCCATAGCATTAAAAACGTTCAATTTCAAGTTCATGTTCCCAAACGACACCTTCATTACTCCCGTTCGACAGTTAACACGAGCGTTAGCGGTTGCTAAGAATGGACGGCCTAAGATGACAAGAGTGTGTTTCCTAGCATCTAGCACGGGTTCAGTGTCAAGGACCATGAAGTCGACAGGATAATACCATTTATCAACTTTAACCAAGACGTCCTCGACGATTCCTCTAGGTATTTTAATAGAACGATCCGCTAATTGTATGGTAGCGGCTGTAGGCTTAAGTTCACCTAGTCCTAGTTGTTTGTAGATGTGGTAAGGTAAGAGGTTAACACTAGCTGCTAAGTCAAGGAGAGCCCGGTGAATAATAGTGTCACCTATGACACATGAAATCGTAGGCGTACCTGGATCTTTATATTTCGGAGTAACGTGTTGGAAAATGGAGCTTACTTTTTCTGTGAGAAAGACCTTTTTAGGAGTATGACTGCGCAACTTGCGCTTTTGCGTGCAAAGGTCTTTTAGGCATTTAGCGTAAGCGGGAATTTGTTTTATCACATCAAGGAATGGAATATTGATTTTAACTTGTTTAAACACCTCGAGTATATCTTCAGTTTTCGACTTTTTCTTAGAAAAATTTGACGGTTCCTCAATGTTTGGTGGAAAAGGCATTTTCAGAATATAATTAGTTGGGACCGATTCTTTTTCTTTCCTAACTCTATCCACATCCTCACCCTTTTCTTTATTCAAATTTATATTTTTATTTTTCTCACCCTCATCCGGAATTACAACAATCTCCTCATCTCGAATAGTCGTCCTAGTCGAAACGGCATTCACTTGCTCACTCGACCCCCCACCCTCATATTGTCCCGTAGGGTTTTGTATAGTTTGACTAGGCAGCTTACCCTCGTTTCTACGGCTCATTGTATTAGCTATTTGTCCCATTTGGGACTCAAGCTTTGCAATGGATTGTGTGTGAGAGTACACTATTTGTGCTTGTGCCTGTACTTGTGTGTCAATGTTCTTAAGGGATGCCAACACCTTATCCTCAAAAGCGTTAACCCTTGGAGGGTTAGGATTAAGAGGTGGGTATTGGTATTGACTTTGTTGATATTGGGGTTGATAAGTATTAGAAAAATTGTTTGACATAGAATTATAATTATTCTGTGGGAATTGTTGCATAGAATTAACATGTTGCTCAACAAACTCTGGGAATTGAGATGCAGAAGGACATGCAAAGATATTATGTGACGCTACAGAACACAATGCACATACTTCGTGAGGAGGCGAATTGGACCTATTTCCCATCCTCATAAGTTGGTCAAGTTTTCTATTTAATTCTTGTATTTCGATTGAATGACTGCACTCAACTTTTACCTCTCTTTTTGGTGGTGGCAGATATCCTCCAGAACGTACCGACATAGACTGATGCATCGAATTCTCGCTTAATGTTTCAAAAAAATTCCAGGCCTCATCGGCACTTTTGTGTAGGAAGGTACCCGCACAAACGGCGTCAACGGTGTTACGCACAGAGGGAATAATTCCCTCGTAGAAGACTTGAACTAATTGCCACTTAGGAACTTGATGATGTGGGCATGAGCATAATAATTCTTTAAACTTTTCTCAAGTATCATAAAGCGTTTCCCCATCTTGCATCACAAAGTTTGTTATGGATTTCCTTATCTGATTCGTACGCATAATAGGGAAAAACTTTTGTAAAAATGCGGTGTGTAAGGCTTCCCGTGTTCTAATTGTGTTTGGCTCCAAAGATTGGAGCCAGTATTTAGCTTTATCTTTTAAAGAGAATGGAAAGAGCCGCAATTTTAATTCACCATCAGTGAGATTTTGAATTTTTAAAGTAGAACATATATCTTGAAAATCTCCCAAGCGTTGATATGGGTCTTCATTAATGCGGTCGTGAAAAGAAGGAAGTAGCGAGATGGTAGATGACTGATTCGTGTCCAATATTGCATTTTAAACTTCATAATTTTACCCGTATTGGACCCAAATTATTACTCAAATCGGAGACTTAATGGATAAATTGTACTTTTGATTGTTCTTGTTGTTACCCTCTGTTAACTAATAAAGGTCTCTTTTTGTAGGTTATGTATGCTTGGGTATAGTGGAACCCAACCCTTTTGGCACTCTTGAAGTAAAAAGGAACAAGAAAAGAGTTTCAGAAAGGCGGATCGATCCGCCATTTAGAGGGGATCGATCCGCGTGTTTAAAAGGAATTCTCCATAAGTTTCGAAAAGGGCGGATCGATCCACATATTTGAAGGGATCGATCCGCGTATTTGCTAGGAAATTCTACGAGAAACTCCTCTAAATGGATCGATCCGGACAATATGAGCGGATCGATCCGCGTCTTCTCGGGAAGCTAGTAACGAGCCTGATGAAAGGCAGATCGATCCGCCAATATGAAGGGATCGATCCGCGCCTCCTGTTGATGACCCCTCTTCTTATTACAATTTTGCCATTTTTGTGAGGGGACTATATAAAGTTAGAGATAGATTTGTATTAGGGCATGCATTATTTTAGGGTTGTTTTTACTTAGTTTTTTCTTAGGTTCCAAGCTCTCTCTCTCTCTAACCCTCTCATCCCTCTCCTTCATTACTCCCTAGCTACCAATATTCACTTCCATTTATTGTTAGAGAGAAGAGAGTGTGAATGTATTGAATGGTTGAAGTTCTTTTTGAAGCAATTTTTGGGCATCTTATGACATTTATGGTGATTCTCTCTTGTTGGTATAATTAATCTTCCCCTCTCTTTAATATTGTTGTCATTATGATTGTGAGTAGCTAGACCTTGAAGGTTGGGGATCATAAACCCACCATTGGACCCATGTGCTTTTTATTGTAGGACTCCCATACTTTGTAGCATGTCTATAGTTCATGGATGTATGGTTTGATGCTTTGAAACCCCACTTCCAATGTCAAGCATTCGAAGTGGCGAAATCTCTAAGCTCTAACCCTACACCCATGTATTGTATTGAAACATCTATATAGCATGTTGGGTGACTACCACATGTTTGATAGTTTGTCACAATGGAATTTTCTACTCTAGAAGGTGCTACTCGTATGAAGGTCATGTGTTGTTTGGTCCAAGGTGGGGGAATGCTCCCCAACCTCGATTATTCCATTTGCAAAACCCCCAAATTTTATTTAAACTTAGCTTTGTTCAAAGTTTCTTTCCATATTCTAAACAGTCATTGTAGTTAATTTAGCACCAATTGAATCAAAACCATAGTCGAAAATACTCATTTTTCTTTCGTAGTTTGTTAATCGCTCTTAGCGCTATAATTGGTTATTAAGCGCCCACCAAGTATTGTTGCACTCCAATCCCTGTGGACTCGACACCCTATTTCCACGGTACTACATTTTTAATAGGGTTAACAAAAGAACTTGATTTTGACAAAATCAATGACTTTATCTCAAAGTGAGATGCCGACACCTCCAGTAAATCAATACATGTTTGTGGCGTGTAAGTCGTCAGAATAAAGTAATATTTAAGAGGAGGAGGTGGAGGTATATTAGGATTATTTCCGTTATTTATGTTGTTTTCGCCGTCGGCCATTGGAATAGGTTTTATGTTAATAAATCGAGTTTTCCTTAACCTTTTAAGGGTACTTTGAATTTCAGCCTGAAATAACGGCGACAGTTTCGGAGTCCGACTGACTCTAAGGGTACGTTCAAGTTCAGGATTGATAGAAAATAATTCAGGTTTACTTGAACGCGTGCCAAACATAAACTAAAAAGAAAAGAAATTAAAATAAGGACTGACTCAACAAATACAAAAATAATCACGCAAATAAGACAACAGGCAATCACACAGTACTACTATGATGCATGTAATTATCCTTATGCAGTGATTCGCGTCAAAGCCCAGCGCCCTAGGTTCCTAGCTAATGCAGTGCAATTCACCCTAAACTAATGCAAATAGTGCGTCACAGCGCCCTGACTTACAGTGGCTTGAAGAGAATTTCAAAAGAAGCAATTTATTGTATTTTGTTTTATTTATATTTTTTCCCGTAAGCTCCTTTGATGTGCTAAGCTATTCCTCCCGGAAACGTTAGAATTTGATGACTCGAGAAACTACAAAATAAAAAGAAAAGTTAGTGACTCAAAATAAAATGAAAAATAAGAAAAAGAAAACCTAATCTAATATTTACGAATTAACTAAACAAAGATTCTAAAACTAAAGGTAGTAATTTGCAATCCCCGACAACGGCGCCAAAAATTGATCTCATCAAAATCAAGATATAAAAGTATGCTTACTTATGCTTTACTTTCAAAAGGTTTGCAGTGTGGAAGTAAAGGTCGAACCCACAGAGATTGATTAACTACCGCGCTTTAATTTTAAAACCTAAATTTAGCTAATTAAGAAAAACGAATTTTGGATTTAATTTGAATTAAACTAAGAACAATAAAAGTAAATATAAGTTATGAAAGCAATTAAATATTTGTTTTTATAATAAGTTTAAGGAACCTAGGATTGCAAATCCACCACTAGCTTCATAATAAGGGTATTTACGAATTACTTTAACTTATTAAGTTGGATGATAATGGGGAATTGTAGCTACAAGCCCAATTCCTCCGTCAAGAAAATAACTATGGTTCAAGCACCAACATAATCCATCTTCGGTTAGCACGAATTATCCCACACTAAACTAGGGTTGTGGTATAATCCGTCTAATCTAGGCATGGATTATTCGGATACTCGATAGCACAATTCAATTTAAGCACCATTATATGTAAATAATCTAAACAAGCACAGCAAGCATAGATCATTGAGCACACTACCATCAAAAGAGATCTAAGACAAGAGTAAACTTTGAAAGTAACGATTTAATCAATAAAAGCACGATTTATTTATAAAAATCCTCGGAACATGTAACTGTCATCCATACATAATAAAACTAAAATAATAACATAAAATACACCCTATTACTTGGCTAGGGTTTCATTGAAACCCTAGATCTTGAGTTTAGTTGTCCATAGAAGTGGTAGATGGCAAGTAGTTGATGGAGGAGGCCATGGAAATCCTTGGTCTTCTTCTTCTTCTCCTTGCTTCCCTCCCTTCAATGGCTGAAAGTGTGGTTGTATATTGTGTGTATAACAATTGCCAACCCTTAAATTGAAGTAAAATAGGGTAAATATAGATTAGTAGCAAGTTTTTGGAAGCTTTTCTAACCCAATTCGCACTAAAACTGCTGTATTTAGCTTTCCAGACGTAATTAGGCAGTTTCATTCACGTAGGAGTCTTCAGTACACTGAAATACATGCATTTGATTTTTACATAGGTCGCGCGAGGGACTTCCGCGCGAGCGGGTTGCACGCGCGAGGTGCCTTTTTCAGCTTCTTTCTTCCTGTTTTTTCTCCCTATTTAACCTGGATTAGTGTTTTCTTCCAAAACCTGCTCTAAAACAGAAATCGAAATAAAAATAAATAAAAACAAGATAAAATATGCTAACAAATGTGAATTAAGGCATGTAATTAGGATCTGTTCTCTCCCGATCAGCACTGATACTCACCTGCCTGTACATATAGCTATATGTATCTATGAGTGTTGCTATCCTACCACCTTTATATCCTTAACTTCGTGCCATGAAATTTGATGTCTATTAATTTCAAAATGTGTACTTCTAAAGAAGTACTATGCTAGTGTTCCTATGCACTAATATATGCATCTATATATAGAGAGAGAAATAGAGAGAGACGGAGAGAAAATAAAGAAATTGTGTGTATTGTAGTTTGAATTAATCAATTCTCAATTGTAATTGAGATTTTGGAAAGTTCATTTGAAACCAACAATGACATAAATTGTTTTATGTTCTGATTCCACGAGAATCTGGGCCTATAGAGCTAACGAAACTATTTTGCTTTGTAAAAACGAGTAATTAGGGATGACGATGGCCGATGGAGCGAATTTTTCAGGTTCCCCGACTCGCCCCACCCCTCTCGTAATAGGTAGGGTATGGGGGGGCTTAATGGGTTAGGGGCGGGTATGAGGGAGGTTTTTATAACCCGAGTCGGGTTCGGGTCAGGGTCAGGGTCGGGATAGGTCGAAAAACCCGAATCCGCGCCCGAATATACTTGTATTTACATTATTAACCCTCAATAGTTATGTCTATTACCCTTTTACCCTGTTAGTAAAAATACCAAACAAAAGTTTTAGGGCTTCAGCGCATCTCAACTCGCTATATCTGTTCGACCACAAGTTCTCTCTGAAGACTCTCAAGTTCTCAACCCTCTTCTCGAATCTTTCTCCTCCGACCCTCAAGACTCTCATCAGATCTGACTCTAAAGGTAAGCTTCAAAATCAACTAACTTGATTTATTCTATTTTAGACTTTGACCTTCAAAAAAACCCTAACTTAATCAATTATGAATTCTATGATCTGTGGATTGTGAGTTGACAAATTTGTGTTCGTGTGTATGTACGAATCTACGATTGTGTGATTGTGTGCGTGACTGCGAGTGTGTGCATGAGTATGGGTAGTGTGTGCATGATTATGCGCGAGTATGTGCGTGATTGTGTGCAGTGTATACGTATAACACCCGTATGCGTGTTGTTGCATTCATTACATTATCATGCATGATAATGTGATGTGTTGTGCATTTGTGGCACATGTGTGAGTGAGTTGTAACTCACGAGTCAATTTTGGTATCTGTATAAGAGGACCCTCTGAGACAGTGTGGAATGGATGTTTTATTGTTGTGACGTTTCTCCAAGATTGAGACGTTTATTGTGGAATACCCTTAATGTTTATTTGAAAATAAATGTTTACTTGTGTATTTCAATATCTGTGTTATTATTTGGTTTAAAATATATTTCTGTGGTTAATTTTAGTATCTTGGTGAGGACGAATTAACACGCTACATAATTGGTAGGCTAGTTAGTAATTTTGTAAAATCATGTGAAATCATGTTTTAGCAACCAAATGAAACTTAGGCGAAAACTTTTATGATTTATAGTTTTCACTCGTGAAGCAATGAAATAGGCGTGTAATAAGTTTCGGGGAATGATTAGGAGTTTTGAGAACTCGTAGGGAGGTAAACACAATTACTAAGAGTTGTGCCTATATATAGAAAGAGGTGAGATATTTTCATAAGTATAACCTAAAATTAGAAATTCAAGATAGAGGAGATTGGGGATTTCTTGGCTTAAAGCTTCAAGACATAAATTGACGAACTTCTATCCGTTTGTTTTTCTCCAGATTTCATATTCGAACTCCTAGAGGTAAGTGCTTCGTTTTGATATCCATTAGGACTTGTTTGGCTAAGTTTTCCGAAAACTCATTTTCTAGAATTTTCCTAAAAAGTTGATAAGCGGACTTTTGATCGATAGGAATTGTAGACGGACATCACGATCTTTATGCTCGGGTCTTCTTTGGAACGAATTTTAAAAGCATTAATCGGAGGTGAATGATTCAACTATGTGTTTTGGGATGATTTCTTGACATGTATTCATGTTTTGTATGAAAAGTATGTGTTAGTTCATAGATATATATTGTTTAGTTCATATTGGGCAACTATATTGATAAGTAGGCCCAATTGCACGGTAAAATTTTTGGATTATGTCGAAAGCACGGTGAAATCTATTTGAGCATGTTTAGTTGCTATTTGGGTCAAAGGAGCACGTGGTACCAAGCCATTTTGTGGAGTCGTTATAGGCATTAGGTCGCACGTTTGAGGAAAAGAAACGTGGGTCTTACCTTGTCGCGTGGACTTATTGGCGAGGAGTCACGGACTAGGAATGTGGAACGTACACGTGAGAATCCGGAGACTAGTATGCAATGTAGAGGATGTAAATGCGAACAAGTTTATCATTAATGTGCATTATTGTTTTATTCACTAAGCGTTAGCTTAAACGAATCAAAGTATGCGTGGTTATTCAAATAACCATTTCAGGTGTTGACGCCGGCGAGGAATTGGGGAAGTGATCACGAGATGTCAGGAGTTCACTTAGAAGGCGACTTATCATGTCTATCCTGTAGTTTTGTAATAGAAATGATTATTTAGCTGGTCTTCCTAAGGAAATTGTAATAGAATTGGATAACGTCTTGTAATTATGTTTTGGGTATGTTATTGTACAATAGAACCACTTTGGATTGCGATTTGATGGGTGTAATTGGTCCTTGGTTGAATTCAAAAAACTTTTATCTTGGAAAATTCTGCAGAATGTGTTGCTGCAAAGAAATCAGTCGACTGGTTTATGAAAACAGTCGACCGGACCCTTTGTTGAGCAATTCACTACATCAGTTTTGTGAAAAGCAGTCGACTGGGTCTCCGACACAGTCTACTGGGTCGTGTTTCAGAATTAGATCTTTTTTGGCTTGCACTGGATTTCAATCAACAGTGCTTATCAGTCGACTGATTTTTTTTAACCCAGTCGACTGGACTTGGGGAGTAGTCGACTGGACTGGCTGTAGAGTTTTTTTTGAGCTCTCTGTATCTTGCATTTCGAGTCGACCGGACCTCAGGTCAGTCAAATGGATTGCTGATTTAAACAATAAAGTGTTTTTTTTTCCGCTACGTGTTCTTAAAACTAATTCTTTTGGGAAAGTTAATGAATTGATTTAGCCTCAGTGGCGTGCCACGGGGTTCGGTTCTGCTTTTGTGGGACTGGGCTATGGCATTTAGTGGTATCAAGGAATGAAGAGAGAAATAGCACGCTACGTTTCACGATGTACCTGTTGTCAACAAGTGTAGGCCGAACGCCAAGTACCTTCGGGATTATTACAACTGTTACTGATAGCTGAGTGAAAATGGAAACACATTACAATGGACTTTATTAGTGGGTTTCTGAGGTATACACTACACCAAATAGGCACTTTTCTAATGGACACTTTTTAATATGTTATATCCGTTAGAAATATGTTATATCCGTTAGTAATATTCATTCATATGAATTATTGATAAATCTAACGGTAAAGAAAATAATACTAACGGATATTGTCAGTTACAAATTATGCCCAAAATTTTAAAAAATATATATTGAAAAAGGAAAATGAAAAAAAAAAACAGATAAGAGTCATAAGGCTCTCTGTCCTCACGCCAAAAGACCAAATGAAAAACGAGAGGGCAATGAAAAGAGAGAGAGCTTAAACTAATTCTTTTAGGAACGTTAATGAATTGATTTAGTCTCGGTGGCGTGCCACGGGCTTCGGTTCCACTATTGTGGGACCAGGCTGTGACAGTGCGATTGTTGTTGTTTCATGAAAAAGGAAAAACAAATTGACATTGACATATAGGTTTGGTCACTTGTCTTCCACCATAGCATGCCATCAATTGTTGTTGATGTTTCATGAAAAAGGCAAAACATATTATTCGTTAGCAATTTTGGTTCCAACTTTTGATTTGTCTTTCCATGATGATTACATTAGAATAATTATGCAACCACTAAACTTCATTATTTATATTTATTATATAAAAGAAACTCTTAGGTATATATTTGTGACTGTGTTGCCCCTAAAATTTGCAGATTGATACTGGAGTATTATTTATTTGAATTTAGAGAACCATTTCGTAGAGGTAAATTATGTGTTCTTCTTGACTAAAATTGACTAATTTTAAATTTTTTTTATTGCAATCATATTGTTTTATAAGATTGAGACATACACAAATTTATTTTAGGTTGACAATGGCGGATTCACCGGTTGAGAGTAGATTTACCCAAAAGTCTATACCTACCCAAAATTCTGTACCTACCCCATCTTCAACCCCAACTGTTGCCGTGGATTCACCAATTGAGAGTATGAATAGCGATAGGATAAGGAAGTTGACATCATTTGGATGTATGTCATACAATTATGGCGATAGTTATTGTCTTAGATCCAAGGTACAAATTGAAGTTGGTGGAATACTACTATATTTCTATTTATGGTGATACAGTTTCTAGGGAAATTGAGATAGTTCACCAATGTTGTTATGATTTGTTGCACGACTACCAAAGGAGGTTCAAAACTAATGATGCTCCTTTTGTTGGTGCAGCTTTATGTGATAGTTATCCATCGACTAACATTGTTGCAAAAGCAGCAGTAGATAAATTTTTTAACTACGTGATTAAGAGCTCGACCATAACAATGTGAGGTTTGAATTTGATTTTTACTTGGAGGATGATATGTATAGGAAAGATAATTTTGATATCTTAAATTGGTGGAAGGCAAATGCGCTCAGATATCCTACTTTACAAAGGATTGCTCGAGACATTTAAGCTATTCCTGTTTCGACTGTTGCATCAGAGTCTGTTTTTAGTACAAGTGGTAGATTGATTAGTCCTCATCGTAGTAGGCTACATCCATCTACCATAGAGGCATTGATGTGTAGCCAAAGTTGGATGTGGACTGAGGATCAGACCCCACAGTCGACCAGACGAGGGTCAGTCGACTGGACTAGGTGGATGAGAAATTTTGACTCTCTGTAATTTCCAAATCAGTCGACTAGGTCCCCGACACAGTCGACTGGATTGCTGTTTAAAAAATGGGTTGATTCTTTAAGTGTTTCAATGGGAAAAACTTTTTATAATCTAATTTTCTTAACTCATTAAATCTTAGAAGTTGTTTCATCACTGTTTCACTTATATTTTATTCCACTGTTGTGTTGTAATTCAACTAGATAAATCTTGTTGGCGTGTCATGTGTCCTATTCCCTCGCGTAGCAGGATGAGTCGTGACACAAATACATGCATAAAATGGTTAATCTTGGATTATTGCCTAAATTTGAAATTGACAAGTCGCACAAATGTGAAACATGTGTAGAATCAAAATTTGCTAGAAAGCCATTTAAATCCATAAATAGAACAAGTGAATTGTTAGATTTAATTCATACCGACTTGTGTGATTTAAAACTAACTCCAACAAAAGTTAGTTTTTAATTGTAACCCCTTAATAATTTAATTGTATTGTTACTTAAGACTGCGCCCTAAATTACATTATGATTTGGGATTAAAAAAGTCATTAATAAAATACAGTATCACATTGCTTACATTATTGTCCCTAATAATTGTATTTGGAATATTTTATAAAACTAATTGGGTTAACTTAACTATCTAACTAATTGCCTAAACTAACTTACAAACCAACTAATCGAAACCAAACTGAATCAAATCATTGGCATGCAATGAGTAGTTCTGAGTGGTGCAAATTGTGCGTGCGTGGTGTTTAATCTGGTAACCACAAGTTTACTTGACCCTTAACAATTCTAAAGACCACATGAAATCCTTTACATACACAACACCCATTTCAAACAAATACACAACACAGTTGCTAAGCTTTCAAAATTCTAAAGCTTCCATTTCCATTGATTTCTCTCTCTCTCACTCCTTCATTGCACAAGCTCAATCACACACACATTCATATATGCATTCTGGAAATCAAGAAAGGAAGTACAGAAAAGAATCACTGTGAAAGATGAGAGTCCAAAAGCTCCAAGCCATAGCCATAGCTTTTATAGCACGGAGTTATATTATGGTTTTTCAAAAAAAAAAAATTTGGTTTCTTACGCCGCCCAAACCAGTGACCGGTGAGTCTTTTGAACCCACTCTTAATTTACTTTAAGTCATTACTCATAATCCGTGGGCTTCAAAAATGAATGAATACGCTTATATATGTAAATATAGCCATGGAGGTCTAAAATTAGTGGTACCAAAACTGTTAACGGAAACTAATTCCGTAAATTGGGAATGAAAGTATATGATCCCAGTAAGTTCCCCTATAAATAGTTTGTTGATAGATTGAGTTCTTGACCCCCAAAAGTGAAATTATGTGTTTACCATGGTTTTAGAATTCTGGAAATTTTTAATTGAAATTCAGGATATATAATGTAGATTTTTGGAATCCTTGCAAAAAAAATCATGCTTTCATATAGGACTCGTTGCGATCCGATAAGTAACAAAAGAGATATAGTGACTTTAAGAGGTCATGGACTAAAAGCGTAGCCAAACAGACCTTTAACCAGAGTTGCAGAAATTTTTGGAGAAGACGATGCATTATTTAATTAGGCTGACTTTCGTAGTATTTAAATATTTAATTCTGGTGGTCTAGAACTAAAATATAAGTTGACAGAATAGTTGGTGGATTGTTCTCCAACCCAAAGGTTGGGTGTTCAACCCTTGTTCAACCCAAAATATAAGTCAATCCTTGTAAAAAAAAAAATAACTTGCAAAGCAATATGCAGTTAACAAGGGTTGAACACCAAACCTTTGGGTTGGAGAACAATCCACCAACCATTCTATCAACTTATATTTTAGTTCTAGATCATCAGAATTAAATAGTTAAATACTATAAAAGTCAACCTAATTAAACAATGCATTGTCTTCTCCAAAATTTCTACAACTCTGGTTAAGGGTCTTTTTGGCTACGCTTTTAGTCCAAGACCTCTTAAAGTCACTATATCTCTTTCGTTACTTATCGGATCGCAACGAGTCCTATACGAAAGTTGCATGATTTTTCGCAAGGATTCCAAACATCTACATTATATATCCTGAATTTTAATTAAAAATTTTCAGAATTCTAAAACCATGGTAAACACATAATTTCACTTTTGGGGGGTCAAGAACTCAACTAATCAACAAACTATTTATAGGGGAACTTACTGGGATCATATACTTTCATTCCCAATTTACGGAATTAGTTTCCGTTAACAGTTTTGGTACCACTAATTTTAGACCTCCATGGCTATATTTACATATATAGGCGTATTCATTCATTTTTGAAGCCCACGGATTATGCGTAATGACTTAAAGTAAATTAAGAGTGGGTTTCGAAAGACTCACCGGTCACTGGTTTGGGCGGCGTAAGAAATCGAAGAATTTTCGAAAAATCGTAATATAACTCCGTGCTATAAAAGCTATGGCTATGGCTTGGAGCTTTTGGACTCTCCTCTTTCACAGTGATTCTTTATGTACTTCCTTTCTTGATTTCCAGAATGCATATATGAATGTGTGTGATTGAGCTTGTGCAATGAGGGAGTGAGAGAGAGAGAGAGAGAAATCAATGGAAATGGAAGCTTTAGAATTTTGAAAGCTTAGCAACTGTGTTGTGTATTTGTTTGAAATGGGTGTTGTGTATATAAAGGATTTCATGTGGCCTTTAGAATTGTTAAGCGTCAAGTAAATTTGTGGTTACATTAAACACCACACACACACAATTTGCACCCCTCAGAACTACTCATTGCATGCCAATGATTTGATTCAGTTTGGTTTTGGTTAGTAGGTTTGTAAGTTAGTTTAGGCAATTGGTTAGAGAGTTAAGTTAACCCAATTAGATTTATCAAATATTCCAAATACAATTATTAGGGACAATAATGTAAGCAACGTGATACTGTATTTTATTAATGATTTTTTTTTATCACAAATCATAGGGTAATTTAGGGGCATAGTCTTAAGTAACAATACAATTAAATTATCAAGGGGTTACAAAAATTTAAAGGCATTGTATTAATACATGTCAACACAAATATTATTTATTTATTTAAAAATAATACCATAACTACAAATAGTACACACCAATAAAATAGAAATGCCATAAAATAGAAAATGGCATTTTATTTTTTATTAGGGAAGCAAAAATACAGGATGCTCCATCACTCTCTCCTTAATAGGGATTCCGTCCCGGAATCTAAGATGACTAATCCTGAAATGACTCTAGGTACTTAGTTCTTATTTCTGATTATAACTCCCAAGATGCCGCATTCTTATCATGATACTTCCACTAAACTTTCATTAGAAGAATGTCTTTGTTCCGCAGCTTCTTTGTACTGTGATCAAGAATACGCACATGTCTCTCTCTATAAGTGACGTTCTCGTGGATCTCTATGTCATTGAAATCAATTGCGTGTGAAGGATCTCCCTTGTATTCCCTCAACATACTGATGCGAAAAATGTTATCTACTCCAGACATCTTTGTTGGTAACGCAAGTCGATAGGCTACTTTTCCAACACGTTCCAGTATCTCAAACGGTCCAATAAAATGAGGTGACAACTTACCTCTCTTCTGTCCAAAATGTACTACTCCTCGAATTGGTGAAACTTTCAAGAGTACATGATCTCCGATAGCAAACTCTTTGTCCGTTCTATGTTTATCTGCATAGCTCTTTTGTCTACTCTGTGTGGCACACATTATATCTTTCACAACTGTGATCTTCTCGTTGGTCTCTCTAACCAAGTATGGTCCTAACAGCTCTTTGTCTCCAAACCTCTACCCAACAAAGTGGGGATCGACACAGCCATCCATACAATGGTTCAAATGGGGCCATTCCTATACTTGAATGGTAACTGTTGTTGTAAGCAAATTCAATCAATGGAAGATGTGTTTCCCATGAACTCTCAAAGTCTATAACACATGCCTTGAGCATATCTTCCATAACCTAATTGGTGCATTCAGTTTATCCATCGGTTTGTGGATGAAAAGTAGTACTTAAACTCGATGAAGTTCCCAAAGCTTCTTGAAGACTTTCCCAAAATCCTGAAGTAAACCGTGAATCACGATCTGATGCAATAGACACTAGTACTCCATGTAGTCATACAACTTGCTGAATGTACATTCTACTCGTCTTCTCTACCGTGTAGGTCATACTATAAGCGATGAAGTGAGCAGACTTCGTCAAACGATCCACAATTACCCAAATAGTATCATGGTGCTATTGCGTCCTGGCCAATCTAACTACAAAAAGTCCATCGTAATGTGCTCTCATTTCCAACTTGGAACAGGTAGGGGTTGCAAAAGTCCTAAGGGTCTTTGATGTTCGGCTTTCACTTGTTGACAAGTCAAACACTTAGACACAAACTCGGCTACATCCCTTTTCATACCTTCCCACCAGAAATTTCTCTTCAGGTCCTTATACATTTTTGTTCCTCCTGGATGCACTGTCAATCTCGACCTATGTGCTTCTTCGAGAATATCTTTTCTTAGACTATTCGTGTTAGTCACACATAATCTATTCCTGCATCGGAGTGCTCCATCGGTCCCAATTTTTCATTCCACAGGGTCCTTTGCTGACATTTTTTGAAACCATAGTTGAAGATCGACATCTTTCTTTTGCGCTTCCAAAATGCGACTGATAAGTGTCGGTTGTACTACAATACATCTAAAGTGTTGTCCTTCGCCTTCTGTAAACACTTGAACATCAAATTTAGCTATTGTTTCCAAAGTTTTCCGTTCTCTAACCATTAGAGATGCAACCATTCCTCAAGATTTCCGACTTAAGGCATCTGTGACTACATTAGTTTTACCAGGGTGGTATTCTAACGTGAAGTCATAGTCTTTAATCAATTCCATCCATCGGCGTTGCCTCATATTCAGCTCTTTCTGAGTAAATAAATACTTCAAACTCTTGTGAGCGGAGAGCAAATCAAACTTCTCTCCATATAGATAGTGTCTCCAGATCTTAAGAGCAAACACTACTGCTGCCAATTTCAAATCATGAGGCGGGTAGTTTAATTCATTTGGCTTTAACTGCCTTGAACCATAAGCAATAACCTTGCCGTCTTGCATAAGTACACATCCCAATCCTTGATAGGATGCATCACTGAAAATAGAAAATTTCTCGCCATCTCTTGGTATTGCTAGTACTGGTGCCGTGGTAAATCTTTCTTTCAATTCCTGAAAAGCCTGCTCACGCTTATCATTCCATTCGAACTTCACATCTTTCTTAGTCAAACTAGTCAGAGGGGCTGCTATTTTTGAAAATCCTTCTACGAATCTCCGATAGTAACCCGCGAGTTCAAGGAAACTTCTGACTTCTGTAGGATTGGTTGGTCGAGTCCAATTTGAAACAACTTCAGTCTTTGATGAATCTATAGCAATTCCTTGTTGTAAGACTACATGTCCTAGGAATTTTACCTCTTGAAGCCAGAACTCACACTTACTGAACTTCATATATAAATGAGGACTTTAAAGTGTCTGTAGTGCGAGTCACAAATGTTGTTCATGTTCTTCTGCTGTCCTTGAATAGATCAAGATATCATCAATGAAGACTATGATGAATTGATCTAAGTAAGGCCTAAATACTCTGTTCTTCAGTTCCATGAACACTGTTGGGGCATTAGTCAATCCAAACGACATTACTAGGAACTCATAGTGACCATACCTTGTTCTAAAAGCTGTCTTTGGTACATCCTCGGGTCTTACAAGTAATTGATGGTATCTTGACCGTAGATCTATCTTGGAAAAGATCGTGGCTCATTGCAATTGATCAAACAAATCATTTGTTCGGAGTAAAGGATAATTGTTCTTGATGGTGACTTTGTTCAATTCTCTATAGTTAATGCACAACCGAAGTGATCCGTCCTTCTTCTTTATGAATAACATTGGTGCTCCCCGGGGTAATGTACTTGGATGCACAAATCCTAGATCCTTAAGTTCTTGAACTTGTTTCTTTAGCTCCAGTATTTCTGTAGGGGCCATTCTGTAAGGTGCTTTGGATATAGGGATAGTGTTAGGCACTAGATCAATGCAAAAATCAATCTCCCTCTTAAGTGGTAACCCAGAGATATCCTGAAAAAACATCCTCAAAGTCTTTGATTATGAGTATGGATGGGATAGCCACTTCTGTATTGGCAGTCTCGATGTTAGCTAGACAATTTGTAAGGAATGTATCACTCATAGGGTTATACTTGAATTCAAAAGGTTAACCTCCAGGTACCGAAATTGTAATACTCTTCTTAATACAGTCCAACTTAGCATGATACTTAGTGATCCAGTCGATTCCTAATATCACATCAAACTCCTTCATTGTTAGGACAACCAAATTAGCTGGAAGATTTTGATTCTCTAGGTGTACAGAGCAACCCTTGCATATATGTTTTAGTGTGACAGTAGCTCCTAACGGTGAGACGACATTCAAAGCTATGTCTAACTTCTGAGGTACTATATTCACATTTGGAAGAACTTTGGCAGTAATAAAAGAGTGTGTGGAACCCGTGTCAAATAAGACTTTCACATAATGATTATAAAGTGTTAAAGTACCTTCCATGAATTGCTGCTCAGGCTGCTCTTCATATTGGGATCCCTCATAGCCAGCTTCTTCGTAATTACCTTCCTCATAACCTGCGGCATCAGAAATTATAGCATTTAGTTGGGCATGTCCCTGTTGACCATGGATTCCTCCTTTGGGGGCACGACAATACTTGCTAACATAACCAGTCTTGCCACAGTTATAGCATACTGTATTCTGACGATTATCGCGCCTTGGTGCTTTGCAATCTTGAGATAGGTGACAGGGGATGCCACAATTGAAGCAATTGCTAGTACTCTCTCCTACGCCTGATTGTGGCCGAGTCTGATAAGGGGCTGACTGAGGTTTTTGGTTCCCATCGAAAGTCCTCTTCTGACCCTGATTGCGATATGGTTGCTTGTTCCCAAATTTTCCTTTTTGTGGTGGGCGGAAGTCAAATTGCTTGCGGCTCGATCGCATGTCTTCTTCCAATTCAGTGGCTAGGTCCACGAGAGATTCAAATGTTTTTTTCTAAGTGCCCAATAGTCATACGACGAATCGGCAGAGCTAATCCTTGATTACATTTCCGGATTATCTTTTCATCTGTATCCACTATGTGTGGAGAAAATTTGGATAGCCTCTCAAATTGAGTTGTGTACTCTTGTACTGACTTGTTTCCCTGGACTAGGTCCACGATTTCTCTTTCTCACCTGTGCCTCTCGGCCGCTGGGAAATACTTCTCCAGGAATTTTTTCCTAAATGTAGTCTATGTCATTGCCCGTACAATGTCTTCTACCATGGTGGCTTTCACTGCCTCCCACCAATCCGCAGCAGCATACGTCAACTGGAATATTGTCAGCCTCTTCTTTTCCTATTCAATACAATCCATTGTCTAGATGATGTGATCCATCTGTCTTAGCCACTATTCGGCCTTCCATGGTTCGGCAGTGCCAGCGAATTGCTCTGGTCGCAAGGCACGGAACCTTTCTAATCGTTTATCTCCCGTTTGACGGGGTGGTATTACATTTCCTTGATCGTTTTTGATTTCTGTTGTTCTGGGTGGTCAAGTCTCCTATCCGTTCAATTCTCCGGACAAATGCCTCAAACATGCCGGTAAGATCAGCAGCTAGGGGTGCTCCCTCGATCAAATTGTGGTTTTTGGGACTCCTTGCCATACTATATCCTAAGTCCTGATAGATCAAATGTTAGCAATTTTAAACAATTATAATAAGAAGTACAATTATCAAAACAAGATTCCAAAAATATTTCTTTATATATATCTCTGTAAGCAGTTACATCGAGTATGCCCAGTTAATGCTTCTATTTAGTCAAAAGTGAGATTTTGTTTTTTTTTTTTTTTTTTTTGACTACCAGTCCGATATACAAAAATATGGAAGTCATTGCCCTATATGCACCCTAGTGCTACCTATATATGCGTCAATAACAAAAGGTAACTACTAGTCTAATATTTACAACAAGACCCAATAAGAACACCTAAGAGTACCTAGCGAAGGCGGCGGGCCATCGGCGCTAAACTCTGGGCCTACGAGTCGAGCGAACTACAGCTCGGTAGATGCTATCATCGTCAGATATGGAGGGTGGGGCATCCTCCATAATAACATCGAGCTCAACAGGTAGCTCTGCTGGTGGCTCAGGTAACTCAATGATATAAACCTCGGGCTCTATCTCATTGTCCTCGTCTATCTCAACCTCGATCCCCTCGATGGTTGAGGGGACCACTCCATCCATCTCGTCATCATCATCATCATCCTCACCGACGATGGAAGCCATGGCTGGGGGTGGTATAACTACAGCGACTAAAAAGGATAGATGTACCAAGACCATATCCATCTCGAGGGGTAAGTAGATCTCTGGGTCAAGGATCCTCCTGATCCTCTCATCAGCTATCAGTCTATCTATCCAAGCCTTGTAAAGGGCCTCTAACTGAACTCGCCTCAAATCCACGGCTCCCTTAGCGTGAATCTCCTGCCACACATGGTTCTCCAGTCTAACAGTGGCATAGTATCATATCAAAGTGAGGTACAACTCCCAATCGAGTGGCTCTATCCCATTAGGGCCAATAACATGTCCTCTAAAATCATTTGGAATAAGATATGAGTCCATGATAATGACCTGACAAAAGAAAACTATCTTATATCAGCCTAATCTTAATATATCTGGATGTCGGATCCTAAGTACCGAGGACACTCGACTATGCCTATCCTTTTGCTATCACAACCTGCGCCTAGGCTTAAGCCTAAGAAAACAACCAAGGCTTTGATACCAAAAATCATATCACGCCCCAGCGTAGCAAAATAAGGAAAAATTTTCATTTCCATTTTGGACCCGTAGGCCATGATAGGTGAGGGATCGCTTGTCCTGTACTTAGCTTAACATATACCAGAAAGAAAAACAGAGTATATAAAGCAGTAGGGAAGAAAATGTAGATCAACATTACAAACTTAATTAATATTACATTATCTCAAATAAAAGTATTTCCTAAGGCACAAGCCGCCTTATTCAAATTTAAACATTATTCATATCCTTATTACAACTTTTAATAAATTATAAAAGCAGCTCTACATACTTCTCTAGCTGGCATAATCGTATAACCCTGCATAGCCATCTCCTAGACATTGTGGGTGTCCAGGACAAAATAAAGTCATCAGCTAATGAAAGCCGAGTGAGCATAATGAACATACAAGCAATGTATATAAAAGCACATTAACTATCTTTATATTTAGTATTTTACAGCACTGTTTGTCCATTATTCCAGTCATTGCATATAAACAATTAATGAACAATTAAATCAATTATATAAGACCGTCCATGAATAATGTAACCATCTCATCTTACTGACTCTTTTATTTTGACCACAATCTCTTGACTAATACGGTTCGCCAAAACTATCCGGCACGAGGCCGTTGTTTTAGATCGGTCTACTGTATCCGAGTTAGCCTGGACACGACCTGATTGGCCTACCGTATCCGAATCGACCTGGGCTCAATCCTTTCTAATTAATCTACTATATCCCAGTCAGCCTGGAATAATTAAGGTGACACAGGACTTTGACTGGCCTACCGTATCCGAGTCGGCCTCGACTTAATCCTTCCTAATTAATCTGCCGTATCTGAATCGGCCTAGAATAATTAAGGTGACACAACTCAAGACACCCTTTCTTTACTTGTTCCACACAAGATGTATATGTCGACCCAAATGACCCCTTACCAACATGCCAACTAGACTATCCACATGTTTGACTTATTTTATATACAATTTTCTTTAACATGGAAGTAATTGTTTTAAACTCGTGATTATTAAGTAAACCAATTTATCTAAATTTGATTTTAAGAAACTGACGGTGTAATTTTCAGAGTCATAGAATTTTTATTACAAATTTTAGAAGAATAAAATAACATATAAATTTAGCCGCAAGACCCTTCTTAATAACATAAATATATAAAAGTAGAGGGTACATGCTTTGACACTATTTTTAATAATGACAAAATATAATTCTTCCATTTTCCCCTAATTTTGGAAATACCATAGGTATTTAAAATAATTAAAATACTGGTTAAATAACCACTAATTAATTTATTAACAAAATCAAGTTCTAGTTTTATAATTTGATAAATTATAAAACTATATAAAATGACCTCCAACATGTTGACAATAATATAGAATTTAATAGGGTCAATAACTATTCTTAATACTTATTTTATATATAGTAATTAATTTATTATGTATTTAATCATAAAATAAATAATAAACAAATTTTAGCATTACTAAGAAAATTTTCATAAAGCAAGAAATATTATTTAATAATATTTTTGAAATAAAAATATGCTAAAATAATTCAAAGCATAATTTAGGAATTTTTTTCACAATTTAAACAAGCATTTATTAATTTCATTTCTCACATGGGCTTTTATTAATTTCATTTATTTATGGTGATACAGCTTCTAGGGAAATTGAGACAGTTCACCAATGTTGTTATGATTTGTTGCACAACTACCAAAGGAGGTTCAAAACTAATGATGCTCCTTTTGTTGGTGAAGCTTCATGTGATAGTTATCCATCGACTAACATTGTTGCAAAAGTAGCGGTAGATAAATTTTATAACTATGTGATTGAGAGCTCGACCACTAACAACGTGAGGTTTGAATTTGATTTTTACTTGGAGGAAGATCCATATAGGGCAGATAATTTTGATATCTTGAATTGGTGGAAGGCAAATGCGCTCAGGTATTCTACTTTACAAAGGATTGTTCAAGACATTTTAGCGATCCCTGTTTCAACTGATGCATCAGAGTCTTTCTTTAGTGCAAGTGGTAGATTGATTAGTCCTCATCATAGTAGGCTACATCCATCTACCATAGACGCATTGGTGGGTAGCCAAAGTTGGATGTGGACTGAGGATCAGACCCCACAGTCGATCGGACGAGGGCCAGTCGACTGGACTAGGTGGATGAGAAATTCTGACTCTCTGTAATTTCTAAATCAGTCGACTGGGTCCCCGACACAGTCGCTTGGATTGCTATTTTAAAAAATTGATTATTTCTTTAAGTGTTTCAATGGAAAAAAAATTTTATAACTTTGATTTTTTAATTCATTAAATCTTGAGAGTTGTCTCATCACTGTTTCACTTATATTTTATTCCACTGTTGTGTTATAATTCAACTAGATAAGTCTTGGTGGCGTGTCATGTGCCCCATTCCCTCGCGTAGCGGGATGAGTTTTGATACAAATACATGAATAAAATGGTTAATCTTGGATTATTGCCTAAATTTGAAATTAACAAGTCGCACAAATGTGAAACATGTATAGAATCAAAGTTTGCTAGAAAGCCATTTAAATCCATAGATAGAACAAGTGAATTGTTAGATTTAATTCATACCGACTTATGTGATTTAAAACTAACTCCAACAAGAGTTAGTTTTAATTGTAACCCCTTAATAATTTAATTGTATTGTTATTTAAAACTGCACCCCTAAATTGCCCTATGATTTGGGATAAAAAAAAATCATTAATAAAATACAGTATCACATTGCTTACATTATTGTCCCTAAAAATTGCATTTGGGATATTTTATAAATCTAATTAGGTTAACTTAACTGTTTTAACCAATTGCATAAAATAACTTACAAACCAACTAACCGAAACTAAACTGAATCAAATCATTGGCATGCAATGAGTAGTTCTGAGTGGTGCGAATTGTGTGTGCGTGATGTTTAATCTGGTAACCACAAATTTACTTGACCCTTAATAATTCTAAAGGCCACATGAAATCCTTTATATACACAACACCCATTTCAAACAAATACACAACACAGTTGCTAAGCTTTCAAAATTCTAAAGCTTCCATTTCCATTGATTTCTCTCTCTCTCACACTCCCTCATTGCACAAGCTCAATCACACAGACATTCATATATGCATTCTGGAAATCAAGAAAGGAAGTACAAAAAAGAATCACTGTGAAAGAGGAGAGTCCAAAAACTCCAAGCCATAGCCATAGCTTTTATAGCACGGAGTTATATTATGGTTTTTAAAAAATTCTTTGGTTTCTTATGCCGCCCAAACCAGTGACCGGTGAGTCTTTCGAACCCACTCTTAATGTACTTTAAGTCATTATGCATAATTTGTGGCCTTCAAAAATGAATGAATACGCCTATATATGTATATATAGCTTTGGAGGTCCAAAATTAGCGGTACCGAAAATGTTAACGGAAACTAATTTCGTAAATTGGGAATGAAGGTACGTATATATGATCCCAGAAAGTTCCCCTATAAATAGTTTGTTGATTGGTTGAGTTCTTGACCCCCAAAAGTGAAATTATATATTTACCATGATTTTTGAATTCTGAAAATTTTTAATTAAAATTCAGGATATATAATGTAGATTTTTGGAAGCCTTGCGAAAATCATGCAACTTTCATATAGGACTCGTTGCGATCTGATAAGTAATAAAAGAGATATAGTGACTTTAAGAGGTCTTGGACTAAAAGCGTAGCCAAACAGACCCTTAACCAGTGTTGCAGAAATTTTTGGAGAAGACGATGCATTGTTTAATTAGGCTGACTTTCGTAGTATTTAAATGTTTAATTCTGGTGGTCTAGAATTAAAATATAAGTTGACAGAATGGTTGGTGGATTGTTCTCCAACAAGTCAATCCTTGTAAAAAAAAAAAAACTTGCAAATGTTTGCTAGTTTTTTTTTTTTTTCTTTTTGCAATGCTTGACTTGTGGACCTATTGTATTATGCCCAACAAGTCAATCCTTGAAAAAAAAAAATAACTTGCAAAGCAATATGTAGGTTGGTGAACAATCCACCAACCATTCTGTCAACTTATATTTTACTTCTAAACCACCAGAATTAAATATTTAAATACTACGAAAGTCAGTCTAATTAAACAATGCATCGTCTTCTCCAAAAATTTCTACAACTCTGGTTAAGGGTCTGTTTGGCTACGCATTTAGTCCTAGACCTCTTAAAGCCACTATATCTCTTTCGTTACTTATCGGATCGCAACGAGTCCGATATGAAAGTTGCATGATTTTTTGCAAAGGATTCCAAAAATCTACATTATATATCCTGAATTTTAGTTAAAAATTTTCAAAATTCTAAAACCATGGTAAATACATAAATTCACTTTGGGGGGATCAAGAACTCAACCAATCAACAAACTATTTATAGGGGAACTTACTGGGATCATATACTTTCATTCCCAATTTACGGAATTAGTTTCCGTTAGCATTTTTAGTACCGCTATTTTTGGGCCTCCATAGCTATATATACATATTTATATATAGGCGTATTCATTCATTTTTGAAGCCAACGGATTATGCGTAATGACTTAAAGTAAATTAAGAGTGGGTTCGAAAGACTCACCGGTCACTGGTTTGGGCGGCGTAAGAAATCGAAGAATTTTTGAAAAACCGTAATATAACTCCGTGCTATAAAAGCTATGGGTATGGCTTGGAGCTTTTGAACTCTTCTCTTTCACAATGATTCTTTTCTGTACTTCCTTTCTTGATATCCAGAATGCATATATGAATGTGTGTGTGATTGAGCTTGTGCAATGAGGGAGTGAGAGAGAGAGAGAAATCAATGGAAATGGAAGCTTTAGAATTTTGAAAGCTTAGCAACTATGTTGTGTATTTGTTTGAAATGGGTGTTGTGTATATAAAGGATTTCATGTGGCCTTTAGAATTGTTAAGGGTCAAGTAAATTTGTGGTTACATTAAACACTAGGCACACACAATTTGCACCCCTCAGAACTACTCATTGCATGCCAATGATTTGAGTCTGTTTGGTTTTGGTTAGTTGGTTTGTAAGTTAGTTTAGGCAATTGGTTAGACAGTTAAGTTAACCCAATTTGATTTATAAAATATCCAAACTACAATTATTAGGGACAATAATGTAAGCAATGTGATACTGTATTTTATAAATTATTTTTTTTATCCCAAATCATAGGGTAATTTAGGGGCACAGTTTTAAGTAACAATACAATTAAATTATCAAGGGGTTACAAAAATTTAAAGGCATTGTATTAATAAATGTCAACACAAATATTATTTATTTATTTAAAAATAATACCATAACTACAAATAGGACGCACCAATAAAATAGAAAAAGGCATTTTGTTTTTTATTAGGGAAGCGAAAATACAGGCTGCTACAACATGTTTAAGACATATAGAGCTGAAATTGAAAATCAAAATTATCTAGAACAATAAAACGAGTTAGATCGGATAGAGGAGGTGACTATGATTCAACTCCACTAGTCAAGTATTGTGCTAATAATGGAATTATTCATGAAACCACTGTGCCGTATATAGCACAACAAAATGGTGTAGCCGAGAGAAAGAAACAAACCCTCAAGGAAATGACAAATGCTATGTTAAATAGCTCAGGAGTGCCGCACAACTTGTTGGGGGAGGGGGGATGTCATTCTTACGGCGAATGTCATTCTTAATAGAATTCCATATAAGAAGACTAACAAGTCTCCTTATAAAGCTTGGAAAGGTAGTGTACCTTCGTATAAAAAACTCAAAGAGTGGGGGTGTCTAGCTAAGGTACAAGTTCCATTTCCTGAAACTAGGACCTAAGACTGTAGATCGTGTATTTATCGCTTATGCTAATAATAGTGCTGCATATCATTTCCTTGTGGTTAAGTCCGAGAATGTAGACATTCGTGTCAACACATTCATGGAATCGGTAGATGTCGAGTTCTTTGAAAATATTTTTCCTTTTAGGGAAGAAAGACAAAATTCAGCACCTAAAAGAAGTATTAAAGAGACTTCTTCAAGTTCTAAGAACGAAGAAGAAATCAAAGTTGCTCCTAGAAAGAGGAAAAGAGCTAGGAAAGCTACTTCTTTTAGATTGGATTTTGTGACACTAGTTACCATATGTGAACCTTAAACCTTTGGAGAGGCTATGGGTACACCCGAAGCGCCTTATTGGCAAGAAGCGGTAAATAGTGAGGTGGACTCCATTATGCAAAACCATACATGGGAGTTGGTTGACTTATCTCCTAGTAGTAAAGCAATTGGTTGTAAATGGTTTTTTAAGAAGAAAAGTCGGTGGTACCATAGATAAGCACAAAGCTAGACTAGTCGCAAAAGGCTATAGACAAAAAGATGGAATAGATTTCTTTGATACTTATTCCCCAGTTACTAGAATTATGGTAATCGCTATAGCCTCCATCTATAACCTAGAATTACAGCAAATAGATGTGAAAACTGCGTTGCTCAATGGAGATCTAGATGAAGAGATCTATATGGAACAACCTGAAGGATTTGTTGTGAAGGGACAAGAAGATAAAGTGTGTTAACTTGTTAAGTCTCTTTATGGCTTGAAATTTGACCACACCTTGATCGCAAATGGTTTCAAAATCAATGAATGCGATAAGTGTGTATCTGTCAAGGAATTTGGTGACTTATGTGTTGTTGTTTGCTTGTATGTTGATGACTTACTTATTACAGGAATGAAAAAGAAGTAATCAACAAAACCAAGAAATGTTAAGCTCAAGGTTAGACATGAAGGACATGGGTAAAGTCGATGTTATTCTTGGTATACAAGTGAGACAAACTTCCGAAGGATATCTTCTCGCACAATCACATTATGTTGAAAAAATGTTAAATAAGTTTGGACAATTGGATAGCGAGTCGATTGTAACACCGTTAGATGCCAATTGTAAGTTAAGGAAGAACTTGGGTGAAAGTATATCTCAACTCTAATATTCGCAAGTGATAGGGAGTTTGATCTACATTATGAATTGTACACGTCCGGATATTGCATATTCGGTGGGAAGACTTTCTAGATATACTAGCAATCCATGAAGAGATCATTGGGATGCTCTTGTGAGAGTATTCAGATATTTAAAGCACACGATGAGCAATGGTTTGCAATACACATGATACCCACCCATGGTTGTCACACCCCAACTCACCCTGGCGGGCTAGAACACGTGTAACAAAGGATTATCAAAACCAAAACACCCCTTAATAGCAATAAAATAAAAGTTAAACATAGTAAAAGAAATTCATTACCTTAAACCACCACAAGGGTAAAGTTTTCATTAAGAAAATGTTCCCAAATTTTATATCAAAAGATAGCCTTGCGAGTTTCGGTTTCAACGCAAAAAACGACGCATGGATCCGAATTTTCTAGAAATAGTTATGTCTGTTTCCGTAAAAGTCGTCAGACTGAAAATATACCTGTTAATTTCCTGTTTTCTAGCTACTAACTAAACAATAAAACAAGTATAAAGTTTTAAAATCATCGAATGGTACTTGGGCAGAGTTCTCCCTATTATAGCACCATTCACCTTGTTAAATATAAATTTAAAATACCAAAACATCACTAAGACACTTAGAATACCTCCAAAACTTCAAGAACATGTCCCTAATACATATTCAAGCATTTTCAACCATTTAAACATGATTATAACTCCACAATTCATATTACAAGGATTTAATATGAAACCCAAAATATAAACTTATCTCCAAAAATCCAAACACTAGGAATATAACTATTCATCTAAACTTATTTACATATGAACATAATAGACATAAACCATTAATCTCGAGCTATCCTAGAATCCCCACAATTCAACGCTTCTCACTACGATGTTCATCTGAACCTGTGTGGTCATTAGCCACAAAATCGAATAAGCTTTCACTTAGTGAATACGTGGTACTAATCATGCAATTGAAATATTTAATGAATCATAACACCAATTATGCAATCACAACAATAAATGGTCGCAGGCGTGTCAAGTAATCAATCACCATCATTCTAGACCCCTGATTCCGGGTCATTCTCACTTTTTCCGTCGCATATAGCGAAACAAAACTCATTCATTTGTAACCGTAGTCAATTCGTTGTGGTCATCACCACTATCCCCTTTTCTCTGATGATTTCATCATCTCTCGGTCCCTTATATATGGCTTAAATAATGGTGATTATCACTTGAGGCCCTTTGTCACACCCCAACCCGCCCTGGCCCAAAACATACACTAATTAAGAACTTTATTGTGACAAAAATAGCCCAAGGGAAAAATGGTCATTAATAAAGTATATCAAATTTTTATACCAAAAGATAGGTCTTTGAGTCCCGATTCCAATGCAAAAAATGACGCGCGAAACCGAGTTTTCTAGAAAGAGATATGTACATTTCCGTAAAAGCTGATGGCTGTGAAAAACAAGGGCATATTGATCTGCCCTATAAACCCGGATCGATCCTAAATGCTTATTTACCAGCAGAATATCCCCGAAGAAGCCCAGATCAATCCACCCTCCCTTTGCACCCGGATCGATCCGGGTTCCTGCAGAATAGTCCCTGCTACTAAAAATCTTCCTGCTACAAACTTAAAACTTACCAAAACATATCCAAATCACATGAAAACTTCATAAAACTTTGAGGAACCATTCCCAAACATTTTCAAACATAAATCAAACATGTACCACATATCCACAACTACAATTGGATCAAATTAGCTCATAAACTCAACTCTTTTTGAATCAAAACAAGTTTTGAAGATTGAAACTCAATTCTTATCAAAAGTTCATAAAACTTGACAGACATGAACTCAAAGCTAAACCAATATCATACATTCAACCGAAACTTGTCTACAGCACACGCAACACATCCGGACTTGCCGAGATGGTCCACTTTAGCAACTCCCGCATATTCAATCCGAAACATAGGAGTTACATAGAGTTTTCCAAATTCAATTCCAAAATTACCAATTTACAAGTTAAAGTTCTAAGTTCCATGGATACAACAAAATACCAACATTACCATTAAAGAAACTTTAATTTACAATATTTCACAAGTTTAAAGGATGTCCATAAACACAAGACTCAAATCTCTTCCATCTCTCCCATCTCTCCCATCGAGCCCATCATTTTCTCTCCGGGTATTGCTCCGAACCTGCGGTGGTTGTTATTTACCACAACAGAAAAGGGAAACGGTTTTCTTAAGCATTACGGTTAGTGAATAACTAACGTGCTTTGAATGTCGTGAACATGAATAATGCAATAATACAAACACTTAAGCATATGTAGTCGCAGAATTCATGGGTTAATGGTTTATTCAGACTGGAAGACCACCTCTTTGGCCGCGCGGTCACTTCTATTCATTGGACTTCCGTATTTATCGGATTCTTCCTCTTCCCTTCCTTGTTACTCCTAACAATGAACCATTACTCCCAATTATTCATTGACCACTTAACATATAAAACACTTAGCCACATAAACATGATATTTTCATGCCAAATTAACATAAGATTCTAGTAATTAGCATGAATTCAACCATAACTACAAAAATTGTCATTTCCTAACTATCAATTGAAGCACAAGACATGTACACATCAAAGCTTAAGTTAGAAAACTCACATTACTCAGATTATACCCAAATTAAGCCAACATATGCAGAATTTTCACCAAATTCAAGCTCAATTCCTACTCCAAAGTAACTCTTACAAGAATTCGGCAACCACGTGTCATCAATTAGCGTGAGCTACCAAAATTACGACGATTAAAATGTAAATTAAAGGTATAGAAACGTTCGTCTCACCTCCACGAGTCTGAAAATGACTTTGATTCGCGAATTGGTCGTCGGACGACGACGGAACGGCGAGATTACGGCGTTGGTGACGGTTTCTCCGAGCTCTCTCCTTCTTTTTCTTTAATTTTTGTAAATTTTGGAGAGTTTACACTCTTTTGACACACACATGCAATGAATGTTGTGTGTTGTCACTTCCTTATTTTTTTTTCCCATTTTTCATTTACACCCCCGGAACTCTTAAGTTCTTATTATGAAATCCTCCAAACATTCCATTAACTACCCAATCATCTAATGAGTGTTTGTCTAAGTTTCATATGGGTCTCATTGTGGATCCCATATATTTTGTGAAGTTGTTATCGCTCCTACTAATTATGGATTACTTTTCATTTATACCTTTATATGAGTATCCAAACTATTACCAAATGCCAACAAATAACATTATAATATAAAAGCATTCTTAAATAAATATTCATGTAATCATATAAATGCATTTAATATATAAAATGCAAATTTTTATTACTCGGCCTTTCACTGGGTCCCACTTCATTACCTATTCTACCTCACTGGGGACTTTTCTACGAGCGAGTCCAAAGCCTCCCCTTAACCATTGTATACACTAATCACATGAATTAATGCATATTAAAATGATAATTAACCATTTTCCTGGGTACGGGTGTTACACCATTTGATCCAAATAAGAATATAAGCAACTCAACATGTCAACATGGCAATTTTATCATTTTGGACATGTTTAACAATAAATATTCACATGCTTTTCTACTTAATCACAATTAATTATTTTTTTAAAGCATTTAATAGCAAATAAATAACATTAAATATCCAATTTTAGGATTAGGACACTCACCTCAATGATTAAATAGCAAAGAAAAGTCCTAGAGATTGATTTCTTGCACTACCCAGCTCAAATATAATCCTGTAGTTAATCCTACACATATTTTGGTAAACTAAATGTTACAAACCCATTTGGATCACGAAAAATCTATCGTTTAAACTAAAAATAAATTATACCAAAAGGTTAGGCTTACCCTCACGAGTCCAAATATGACTTCTATTTTAGGAATGAGTATCGTACAGTGAAGAAACGGCTTCGCGAAGTCGAACAAAACTGTCGTCACTTTTCCCTTCTCTCGGCTAAACTCTCTGCATCACTATCTTTTTTTTTTTTAACTTAACCGACTAACATGAGGATATGTTACAACTATACCATATTTTCATTTACACTCCCATAAGTTTCTAAAGTCTTATTATGAAACCCCCTAAACTTTGTATTAACTACCAAATATCTAAGTGGGTATGTCTCTATGTCACATATGGGTCCCAAAAGTGCTCCCAAATATTTTATAAAGTTGCTAATTAGCCTACTAATTATGAACCATATTTCCAATTCGCTCTCACACGAGTACCCAAATTAGCACCATAAAAGCTCATTACTAGCAATAAAATGTTCAAAGCAATTAAATAATTATTCATTTAATCACATACATGCAACTAAATGCAATTTATCTAATATAGACCTCCCGTGGGTCCCATTCCACATATGTCCAATTGTGCCCTTATCTAAGCACTTATCACATCGAGGTAACTGGAACTTACCCAAATATCACATGCAATTAATTATACTAATTAATGCATAAAAATAAATATTACTTTCATTTTCTGGGTACGGGTATTATAGTGGTAGAGGGATATTTCGATGCGATTTGGATTTCAGATAGTCCAGAGACTAAGTCCACAAGTGGATATATATTCACTTTAGGTAGAGCCGCGATTTCTTGAAAATCAACTAAGCAGACGTCTATAGCACGTTTAATGATGGAGTCGGAGTTCATAGTCTTAGACAAGGCGAGTGAGGAAGCCGAATGGCTTCGGAACTTCCTAGAGAATATTCTATTATGGATGAAACCGGTAACGGCCATAGTTGTGCATTGTGACTGTAATGCAGCATCATCTGTAGCTAAAAATGTCATCTATAATGGCAAGTCAAGGCATATAAGATGAAGACACAACACAATCAAGCAGCTGCTCTCTAGTGGTATAATCACGATTGACTATGTCAAGTCAAAGGAAAACATTGCGGATCCTCTTACGAAAGGATTTCCTAGAGATCAAGTTCAATAAACGACAAAAGGAATGGGCCTAAAGCCAATACTTTGAACAACCTGGCGGAAACCTAACCTAGCTAACTGGAGATCCCAAGATTTAGGTTCAATAGGCAAACTAGTTGGAAAAGTTCATGTTGTAAACACACATTAATGTGGCTCTATTTATGTATATTGTTCAAAGTGTGTAATAAAATTTGTTGAGGTTATGTTTACATTTTATGATATTGATGAGTAAATGTTAGTACTCTAAATTGGTATTACCTTGTAATACCCGTAAAATTTCTACATTTAATAAAATGAGTCCCCGTATTTTGCCGTATTAATTTCCAGTGTGGTGATTTCGTAATCCCGGAGACCCGAACTTATACGTGTGCGTATTTAATTATTATTTCTTAGACTGCAAATATGTGAACCCGGGCTGACATGCACTCAAATTTGTAGAATTTGTATAGAAACTAGACTGTATAGCACGTATTTCCTAGCGACGACTAAACCATACAAAAAAGGGAAATTGGAATCTTGCCTAAAGTGGTATTGTACTAGCGCAACCAACCTATACCCATTGGGTATCTAGCTTACTCACACAAACCCCCTCCTAAACTGCCAGACTTTACCCCTACACCTCCCAACGCCGGCCACCTTTTTCATTCTCCCAAGAATCCATCTAAATCCATCTAGCAAGCAGATTTTAAAATCTGGACATATGTATCTGTGCATGGGTGTGTATAAACTTAGTAGAGTGCATGTAGATTATATAGATTTATCACCCAGAGAGTTAAGCACACACCCACTACCCTCACTCTCGGCCTAACCACACAACTCACACACGCCTGACCCAAAGGAGGAGAAGGGAGCAGAAGAAGAGAGAGTTAGAGAGAGAGAGACCCGAGACTTGGTAACACTTTTCCCCTCCCCCTCATTTTAATTCTATGCATGTTATACACCACACACACACCCCCTGACCCTATTAAGGTGACCCAAACGGAGCTTTAAGCTCTGAAAATTACAGAGCTGCCATTAGAGGCCCTTGCCGGAGCTCAAATTTCCAAACTCAACCTTACCCCTTAAAAATTAGACCAAACAGACCCTTATGGCCCCAGATAGACCCCCGATGAACGGCCTGAAGCCTGGACCCCGTTTAGGCCACCATGCATTCGATTATTCTTTGAAAACCCGAAAAGAATAATGCATTGGTGGGAACCCAAAATGAATGAACCTTGACCCTAGCTGATAGTATGTTGTAGAGGGCCCCATTCCGGTCCTTTTGGCGTTGACGGCACCAATTTCTATGGTGAGATGAGAAAGATGCAAGGCCTGGAAGTTTTCCGGCCAAAACGGGCTCGTCGGCGGCGAGCTGGGTTTGTCGGAGAAGAAGAGACCCGTTGGGTCTTCGGGTTATATCGTTAACCCATTGGGTCGGTTCGGGTTTGCGTATGGGTGGGTTTAGCTGTTTGTCTAAATGGTTAATGATTCGGGTTATAATAATTGTTAGTGGATCGGGTCGAACTTTTTAAGTTGGATCTCTGCGTGTGTATTTATGGGTAACCCGTGGGTACGGGCCGGATATGGGTTAACCCGCGGGTTTAGATTAATAACTAATTAGTTTATTTTATATTCTTAATTATTCTGTTAATCAGGCTTAGTACATTAATGATCCGAGATTTGCAATAATTCACATTTTATTATTCTGCTAACCTCAATTAAGGTTTTATTAATCTGTTTTATATTACTAAGTATTCTATTAATCCTAATTAGTGTTTTAATTATAAACTGTTTTAGTAATAATTAGTACATATTAACCAAGATTGGTGTATAAATAATTTATGATATATTTTGTATTAATAAATACTCCCTCCGTCTCATAATAAGTGTCCACATTTCCTTTTTCGGATGTCCCACAATAAGTGTCCACTTCCTAAATTGGCATATAGCTTTTATTTACTTTCCAAAACTACCCTTATAATAAAGACAAAGTAGCATTTATTTGTGGTCTCAAAACAAGCAAAAAGTCAAACACCTATCACATCTAAGGGTAAAATTGGAAAGTGGCCATTTAATGAACCCAAAAAACTAATATAATACAACTTTCTTAAACAATGTGCAAAATAGAAGTGGACACTTATTATGGGACGGAGGGAGTATAAATAATTATAAATGGTTTTAAATTGTTTTAGAAATCTAAAAAAAAATAGTTTCAATAATACTATAAATTATATTTTAATAAATTGTAATATTATTTTTGATAATATTCTTATATTATGAAATTATGAATTATTATTATATGACATACTTATTATTTATTGGTTTAAATAAATAATAAGTAAATGTTTTAAATTAAAATAATTAGGTGATAAATACCTAATGACCACTTTTAAATATAGAAAAATTTTCCTAAGGCCTAGTACCTTTACATTATAAATTATTTTTTATAAAACTTAACTTTAGTATTTGTGATAATTATTAATTACTTATAAAGTATCCGTTTGGTTGTATTTTAATTATTTAAAATACCAAACGAGCCCCGAAAATTATGAGATAAATACTACTAGCCTAATTTAAGGCCTAGTATTTAATAAGAATATTTATAAGGGTCAAATGTCTCCCTAAACTATATTTCACAATTAAGGGACCCCGCAGTCTATTATTGGACGATTTTAAACTTCAAAAATTCATAATAAATAAACCTTAGCTCAGAAAAATACGCGGTCAGTTCCTAGAGTCTTAGAATAATGTCTAGAATATTCTCTTAAAGTTTGATGACCTTTCACCAAGGTCAAAAATACAGCTTGTCTTTAGGACCCAAACTGGAATAGAAAACCCAGCCTTTTATGCGACGGACTTCGATTTGAGTCTAGTCAATGGCGTTGGACTCAGAATGATATCTAGATCATCATGTTGAGGTTTAGGAACCCACCTGGCATAATTACCATTATGCCCCTGATTTTAGTAAGCTTATTAATCAACGTTCTATGTAATTTTATACTTTGTAGGAACCGCTACGCTTACTGTTACGCACCCGCATCGAGGTGAGTCGTCCTAACTCACTTGGTATATTATAGAATTATTATTTGTTCATATATGTATGCCCAGTGCGTCCTGTGTGGGCGATACTGATAAGTATTAGTTATGTGAATGTTGAGATTCTTATTCGAATTATGAGCGCATGTTAATTAACTATACTCCATGCTTAATTCATATTCGTTGATATTCTTGTTTATCATGATCTCTCGTTTATACAATCATACGGACATTCATATGAACATAGTCGAGTCTTGATGTCAATGTTGACGTCTGCATAGTTAGTCACGGGGACTAACCCAGTCACATCATTACACACATTGAGTGGACCGCAGTGGTCTGAATGGTACAGTTAAGTAAATGGGAACAACAATGAAACTGCTATAGGGCCCTGCTAGGCGACGATAGCCAGAGCTTCCATTGAAATCATTGAAGTTATGCATGAATTGATGGTTGATACGCTATAGGGCCCTGCTAGGCGACGATAGCGCTGTAACTATTCTATTCTCCCGGCAAGGTCACGAGGACCTAAGAGTCCAATGATTACACTCTTTTTAAAACCAAAACTGCTATAGGGCCTTGCTAGGCGATGATAGCAACGTAATCATTCTACTCTAAGCCAACGGCGTTACACTAGTAATGTAGCAAGTCACATGAGTCGATTGTGGTGTCCATGGTCGAGTTAAAGTCGAACATATCGATAATGCATTGTGTCGTCATTCTACCATGTCATATGCTTATTTAATGTTGGTTCAAGATATTGTTATACTTGTATATCCTTAAATGTATTAGGAGTGATCGGTTAAGACGATTTCACTTAGCTTCAAAAGCTAACGGTTCCTTCCCTGCCCTGGACATTTTACGTCTAGGTTATAACGAGGAGAACTATCAAGGTAACAATGAAGATGCATATCACTATCCTCAGGATGGGAACTGCCAGGACGGTGATCCTGAGGCAGACTATCAGGGAGAGTTCGATAACGAGGGTTACGGGTTTGCCAGTTAGAAGTAGGACCCTGGCCTATTTCCGCATTAAGACTTCTTTTATGTTTTAACTATCTTTTGGTTGATGTAATAATTTAAGTGGTGTAAATCGCCCAAACTTATCTTTTGTGGTTTTCATTTGGAACTTCTATAATAGCTTAAGTAGCAAAACACTCTAAGTTCCCCCATGAATACCATTAGACGCTTTTGCAAATTTCTTACTCTGATATATAATTTGTTAGTATGTTGCACGGACAGGTCAGTTTTATGTAACTCGTCATTCCCTACGGGTCCAGAAAGGAAATTTTAAATTTTCCCTATTTTTGGCTACTCCGGGGCGTGACATACCTATATAAGAATGGAAGTGGGGTCGCTTCTATGAGAATTTTAAAGGCTTGGTTCTCTAAGAGTTCTTATGAATAAGGATAATGTTACTACAACAAAAATGGGCTTTAGCGACGAAACATGGCGACGAAATTTAAATTTCGTAGCCAAAAGTATAGTTTTAGCGACAAAATTAAATTTTGTCGCCTAAGACACTGAAAAAAACATAAATTTGGCGACGAAATTCTGTTTCGTCGCCTAAAGTGTCAATTTTGGCGACGAAATATTATTTCGTCGCCAAAAGTGATGCCTATAGCGACGAAATAATATTTCGTCGCCAAAAGTGATGCCTATGGCGACGAAATATTATTTCGTCGCCAAAAGTGATGCCTATGGCGACGAAATATTATTTCGTCGCTAAAAGTGATGTCTAAAGTGAGTTGTAATGTGATGTCTATGGCGACGAAATATTATTTCGTCGCCAAAAGTGATGCCTATGGCGACGAAATATTATTTCGTCGCTAAAAGTGATGTCTATGGCGACGAAATATTATTTCGTCGCCAAAAGTGATGCCTATGGCGACGAAATATAATTTCATCGCTAAAAGTGAAGCCTATGGCGACGAATATTATTTCGTCGCCTAAAGTGAGTTGTCAACTTGCAATGTGATGTTTATGGTGACGAAATGGCGACGAAATATTATTTCGTCGCTAAAAGTGATGCCTAAAGTGAGTTGTAATGTGATGCCTATGGCGCCGAAATATTAATTCGTCGTCAAAAGTGATGGCAATGGCGACGAAATATTATTTCGTCGCTAAAAGTGATGCCTAAAGTGAGTTGTAATGTGATGTCTATGGCGACGAAATATTAATTCGTCGCCTAAAGTGAGTTGTAATGTGATTTCTAAGTATAGTAGATGTCAAAGTCATATACAATATACATTTTTTTTTGCGAAAGTTTTTAACTCCCTCTCCTTTTTTTTGGCTGAAACTTTCATAATACGTACATGTTACTTTTTATTTTTTGATAAAACATGTTACTTTATTTGTGCATGTCTCTTTTGATATAAAATAAAAGGAAAAGAAAATAAAAAAAAAAAAAAGAAAGAGAAAGAAAAAAGCTTTAAATAAAGAAGTAAAGTTTTTTTAAAATTATTTATAATTACTCATTAATTGCAAAAAAGGTTTTTATTTGCCACAAATGTCAAAACTTTTAAGTATCAATTTGAAACCCGAACTTTGGAAAGCATAGCATTACTTTTTTTGATTACTCCCTCCATCCATTTGTTTGAGTCCACCTTTGGGAACTCAACTTATTAAGGGGACAAAAAGAATCTACACATACTTTCCACAATTGCCCCTAATCATTACAATAACTTTTTTAGTTTTGTCTTGGTGTAGATTTCAAGGAAGGGTAGTTTTGGAAAGTAAGTAAAATTTGTATACCAATTAAGGAAAGTAGACACTAATTTTGGGACATCCCAAAATGGAATATAGGACTCAAAAAAGGGACGGAAGAAGTACTTGGTTTTTATATCCCTTTTTATAGAAGCACTAGAATAAGGCCACACACTCCGTGTGTGTGCTAGTTTGTTTGTTTTTTAGACAGTTTTTTATTTGGCTAATTTTTTTAGGTAGTTTTTTCCCATTTGTTGAAGTAGTTTTTTTTTAATTGATTGGACATTTTAATACCTTTCTAATTTTTTTTTTAAGAAAATAAAGTGTAATGATTTAACTGTAATTATAGAGAATTTAAAAAATAATGTTAGTACCCCTCCCTTTCTCTTTATAATAGTAATAGATTAGATTTTTTAATTTTATTTTTTTGAATTCAATAAAAATTAATAAATTCTACTTCTCCAAAAATTAATAAATTAATAATGTTAGTACCCCTCCCTCTCAGCCGCAGACCAAACCCCCTCTCTAAATGTCCTCACCAACCCTTTCAAGTAAGGTTGTGCATTAATGGTGTTTAATTCTGGAGCTCACTGCATTAATCAATGGAATGTTTGGGTGAGCATTGGTGAACCATTTTTTGGGTGAGCAAAAGCATTTTCTATTTTTAATTAGTAATAAATATTTTTATTTTTAATTAGTCATAAAAATTACAAAAATGCTAGACCCACACAGTGAACCACATATTTTTTCCACACACAGCTTTAAATGCTTGTACCCTGTGCTGTATAAGTGGGGCACAAAAAAGTGTAAAAAATTCAACTAGCACAAGGTACAAACATTTAAAACTGTGTGTGAAAATAGTGTATGGTTCACTGTGTGGGTCTAGCATGACTAAAAATTAAACAATAATGATAGGGATACACACCAAATGACACACCAAATGATACACTGTGTTTTAGATGCATGTACTTTGCGTTGTTTGAATTTTTTACACTTTTCTGTGCATCACTTACACATCACAGGGTACATGCATTTAAAACTAGTGTGTCGTTTAGTGTGTCGTTTGGTGTGTATCCCTATCATTTTTTAAAATTAAAACCCGGGCTCTCAGAATTACTCCACTTCGTGGTTTACCCCCAAAATTTCACTTTCCCTCTCAAAAGAGGAAAGCATCCCTGTCATTTATATACTGACTAGGTATTGCCCGTGCCCGAGGGCACTACTTGAAAAAAAAAATTAATAAAAAAATAAAAAGAGAATATTGTTAGAAATGTACCGTAGTGCCTTTATGGCCCGTACCTAAAAGCACTATGGAACATCAACATGGCTACGGGCCCAAATACTTTACAAACACACTCTATCTCTTTCCTGGGTGGCACTGTGGAGTCTGGATAATTTCAGTGGACCTCACAGTGTTACCCATGAGAGGGATAGAGTGTGTTTGTAAGTGTTTGTGCCCTAAATATTACTCATGGAACATTTCTATCTGTACGTATCTTCGGGCAATAAGTAACTTCATGTGCTTCACACTTGATAATATTATTAGCTTCCTAAACAATTTTTTCTAGAAAGATAGTAATATAAACGTTTAGCATTGACTACACAATGATGGGTTTAGCCGTAGTTTCATTTTCTTAAATATAATTTCAGCATTGTATATACCAAAGATTGAAAAAAAAAATGTTGTTTGTTTAAGTTTACATCACTTAAGTAGTAAATGTAAGGGTAGTTGCCATTATCTTTTTTCTTTTGATTTTTTAAACAAAAATGCAACTAAACAACGTCTTCAATAGGGGAAAAAAAAAAAGCAAAATACCATATTCTACATAAAAGCATGTAGCTATCTAACATACACATATCTACATAAATTTTAGATATGTTAGATCTAACATATCTAAGATACCCTAAGGGGTAGAGAGATAAAGAGAAAATAACACTTAAGGACACTTTCAATTTATGAGACACTAAAATTTAGGAAAACTAAAATTAAATTAATCACAAAAATTTAGAAAAGAGTAAATTACGCATTTAAAATTTAATTATTAAACACAAAAAATTAGGAAGCATTAACTTTAGCATTTAAAATTTCAATAATGCTAGGTGTACACACTTTTTGAGACACAGTTTTAAATGCATAAACCATGTACGGTGTAAGTGGTGTACAAAAAAGTGTGAAAAATTCAAACAGCATAAAGTACACTCATTTAAAGCACAGTATGTCAAAAGGTGTGTCAAAAAGTGTGTACACCTAGCATTATTGTTAAAATTTATAGACACGACATTTTAGGAAGCACTAAATATAATAAATATAATACAAATTACAATCTCATTGATTGATGGGGAGGAAATAACAGTAAAGGAAACCATAATTTTTTAAGAGTAATACTTGTGGCACAACCAAAGTCACAACTTTTTTTGCACAACCTTCATTTTGTGTCTATCTCTCTCTTCATGGGTCCCACAGTGCAAGTGACCCCACAGTGTCCACTAGGAGAGAGATAGACACAAAATGAAGGTTGTGTAAAAAAGGTTGTGGCTTTGGTTGTGCCCCAAGTATTACCCATTTTTTAAACACCAAAATTTGGGGAAACAATATAAGAAACATTAAATTTAGCATTTCCCATTGACGGTGTTGACTGAATTAAACTGATTAGGGACAATTCACAACATAAAATACCTAGATTTGGGACAATTCATTAAAGGAAAGGAGATTTTGACATATTATGGAATGAAGAATCCTTTGGGAGGTAATAAAAACATTAAATACCTAGATTTGGGAGGTATTTTGGAAAGGATAATCACTACACAATATTGAAATTCAAATCAATTACAACTATCCCTCAATCAGTTTTTGGAAAGGATTCTGGAAAAGATAATCCAAAGGGACTATAGGAAACATTAAACTTTAGGGACTACATAACACACAATTAATGGAGGGAAACAATTATTTTATGGAAACAATTAAACACATTCCAAATTTTATGTTCTATCTAACCATAATTATAAAAACAATTAAAATGTTCAAAGGCAATTTAGGGAACAATGTTATCCAAAAATCAATGAAAAAAAAAGCTGCAAATTAAAACTTTTTTCTAAGTGAGAACAAAATTTTAAATCAAGGACATTCAACATAGATTTAAAGTAGACAAACAAATCAAAGAAAAAAAAGATTGTTTTAAAAATATCACAGAAATCAACATAACTTTTTTTCAAGGACATTCAACCTTTCTTTTTTCAAGGACAGATTGCTTATGAATGCATACAACAAACACCAAAAATAGATTGCTTATGAATGCAGAGTTGAACATAACTTTTATTTAATTATCCTTTTCGCATATGGAACATAACTTTTCAATTTTCCTTTTCGCATGTGAATGAAGTTCAACATAATTTTTTTTTCAAATACAGAGTTGAAAACCATACATCATGACTACCCACAATTGGAAATCGCATATGCTATGAATGAACATTGTAAAGGTATAAACGAAAAGAAAAGGCATAAACCTTGATGCATAAAGGCAAAATTGTTCTGAACAACATCCATCCATCATGACCACCAAAAGAAAGGGCGTAAAAAGTAATTGGGGGTTAACCATACATCATGACCCACAATTGTTTGCGTGTCTATGTTGATTCATATGCCAACCAAAATCATAGTAAATTGGTAACCAAAATCATAGAACTGCCAGCCAAATTGGCAACCAAATTGATTTTTTTTCCCTAAAGAAATAACCATACAAAGAAAAAAAACTGAACATGTACTCATCATGATCGGATCCACTCACCGGATCTGATTGAGGGATAGTTGTGATGCCCACTCAAAGGATTTCAGTCGTACACACCCACGTCATCCACCGTTTTGATCCTCCCGACATCCTCCTCCGAACACCCCACGGTAGCGCACAGAGAGAAAGAGAGAGAGAAAGAAGTGGTGGGGATTGTGGGTGTGCAAGGGAGAGGCGGTGGGCAACACCCCACGGTGGCGCACAGAGAGAAAAGGGAGAGGCGGTGGCAGATCTATTTGGTAATCTTGACAAAGAGAGAAAAGGGACCAAAACCCCAAATCAAGAGATTAAAGAAGGTCAATAGATTAGATAATCGGATGGTGATGGTGGTGGTGCTGGAGAGGTGGTGGAAATGGAGAAGCCGTGAGAGAGAGAGACGGTAGGGGTGGGGGTGGGGTGGGGTGGGGTGGGGGTGGGGAAGAGATGAGAGAGAGAGAGAGAGGATATGGGAAGACTGGAAGAGATAGTTTGACCCCCCCAAAAAAAAAAATTACAAAATGAGTGTTGAGGAGTGAGAGGCTATGAGGGATGTTAATCTAATCCTAGTCACATCCTAGATCTTAGTCATATTTTTTATTGTCCCAGTAAGATAAAGTTCTAATTTATAATATAGATAGTCTGATATACTCTGTATGAGAGAGAGAGAGAGAGAGACACCACCACCGCCGTCCCTCCTGCCGTCCACCACCGCCGACTAGATCTATGCCGGACCACACCCCCATCTCACTGTAAGCTCTCTCTCTCTTTGGTGTCTTTGGTTAGCACTCCACATGCTTGTTGTTTTGCTGGTGAGTGCACGGGCTGTTAATTTATACCCTTTTGATTCTTTGATTTGTAGATGTTTCAACAGATTGGAAAAACTAGGGTGGCTCAATCTTTCCATATATTGGTTAGCACTCCATATATTGGTGATTTTCAGTGAAACAAAAAGTCAAAAATTGAGATTCTTATTTTTTACCCTTTTGATTCTTTGATTTATAGATGTTTCAACTGTTGGAAAATGGTGCTACTTTGTTTTATTTTTTTGTCCTTTGAGTATATTGTGGTTCTACATTTTTGCCTAATCTTTCCCTTTTGTCAGAGACACTTGGCTTGAACTTGTAGTTTATATATAAAGTAGTACGTCGGCTAGGAGTAGTATTCTGGAAAAAAACTTAACTACTCTTATATTTGGTCTAAATTATGGATACGTCACATGAACTTTCCAGTGTAGATTTTACTAAAATCCCAACTGTTCAATTCATTCTTTTGGGCTTGATTATGAAAATTTTGATTTAGGTCTACCATGGGAGTGGTAAAGAAAGAGAAAAATTGTGAATTTCTCATTAAATACTCATATTATATATTTATTTTATTTTTTTCACAGATCTTGAATTATCTGCCCAAAAATTGGGGAAGTTAAAATTACTCAATCACAAATTCTTTGGACTTGCGTTTAATGTGCAGCATTTGAATACAGTAATGTTTCTTAATTGTTTCTAATACACTTTAACAACTTGAGTTCCATATTTTTTTAAAAAGAAGGAATCAATGTGAGTATTTCCAAGTATTGATTCAATTTTTTCCCTTTCTCTGAGCTCCAATCAGCCCTCAATCAAGTCTCTGAACATTTAGTTTATTCTAAATATCTATACCTTAATTATTGCAACCATGTATTGGGGGGAAAAATCAGATTTAGTACCTATTTGGTTAGGGGTTGTGATTTATGACAAGTGTCTATGATATATATATATCATAGACACTTGTTATATATATATATTTTAATTGTCAACCTTTTGCTTTTGATCCCGCCCCCACCCCCCTCCCAATCCTGCACCCCCCTCCCCCTCCCGATCCCGCCCCCGCCCCCACCCCCACCCCCACCCCCACCCCCGCTCCCGTCCCCGCTTAATGCTTCTATGCTTTTGACAACCTAATTTTTTCTTTGGCTTGGCAAAATAGCTTTGTTTTGTGGCAATGAGCAGCTCTCTTAGCTAAGGTGCCAACGGTTGCAACATATTATAGGGCTCATAAGCCTTTGTATAGGTAATTAAACATTTAAATTCTATTTCATTTAAATAGAGCAGGTCTCTGTTTATGGTATCTAAATTTTCTTTAATTAAACATTTAAGCTACATGTTCCAATCTCCAAAGGATTGCATAAATACATGAGATGATAAACATTTACCCAAGGCCCAACTTGATGTTGCCAAATCCAACTTTAAATGCATGAGATGATATACAGAAACAGATGATCTACTTTGTTCACATATTGGTGAAACAAAGCATCAATCCAATAGTTTAGGAGCTGGAAGTGATTTGGAAGCAGTTGTGTAGGATTTTTATCAACTTGTCTACGTCCACATGCATATATGAGTTTTAGAATAAATCTGAGTTTTCTAACACACTCTTTCTCTTTTGATCTGTTCGAGCACACACACTTGGGTATTTCCAAAGAAATTTCTAAAAATTGGACAATCACCGTCTCTCCCACTCTTACTTGTACCGGTAGTAATTCATCCATCGCTTCACTTCTATTCGTTCTGTAATTTTTTAAAAATACATCTAATAAAGAAATGTTCTCCGATTTGTTGGTACAGGTATGTTGTTCTTCCCCCCTGAAGTGACCAATGGATGGGGTAATGTCTTCTTCTCTGATTTGTGGATGAAAGGGTAATGTCTTCTTCTTTGATTGTGGTTCAGTTTTGCTTTTTTATTTTTCCTGTCAAGTTTTAGATTTTTGAAGGTGAATAATATTTGCTAAGATTTACATATATTATGATAGTAAAGTAGTATTCAATACATAGATAATTAATCATACTAAAATATAGTTTATTTAATCTCAGAAAGTCTTAACTCCTACGAAGACATTCTTCAATATAATATCATTTGCCCTATTGGGTTCGAGGATTTGTATATTTGTGTTGAAATCTTATGCATCTATGATCTATGTACCTGAGTTTTTGGTTGATAGGTGATCATTTAGTGGTTTAGGTAATTTTATAAGGTGTCTCTAGAAAGGCTCTTGTTCATATTCTAAAGCTTTGTGAACCTTAGGATCTTACAGTAAATATGGCTTTGGATAAGGAAAAAAGAAAAAAGAAAGCCCCTATTAACAGTAGTTCTAAACTAAATAGTGGGGGTCTAAATAATAAATCATACAAAATTAAGTCATGTTGTTGGTAATTATTGCACTTAACATGTAGCACTGATCCTATGTTATTGGGCAGTTATTGATGTAAAGTCTAACATATAAATTATATCTGCTCATTTCCAAGTTGTAGGATCAAAGTTTTGGAACATGTAGATGAACTATAGAGTATATAGGCTTCCCTGCTATTAAATTGCGTCATTGCCTGATTGAAAATGTTCGCCATGTTTGTAGAGTCACTATCATGATTAATTCACCTGAAGAGTTCCACAGAAGATGTTCAAGTGGAACCATGTTCTGCTGTTTGCTTGAGGCCAGGAACTGGAGATTACCATGTCTTGTAAGTCATTAATCCGTATTTTAGTATCTTTTTAGGGTTGTGTTCGTTTCAGGGATTTAGTGCGAGGGAAAAAGGAAAGAAAACACTATTCATTGCTTACAAAGGAAAAGAAAATAGAGTGACAATTAAATTATTTATTATTATTATTATTATTATTATTATTTTGTAAGTCACTTCCCTTCTTCTTTTCTTGAGTTTTTATTATTGTTTTGAAAAATTTTAAATTTCAATATTATTTAAGCATTAGAGGAAAACACTAGGTAAATAGTTTTCTTGTCTCTTTCCTTTCTTTTCCTTCTCTAAATCCTCATACCAAACATAGCCCCTAAATGTTTTTCAGTTAATATGAAGGAAGAGCTCACAGTGTGCATGTAATTTTAGTTTTCCAGAGAACCAAGGAGATGCTATTTTAGTAGAAGTCCAGGACAAAGAAAACCATCCAAGGTCGAGCTGTAATTCCAATCTTTTCCTTGACAGAAAATCCTGTATGTAACATCCTACATCTTCTCTAATGGATCATCATACTTTTTTTTTTTAATCTTTGTGTCTCTAACAATATGCTATCTGGTGGTACGGTTTAAACTACTCAGATTGATAGAGTTTGGTGGTGGTCTATTTACCATGAGGATCATGTATGTGTTGGGAAGGTTCAGCTCTCCATTGCTAGTACAATAACATGTGATGAGACTACTCAAATAAAGGTTTGATTTCCCAATTCAACTAGCCTTCATTTCCCTATTGCAGTTTGACTCCTTACTAGAAAACATTATGTATCCTGTTTTACCTAATAACATAGTTGTTATTGCGATCATTGGCAGATCTAAAGAAGAGAAAAAGGGGGCTAATTTGTAATTTCAAGCCCACTACACTCTAAAAATACGTATCTTAGATTAGATTACAATATACGTATTACAATCTAACCCATCCATTACCATGAGCCAAGTCATAGATTCCGAATATTGATCAGCAATAAAATTAACGTTAACACGATTTATCCAAATTCATTTATTATCATTTCAATCTACTGTAACCTTGCTAAACCAAAAAAGAGACAAAAAGGGGGGGAAAAAAAAAAGGAAAAAGGGGAAAAAATGTTCACAAGAAAAAAATAATCAAACGAAGCAAAAATACCTTACCAAAATTGGCTAGCCAAAAAAAAGAGATAAGGCTTGCTAAATCAGAAGTAACCATGAACAAACGAAAAGTAAATTGTTGAGATGAACAATTAAGATAATCACATAGAGATTGTGCAAAAAACCTAAAGTGCTGTTTAAATTGGTTTGTGATTGAGGGATGTCTTGTAAAAAGTGTTTTCAATTAGTAGCTCCATTATAACCGATCAAATTTCTCAATGATTAGGTCATAATTCTCAATGAGTAGCTCCATTTATAACCGATATGCATTCCTTTTGATTTTTAAATAAAATATATACAAGTTAACAACTACTCAAATAGACTTGTAGGAAGAAACGGAACGAGTAACGAACTCCCGGGGTAAAATGTAGTGCGCTCTTAATACTACACCCAAGTATAGGTGATCGTGCAAGTAGTAGATTATGAAAGGTGGAAAGGTCCTAAACTAATTCTTTTTGGGGTTTTTGTTGTAAACTAGATTAACGGACTGAATTAAAATCTAAAATTAACACTAGTGAAACTAAAGTAATGCAAGGAAATATAAAAGAAATAAAACTAGATAAAACAACTACTTGTTTAAACTAGAGCTTAATGCTATCTAAGTAGGAAGTAAGCAAACTTATAATTTAACTAAGTTAAACTAAAGCAGCGAATTAACAAGAATACTAAAAACAGTGAATTAAACTATGAACTTAATCTAAATCCTAAGATAGAGAAAAATGAACTAATAATCTAGTCTCGGTGGGAATTCTTGGTCAGTGACTATTTCTAACTACTTATAATTATCAGAGTTGATAATTTAACACAATGACTTAGGTTTGAAAACTTTACTCAATATCCACATGGAGCCAAATCTGACTTGAACAATCGATTATTTGTCCTAGCATCTTTAAATTGTTGAGTAGCACCCATAAGTTGCCAGTACAGAGATTAAATTTTATCCTCTCAGTTGATCAACCTGAAAGAAGCAAAAATCCAGTGTACAGAAGAAATTAGAAAGAACGTAGAAGCTTCACTACGACGTTGAATGGAACCCACTGATAGAATAGTCCTCTTCTATGAGAAGCTAATCAACATTACAAACCATGACACCTGTAGAAAATGATGACATACACTTTATTAAGTTCAAGTACATCAATGAGAGACTTTTAAATACCTTGGGAGGAAAAAAATAAACACGTGTTGGGGAAAATTGAGTACGAAAATTGCATTTTATGAACATACCGAGTAGCTATTTGACTCATCAACATTAGGGAAACCAGTAACTTGTGTATTCGCTACAATGAATAATAAGTTAACCTTTAAGTTAACTTGTATATGCACAATAAAAAGAATTCATATAAGTTAACCTTTATGTCCAAAAGCAAATATACGACTCCGTTCCACGATATACAAACATCCAACTAAAAGCTTACAGGCATTAGGCCATACCTCGGGGAAAGCTAGTGTAATTTACAAAGTAACCAATTAATAAGGCTATGCCTAGAAGGGCATTAGAATGGCTGAACTTGAGACTCGTGAGTAATTTCAAAATCATATGAGTTGTCTTCTTTTCAACTGAAATGTTTATAACTAACCAAAACTCAGTGGCAGTTCTGCAATACTGAGAGAAGAAATATTATTATGATTCATGGCACCCATTGTTTCATAAGAATGACCACTTATGCATTCAATGCTAAAACAAAAGAACATCTACTTCAACTCATTGTAACTACATTTTCAAGACCCAAGTAGAGTTTTTCGTCATTTACTTCAAGGTCCAAAGCATTGCCAATAGCAATGTTGACAAAATTATAAATAAAATAATAGTTATCAAAAACAAATTCAGGTAATAGTATAAGGGTTTGGTATGGTTTCATATATATTTCTAATGAATGAAAACTATCACAGAAGTATAGCCGAAATTATAGGTAAACATGAACACAAGCATATAAATATTTTTTTATATAAATTAAACTAAGAGGATGGAAAATCTCACACCAATTTATATTTTTGAGAATACACCTTCTAAGATTTTTATACTACTACATGGCCTCGTTTGGCCTTGTTTGCCAAGCAATTGTAGAGCTTCAAGTTCCTCTCTAGGTTGTTCCAGTTCCTCTCTAGGCTGCTCCAATTTCTCGTTTGAACTGACCATGTGGCATTTTTGTTTGGCACCCACAAACTCCACAATTTGCTAAATTAGCACATTTGTATGTAAGGAAGCGTTGTACAAATGTTGAACAAGTCATTGATTTTAATTGTATAAAAAAAAGGTAGAGGACTCCCAATTAGGTGCAGCCCAACCCGCAAACAAGTCAAATATTGTTAGGTCCATCCTCTAACAGCTTAAGTTTTTGTAGCAACTAGTGATCTAACATGGTATCAAAGGTGTAGTTCTAAATAATATTGGTTCAGATCTCCCCCTTTGCATTTGTTTTACTAGTTTGTACATATTTTCACACCATTATAATGAAGTTATTTTTTTGCCTCTCCACATGCAAAAGAGGTCTCAGATTAGAGAGTGGATACACAATATTTTTTGCAATCTGGAAGAGAATGAAAAGAAATTCTCTACTTCCTATCATTTTTAGGGCAAAAGAAAAGGGTCAGGTTTGATACCACCTTAGGCTCTTTTAGTTCATGGTTGTAGAGAGGGGAAGTAAAGAAAAACACAAGGAGAAGATTCTCTTTTTTCTTTTCTTTTTTTTTGTTTGGTTAATAAGGGAAACAATGAGGAAATTAGGAAGGAAAAGAATACAAGGTGGAATAAATTAGAAAATTTGAATTTGTGAATCACTTCCCTTCTGCTTTTATTTTGAGATTTTATTATTTACAATGTTAATTAAGCATGGAAGAAAATCATAGTAAAAAACAGTAGGGAAATAGTTGTCCTTGCTTTCTATATTTTCCTTTCACTTCTCGCACTCCGCAAAACAAGCAGAGTCTTAATGTCGGACATGTCTGGGACATGGACCTGCTCCGGACACATGTAAAAGTGCCCATTATTAATTTATTTTTCAGCATTTTGGGCACGTCCTGGACACTTTATGCGACATCCAAAACGCGTTAGGTGTTTTCAAATTAGATTTTGTTTTTCAAGTTACGTCACAATATAAAATTTATTCCCTTTTTCAATGTTCAGTTCCTTTTATGCTGCTGGTATATAAGCCTAGTTCCTAGACACATGTATGTCTAAATATCAATTCTTGACGTACAAATTGGACTACACTATGATGTTATGCTTTTAATTTATTGAGTATTGCAATGTTATGCTTTTGGGTATAAATTGATTCTACGTATTCATTTGTGTTAAATTAAATTGATTATGCATATTCATTTATGTCAAATTCTTCTACCTTCTTTTTTTTGCATTCTTCTACCTTCCTTTTTATGCAATAATAACCCCCTCTCTCTCTCTCTCTCTCTCTCTCTCTCTCTCTCTCTCTCTCTCTCTCTCTCTCTCTCTCTCTCTCTCAAGTGCTTTAGCCTATTGTTTGAATCTGAATCTACTCACACAACTAATTATAGACTACAAAACTATATACAGTTCAGAAATTGGCGAAACAAATAGCTACAAAAATCTGAACTTTACACATACCTTAAGAACACTTACCATGTAATACGTAATACTAGAGAGCCAATCGTTGTTCTGTTTGGTGCCAGTAACCAAATCAGCAGATGAAACAGCTGCACCGAAAATTGTGTAGACAAATTTTTTGGCTCAGCCAGGAACTCCGCACTGCTTCTCTTGTTCACTCAAATCATGCAATTCAACAAATCAAGTAAAATTTCGTGTTAACAATAAATGAAATTACTTAACCAGTTTGTGTGCATAGGAAAACTTAGAGATGCAGGCAAGTCTATAATTATAATGTTCAACTTTTGATCGATCCTAAAGATAAAACGATTGATCAGAACACTAAAGTAAAAATAGCTGCATCTTCTGTTGGAATATTTTAACAAAAAATATATATATATATATATATATTTGAGTGTGAGATTATAATCTTTTAGAAGTAAAATATTTAGAAAAGAATTTTAATCATTGTGCCAATGGATGTGGGAGGACTTGGTCCAATTTCAGCAACTATTTCCATCATCTTCCTCATCAAGTTAGCATACATATGATTAAATTGGAAAATATATTGTACCCAGCTAGCCCAGTAATGTGTGGATAAACAAATTCGTAATACCATATATGTATACATATATATAGACAGAGAGGGTCGGGGAGTTTCGGAGAGGGCCAGGGAGTTTCGGAGAGGAGCAGGGACGGGAGGGGGGGGGGGAGAACGAGCAAAGGCGGCGGCAAGCAGCGAGCAGAGCTGGCAGAGAGTGACGACACTGGTGGGTGAGAGAGGAGACGCTGTGGTGGGTGTTGATCAGATGTCGTGAGAGAGAAAGAGAGAATGGGGAAGTTTGGGGATTTTGTAAACTAGGGCACCACAGATTTTGGTTCATTCTAATGAATATCTGCCAGATTATCGAGAGGGAAAATTGGGGTAAAATGTTTTGGTTGATTAGTTGTATTAGCAAGGAAAGAATTTTCTTACAAAGGTGTTTTTTTTTTTCATTTTTAGGCAAGGATTAAATAATTCTTTGCTAAAATATACTTGTAGCAAGAAAATAAGTTTCCTTGCTAAAAAAACAGGTATTAGCAAGGAACACATTTCCTTGCTAGAAAGTATTCTCCCAAATATTTACTTAACTTTAAGCAATGAATAATAATTTCCTTGCCAAAAATATACTTTTAGCAAGGAGTTTCATTTTTCGTTGCTAAATAATTCACTTTAGGCAAGAAAAATGGTATTTCCTTGCCAAATACTTTATTTTTAGCAAGAAAATATCATTTTCTTTGCCTAATGTGTATGTCTTGCAGTCTTTTGGCAACAAAATCAAATTTCCTTGCAATTACTATACTTTTAGCAAGAAAATTTACCTTTCCTTGCCAAGCTTCCTTGCAAAAACCCATTTTTGTTGTAGTGAATATCTGGCAATTGATTGATGTGAATTAATAAAACATATACATTCACAAAAGACTAAATAACACATGTCTGAATAACATAAAAGTACATTATCAATCATCTAAATCTGTATCTTTATCAGTTAGGATTAATTCATCAATTTCATCACAATACTCCATTAATGTTTCATCTTTGATGGCTGAAAACTCAACTTATAATTACTTTATATTTCATATATTTTATGTTTGTTCACTAACTTAAAAGATACTAATGCTTTCTATTGGTTTCATGCAGATTGGGTGCGGATATGGTGGATCGGTAGATAGTCGGCCACATCTTGTTACTTGTTGTTAGAATATATAAGAGAGAAGGAGAGAGAGTGAGACAATACTATGAATTATGTATTGAATGGTGTGATGAAACCTTACAATGAGTAGCCTTTATATAGGCCAAGAGAGAATCCTAAAAGGGAAAGAAAAGTACCTAGGCTAGTAGTACAATTGGTAGTACAACTGGTAGTACAATGTATCTAGACAGTAAGTATAGTAAGATACAATAGGTACAAGAATGTAGACAAATATTCTAATATTATTCTAACAGCCCCCCTCAAACTCAAGGTGGTAGAATGGAAACCAACTTGAGTTTGGAAACTAAATCCTGAAGACGTCCCGGTGGATGAGCTTTGGTGAATACGTCAGCAGTCTGATCGATGGAGGAGACTGAGTTAAGTCGAATGGTACCACAAGAAATATGATGACGAACAAAATGACAATCGATCTCAATGTGTTTTGTACGTTCATGGAAGACATCATTGTGAGCAATTTGAATGGCACTTTGGTTATCACAACTGATGGTTGTAGCTGTTGGATGATTGACCCCCATGTCCTCAAGTAACCAGCGTAGCCAGAGAAGTTCCTGAGTGGTATCAGCAAGGGCACGATATTCAGCTTCTGTACTAGATCGGGCAACAACAGTTTGCTTCTTACTGCGCCAGGAGATGAGAGAGTCACCCAAGAAGAAGCAATACCCAGTGGTGGAACGACGATCAGTAGGATCTCCTGCCCAGTCTGCATCTGAGTAGGCACGTAGCTCAAGAGAGGAGTGAGCAGAGAAGTGGAGGCCGTGAAATAAGGTCCCTTTGATGTACCTGAGAATGCGGAGAACTGCTGCATAATGAGGAGAACGAGGAGCAGATAGAAATTGGCTTACAATATGGACAGCATAGGAGATATCAGGTCTAGTAACTGTCAGATAAACGAGACTCCCAACAAGCTGACGATATAGAGTAGGATCATCTAAGGGTATACCATCCATAGGAGTGAGCCTAGAGTTAGGCTCGAGGGGAGTGGTACTAGTCTTGCTGTCTGTAAGTCCCGCTCGTGTAAGCAAGTCTGAGGCATTCTTGGCTTGAGAGAGATAATATCCGTCAGAACTGGAATTGATCTCAAGGCCCAGAAAATAGTTAAGTTTGCCGAGATCTTTCATTTCAACATGTTGGCTGAGATGGGTTTTGAGATCCAAGATTCCAGATCTATCATCTCCTGTGATAATCATGTCATCCACATAGAGGAGAAGTAGAATAATGCCTCGGTCAGTTTTGCGGATGAAAAGAGCTGAATCATATGAGCTGCCTGTGAACCCAAAGCGCTCAACAATGGTGCTGAACTTTGCAAACCAAGCCCGAGGAGCTTGCTTGAGACCATATAGAGCTCGGCGGAGCTTGCAAACTTGATGAGGATGATGATGATAACCAGGAGGAGGACGCATATAAACTTCTTCAATGAGGTCACCATTGAGGAAGGCATTCTTGACATCCATTTGGAATAAGTCCCAACGGCGAACTGCAGCAACTGCAATGAGGCTGCGAACAGAGGTGAGACGGGCAACAGGGGCAAATGTTTCCTCATAATCAATCCCATACTCCTGGGTAAAGCCCTTGGCTACTAGGCGGGCTTTGTAGCGATCAATGGATCCATCTGAGTGAGTTTTGATCTTGTAAACCCACTTACATCCCATAGCATTCTTGCCACTTGGCAAGTCCACTAAATCCCATGTGTGATTTTGTTCAAGTGCCTGCAATTCATCATCCATTGCTTTCTGCCAAAGAGGATTAGAATTGGCCTCATGGTAAGATTGAGGCTCATGGTGAGAGAGAATTGTAGAAAAACAATGGTAATCCCGAAGATGAATTGGAGGAGCTTTTACTCGGTCGCTACGTCTAGGAAGAGGGTCAGGGTCTGATGCAGACCCATCAGATGGAGCAGACAGTTCAGTAGAGACTGTGGTGGACAAATCAGATGAAGTGTCTGTAGATGTGGATGTAGGTAGAGGGGCAGGCAAAGTTGCTGATTCAGAGTGAGAACCTATATCAGGGGTGTCAGGAAATAGATCTACTAAGGGGTCAGTGAAGTAGAAAGGAGTATTGGCAGGAGATAGATGAAACTGGGACATGGATGAGAACATTTTGTGTTCCCAGAAGACAACATGACGAGACACACGAAGACGTTTGGAGTAAGGGTCCCAACATCGATAGCCTTTGTGTTCAATACCATACCCCAAGAAACAACATAAGCGAGCTCGAGATTCTAGTTTTGTGCGCTCATGTGGATGTAGTAAGACAAAGCAGGCAGAACCAAAGACTTTAAGGGTTGTATAGTTAGGAGGATGGTTATATAGACGCTCATATGGTGACTGATTTTCAGTAGTGGGAGAAGGGATACGGTTCATGGTGTAAATGGCAGTGAGGGCAGCCTCTCCCCAAAATTGTTCAGGACATGAAGCAGATGTGAGAAGAGCTCGAACAGTATTAAGAATATGACGGTGTTTACGCTCGGCTCTCCCATTTTGTTGGGAGGTGCCTGGACAGGAACGATGGGGAAGAGTGCCATGCTGGCGAAGAAAATTTAAAACACCTTTTTCTTTGTATTCTTGGGCATTATCAGCTCGAAACACTTTGATATTGCAAGAAAATTGAGTTTTGATCATGTTCGCAAAATCAAAGTAAATCTGGGGTAATTCAGATCGATTTTTCATCAGATATAGCCAAGTGTATCGTGAAAAATCATCGACAAAGATTACATAATATCTAGATCCTCCCATTGTGGCAGTTGGAGAGGGGACCCAAACATCAGAGTGAATTAAATCAAAAGGTGTAGAGGAAACAGAATCACTGTTATTAAATGGTAAAGCTGGTTGTTTGGCAAGTTGACAAGGTAAACAATCAACATTTTCGACTTTAACTGAACCTAACTGACCACTTGACACTAAGGATTTTAACCGACTTAGCGAAACATGACCTAAACGAGAGTGCCAAAGATGAAAAGGGGTGGTGAACGATACTGACGCTGCAGTTTGAGTTGGTGAAATGAAGTGAGATGGAATATGGAGATTGTTCAGTTCAAATAATCGTCCTATTTTACGACCTGTCCCAAGAGTCTGGCCCGTTTTTGGGTCTTGTACTAGACATCCAGAATTAGAGAAAGAGACGGTAAGTCCGAGTTCACACAATTGACCAACAGATATGAGATTTAAAGTGAGTTTAGGAATAAGATAAGTGTCAGGGAGAGATGTGTGAGTGGTGGAGACTTGCCCTATATGACTGACGTTCATACGGGAACCATCAGCTGTGTGTATGGATGGTGCATTGAGAGTAGAATGTTTGGTAGAGAATGTAGTGGGATCAGAGGTCATATGGTTACAGCAACCAGAGTCAAAGAACCAAGAAGATGTACCTGGGGCAACAGATAGAGCAGTAGGAGACGTGTTATCAGAATGATCCAGAACTCGTTTGATGATGTCCGCAAGGAGAGAATCAGAGATGGATGAAGGGGTAGACGACTTAGAAGATGATGACTCCTTGGTAGAAATAGAAGTGGATGATGATGAACAACCTCGGGACCGATTATCCTGTGAATATCTGGTATGATTCTCATTGCAATCATCAAGATAGTGCCCTGGTCCACGCTTGTGACAGAAAGTACACACTCTGATAGGACAATGCAACAGAATATGTCCTGGTTTGTGACAATATTTGCAGGAGGGATCTGTGAGAGGCTCCATGATGTGTAACATAAGTGGTAGAATTGATCTGGATGACAGTGGTCGGGTGGTGATATGATGGAGGAAGCCTGGATGAGAAAGTGGCAGCCGAGCAATGGAGGCAGCCGGGTGGTGGTGACCTGGCGGCAGTGGTGGTGACCGAGCGGCGAAGGCGGTGACAGCGGCAGAGCCCAAGTTGAGATGGCGAGGTGACCGAAATGAGGACGTCGGGCAGGGTAGATGTGGATGGTGGTAGCCGGGCAGCGGAGGTGATCGGGCTAAGGTGGCACGATTACGAACTTGAGGCAACTACAAGAAGGATTTCTGATGTAGAGGATCCACTATTGTGGCAACCACAGAGCATAATTTCCTTTTAAGAAGTTACCAGGAGGAGGAAGAGGCCACCAGGAGCTTATAGCTCTGATACCATGTTAGAATATATAAGAGAGAAGGAGAGAGAGTGAGACAATACTATGAATTATGTATTGAATGGTGTGATGAAACCTTACAATGAGTAGCCTTTATATAGGCCAAGAGAGAATCCTAAAAGGGAAAGAAAAGTACCTAGGCTAGTAGTACAATTGGTAGTACAACTGGTAGTACAATGTATCTAGATAGTAAGTATAGTAAGATACAATAGGTACAAGAATGTAGACAAATATTCTAATATTATTCTAACACTTGTTATGTAGTCTAACAATTTGTATGTAGTGAACAATGATGTGGATATGGTGGATGAGTATATAGTCGGACACATCTTGTTTCTTTTGTTATGTAGTCTAATAATTTGTTTTGTAGTGAACAATGTGCTAATACTTTTGTTAATCTTTAATTTTTTTGTTGGGTATATGAGCAATTAACGATAATAATTTTTGTTGCTTAATGAATTTACTCAAAAATATTAAGACTTTTTATGTTTATTATGATTGTCTCTTTTGGTTTTGAAAATTATTGTGATAAACAGGAACGAACAGAATTATAGTATATATATTCAAATAATTTTATTTACTAGAATATATATATTTGGCGACAAAATTATTTCGTCGCCATTGCATGTGATGAAAATGAATTGGCGACGAAATTTTGTCGTCGCTAATATAAGCAAATTGCTTTTATATATTTGGCGACAAAATTATTTCGTCGCCATTGGATATGATGAAAATGAATTGGCGACGAAATTTGTTCGTCGCTAATACAAGCAAACCATTTTATCTATTTCGCGACAAAATTATTTCGTCGCCATTGCATATGCTGAAAATGAATTGGCGATGAAAATAATTCGTCGCCATTACATATGATGAATTGGCGACGAAAATTTTCGTCGCTAATGCAAAATTACTACCAAAGAAATGACTCTTTTGGCGACAAAATGTGCATCAATGGCGACGAAAATTGTGATCAATAGCGACGAAATTATTTCGTCGCCATTTTTGTCTATGGCGACAAAAGATAAATTTCGTCGCCAGGAGCCTTTGGCGACAAGGCAAAGGCGACAAAATTGGCGACGAAATTTTTTCGTCGCTAAAGTCTTTAGCGACGAAAAATGGACTTTTGGCGACGAAATCTGTTTGTCGCCAAAGCACATTTTTGTTGTAGTGCATGTTCAGGACTAAAATGAACACAACCGAATGAATTAATATGTATAAGGATATGTGGTGTGTGTTGTCTAGTGTTAGTTTATACTAAAAGGTTGAATTGTTCAATACTTAATGTACACTAGTTCACCGAGTAAATGCAGTAGATATATACTAAGGGAAAGTTCAAGTCCAAAAAAGAGACTCTCCTAATGCATCGCAAGTCCATGAATTGCTTTCGTAGTGTTGTATTTTGTTTTTTTTTTTTGTTTAGATAGCCATAATCATTCACATGTGGGGGATTGTTAGACTCGGGGTGTGAATGGGAGCTTATGAAATCTCATGGGGATCGTTAGGATCGATATGGACAAGCTCAATGCTCAAGGAAAGGCTTGGAACATTATGTTTCAAGATTCTAGCAGAGGGGTTTTCGACCGGTCGATCAGGTCCATTCCACCGGTCGACTGGGGTCAACAGCTATATGAAGTTTTAAACAAGTTCTAGCAGAGGGCCGGACATTCGACCGGTAGACCGGTCGACCGGACCCTGTCTCTTCACAACTTTTCATATAGAAATTTTGAATTTGTTTGAACTTCATATGTTCTAATGGCTAATAAACGTGTATATATTGATATATATATATATATTTAGTGTATAGGTGTTGGGACACAACCATTTGTGTATAGAGACATCTCTTACACAATGGACACCTCTATATATACAATATAGTAAGTTGTTTGATACTACCTCCGTCCCAAATTGCTGTGCACTCTTTCCATTTTGGGTTGTCCCAAAATGCTTTTCCATTTTGAAAAGTCAACACACCAAATTTTTTTATCTTTTCTAGTTTGCCATATCTTTTTTCACGATTCCCACAAATCTTAGTTTATGAGGAAACTAAATTAAGGGTAAAGTTGAAAACTAAGAATATTTAAACATGAAAATAGTGTAATAAATGATGTTCCCTTAAAAAGTTGGATTCCCCAAAAGTGCCCAGCAATTTGGGACGGAGGGAGTATATACTTTTCACAGATTTTTTTCTTTTCTTCTTGATCTATTCTTGTGTTATTGAGAACAATTTGTGTACATATATTCTACAGAACAATTGAAGCTTAGTTGCTTCAATTGTCAAATCGTAGTATCCTAAAAAATAAGGCGTCGTAGTCCACAAAATAACGGTGTGTGGGACGTAAGCTTGTTTTTCGAATAACGTATTCATACATACTTCGATCTTAAGTTTAATCCTTGTTTAAATGAAAATTTTCTTATCTATTGTTTTTAACAATAAAGTCTCCTGACAGTGTAAGATCTACAAAAGAGAGAGACTATAGCAAAAAAGTGCCTTTTGCCCAGATGGGTTTTCTTCCCAACTGACAGCTCCAAGCCTCCAAGTCAAGAGACCATTGCATTGATACATCAAAATGGAAATACAACCAAAATAATAATAATAATAATCAGACAATAGATTAGATGCTTATACTTGTCCGTTGTCAACCCAATTTAGATAGCGTACACGTGTATAACATGAATGATCTCAATTCTTCCAAGCAAATCTTTTAGGCTCTAACTAGTTTTGTTTAGAGGCGATTTGGATAAGATGAGACTCTGTTTTTAATGGTTTTGAATTTATCTAGCTACATTTAATAACTTCATAAGAGTCCATATTTGATTAAAGTGTAAATATTTGCTTACCTCTCCCAAGTTTGGCCTTAATATATAGATTTCTTCTCACGTTTTAGGAATTTCACTTACATTTTTTATTTTTGGAAATTTAGTATTAGATTATCTTAAATTTTATCAAGATTTGGAGTACTAAAATTAAAAAATAAGTGAGATAAATGAGATTCCTGAATCGTAAGGATAGTGATGTTTATCCATGTTTTTGAAAGTTGTAACAGAAAGAAAAAAAAAAAAAAAAAAAGAAGAAGAAGAAGAAGCGGGGGGGGGGGGCTGTGCCTCACATAAAGAGCAGCTAATTATAAAAATAGGGTAAAACTTGATTCTAATTCAGGCAAAAGCAGATAGGCCCTTATGAGTTTAATGACGAAAGAAGGGAAGAAAAAAAATACATTTCTTTATTTTGGTTACTAAAAAAAATAATGAAAAAAATAAATATTCAATTTTGCGAGTTTCCATGGTTTTCTTATAAAATTGTAATTTCTCATGTTATTTAAGAAAACACTAGGTAAAATATTAGGAATAGTTTTCCTTCTCATTGTCAGTTCTTTATTTTTCCTTCTCTAAATTTGTATATAAAATTAAGACTTAGGACACAACATACATTTTTTGGTTTCCCAGGGTATCCTGGGCCACTGCCCAGACTAATCCCAGGGTATCCTTAGGACACAACATACATAACTGAGTAATGATATGCTTTTTAAATTCTCATCTCAAATGATGTGTCTGTGAATCCATTGAATTTTAATTGGATGATTTTGAAGTGGTCTCATCATTATTGTCAAAGGGCTCAATGTCATATCATTTAACAAAAATACTAGACACCCAACCTATTTCACAACCTATTTCACAACTTATACATCTTGACCATTGATTTTGATGGGTCCTGTGTAGGACCCATATGAGATTCTCATGGAACCCATCAAAATCAATAGTCAGGATGTACAGTTGTGAAATAGGTTGTGAAATAGATTGAGTGTCTAGCATTGCTCATCATTTAAAATGAGAATTTGGAATTAGAAAGAGTAATAGTACACTCACAATGAATTCCACAATTAACACATTCTGACCCTTAATTTTAGTAGATCCCATATGTGATCCACATAGAATTCATTGAAATTAAGGATAAAAATTGTTAATTCTAGAATTCATTATATAATTCATTATGAGTGTAACATTTTTGCCTTAAATTTAAAAAACATAACATTACTGAACGTACCTACTGCGTGTATGAGGAAGGAAATGAGGGTGTCTATAACACATTATTGAACTGGACTCCAAAGATGTATGGACATCATCACCCTATGCCTCGTGTTGTTGGCCGACTTAAAATGTAGCATGTATTGGTTGTTATTGATCCAACTAGGGATGGCAATGGGGTGGGTTTTTCAGGTTTCCCGTTCCACTCCGCCCCGCCCCTTCCCTAATAGGTAGGGTATGGGGGGCTTAATAGGGTTAGGGGCGGGGGTATGGGGGAGATTTTCAAAACCCGGGTCGGGGTCGGGGTCGGGGTCAGGTCAAAAAACCCGCCCCCGCCCCGAATATACTTGTATTTATATTTTTACCCCTCAATAGTTATGTGTATTACCATTTTAAAAAAAAAACTGCACTATTAGGGAACTAATTGGGTAAGTTAAAAAAAAACTGCACTATTAGAGAAAAAAAATGCATTAAAAAAATTGCTTTTTTAATTTGTGTACCAAAAAAAAAAAAAAAACATAATCGGGGCGGGGCGGGGCGGGCTCGGGGACCCCGGGGGCGGGGCGGGGGCGGGGGCGGGGGCGGGGAGAGCACTATGCGGGACGGGGCAGGGGCGGGGGAGGGTTTACTGAAGCGGGGCGGGGGCGGGGTATGGGGGCCCCGTCCCATACCCGCCCCGTTGCCATCCCTAGATCCAACCATCCTACACTGATTTTCACAGCAACCATTAAAAGTTTAGGATTAATAATGGGTAAAGTTTAGAACATTCATTCACATAATTTTTTGGGACACAATTTAAAAAATGTATCTGTCTCAAAAGTTATGTAAATGGATACACATAGTTTGGGTTGTGCTCCAAAAGTTATGTAAATTGATGTGTCCCAAGTATTACCCATTAATAATATATACCAGTCACTTTTGTTAAGCAAATTAAAGGGATAATTACATTTTAGTCTTTTTTGTGTAAAATTAAAAATCAATTTACTACTTTTTAAAATTTTAAAAAGATATCAACTTTTGGTGTAAAATTAAAAGTCATAAAGTTTTACACAACATTGGGAGCAACTCTTTGTAACGTTGGAAAGAAACTATTTATAACATTGTTATTTTGGAGAGCAACTCTGCATAAATTCGGGGGCAACTCATCAAAACGTTTGGAGTATATTCACAACTTGTTGGTAAAGTTTATAACATGCAAATATAAAGTAGACCGAAACATAAATTAATATTTTTAAAAATGGATGTTTTTTTTAATTGTTTGATGACTTTTTAATTATTTTTGATATTTTTTCAATTTTAAATTGACTTTTAAATTTATCACATAAAATTAACTGAAATCAATATTTCCCATTCGAACTCAGTCTATTGCTTTTTCCAAATCGATATAATATCAATTTGAAATCACTCAATTATTTATCAAAAATGATAGGGGTACACACCAAACGACACACTAAATGACATACCAGCTTTAAGTGCATGTACTATGTGCTGTGTAAGTGATGCACGGAAAAGTGTGAAAAATTCAAACAACACACGATACATGTATTTAAAGCACAGTGTATCGTTTGATATATATCTCTATCATTGTTGATTATTTATATATGAACTTTTGATGTATGTTTTAATAGTGCAAAACTAGACAATTGACTTTAATCTTTTCGAGTAATGATAGGGGTATAATAAATCTCATAAACAAAATTCACAAATATTAAATTGTGTATATCTCTCTTTTGGTGAAGTCCACTGATACTATAGAGTCTACTGACACTGTGAAATCTACAAAGAGAGAGACACAATTTAAGATTTGTGAATTTTGTACGTAAAATTTGTTATGCTCTCTAGCATTACTTAATCTTTTCTCTACTACAAAAAAAAAAAAAAAAATCCTAAACTCTTAACCTAACCATAGTTCAACATCACCACTATTACACTAGTAAATGAGGGATATTTCCGGAATTGCGTCACTCCATGTGCGGAACAATGGACATGTGTACAGCATGCGGCGACCCGCCAACCCACTGTTGTAAACGATAAGTGCAACTCCTTATGTGGGCCCTCTTATCTTTTTAATTTATCAAAACTTCCCCCAACTCGTGACCCTACTCACCTATTCGACCTTACTGGACCACCGACCACCCACCTCCGTTGTTATCCTTTGCATTTAACTTTAAATTGGAGTTTTGCAACAAACCAAAAAAAAATATGACTCTTTATTTCTAGGATAAATTACAGTAACACCCCCTTCAACTTTGGCTCTTTATATCCCCTAAATATAAAAACTTGACAAACTAACTCCATCAACTATTGTATTTTTTTACTAACACACATTCCATTAAAATTTCATCCAAAAAATACTACTCTCTTGGTCCCTTTTTTTGAGTCCATATTAGGGAACTCAACTTATTAAGGTGACAAAAAGAATCTACACATACTTTCCAGTAACACCCCCTTCAAGGAAGGGTAGTTTTGAATGGTAAGTAAAAATTGTATACCAATTTAGGAAAGTGGACACTAATTTTGGGATATCCCAAAATGGAATATAGGACTAAAAAAAGGGACGGAGGGAGTAATATGTTTGTCTCATATGAGCAACATTTGAAACAAAAATATTAACAACATAATATTTACTTAAGACTAGATTATCCTTGTTGCTAACATAATTGCTATTTATTGGCTGTTGCACACACAATTTTTGATAATTTTATTCTAAAATTTTCAACGACTCAAAAGAGATGAATAAATGCCATGTTATTAACACTTTTACATTATGTATTTGTAATATGATACAAAAGTATTCATTTTTTAGACGATAACTTAACCGAAGGGGTATTAGTAAAAAATTATAATAGTTGAGGGGGTTAATTGATTGAGTTTTATAGTTGAGGGGTATTTAAAATAAGATTATAATTGAGGAAGTGTTAGCATAATTTATCCTTATCTCTTTGTAAAGAATCAAACATGCCCTTAAAAGACGAGCAACTTTAATAAAAGGGTTTTGTTATTATGTGCTCTTAGGGCATATGTTAAGTTTTAAAAATGAAAATAAATAATAAAGACAAACACTGAACACACCGAATACTTAAACTGACTCTATACTCCTTGTTTATTTCCATTTTTAGAAACTTAACATGTGCCCTAAAGACACATGGTAACAAAATCCTAAAATATTAGGGCAAAAATGCCAAATAATCCAAGCCAATTAATTAATTGTAAGATTATCTTGTAAAATGAAGGATCACTTCTTTTGTATCCTACTCCATAACACCTCCTCGATGGCCCAAGGATCGTAGGCCACACCACGGGGTGTTATTGGGTGGGCAGCATCTATGTGGCACTAGCAGGACCATAAATATATATATATATATATCAATTTTCTCTTCCATTTTCGAAAATGCAATTTGGAGATCCTTTATGTCTGATTTTACCAAATTGATCTCATGTTTTAAGTCTTGAATAGTAATGGGTTTTTGCCCACCCAACAGCACCCAAATGACTACCGAGAATCCAAGCTCTCCTCTATCACTATGTATGGTACATCATAATAGTTCTGATGCTAAAATATTATTTTTGAGTACTATAATATCATACCAATTACTAGTAAACAATAGTTTTCAAAAGTGAAATAATATTTTTTAAGAGTAAAGTGATTTTCAAATTATAATTATTTTAATTTTAAAATGTAACAACTTAGAATATATATATATATATATAGGGATAATTAAATGTCAATTTATTTTTTGTATAGAATTTAAAAGTAGTCTATTACTTTTTGAAAATAAAAAAAATACCATTTTTTTGTAAACTAAAAATGTAATTATTTTTATTTGACATTTTGAAGCAGCTATTTATAACGTTAGGAGCAACTCTTCGAAATATCATCACAAACGGGTGCGACTCTTCAGAACGCAGAGAGCAACTCATTTGAAAATCGGGTGCAACTAGTTCTTCACAATATTGAGAGCATATTTTCACAACGTTAAGAGTTATCATCACAACGAGGCTGTTTGTCATTGCTTGTTTGTCTATTTTAAGCAGTTTTGGTGGTACAAACTAGGGGTGTAAGAAAAAACCGCGGACCGCAAACCGACCGCAAACTGACAAAACCGAAAACCGATTGGTCGGTTTTCTAAATACATGTTCAAGCTAAAACCGACCGAACCCCTAAAAAACCGACCGACCGACCGCTTTACACCTCTATTGGTCGATTTTTATACACCAAAAAAACCAAAAAAAACCGACCAACCGACCGATTTACACCCCTAGTCCAAACTGCTTATTGATCTGTTTGTTTCAGTAAACATATAAGCAGATCTGATCCAAAAAGTAGTTGAAACATAAGCAGGTGAGGGTGCTTTACAAGATTATAAGATTGATCAATTCAACAACATATTAACTAAACACCCAAACTATAATAACCAGTTCTACTTTCAAACCAGTTCTATCAATCACTTGATTGCATAAGCACAGACAAATAGGCTCAACGTTTTGGTGTACTTCATAACGATGAAAACATAAAGTAGAATAAAACGCAAAGTAACTATTCAAAAGTGGATTTTTTTTTTAATTTTTTGATGACTTTATAATTTTTTTTTTATTATTATTGTTGATATTTTAAAAATAAAATAGTAAAAAATTGACTTCTAAATTTTATCAAAAAAGTTGATGAAAATGTAAATATATCTAGAATATATTATCCAATTTAAACCATATAGGCACCGGCTCGTCCTACCATGCACCTAGCTGGTTTGGGTGTATGGTACACCTAAGTGGTTTTGATAAGAAATGTATGTTTCTTGAAAAGAAATATTTGTACTTAAAATTGTTTTGATTTGGAGAAATAACAATGCTAGGGGTACTAATAAATCTCACTAACACTCACACCCACACTCTATCTCTCTTCTAGTGGTACTGTGGGGTCCACTGCGGGCCCACAGTGCTAGTAGGAGAGAGATAGAGAGTGTTAGTGAAATTTGTTAGTGTCCCAAATATTACTCTTTGGAGAAATACAAGCATCTCTTACAAATGAACAAACATTTTTTTTATAAAAAATGCAAAAATTCTTTATCAAACGTTGGATGTACCATACATCCAAATCACTTGGGTGCATGGTAGAACGAGCCGTAGGTAGAAATTTCCTTCAGCGGTGTGGGGCTTTATAACTTCCCAACCGAACTCATGTGAGAGAGAGAGAGAGAGAGAGAGAGAGAGAGACTGAGAGAGAGAGAGGGATTAAACATGGCCCACCTTTGTTTCGACCGACAAGATAAAATGATAAGGTTAGGGCCCTCAAGGTCAAAGGGACGTCCCTTTCTTCTCTCTCTAGCTAGACTAGTCAAAAAACACAAAAACTCTCCTTTGGTCAAGGGACAATAAGGACATTTTGGAAACAAACAAAATTAGGATATCCTTGTCAATCGAGTGTTTGGCAGATGATTTTTTTTTTTTTTTTTTTTTCGGGGGAGAAATTATATCCGCATCCATCTACTTTACCCGGTGCATCCAGGAAAAATAAATGATTGTAACGGTTATAGAGATGACATGATATTCTAAGTCAATCAGATACTTTTATTGTTCATTTGTCTCTCCTATTTTAAAAAAAAAATCTCATTTCCATATAAGCAAAAATTACTATTGTATTATTGATGTTATAGATGATGACATAGCATATCCGTTATAACCAATATTTACTCATACATCCCATCACTCCATACAAAGTTTGCATAAATCTTGAGGTGGATCACATGGTTTCTTTTGTATAATATAGCTGCATTGCACTCTATGCTACTACTTACACCACTTTACAAAGAAAGAGTTAACTAAAGAAAAATTCGTTACGAGTAAAACAGGCAGGTGTAAGTAGCAAAGAAAGAGTGAACTAAAGAAAAATTCGTTTTGAGTAAAACAGATGGATGTAAGTGGAATTTCCCTTTCTTTTTAAATAATAATGTTCTGATTTGGGAGCACGTAAACAATTTTCATTTAAAAATAGATGATCCCATAATTAATAAGAGAATTATTATTGACACTCTCAAATTGAACCAATGGACCATGATACTACTCACAAAACATGTGGTATCATGCATTCCATGTGCTATAGTAATTCCCATTAATAACTGTGGCTCTATTGTCACATGTTTTGGGCACCGAGTTTAACTTCTAATACTTGTGACAGTGAAATTGAAGTACTCCCTCTTTATTTAATTTAATGTGGTCCAAATATCATGTGTTGGAAAATAAACTTGTAATATAATTAAATTCGGCACTAGGTTTACTATTTATTATTTAAAAAGTGAATATCATATCCAAAACTGCTATTAAATTTTTTTTTTGGGTCAAATTATTATACTGTCGATCTTTCATTAAAATGTGGTCCACAATAAGAATGAGAATTAATTCGATATTATTTTTTGCAGGATGTATTATAGTTGTACGAAAATTCTCCAGAGAGGGTGCCCTCTCTCTATTAAAGAGAGGGCCTCTATTTTGACCGTCGGATTGTGTTTAAAAACTGGATCTGACGGCCAGAACAAAGACCATTTCTGTAATAAAGAGAGAGGGCTCTGTTAAGAGCCTGACTGTATAGTTGTAATTGACAATTCATAAACTTAACTTCTGCAATTTACTCGTAGAAAATAATGGTGTTCTAATTGTTATAATTAATAACAATTGAATAAGCATCAGACCGATTATAATTTTTTAATGGGTTTTGTTAACATGTGCCCTTAGGGCATATGTTAAGCTTTCAAAAGTGGAAATAAATAAGGAAGATAAATATTGAATCTCCAATCGGACACTGAAACCCACACTGTATCCCTTATTTATTTTCACTTTTAGAAGCTTAACATATGCTCTAAGGGTATATATTAACAAAACTCTTTTTTAATGACTAAAGTTGCAAAAGTAGGGGTTGTTGCCAAACAAAACCTAAATTTGTAATTACAGTTAAAATGGCTGTGACAAAGTCAAAACTTGGTTTTGGATGGAGAAAAAACTAGGAGAAATTAGTCGGTCGTTGGGAATTATAATGTCTAACGTTGTGGTCCAAACCCATAATTGCTAACTATTGGAGTACAATAATCGAAAACAATAAAGTTGTCACATTTACGTATGGGTAATACTTGGGGCACAACTTTCATACAATCTTCATACAACCTCCCCAAAAGATGTGTCTATCTCTTTCCTGTGTCACTGTGGGGTCCAGTGACATCACAGGAGAGAGATAGACACATCTTTTGGGGAGGTTGTATGAAAGTTGTATGAAGGTTGTGTCCCAAATATTACTCTTTACGTATTTATTAATTCAGACTGCCACATCATTCATGTGATTGGGCGGTCCCACACCAAATAATAATATTGAATATATTTTTGCTTATATTTCTCCGGTCTTATTTTATGTGTCCATCTTTATTTATGGAATGTTTCAAAATTGTTATCCACTTTCTTAAATTTGTATACAAATTTTACTTAGTTTCTCAAACGACCCTTCCTTGCAATCAACACTAAATCAAAATAAAAAAAGAAAGCGCAATGATTATGGGTAATTATCGAAAGTAGGTATAGATTCTTTATCCCCTTAAATAGTTGGATTCTTCAAGATAGACACATAAAATGGGACAGAAGGAGTATTATTTTTTATCACTTTTGCTTACTTAGATCTTCATTGGGTGATATGTATTCTATTCTATTATCATTTCATCCCCTGTATCATTAATATAATCCAATAAAGGCTTAGGTGAACAAAAACGATCTCATAATATTTAGAGGGAATACTGTTGTTATTATCCACTCAATAATGTTAAGCACACAACACCAACTACAACACAAATTAACTACAATACATACTTTAAGTACATGTACTTTATGCTGTATGAATTTTCCTCACAAAACTCACACTTTTTTAAAAAATATAAAATACATGCATTTAAAAAATAATTGTGTTCAGTGTTGTGTGCATAGTATTATTCTTATCCACCGGTTATTCGTGGCAGTAAAATATTGGAAGTTCGTTAGTGAGTCCCACTTGAGATTTGTGTAATGGTTCCACGTGGCCAAAATCGGTTAGCTTTTTGACAGTTATGACTTAAAGGAGGCGTTAAAAACGAATTGTAACAGAAACTGAAAGTTGAAAGAAAAAAAAAATAAATAAAAAAGAGAAGAAAATTAGGAGAGAGAAAGAGAGTGATCGTCGGCGATAGAAGCTCAAACAATACATATATACACAGATATATCTATCTATATATATATATATATAGAGAGAGAGAGAGAGAGAGAGAGAGAGAGAGAGAGTGTGCTGTTCTTCTCTGCTTATAAATTGACGAGGCGACGGTTTCATTTCCCCCCCTCTCACCTCTCTCTCTCTCGCTCTCTCTATCTGCTTTGTTTTCCTCTGCTCTCTCGGGTTTTTTTTGGAGTTGGGTCTTGGTTATATAAAGGACTCTGTTCTGGGATTCTCATTTGGGGGCATTTTAGAGAGATAAAGAGTAAATTTTAGAGAGATGGAAGGTGGAAGGAAGGAAATGGGTTCATCTTCTTCATTCACTTCTGAGCTTTTTGGTTCAAAAGAGTCCTCTGGTAGTGGTTCTTCATCTGCTGAGATTTTCGGGACTCTTTTCACGCCTTCGTTAAAGGTACTTCCTCTCTTCAATCACCCTGTTTTATTGTTCTGTTCTTGAATTTGTTCAATCTTTTATATTTTGTGTCTCGATTTTGTATTCGACAAATTTTTTTTTTTTTTTATTTATTAAATTTTAGTTCATTTATGTATGTTTATTATATGCATGGGTTTCTTTTTAGGGGTATACACGAGCTGAGCTGCTCAATAAGGGCTCGGTGCTCGGCTCGGCTCGGCTCGGCTAGCTAGCATAATAAATGAGCCAGCTCGAACTTAAATACAAAGCTCGTGTAATAAACAAGTCAAGCTTGAGCACACATGGACTCGGCTCGATAAGACTCGTGAGCAGTTCGATTAGGGCTCGTATAGTAGACTCGTGAAAAATCTCTTTAATAGGTTTGATAAGGACGTGTTTTATCATATATGTATATATCTAATAATTATAGAAATATAGTGTATATATATATATGTGTAATGCAAAGGATTTAAATTAAAAGAATATTATATATATATATATATATATAATAATTATAAAAATATATAATATATATAATGCAAAGTATTTAAAATTAGAAGAATATTGGCATATATGTCAATATATAATATTGGCATATATATTGGCATATATATATATATATGTATTTCAAATGTCAGGCATTGAGCATTGAGCTTGGTCCGCGGGTTTTGGTTGGCAAGTAACTTTCTACAACGGGTGTACACGAGTTGAGCCGCTCAATAAGGGCTCGAGTCGGCTCGAGACTCGGCTCAATAACAACTAGGCTCAGTTCGACTCGATAATAAACAAGTCAAGCTCAAGCTTGAACATAATGTCAACTCTTAAAGCTCGGCTCGAATACAGCCCTAGATTCTTCATTCGTTGCATAGTTGTGAAAGTTCAGAATGTTGATACCTTGTAAATTTTGGGTATTTTTGTAATTTTCTTGATTGGCTGTTTATTATTGTTGTTTGAAGTCTTTTCTTTTTAATAAGTATTTTTGTAATAAATTTCTTTTGGATTTCATCAAATGGTACCCTCCTATGGGGGGGTGGGGGGGAATGTTAATTAACTAATTTAATTTATAAAATTCTCATTTTCGTTAAAATGATTAGTAAAACTTAAGCAAATCAAGTCCTTCTATTACACAAGTTGTGAAATTTTATCTAACTAGTTCAATTTTTACTTAATTAATTATGAAAATTTTCACATCACTTTTCTATTGATGAACTTTTTGCTAAAATAGAAAAAATGGGTTAGAGGAAAGACTGAAAAAGTCTATTTAGAAGGCTTTTGACTAAAATTACCATTAATATTTGGGTTGTGATTGAAGTTCACTAAACATGTCATAGGTGTAAGAGGGTTTTTGAGAGGTTTATCAAGTTGAGTTGAGTTGTGTTTTTTTTTTTTTTTTTGGTTGTTGGAGAAAAGAGTTAGAAAGAGAAAAGTGGAATGGCACTAAATCGTTATTGGTGTTTTAATTATAAGTAGTTCATATATGGGTTTCAATAATGATATTGTCATGTTTGTTTGAAGCTATCTGCTATAGCTTCTATGTTATTATCTCTAGATGATCCTAAGTTAGGGTTTTGTGGGTTTTGGGAAGGCTCTCTTTGTGTACCCATTGTGTCCTTTGTACATATGTATTTATGGTGCTTATTTTTGCCTAAATTTTCTTTCTTTGTTGTTATCTGTTGGTAATTATAAGGAACCTGTGACTGGTATGTGCCTCAATTAGGGCAGCAACTTAGATATGAAAATTTTGATTTTGACCGATTTCAATCCTAAAAATTTTTATTTTGACACTTCAATGAATTCCGAATTTAAAAAATTCCGAAAAATTTTGGATCGAAATCGGGAATCGTTTTGGGATTTTCGAAATTCTGAAAATATTCCGATTAATTATTTCCGAAAAATTTTGAAACTTTCTGAAAATTCCGAAAAATTTCCAAACTTGCCTTACATTATTAGTCCCACATCGGTTGGCAAGGAAAAAGGATGAAGAAGGTGAGTCTATAAATTAGTCTCAAGTTGTACCACATTAGTCTCAAGCTAGTAGCTTGCATTGAAAAATTCTGAAATTTTTCGAATTCCGAAAATTCCAAAATTACGGATTCAAAAATGAAAATGGGATTTCCAAAATTTCGGAATCGGAATCGGAATTGAATCAGAAGGTCATTTTAATTTCTGAAAATTTGGAATTTTTTCTGAAATTGCTATTTCTGACCCGTTCTGGCCGAAACACACCCCAGATAAACTTTAGTAGTAGGTGGGACTTTTGTTAACCTATGCTTGAAAATGGACCCGGCCAGGTTAGATTATCCCAATTGAGCTACATATATAGTAAGTTTGGATTGAGAAATGTGAATAAGATAAAATAAACTTGTTAAAAGAAGAGAAATGAAAGTAGAATTCTCTCCACAAATGAGAGAACTTAAAAGAGAAGGAAAAAAAAATAAAAAGTAATTAGATCTAATTACTCTTTTACATGCACTTAATGACTTTATAAGTGAGACATACCTAAGGATAGTTTTGTATTTAAAAGTACCCTAAAATTTACACCTAAAAAGTACGCCACTTTTTGAAATTAAGTCTATCTATATATTCTTACATTTTAGTCCCAGCCCCTCATGTGAAACTGAAGTGATATAAATGGAAGTTTCAATTTCTTTATTTGTTATTGTTTAAAGTAATAATTCATGTTAAATGTTAAATAGGAAAAAGGCTTAATTACAAAATAAACTCTTGAAGCTAGTTTGAGCTTCTCTTATTTTAGTCTCTATAATTTCAAATGTACCGATTTGGTCTCTGATGTTTTAAATCGAAACAATGTAGTTCAGATGTGCCTATTTGTGAGGGGGAAAAAAAAACAATCAAGTTGCACACTCAACGCGTGAGACACACTCGTTGCGTGTGCAATACAATTATCTATGTTATTTTCTCCTAAACTTACAAATAATAAAGTAAAATTCTAAATTTAGTTCCCAAATACTTTGTTAGTTATAACACATTCAATAACATGTAATAACACCGATCAAGTGTGCAAATGTTAAAGCATTGATAACCACATTGGGATTCAAATTTTGGAAAGTATATACTCATAGTTGTACACATACATACATACATGTGCATGAAGTTATACGTACGACATGATGGTTGGGGGAGAGTGGGAAAGTATGGAATTTGCATATCAGTGCCAAGTTGTCTTCTTCAATCTTCACCAAAGATTTTCCATTATATATCCGTTAATGGTGGTGACAATAGTATTTTGCTCACTAAAAGTCGCTATTTTGACTTGTTTGGTAAGCTAAGATTGCAGGGTGTGTCCAATTTTTTCTGCACTCCTCTTCCACATTTTTACACACTCAAAATTGCTAGCTAGTATCCCCTTTTTATTAAAGAGAAAAAGGCAAATTCGAGAATTTTGACAAACATGGCTCAGTCAAACATTTATTTTGGTGTCGGTTCTAATTGTTAGTGCAAACCCAAGAAGTAAACATGAGGAATATATATGTATGAATGCACACTCAAATATTAGACATGATGAAAGCAGAAGTCATGTATACAAAAGGTAGAAGATGATCACTGAGTTACCTCTTGAACCTCCATATGTACCTTCCGTTCCAAAACTTCTAAATTGTCAGCACAACATTTTTCTTGGTTTGTATTTTACAGTGGCAGTATTTTTTTTTTCTTTGAGGTGTTGGATGGTGTAATGTGTTGGACTGTGCAAAGAAGCTAGGTACACGTGGATGGGTTGGTTATATTCTGGCAGTTGTGGTTTTTTTTTTTTTTTTTTTTTTTGAACAGCAAATTTGTATTGAAAGGCCAAATAGGTCAAAGTTGATACAACCACCAAGTCGCCCAAACAGAATCTTAATAAGACCCCCCAGAAACAGCCTTTAATACAAACCGACCCAAAAAGAACCAACAAGAAAACACCCGCAAATATCTAGCAAACAAATACATTGGCAAGCTACAATGCCATAACAGTGGTTGATATGTGTAATGACATGGCAGACCTCTTTTATTTATTTTTTAGGAGATAAACTTATGGATTTAATTGTAAAATCAGTGGTTGAAAAATATAAATTGGTACCCTTACCTTTCTTTTAATATATTAGTATAGATGACTCAAGTCACTCACGTGTTACGTCTGGTCACGTTTTTCAAGGAAAAAAATGGAAGGTCACCAATGGCAGTTGTGGTTGGATATGTGTAATGACCATGCAGACCTCTTTTATTTATTTTTTAGGAGATAAACTTATGGATTTAATTGTAAAATCAGTGGTTGAAAAATATAAATTGGTACCCTTACCTTTCTTTTAATATATTAGTATAGATGACTCAAGTCACTCACGTGTTACGCCTGGTCACGTTTTTCAAGGAAAAAAATGGAAGGTCACCAATTTCCCAGCCCGCTTTTCACTATAACAGTGTGCAACACGTGGGTGATTTTTCGTAATTTTTTTTCCCCACATAATAGGTCATTTGGATCATATTACTTCTATTAAAAAATTTAGGGACCAAAATGAAATTAGGGAGTAAAATGAGATAATGACCAAACTTCAATAGTACTTGTTTTTATTTAGCCTAGAAAAAAAATATATTGTCAACTAGGAAGAAGTCCGTAAAAGTTGTACTTTGTAATCAAAGAAGCCCGGCAGGTGTATTTCTTAGGTGTATATTTGAGGAGCATGTACCTAGCATTACTCCAGTTATTTCTTTTCTCTTCTCTTCCTTCTGAATCTATCCGATTTAGAGAGAAATTAAAATAAGCTATTTTTCTCCGACTTTCTCTTTACTTTTCTCCATGAAGATTCTCTTTCCTCTCAACTTAACTTTCCAAACAAGAGAACCAGAGAGAAAGAGGTTAAAGTTTCTTTTCACCTCAATTCAAAATTTCAGTTAGCAAAATTTTCAATTTTGGATTTTGTTTTTAGTTCGCACTAACATGCAAGTTTGTTTAATGCTATTTATCTGTTAATTATACCTTGTTTATAGTTTTTTTTTTTTTTTTCTTTCTCGTGTATTAATCCATTGACAATATCTCAAACTTCGTTTATGTTTTGTTGACTAAGGTGGCGGGAAGGGAGTATAAACGCTTTGAGGTGGGTGAGAAAAAACCCGACTCCGCGAGTCATGTTTGCGAAGCAAAACCTGGAGTTGCAGGTAAGCAAACGAACTAAGTGCCGCTTTGGATTAGGTTTTAGAATTGGATTAAGAGATTTTTTTTTCTTTTTTTCTTTTTTTTTTTTCAAAAGCTACAAATTGGAGCTTTCTCAAAAAGTTATCTTGTAGAATTAGAATGGAGTTCGATGTTTTAAAAAGATGTGAAAAGACTAATACAAATGATCACAGCTTTTTGAAAGTTTTTCAGAGACGTATTTATTTCTAGATTGTACTATGTAATCACAATTTTTGTAATCTTGTTTTTTTTACACATGTTTTTGCTAATAAATTATGAATACTAGCATCAAGCATGGTTTCTCTTAAATGCACACCACTTAATTGCTCTCCACACCACCACACCCACCTTCTGTATTATATTCACATCTTGTACACCTATTTAATCAAGTGGGTGGGTGTAGATAGAATTTCTCTATTGCTTATTTAATTTGGATTTCTTTCACACTACGTGAGTGCAAGTAGGAGAGTCGGGGTAAGTGGTTATGAGCAATTGTATTATTTAAATTCCTTTTCAAGAGGGCATTTCAGTAACTTTGTGAAACTATTCTGATTTTAAAAAAAATTAAAAGTATGAGGCAACTTAAATTTTATTTTTTATAGACAGTAACCCTTGGAGCAACGAAGGCAAAAATCAAGACACTGGACCCTTTTATCAGGAAGAGAAAGTTCAACCATGTAATCTTAGCTCTTCAATATACTATGGTGGTCAAGACATCTATAATCAGCCTCAGAGTACCCGGAATTCTGGATACTCAACAGTAAGTGTACATTAATATTGTTATTTTAATGATTAATTACTTATCGAGTGTAGTCTACCAAGTGTGTGGTAGAGGCTATGGGAATACATAAAATAGGCCCAGATTCACTTTCAATCCGACTAAATTTGGTTCTTATGGAATTTGGTTCTTATGGAAACCAACAGTATGGTGATTTGACAAAGTATCAATTTAGAAATGATTTTAAGTTAGCACGGATTTTCACATACCAAAAAGAGTCTCTCTATCAAACGTTTGAATATTTAGAACTAATTTTTTTATGGATCATAAAACCAGTTCTACGCATTTCTAATCAACCCCATATCGAAGGGATTTGCACTTGGGTATCGCTATTACACATGTAGGCCCAAAGGGGGAAATGAAGAAGACGAAGAAGAGATTACATACTTTTTGGGAGTTGCATATCCTCAAAATAATGATTTTTTTTATTTTATTTTTATTTTAATTTAATCTCCTAAGGTGAAAAAAGATGAGGGAGAAGATGATTCTGGTAGTGCTTCAAGAGGAAATTGGTGGCAAGGTATAATGCTATACATAGTTATTACATATGTGTATGAAAATGGAGCATGAATATGATTTTAGTTACTAATTACTTTCATTTGAAATATTTGTGTTTAGGATCTTACTACTACTAAGAGCTCATGGCCAATGGTATGTGAATTTCCTATTCTCACCGAGGTATCTTATATTGGTTACATTATTTGTGGAAAATTTATGGATGTTTTCTTATCGATTTTCTATTAATTCAACTCCACAGACTCACATGTAGTAATAGAAGTCGGGGCTTTCTTTGTATGTTTTATGCTAAGTTTGGTAGGAGGGACCGAAAAATGATAGGAAGGAAAGGGATAAGTGACGGCAAAGGCATTTCTAGGGAAAAGAAAAGAATCTTCCCATCTTTTGCTTGGTTAAATACAAAGGAAAGTGTGAAGGAAAGAAGTGAATGTCGTGCTCTTGTTTGGGTAAATAGGAAGAAAATGAAGAAGAAAAGAAGTGATTGTTCTGTGTCTGACTTTCGCAGCTTGCGTGACAAAAGTATCACTTTGTAGCTTGCGTAACAAAAGTATCACTTTGTTTGAGGGGCAAAAAAGTCAAGAGGTCGATAGAGATGCCCCTTCTATCCTCCCATTCTCTCTCCCCTCTTCCACTCTATTTCATGCCCTGATAGAGGAAGTTGGGTTAATATTTGCCCTTATGCTAAATTCTTTGAGATGTTTTGGCTGTTGGTTTGTCTGTTCTGGTTTTTTCTCTTTGGGTTCTTTGGGCTGTGTTGTGGTTCTTGCTTCGGTTCTCTCCCTTCATTTGTTAGGGGCTTTTGTTTGTTCATGTAATGGGCTGATCTTGTTTTTCAAATTAAATAGATTCTTCCTCGCTCTGCCGAGTTTCAAAAAAAAAAAAATATTTATGGACAACAAAGGATTTGAAGAAAGAGAGTGGATGAGGGGAAAAGCCCAAAAGTCAAAATGGAAAGTGATTTTCATTTATGGCCCCATTGGGATCAGCTTTTGGAATGCATAAGTGGTTATTGAACTCCAAAAGCTAAAATGAAACTATTTGTCAAACTAATTTTGCAATTGAATTAGCATCAGCTTTTGGAATGCATAAGTGTGAAAATTCGCAAAAAATTTCTGATTGGCCAAAAGATATCTTTGAGAGCTTTAATTAAAAGCAATTTTTTGCGACTTTTGCCCTATGTCCTTTTAACTCAATTTCATGTGATAAGTTGTTTTCTTTGGTTATTGTTTTGCAGGAAGTCACAAGTAAAGGGGTAACAATTTTATTCTACCTTTTGCAGTATAGGTGATAGGAACAGTATGTTACTGGCAGCCATTTTGTGGTTGCTTCCTTTTAGCATAGCATCAATAACACCATTGTATGTGCTCAGTAGTTTGTAAAGTAAAAATGTAGGCGTTTTACCCTTTTACTGTAGAGGATGTTATGGTTTAGAGACTTGGTTTTTACTGTATGCCTCACTTTGTGGCTGAACTTTTGAATATATGAACTCACCTATATAATTAAGTATCTTTTATGTATACGACTGAACTCCCTCCTACTGGTGGTTATATATCATTAAGGGTGAAAACGGTTCAATTCAGTGTGAATTTTAAACAAACTGATTGATTTTGGTGGGATTCAGTTCAGTCAATTTTAGTGTATTTTTTCAGTTCGTTTTTACACTACAAGAGTATTTTTAAAAAATCTACCGAATCGGACATAACCGATCGGTTTTCTTTCACCCCTATATATCATCCATCTTAAGAGTTACTTAAGACACCCACACCAAATCATACCCACAAGTACAACAGGAGATCAATGTTGTAAGTACTACCCTCCAAGGGTAAAGCTAGGATTTTTTGTTGAGTAATGCTATGCGTCCAAAATTCAATTTCTAAATTCCAATCCCAAATGATGTGGCACCAATCAAAATCTAGTGGGCCCATTGACTACTATGGAATCACTTTAACATCCTCCAATCAAAATTTAGTACTCACTGTCACATCATTTGGGTTTGAGATTTGAGATTTGAGATTTGAATTTAGGAAGCATAGCATTACTCTTTTTTGTTTAGGGGTGGGGAGATGAAATTGGAGTGACTTGTATACAGTGCAGAAGCTATACGAGGGTTTGCGAGACATTTTTTTGGGGTCTATCCGTACATTTTTTTTATAGATAAAATTGGTTTTAGGGATTGGTATTCGCACTCCATGAAATCCATTAACTGCATGGTACTACATGGTGTGTTAGTAGTACCATAGAGTGCATTAGTTCAATTTCGAGTGAGAATAGCAATTCCCTTGGTTTTCTATCACTGTTTTTCAATCATAGGAATTGATAGTTTATTATATTTTGTTAAGTTTGACCGATGGTACATTAATTTGGGTTGGGCTAAATTAAAAAGTATTAAGAAAATGTAATGGGACAAATATACCAGGAGACTAAATTACATTTGGGATCAAATATTACACATAATTTTTGGTTTTCAAAATTTAGGGGGCTGATTATATATATCGAGTACATAGAAATTTTTTTTGGGGGTAGGCTACGTAAAAAAAATTTCCCGAAAAATGGGGTGGGCTATAGTCCACTCTAGGGAAAAATATTGATTGCAATGGTTATAGAGGTGAAGTGGTATCACATGCCAATCAGATTTTGTTATCAATCCATTTGTCCCCCCTATTTTCAAGGGAATTTCATTCCACATCAGCAGCAACAACTACTAATATATTAGTGATGTTATAGATGATGACATAGCGTACCCGTTGCAACCAATAGTTATTCCCACTCTAGCCCTCCTATATACCTCCGCCTTGTAACCCTCAGGCCACGTTTATTCCGCAGGACTAAAGAGGGATAGGACTAATAGTCCATTTTAATTGAATAGTCCAGTGTTTGGCGTGACCATTCAGCTCGGGACTATTAGTCCATTTTAAAATAATAGTTCCCCATATGGAGGACTAAGTTATACATGGAAGAGGTGGGTTTATTAGTCCTGGAATAATCAATTAAAATGGACTAACTATCCAATTCCTCCTCCATCATCTAAACGTGGCCTCATTGCATAATCTTAGTACTGAGCAAAATTTGGTATGCGAATCTAGCAGCTCTTATCTGTTAATGGCTACTCTCCTTTATGTTTATGGACATGAAAAAATTTACTCTCCAAATCACAATCGATACTTAAGTCGATGAAAGTGGAAAAATTATATTTCCTCTCTTCAAATCTTTATTTGTTTTCTAAAAGAAAGTGTTTTTTGGCCGAATGGTTAAGTCGGCCCCGTAAAATATGTGATCCGTAAATATGTTGGATGCAATTTGAGACTTGGAAGCTCTTTTATGTTCTTTTAATTTGCAACTTCTCTGCTATGTTTCGGAATTTAAGGAAGAAGAATCACAAGTCCTGTCCATTCTAATTGTGACACTCATTTCTTTATACACCAATATTTTTAGGTAATTGCTATGCAGGGGCGGACCCAAATGGAGACCTGGGGGGCCATGGCTCCTGCAAAAATTTTAAAAATTTTGAGGGTTTATATAGAATTTTGAAGATTTGAAAATATTTTATATAGTGGCCCCTCCAAATTTGTGACTTTACATGTAGAGGTTCTTAATACATAGTGTCCATTTGACTTTCATTATGTTAAAATGGTGATGTGTTAAAAATAACATTGCAGGATTAATGACAATATCCACTAATGTAACAGTGTGACATTAAAAGTCCCGATTAATAGTGAAAGGGAAGAGTAATATCCCCTTATTCAGCTCAGGAGATAAACAATGTCTAAATCAAATTTGCCACGACTACTTGTTCGACTCTTTGTCTCACTTAAAAATAAAAAATATGTATAAGCGACCCAAAAAAAAATTTCGGGGGCAGCCGCATGGAACTTGGCCCCCCCTAGCACAAAATCCTGGGTCCGCCACTGTTGCTATGTACACCGTTTCACTTTATAAAAGTGAAAATTTTTAGAAGAAAAATGAGTATAATAAAGGAATTTGGGTGTACATAGCAAATACACGGGTGTACATAGCAATTCCCTATATATATATATATATATATGTGTGTGTGTGTGTGTGTGTGTGTGTGTGTATATAAAGAGAGAGCCCTTCTAATGTGGGATTCTTTATTTTAATAAAGTGAGGACTTCTGCTCTCGGCCGTTGGATCGTGTTTTTATTAAGAGTACTTCTGTCATTTCACTAGCATGGTCTGAATTAAATGATGATCCAATGGCTATAACAGAAATCCTCACTTTACTAAAGTGAGGGATCCCTCATTAGAAGTATTCTGTATATATACATATATATATATATATATACATGGATCTTTTTTTATATGAGTAAATATTGAATGCAACGGGGATAATATGTTATAAAAAATAACGTACTACTCCATAGATTTGGGATATGTACTTATGTGGATGTGATTTTTTCTGGAAATAGAGAGTACAAATGAATAAATAAAAAGTTTTAATTAGATTGTGATATCACGTCAACAAAATAATCATTACAATGAATATTTTCGCCTTTGATACATGAGTGATTTGGATCCAAAATGTTCTAACCAAAATATTATAGTTAGATTTCAGAATGTAGTACCTTTGAAATTTAATTTTTGTTTTTAAAAGCAAAATAGTTTTCACTAGGGGTGGCAATCGGGTCGTGTCGGGTCATTATCGTGTCGGGTCATTATCGTGTCGGGTCATTGTCGTGTCATTCTTAACGTGTCATAATCGTGTCGGGTTATAATCGTGCCGGGTCATATACGGGTCACCCGTCTAACCCGTGTAGGGTGTCATCAGTTCGGTTCAGTTCGGTTCGGATCGGATCGAATCGAATCGAATTTTTATTTTTTTATTTTCAAATTTTTTTTTTTCATGTTTTGAAAACCAACCGAAGTGGTCGGTTCGATCTATTTTGCCAATTTTGGCGATCAGATCAATTTTTTAGTTGTAAGTAATTTAAGAAACCCAATCGGTTAGCTCGGTTCGGCTATTCGAAATAAGCTTACAACCCTACTAAAAACACAAACAAGTCTTCCATCAAATGTATCAATTATTAACACGTACATCTTAAATACCAAAATACTACAAATATAGCAATATCTAACTATTATAAACTTAACACCCAAGCACATCCACACAAACTGAATAAGAAGAAATATTGTTTCTACTAACAGTATAAAAAAATTTCTTCACTTGTCATCCATCAAGAATCAAGATTAACAGTTGTATTTATCTAATTGACTAATTTATCTCCCTCCCAATCCAGCAATCCTAGCGGGCTTCCTCCCTTTTTTTTTCTTTCTTTTTTTATTTTTTAATTTTATTTTTTATGCAATGCTTGATGCATAAATGCTTCCAGGCTCCAACTTCCTTCATCCCTTATTAGTTATTAATTATTATTTTTTTATTACATTAGTTATTAATTATTATATATAAATTTACTTGTTTGGTAAGTTGGTAACTACTCTTTTTTTTTTTAGCAAAAAAAAAAAATAATTTTAGTTTATATATATCTATATATATTTTAAATGTTTTTTTTTCTCTCCAAAAAAAAGAAAAAAATTTTAAAATATATTTTTTTTAAATTTTAAAATTTTTTTATATTACTTTTATTTTAGACTCCCATATTATTAAAAATTATTTTTAAAACTAATAAAAAGGCCCCAATTGCACTTAAATACTTGATCGGGTCAAACGGGTTAGACGGGTTGACCCGTTTCAACCCGTTTATTAATCGTGTCAAACGAGTCGACTCGTTTATAACCCGTGCCCTTATACGGGTCACCCAAACCCGTTTATTTTCGTGTCGGATTACCGTGTTGTGTCGAAAATTGCCACCCCTAATTTTCACAATTACTAATATTTTGCAACCTTATTACAATCATTTAAGTTTGACCAAATACAAAACAAGAAAACAAAAAAGAATTACAATATTTTAGGACCCAGACTATCAGTAGTATGTATGATACATCCTAGAGATATTTCCATGTCTATAGGACGGATCCCTTACAATCAATTATATGTATGCACATATATTATAAATTTATATTCTAAGCAAAAAATAAAAAATAAAAAAAATATATTATAAATTTATAATAAATGAGGAATGCTTTTATGAGGAGATATTTTCAGCATCTGGATCTTTTATATATTTATCTCCAATGGCCCAAATAAATCCAGTCCAAACAAACTCAAGTCTCAACCCAACTCAAACATATTCAGCCCAATTCTTTAATCTAATGCTCTTAATTGATTTAAATATCCTCTTTGAAAAATTAATTTTTGGTCTTTTCCAAAAAAATTAAAAAATTAATTTTTAGCTTAAGTGATGATTGGAATCATTGGATATTAAAGCCGAACGCACTCAAAGTTTCAAAGTACCGAAGGCACTCAAATTATTCAATTACCATAATATCTTTTTTTTTTCTTTTTTTTTGGCAGGCATGGGGCAATTACTAGTATATCAAACCTTATATATATATAAGAATCTAACAGCTGAAATCTGACTTAGTCAATTACCATACTGCCCTTCTGCATCTTCTCAAGACCATAATACCCCTTCACTATACCTTAATTATATGTATATCGTAATACTCATCATAATGATACATTGATTTGTGTGAGGGTAATTATGTCATTTCAGATTATTATTACATTTAGGTCAGCTTTTGAAATTTTATTTAAGGGACCCTAATATATATATATATATATATATATATACAAAGATTCTCTAAAGAGGGTCACCTCTCTTTATTAAAGAGAGGACCTCTGTTTTGGCCGTTGGATTGTGTGAAAAAACTGTGAAATGACAAAACTGCCATTAATGAAAACACGATCCGACGGCCAAAACAGAGGTCCTCTCTTTAATAAATAAAGGGCGCCCTCTTTATAGCCTGACTGTATATATATAATATAGGTGTACTTAGTAAGTGCATTACACAGTATACTGGACTTTTAAGCCTAAAAAATCCACCAATCAACAGGGCGGCGGGACGAGACGCGGTCAACGGGATAGTGCGCAGGTTTTCCAGATTTAAAAACCTAATGTACTGAATCAGTGCATTTACCCAATACACCTAAGAGCCTTTCCCTACATATATAGGCTCAAAAGTTAAAAACTTGGTTTTGAAAATATTCAGATATATCTATACCATATCTATAAGAGGCTTAGTGACCATAGTTCACCCAATTCCTAAGTTGAAATACCATTTTACCCTTTTCTATTCCATCTATTCCATTACCCTTTAGTCTATGATCTGACTTTTGTTTTAATCTGGATGGTTTTTCCGGTATATTTGTGCCAAAAAAGCGTATGCTATCATCCAAGTTTTACAACCTTTCTTTAGGTCCATTTTGCCCCCTCTACTATACCATATTTAATCATGCATCTGTACCCATCATAAGGATATATTGATTTGTTTGAGGGTAATTTGGTCATGTCACAATAAGGTAATTAGGTTAGGTCAGGTTTTGCAATTTTATTTAATATAATAATGAGGTTTCAATCAACAATATTGTGTGTAAATACATTTGGGTCAACAAGTTCTGGGATATTTATTATTTACTTCAAAAAAAGTCAACAAAAATGGCTATTTTAATAGCTATTTACGAATTGGTCACTGATATTTACATTTTGATCAACTTTTTCTCTCAAATTTAGGATTTACATATTATAATGTGTAGTAATTATTGGCTTAAAAAAAGTAAAAAAAAGTGACTAATATTTACATTTTGATCAACTTCTTCGCTCGAATTTATGATTTATACATTGTAATATGAATAATTACATTTACATCAAGATATTGTGCCATATTTATCATTCACTTCAACAAAAAGTCAATAATACTGGCTAATTACGTATTGGTCTGTAATATTTACATTTAGGCCAACTTTTGTCCTGAAATTTAGGATTAATATATTATGGGTTTTTTTACCACATACTGTGGCTTCTCCCCTTCCTCTTTTTCCCTTTTATTTTAAAATTGAATTTTATAGTACACACACATGGCTATAAATTTAATTATACACATGCTTATAGTTCTTGTTTTAATAAACACGCATACCTAATATGTGTCATTTACTGTTTCAAAACTACAATCCATTATCGAACTCTGGATATATGGAGATTAAATTAACTCATAAAAATATAAATACATTTTCCTTTGTAGTTCTAGAACCATAAATCTCATACCAAATTGAAACAACACTATTCAAATCTTATAGTCAAATCCATAGAAATAATGTACTTAAACCTTTCAAAAAAGAATAGTTGATATCAGTATGACAATTGCAGATGTACATACCAAATTAAGATTTTTTTACTTATTTTAACACATGGATCTAAATTCAATTTTATTACACACACATATCATCCTATTTCATCAATATTGTCTACTAAGGAACTTTGAATATATGGAGACAAAATAAGTCATAAAAATTTTGTAGTGCTTTCTTCGAAAATATTATGTCTTTCATTTGTTTATTAAAATTTTATACTATAATTATCAAAATTCAAAGGGGAAAAAAGAAAAGAAAAAAGCTTCATGGATATAAATTAAATTTTAATACACACACATATCAATATATCATCTACTATTTCAGAAATATTGTCTATTTAAGGAACTTTGAATATATGGAGACAAAAATAAGTCATAAAAATATTGTAGTGCTTTCTTCAAAATGTAATAAAATAAAATTGGCACGTGCCGGTACACTAATATATGTATATATATATATATATATATATTGGGGTTACAGGAAACTTCCTCTAGGGAAGCTAAGACCCATACGCAACGTACAGGAGGTCATCCGTGGGATGATCAAGGCTAAGAAAGGATGACTCAAAAAAATATTAATGTTCATGTCACTCTCACGTACGTGAGATAACTTGCATCGATGATTAATCAAAATAACAATACAAGTTATATACAACTGCAGATTCAGATGACAAGTCAAGTTCCATGAAAGTCAAGTTGATATAATTTTGCACAAAATTAACTTGTATGATCTACTCTAGTACAATGAAAAGTGACGACTAGTAAGCCCATAAAATGAAATGAGAAGAAATTGGGAAATGAAGTTACTGCGACTTACTGGATTAAGGAAGAGAAGAAGGAAAACACAAAACAAAATAAAAGACTACGCCGTTGCCGGGGATCGAACCCAGGTCACCCGTGTGACGAGCGAGAATACTTACCACCAAGTCAAGCTGAGGCACAAACCCGTGATACCAAGTCTTCTTTAATCAAATCTTTATGTCGGCAAAGACAGAAATGCATTAAAAAATAGAAGTGATTAAAATCCTAATGTATGTCTTGTAATGTTCCAGATTTATAGGACTCATATCTAAATTTCACATCTATCCATCTACACTTTGATGTAGATCAATGGGGAAAGGATAGAGATTGTAAAGTGGTGTGGACCACAATAGATTCCGCAATCTCTTCCTCTCTCTATTGGTCTACATCAAAGTGTGGATGAATAGGTGTGAGATTTGGGTGTGGATCTAGCATTACCCGATTTATATATCTATTAACATATATAATTATAATAATAATATAATAAAAGAGGGAGTGCGTCCCAATTAGGGGTATGTTTCGGTCGGAACGGATCGAAAACACCCCTTTCGGAAAAAATTTCAAAATTTTCGGAAGCCAAAAATGCATTCCGAATTCCGTTCCGAAATTTCAGAAATTCTAAAATTATTTCCGATTCGGAATTTCGAAAATTTCGGAATTTTCGGAATTTCATCAGATTCGGAATTTTTCGGAATATTCGGAATATTTTCGTAATTTTTCAGAATATTCGGAATTCAAGCTTAATGAGATTTCACTTGAGACTTGTAGGCCTTTTATAGAAGCACGTTACATCCCATATTTTGTGTTTTTTTTATGTGGGATGAACACAATTTTCGGAATATTTTTGAAAAAGTTTCGGAAAATACAATTTCGGAATATATTCGGAAAATTTTCGGAATATTTTCAAAAACGTTTCGGAAAATACAATTTCGGAATATTTTCGGAAAATTTTCGGAATTTTTGGAATTCTAAGAACAATTCCGATTCCGATCCGATTTTTTTCGGAATTTTCGGAATTCAGAAATTCGGAAATTCAGAATGCATATTTAGTTGTCAAAATCGGAATTTTTCGGGTCGGAATCGGAATTTCCGTTTCAAATGACACCCCTAGTCCCAATTCTCAATTGATTTGGCAATATTTGCCATTTGGTCAATTTTTGTTTGAATATTTTAGTAATTTACCATTCAAATTTTGGATTTTAGCAACTTGTAATGGCGGCTGACTTAACTTATAAGGCAACAAAAAGTCCTAAAATTAAATATAGATTAATAAAAGTGTTTAAATTATCTTAAATTATGAATGGGTCAAAGACAGCTTTTAAAATTAACGAGAAGGAAACAATTTATAAATAATTATTAAAAGGGTAAATTGATTCAGCCTAATTTGACATTTTTTAATTTGTTTAATATATTTTGGTCATTTAAAAAGGTACACTGCGGGTGGAGTTAGATGATGTGCATAAAAAATTGTATATAAAGCAATAAAAGTGTTCAAATTATGAATAAGAAATTTGGAAATAATTAAAAGAGCATACTATGTGATTCCCAAATATGTGACAATAGATTTACTGACTTTTAATTGGACTATGTTGAAATTATTGCACCATCTTGTCCCACTACCACATGTGTTAGGAACCACATTTCAGAGACAAAATTTGGTAACTATAGTATTACTCGAGACACAATAATGGACAATCGAAGGGAAATAAATTTGCGAAAAGTATGACAGTTGTCAAATTGTAAAAGTTCATTGAATGGGAAGACAGAAATGTCATTAGTTTAGTTAAATCATTACATAATTAGAAAGAAAATGTCACGCCCCGGATCCACACATGTGAACCCAAGACACGTGGCACGCCACCAAGGCTTTCAAACATCAAGTTACAAGTGAAAAGGAGGAAAAACACGCTCCAATCAACCTTTGAGTTAGGCAAAACAAGCCCAAGGGCAAAATGGTCATTAATAAGATATAGCAAATGTTATACCAAAAGATAGGTTTTTGAGTCCCGGTTCCAACGCAAAAAACGGTGCGCGAATCCGAGTTTTCTAGAGAGAGTTATGTCCGTTTTCGTAAAGGTCAACAGTGCAGCCAAAATTGTGAGCGGATCGATCCGCTCCAAAAGTCGGATCGATCCATTTGGAGATTTTGCTATCAGAATGCCCCTGAAAAAGGCCGGATCGATCCCCACTTTAACCCGGATCGATCCGGGCTCTGCAGAAGTCATTTTTACTGTCAAAAACTCTGCTAAACATGCCCAAACATCACCAACATCAAACCAAACCTCTTGGAAACTTACAAAAATATTTCAAAATCATTTCTAAACCATTTCTAAACATTCCCAAGGGACTCTAACATGTTCATATACAATAAACAAGATATGAAATGCAATCTCTCCCCCATAATTCCCAAATCTCTCTCAAATACTCCCATTGCTATCATGATCAACCAAAACATGTTTTTTAAACCAAATTTTCATTCAAACATGCCCAAAACTACATTATTAAGGCATGGAAGATACCAACAACATTCTAAGCTTCAATTACAATATTTATACAAGTCTTGGAGCGATTAAACCAAAACTAACATATCTCTCCAAGCTTCAACATAAACCCAAGTTAACTATTACAAACCTTAAGTTTTGCACCAAATCTATAAGTTTAGCTCAAAAACAACTATATACATGAAACTACAACATTTACAAGTTTCCTCGACTCCACGAACCCCAAGCTCATCTCCCCGGATTCTCGCCGTCGTGCTCACCTACAATGGTTATTCAATAACCACTACAATATATAAGCTATATGCTTAGTGAGAGATATCAATCAAGCACACGGATGATATATTATGTTTATATTCAACTCAACAAGTAAATTGATCTCCGGATACGCGAGTATTTCCTCCGCCACTACCCGCAAGTCCGCGACTCCCCCAATAGTCCACGGCACAAGCCAATGACCCACGCCACCCACGTGCGGTCTAATGCCGTTCACCACGGAACAATCTCATGGCGGATTTATACGAGCTTTCCTTTGACCCAAATAGGCAACTAAACATGCTCGCATAAACATATCACCATGCTTTTCACAAAATCATAGCTAAGCATATGTAATTAAGCTAAATAGGCATGTTATCAACATTCAAAGAACAAAACCATAATTCTCATCCAAAAACAAGATTGAAACCACTCACCTCTTCGCAATTAGCTCCTAGTTGAGAAATTAAAGCCCAAATCTACTCTGGGTTCAAATCCTACATGAATTCAGCAAACTACGGATTACCGCTCCGAATTGGGTCTCGAAAATTACGACGATCATACTCAATAAAATCAGTACCAAAACGTAGAACTCACCTCTACGAGTCCAAATCCGGTCTCGAAATTGAAATTGGGTGTCGGACGCGCCGTCAATCGTTGCCGAGAAGTTCCGACGAAACCCTCGTCTACTTTCCTCTCTAACCGACTGAAATTTGAAGAAGAAGAGATATGGATCTCCTCTTAATTCTCAGCTCATATATGGTTTTATCTTTTTATTATAAAACCCACCAATTTTTTGGTTATTTGCAATTTCACCCCTAACTAGTTTTATGACTAACTATTTAGTCCTCCAAACTTAAGTAGGTATTTGTCTATGTTTCGCATGGGTCCCATAAGTGGTCCCACATAATTTTATGAAGTTGCTAATTAGCCTACTAATTATGTAACGTGTTCATTTCGTCCTCACCAAGGAATTCTCAAATGACCACACAAATGGTCTCTAATAATAAACAATATATTCTAAACAACATATAAATATCTCACATATGCCTTAATAAACATTTAAGCACATAAGGGTGATTCCACCATCTTTGTCCCCATCACAATGGAACTTTCTCAACTCATGTCCCAATTTGGGACTGCCCCATTGGCCAACATTGGGTTCCGAATTTGGACACCCACAATCAACTAGTGAGTTAAAACTCACTTAAACATGTGTTAATAAACACCAATTAATTATGCTAATGCATGCTAAATCGCGTTTAACGGTTAATCGCAGGAGCGGGTGTTACATCTCTCCTCTCCTTAAAAGAAGTTTGTCCCCAAACTTAAAGTACCTCAAGATTCGAATAGGAATGGGTACTTCTCACGCATCTCATCCTCCTGTTCCCATGTAGCTTCTTCAACAGAGTGATTCCGCCACAAAACCATAACCAATGGAATAGTCTTGGTCCTCAGAACTTGAACTTTTGCATCGAGAATTCTCATTGGATGTTCTATGTAAGTCAAGTCTTCCCTAATTTCTAACGGTTCTGGCGTAATGATATGACGTGAATCTGACACACAACGTCGCAACATTGATATGTGGAATACATTATGCACATTCTCCATTTCTTGTGGTAGCTCTAACCGGTATGCTACTGGTCCAACTCTACCAATAATCTCAAATGGTCCAACGTACCTCAGATTTAGTTTCCCACGCTTTCCAAACCTCACAATTCCCTTAGTCGGTGACACCTTTAGGAACACATAATCACCAACTTCAAACTCTATTAGTCTTCTTTTCAAATCCGCGTAGCTCTTGTAACGACTTTGAGTTGTTTGCAATCGTTGCTGTATCACCTTAACTTTCTCTGTGGTCTGCTGAACTATCTCAGGTTCCAATAGTTTTCGTTCTCCTACCTCATCCCAACAAATCAGCGAACGACATCTACGCCCATATAAAGCCTCAAAAGGTGCCATCCCAATACTGGATTGAAAACTATTATTATTAGTAAATTCAGCCAATGACAAGTGTTGTTCCCAATCACCTTTGAAATCAAGAACACATAATCTAAGCATATCTTCCAATATCTGAATTACCCGTTCTGATTGTCCGTCAGTCTGCGGATGGAAAGCTGTGCAAAAATTCAACTTTGTGCCCATAGCCTCTTGTAAACCCTTCCAAAATCTTGATGTAAATCTACTATCCCTATCCGAGATAATAGACACAGGAACTCCATGAAGCCTTACAATTTCCTGAACATACAACTCTGCTAACTTCATCGGATCATTAGTCTTAATGGGTAGAAAATGCGCAGACTTGGTTAATCGGTCAACGATTACCCAAATACTATCATTTGATCTTCTAGATTTTGGTAAACCTGCTACAAAATCCATCGTGATGTTTTCCCATTTCCATTCCAGTACTGGCAATGGTTGTAATAATCCCGCTGATCTTTGATGTTCCGCTTTTACCCGTTGACACACCAAACACTTTGCCACATATTCGGCTATTTCTCGCTTCATTCCAAACCACCAATAGTTCTCTCATAGATCACGATACATTTTAGTACTTCCCGGATGAATGGAATATTTGGTGTTGTGCGCCTCTTCTAGAATCGTCTCTTTAATCCCATTAACGTAGGGTACACAAATTCGATTTCTATATTTCAATACACCATCCATATAAGTAAAATTTGGTTGTTTACCCTCAGGTATTCCGTCACAAATCTTCCTCAAGTTTGGGTCTTGAATCTGTTTCATTCTAATCTCATCCACAAGTGTTGGTTGTGCTATAATAGCCACCATCAAAGCTCCCTTAGTTCTTGGAATTACCTCCAGTTTCAATAGCTCCATTTCACGAATCAGCTTCTCTTGAGAAGACAAAACATAAGCTAAATTACCGGTTGCCTTTCGACTCAATGCATCGGCCACTACGTTGGCCTTCCCTGGGTGATATTGGATCGATAAATCATAATCTTTCATTAACTCCAACCACCGTCTCTGTCTCATATTCAAGTCTCTCTGAGTGAATATATACTTCAAGCTTTTGTGATCCGTGTAAATTTCACATCGTTCCCCGTATAGGTAATGTCTCCAAATCTTTAAGACAAAGATCACCGCTGCCAATTCTAAGTCATGTATTGGGTAATTGGTTTCGTGTGGTCTCAGTTGCCGTGAAGCATATGCAATTACTTTGCCATTCTGCATTAGAACACATCCTAAACCTCGATGTGAAGCATCGCTGAATACAACAAACCCCTCAGTCCCTGACGGAATAGTCAGTATCGGTGCTGTTATAAGTCTAGTCTTCAATTCCTTGAAACTTTCCTCACATTCAGAACTCCAAACAAAAGGAACATCTTTTCTCATTAGCTGAGTCATAGGCATCGCAATTCTTGAGAAGTTTTCTACAAATCTTCGGTAATACCCGGCCAAACCCAAGAAACTTCGAACTTCTGACACATTTTTAGGTAGATTCCAATTGGCTACTGCTTCAATTTTCTGCGAGTCTACTGAAACACCTTATTTAGAAATCATATGTCCCAAAAATGCTATCTCCGTAAGCCAAAACTCACATTTCTTCAATTTACCAAATAATTTCTTCTCGCGAAGCCGTTGCAACACCAATCGTAAATGTTTTTCATGATCTTCAACACTTGTAGAGTAGACTAAAATATCATCAATGAAGACAATTACAAATTCATCCAAGTATTCCTTGAATACCCGGTTCATCAAAGCCATAAAAGCTGCGGGCGCATTGGTAACTCCAAATGGCATGACCATAAACTCATAATGTCCGTACCGAGTCCTAAATGCTGTCTTCTCCACATCTTTCTCTTTAATTTTCAGCTGATGGTAGCCCGATCTCAAGTCGATCTTCGAGAAAACTTGAGCTCCCTGAAGCTGATCGAATAAATCATCAATCCTCGGTAATGGATACTTGTTTTTAATGGTCAACTTGTTCAGCTCCCGATAATCAATACACATACGCATGGTTCCGTCTTTCTTCTTGACAAATAAAACTGGTGCTCCCTATGGTGAAACACTAGGTCGAATAAATCCTTTGTCGAGTAACTCTTGCAACTGATTCTTCAGCTCTTTCAGTTCCACGCGTACCATTCTATATGGTGTCTTCGATACTGGTTGTGATCCAGGTGTTACTTCAATAGTAAACTCAATCTCTCGCTCGATCAGCACGTCTGGTAATTCCTCAGGAAATACATCCAGAAACTCCCGTACTATCGAAATATCCTCAACCCGAGTCCCCGTGACACGTGTATCAATTACACTACATAGGAATCCCTGACAACCCTTTTTCAACAACTTCCCAGCTTGAATTACTGATATTATATATGGTGGCGCTGCTACACCAACCCCTTGGAAGGTAAACTCTTTTTGCCCTGGTAATTGGAAATTAACCCTTTTCTGTTCACAATCAATTGTAGCCTGATTTGTAGACAACCAATCCATGCCCAAGATTACGTCAAAGTAGTTGATGGTTAATGGAATCAAATCAACAGTCAATACTTTATCACCTACTCTGATTTTACGTGCTTTGAACACTGAAGAGGTCACCAATGGTTTACTTAGGGGTAATGATACAGATAAATCATACCCTAAGGATTCCGACATGCTATCCAAATGTTTGACAAATTCATGTGAAACAAATGAGTGTGTTGACCCTGAATCTATCAAAATTCATGCTGAATGTGAACAGATATGAAGTATACCTGACACCACGGAGTCGGTAGCTGGCACATTTCCCGGTGTAAGTTGAAAAGATTTCGCTTGCCTCTGCTCCACACCTTTCCCTTTATCACCGGGTGGTCCTGATCTTGCTCCACTGGACGCCATAGAACTTGTCCCTTGTTGTCGCTTCTTTGGACAATCCTTGGAAAAATGTCCCGGCTGCCCACAATCAAAGCATTTACCCCTCATATCCGGAATTGAGCTCACAGAGCTCAGTGGTCGTGATCTAGCTTGCAGACAATTCTTGGATATATGCCCAACTTGCTTACAAATGTTGCACGTGCTGAGCAAGTAACAAACTCCCCCATGTCGTCGATTACACATAGGACACAACGGTCGAGCCCCCTCAGAAAATGAACTTTCACTTTGACTACCTGAACCTGACCCAGGCCCTCTTGAAAATGGTTTCTTGAAGAAGCCTTGCCCCTTCCATTTATCTTCACCTTGTCGCTTTCTTTGTTGCCCTTGCTTATATTTGTTAATATCTCGTTCGGCTATGAGAGCTGCATTCTGGACTTGAGCCACAGTTCCAAATTCATGAGTATCCACCCTGCATTGGATGTTATCCCTCAACCCTTCTTCAAACTTTTGAGCTTTGTCTTCCTCGGTTATCACCGTATCCTTTGCAAATCGAAGCAATTCACTATACTTGGAGATGTATTCGTTCACCGTCATATCTCCTTGTTGGAGATTCATGAATTCCCGACACTTCTGTGCTTTAGCTGCTCGAGGGAAATATCGTTTATAGAATTCTTCCACAAACTTATCCCAAGTGGTCGGCCTACCTTGCTCAAGTAAATTTACCCACCAATTTTGGGCACCTTCTTTTAGAGTATCAGTGGAAAACATAATCTTTTGTTCCTCGGTACATTCGATAGCACAAAATATTCATTCCATATCTGATACCCAATGAATAGCTGTCATCGGATCCGGACCCCCATCAAACGTAGTCGATTTCCTCTTATAGAATTCAATCGTAACCCAGTCCACCCTTGGTTCAGGATTCGGATTCGCATACCTTTCATTTACTGGTGGCACTCGATCACCAACGGCACCCACAAAATTAGTTACCAAGTCCACTAAACGATCCATTCTTGCATCAAGTTCTCGATTTTGGTCCATTTCCCCAAATTCTTGCCTGCCAGTCAATTATGCATAAATACTAGGCATGCTATGCTATATTTCATATGATATAAATGATTAAGCAATCATAATATAGCATCAATAATCATATGCATACATGTAATGCATCTACGTACTCAATATCTACACGTTATGCTCAAGTCGCCGTCTCTCGTCCCAAAGTTTCTAAGCTTATTGTTCTGATACCACTAAATGTCACGCCTCGGATCCACACATGTGAACCCATGACATGTGGCACGCCACCAAGGCCTTCAAACATCAAGTTACAAGTGAAAAGGAGGAAAAACACTCTCAAATCAACCTTTGAGTTAGAAAGAACAAGCCCAAGGGCAAAATGGTCATTAATAAGGTATAGAAAATGTTATACCAAAAGATAGATTTTTGAGTCCCGGTTCCAACGCAAGAAACGGTGCGCAAATCCGAGTTTTCTAGAGAGAGTTATGTCCGTTTTCGTAAAGGTCAATAGTGCAGCCAAAAATGTGAGCGGATCGATCCGCTCCAAAAGTCGGATCGATCCATTTGGAGATTTTGCTATCAGAATGCCCCCGAAAAAGGCTGGATCGATCCCCTCTTTAACCCGGATCGATCCGGGCTCTGCAGAAGTCATTTTTACTGTCAAAAACTCTGCTAAACATGCCCAAACATCACCAACATCAAACCAAACCTCTTGGAAACTTACAAAAACATTTCAAAATCATTTCTAAACCATTTCTAAACATTCCCAAGGGACTCTAACATGTTCATATACAATAAACAAGATATGAAATGCAATCTCTGCCCCATAATTCCCAAATCTCTCCCAAATACTCCCATTGCTATCATGATCAACCAAAACATGTTTTTTAAACCAAATTTTCATTCAAACATGCCCAAAACTACATTATCAAGGCATGGAAGATACCAACAACATTCTAAACTTCAATTACAATATTTATACAAGTCTTGGAGCGATTAAACCAAAACTAACATATCTTTCCAAGTTTCAAGATAAACCCAAGTTAACTATTACAAACCATAAGTTTTGCACCAAATCTATAAGTTTAGCTCAAAAACAACTATATACATGAAACTACAACATTTACAAGTTTCCTCGACTCCACGAACCCCAAGCTCATCTCCCCGGATTCTCGCTGTCGTGCTCACCTACAATGGTTATTCAATAACCACTACAATATATAAGCTATATGATTAGTGAGAGATATCAATCAAGCCCACGGATGACATATCATGTTTATATTCAACTCAACAAGTAAATTGATCTCCGGATACGCGAGTATTTCCTTCGCCACTACCCGCAAGTCCGCGACTCCCCCAATAGTCCACGGCACAAGCCAATGACCCACGCCACCCACGTGCGGTTTAATGTCGTTCACCACGGAACAATCTCATGGCGGATTCATACGAGCTTTCCTTTGACCCAAATAGGCAACTAAACATGCTCGCATAAATATATCACCATGCTTTTCACAAAATCATAGCTAAGCATATGTAATTAAGCTAAATAGGCATGTTATCAACATTCAAAGAACATAACCATGATTCTCATCCAAAAACAAGATTGAAACCACTCACCTCTTCGCAATTAGCTCCTAGTTGAGAAATTAAAGCCCAAATCTACTCTGGGTTCAAATCCTACATGAATTCAGCAAACTACGGATTACCGCTCCGAATTGGGTCTCGAAAATTACGACGATCATACTCAATAAAATCAGTACCAAAACGTAGAACTCACCTCTACGAGTCCAAATCCGGTCTCGAAATTGAAATTGGGTGTCGGACGCGCCGTCAATCGTTGCCGAGAAGTTCCGACGAAACCCTCGTCTACTTTCCTCTCTAACCGACTGAAATTTGAAGAAGAAGAGATATGGATCTCCTCTTAATTCTCAGCTCATATATGGTTTTATCTTTTTATTATAAAACCCACCAATTTTTTGGTTATTTGCAATTTCACCCCTAACTAGTTTTATGACTAACTATTTAGTCCTCCAAACTTAAGTAGGTATTTGTCTATGTTTCGCATGGGTCCCATAAGTGGTCCCACATAATTTTATGAAGTTGCTAATTAGCCTACTAATTATGTAACGTGTTCATTTCGTCCTCACCAAGGAATTCCCAAATGACCACACAAATGGACTCTAATAATAAACAATATATTCTAAACAACATATAAATATCTCACATATGCCTTAATAAACATTTAAGCACATAAGGGTGATTCCACCATCTTTGTCCCATCACAATAGAACTTTCTCAACTCATGTCCCAATTCGGGACTGCCCCATTGGCCAACATTGGGTTCCCAATTTGGACACCCACAATCAACTAGTGAGTTAAAACTCACTTAAACATGTGTTAACAAACACCAATTAATTATGCTAATGCATGCTAAATCACGTTTAACGGTTAATCGCGGGAGCGGGTGTTACATAACTGCGATTAGATTTTTTAAAAAATGACTTTGTTATGTCATTAATATAATTAAAAATAATATTTTCCCTTTACGTTATGTTCTCTGATTTTTACAATTTCACTATTATATTCTTGTAATTTTTTTTACTTTGATTATTATTATTATTATTATTATTATTATTATTATTATTATTATTATATTCTTGTTCATTTATTGAGATTCAAAATCATTGACTCCAAAATTGAATCTAAATTTTGATTTACAAATGTTTTAATAGTTAGAATGTTGTCACAACTCAAGTCCCCCAGTAAGATATTGTCCGCTTTGGGCTTAATTCACACGGATTTTTCGTGGCACGGGCCCACAAGTCTGCCCAAACACATCTTACTAGATTCCACTATGGCCTTCCATATATAACACATTACCCTTCCTTCCACAGGCGAAGTGGGACGAATTCCTCCTACAGCACACAGCACTAATGTCGTTACATTACCCTCCTTAGGGCCCAACGTCCCCATTGGCACACTTTCCGCTGCGTTAGGCTCTAATACTATTCTGTCACGACCCAAGTCTCCTCCAGTAAGATACTGTCCACTTTAGGCCCAACTCCCACAGATTTTACAGGCCCACAAGCCTGCCCAAAATGCGTCTTACTAGGTTTCATTATGGCCCTTCATATATAGCACATTATCCTTCCTTCCCCAGGCGAAGTGGGACGAACTCCCCCTACAGCACACAGTACCAGGATCGTTACAAATGCATTCAACTATATTAATGACCATTTATTTCTTGCGAAAAGTTGCTCTAAATGGTATAACTATCAAATCATTTGAGAACCAAATTTAACCATATGTTCCATCGAGACATTATATTAATTTTAAAATTGTACAGTAGTTAACATAGAATAAAATGTTGACTAAAAATCATTGTATATTTATAATCAGTTCTTTTTAACGACTCTAAATTCTAATAAATTAATTGTTGAGATTTGCTTCGAGAAAAGTTTATACATGGGTTATGTAATATTCTATTTTTGTTTGTAATATTTTATACAAATGGGATACCACATGACATAACCATATGTTGCAAGGAGGGATAATGCTAGAGATACAAAAGGGTCACAAAAGAGATGCTCACAAAGGATGTGGCATTTGAATGACTATCATGGACTCTCAAATTTGATTTGAAATTTTGATTTTCAAATGGTTTGATAATTGTACTACATACAATCATACTAGAGATAGGTGATTTTTTTTAATCAAAAGTTGTTTTTTTTTTTTATAGATTACTTACATGATCCGGACTGAACACACACACACCCCAACGCACACACACACACTACACCATATGGCCTCATTACTAACGGATATATCCGTTAGTATTTTAGCGTTAGTAATATTACTAACGGATTTACTAACGGATATATCCGTTAGTAAACCAAAAGATTTCTAACGGATATATCCGTTAGAAAGCTACTTACTAACGGTTTTTTCCAACGAATTTTAACCGATTTATGTTGAATACTAACGGTTTGTCAAGAATTACTAATGGATATATCCGTTAGTATTTGACAGAAAAAAAAAACTAACGGATTTACTAATGGATATATCCGTTAGAAATATTAATACATTATAAAAAAAATATTTATGTGCATGCTTCGCTTTTCTTATTTGCATCTATTTAACAAGCATAATAATTCATACCAAACACAATAAAAATTATTCATAAGAATAAAAACAAGTAGAATCCAAAATATTTCATACATCCAAGCCTAAACTAACAAACCAAATGTGTACACGGTCATTCCTTGCATGATTACAAGTAATAGATGCTAACATAACAAAATCTGATGTCTTGTAATGTGCAGCAATAAAAATTCACATTTACATCAATTTATCATAAAAGACCTCGATGAGCTACCAACTAGTGTCTTGCCACTTGGAACCATGCCACCAGGGGATCCAAGTCACTTGTACCAAGTACCAACAATAGTATCCATATATCTGCAAAAAGAACGAGAAAAACACCATGTCCATTAATTTGTGCTTTACACATGTGGAAGACATGTAATGCACTGATCATTTCTGTAAGAACATCCATGGTAGGGGTGCATCCTGCATTTCTGATAAAGCTAGAAAAAGGATACATCCATTGAAAAAGAAAAAAGAAAAAAGGGATGCTAAACCAATTCAAAATATTCAAGTAATAACCTCTTTACTGTGAACATAATTAGTCAAGAAGGCGTAATTCAGATTCTCGCCCAAGCAAAAGCATCCAATGCTTGCAAAATCACTTCAACGTTGATAAGTATCAAAATTGGTAAGAACATATAAAAACCTTCACTGCTAAAAATAAATAATAAAAAAAAGGCCCAAGACATAAGTGTTTGAAAGCAAGCTTAATTTTGTTTCCTTTGCAATGTCTCCAAAGAGACTTCGTTGTACAAAGAGACTTTATTGTTCAGAAAAGAAAAGCGAAGAAGAATGAGAATTCAGCACTTAAAGACAACAGCACTTCAAATAGGATCAAATTCAAACCCAAAGTCAAAGTATTTTATTAAAATAGGATCAAGTTCAAACCCAAAGTCACTTTATTGGTAGGATAATTTTAAGTCCGGCACTGAATCCTATGTAACTACAAAACAGCTACATAGAACCATTCTTTAGAGAACCTATAGGAAATGCATTTCCATAAACATTTCCAATAACCCATAAGCTTACTAAAATTATCTTAGAACTAGTATATAAACAACTTGTGTTTTTGAACCCCCATTAAAGAAATGTAACCATAACAAGCTAGTTGACAAAAAAATAACTGACCAGTTCTTATTGTACCTACTCTCAAAATAAGAATCTGCACTTTGCTAGTAATGAAGATAATTGTTGTTAAATGTATTTTACTTACTCGTATTGCAAGGGCTGTCCAAGAGGGGAGAGGTAAGTTACCCAATAACGAATACACACAAGACCATATAAGGGCTGCGCTCAAGGAAGGTTAGTGTAATTTTTCAAGTCAAAGAAAGAGAACTAAAACCTCAAGGAAGGTTAGTGTGATTTGGGTGCTGTTTAAGGGATGTCTATGCTGATTATAGGGGCTGATTTAAGGTCTGTTTGGGGGCTGGTCAAGGGGCTGTTAGGGGCTGATTAGGGACTGGGAAAAAAGGGCTAAAACTCAAATCATAATGTGTTATTAGAAATGGTTCATTTGTTACCTACCAAAGAAAGAGAACTAAAACCTCAAACATAAATGATTCAAATATACAGGAAACATAACTTGAACAATGCCAAATTTACAAATAGAAAGCACATTTCTACCCCACAATTTCTTGGGTAACTAAACAAATAAGAAAGCTTCATAGATGCATTAAATTTTTGGTTATAGAGCATTTTCTCAAATTAATCCAAACAAGCTTCATACATGCATTTAATTTTTGGTTATAACTTATAAGCAGTTCATACATCTATTTTATATCTTAGATATGTACCCGTGCTTTATAGGTTGATGGTGATTAGTCAAACAACAATAGAAGGGTAAGCTGAAACCTAGTAGTTGTTTGGATAATATCATAACATAACAAACAACGTGACAAATAACAAAACCAATTTGCTACCTAATTCTAGGTAAAGAGAAAACTAAATAAAAGTCGACGAACCCCCAGTCTTTACCAAGCTGACTACCACTAGGACCCTCATGTTAGGGATATATACTAAAAGCCATGCTTTATGTAGTTGATTTATTATTCATTTAATAAAATCAGTTAATCCATTTTTTTATGAGAATCTGTGTGGGCAATGTTTGTGTTATATTATTTATTTAATACTATGCATGTGTGTCTCTCATTCTATATAGTAGGTGGTTTGGTGTGTAGAGTTCGGCTTACATACGGAAGATCAGGCCATCAGATATTATAGAATGTAAGATTTTGGTTTACAGTCTTAGATGGGATTGGACACACCATCGGTAGGACTGCAGCATGGTGTTGTAGTAGGTTTGTCTTGACTACGAAAAACGGTATAGTTTTAACTCACTATGCTGGTACACTTTGTGTATTAAACGGGACAGACTTGGGGTAATTATCTTTATACTGACTTATAAGATAATTAATACCTCATAGCTATTATGAGTGCTTATGCTCTAAATCCTAAGTTAATTTGTAGACACGTACATTTGATATTTACACTTTGATCCCCAAAAGGGTGAGATCCTTAAATGGGTCAATATCTCATTGGATTGGGTGGCAATATTAGTTGTGTGGTGGATATTAATTAATGATGGAATCCATGTCTCAATTTTGGGATTGATGATATCCCCTTGAGAAAGCTTATAAGTTTTGATTATGTCAAACCCTGCAGGTGGATTTTATATCCGACATATCAGATAAGTTAAGCAGAGGATCTCAAGAAATTTTAAGAAATTAATTAAATATGATTGTCAGTAATTATATTTAATTAATGGATATCTGTAATCTTAACATGGGGAGATAATAAGCATTTAATAACATGGAGCTCGAAATATATTTTTGAGATAAGGGTAGGAGTGCAATTATAATTCTTTAGTGGTATGAATTATAATTTATAGAAATAGGAATCTGATTCAGTTTGAATTGGGGTTTCCTAATTCCATAAGGAAGCCTATTCCTTATTGACTTCTTATGGTCCCTATCGTAGCCTATATATATGCTGCTTTGGCTCTCTCATCAGCTAGCGTTTTTCTATATAGAGAATTATGTCACGCCCCGGAGCAGCAGAAATTAGCAGGAAATAAAATTTTCCTTTCTGGGTCCGTAAGCCATGACTAGTTACGTTAACTGATTGTCCACAAACACACTAGATAAATAAGGGAGTAACTCAAACGGAAGCGTAAACTGAATATATACATCAACCGATTACTAGCTATTACATCAGAGTTTGTAGTTATCAAAAGATAAAGAACAAAGGAGCTTAAGGCGTTAGACGCCGTTTACAACTTAGTACGAAAGGACAAAAGTCTATAAAGAACAACTAAGTCTTCTTTCTTGAAGCCGCGCCTCTAACTGGCGTAGCCGTGACCTTCAGCGTAGTAGGCTTCTCCTTCGAAGGCTTCCTCTTCCTGGTAGTCCTCCTCCGGATAATCATATCCTGTATAGTCTAGACATAGGAATGTCCAGGGCGTAGTATGCCGTTAGCTTTAATAAAAGCTAAGTGAGTGTCCTAACCGAACACTCCTAATATACAATATATATCTGAAAGTACACAACGATTAGTTACGTCGGTTGAGCGAATTATAATGAGACCGTGCGTGAACTATGCATCATCGATATATTCGACTTCACTCGACTTAATATCCGACTTACTGAACTTTGTTACATTACTAGTGTAACGTCGTTGGCTTAGAGTGACTCGCCCAGTGGGTCAAGGTATGGTTACTTTACTATCGTTGTCTGCCCCTCCGTGGCCGTGGTACAATCTCGCTTTACAAGCTAACCATGTACTCTAGGTCCTCGGGACCTTGCCTTATGTATCCAAGTGTTTGACATGTCAGCAAGTCAAGGCCGAACATCAGAGACCGTCAGGATTGTTGCAACCGCTACCTATTCCTGGTTGGAAGTGGGAGCACATTACGATGGATTTTGTAGTGGGATTACCTCGATCGTAGCAAAATCATGACGCCATTTGGGTAATCGTGGATCGATTGACGAAGTCAGCTCATTTCATTGCTTATAGTATGACATACCCGGTAGAGAAGATGAGCCGGATGTACATACAACAAGTTGTGCGACTTCACGGTGCACCTGTGTCGATTGTATCAGACCGTGACGCGCGTTTTACCTCTGGATTTTGGGAAAGTCTGCAAGAAGCTATGGGAACTTCGCTCAAGATGAGTACTTCTTTTCACCCTCAGACAGATGGACAAACTGAGCGTGTTAATCAGATAATGGAAGATATGCTCAGGGCTTGTGTGATCGATTTTGAAGAATCTTGGGAGGCACACTTGCCGTTGGTTGAATTCGCCTATAACAACAGTTATCACACGAATATCGGTATGGCTCCGTTCGAAGCACTGTACGGACGACCATGTCGTTCCCCTTTGTGTTGGGCTGAAGTTGGGGATACAGAGTTGCTGGGACCAGATTTGGTAAGAGAAACCAATGAGAAGATTACTTTGGTCAAGGAGAGGATGAGAACCGCTCAGAGCCGGTATAAGAGTTATGCTGATCGACGACGGAAGGATTTGGAGTTTAGTGTTGGAGATCACGTACTCCTTAAGGTTTCACCAACCCGAGGAGTGGTACATTTTGGTCTCAAGAGAGGGAAGTTAGCTCCGCGTTTTATCGGACCGTTTGAGATTTTGGAACGTGTCGGGAAAGTAGCTTATCGACTGGCGCTACCACCAAAGATGTCTGGGGTTCACAACGTGTTTCATGTGAGTATGTTGAGGAAGTACATACGCGACCCCTCGCATGTGGTTAGTTATGACGATATTGAGACGAGTCATAACATTTCTTACAAGGAGAGACCTGTGAAGATTCTAGATCAGAGTATCAAGAAGCTGAGGAATAAGGATATCCCATTGGTGAAGGTTCAGTGGAATCACCATGACGAGAACGAAGCCTCGTGGGAAGTTGAAGCTGATATGAGGAAGAAGTACCCGGAGTTGTTTCATGATTAGTCAGTCTTGATTTCGGGGACGAAATCCTGTTTAAGGGAGGAAGGGTGTAATAACCTGCATTTCCATTTAATTTAAAATTCATTTTCATATTTAATTGGCAAATGCATTGTATATTTAATTTCTTTGGGTATTGACTGCTTCATTTAAATTTCATTTCTCATATTCTAAATTTTATTCCTTGATTTATTGCAAGCTAAGAATGTTGTTGGGGTTAAATTGTAATTTTTATAAAGTTAGTGATACCAGTATGGATTTCAAAATCTGTATTTCAAAACGGTGAAAATAACTTCTATTGACTCAATCAGTATTTTTATAAAACCAGAAAATCAATTCTTACGTTAAAATGAAATTCCTGTATTTTTGTGGTGACCACCGCGCCCCGAAAATACCAGTTTATGTTCAAAACTGTCCATGTTGTGTTTAACTTCCACAGATTTTGGAAGTGACCGATTTGGACATTTGCTTTATTTCCAATTATGGCAACTCATCATTGTCTTGTGCCTTGTTTGGGAATGCTTAGTGTATGTATGTATTCCTAAGGTCATAAGTTGTTTTTCCCAAACAACCCAATTTGACCCCTACTAACCTATAACACCCTTTCAATCCTTCTACAGTTGATTTATATACATTCACGTATGTATGCATCTGTGTATATTCTCCAGCTTGTATAATTGATAACCAAATCAAGATTTAAATACCAAATTGATTTTGTTGAGTATAGCACACAAGACTTGGCCACCAAGTTCATCAAGTGCATTTTCTATATATACTGCACTCACACATTCTGCACACAGAGAAACATAGAGAGTTTCAGTGAGAGTGTAGAGAGTTCTTCAGAATTTGTAGAAAGAGAAAGCTCTCCACCATAGCCAAGCTTGAAATTGGTTTCTTATTTGCTTATTCTTTCTCAACAACCTCTTCATTCTTGAACTCAGTGAGTATTACTAACTCACTAAGAATGTAATTACATGTCTATTTACTTTGTGTTTTGTTTAAATTTTGTAATACACCATTGTTGATCCTACGTATGAAAATTCATAGCTTGAAATCAAGATTTTCAAACCTTAATCTAAATTCGTTTTTAGAGATGAATATGATAGATTATACATCCTACATGCCATGTTTGAAGTTTTAAAGCCTAATTTGTTCATATGGAAAAGTATATAAGAAAATAGATTTTGACATGTTTTAGTTTATCATAAAATTGGAGAGTTATAGTTAGAATCATGTTAAATTAATTATAGATTCTTAATCCTTGTTTAAAAAGGAAGAGATCCATATATAACATGATATACATACTTACAGAATTGAAAATGGGTCAAAAAGACCCCTATTTTACTGAACCAGAGCAGTTTCTGCGGAGAAGATGAAGCCTCAGCTTCATCTCGCGCCACGATCGCGCGCGCGAGTATCGCGCGAGCGGCCCGCGCGAGCGACCCCTCGCGCGAGCGACCCGCGCGCGCGAGGTAGGCTTCCCCAGGCAGACGTAAGAGTATATATATATAATTGAAAATTTGGCTGGTCGCGCGATAACCCCTTCGCGCGAGCGATCCGCGCGCGCGACCTTGCTTTCCTCAGGCAGACAGAAAAGTTTATTAATAAAAGGAAAAATGGGCTTATCGCGCGAGCGGCCCGCGCGAGCGACCCTTCGCGCGAGCGGCCCGCGCGCGCGAGGTATTGCAGTTTCTGTTTTTGTCTGTTCTTCTGTTAAGGGACTGTTTGGATGAAATTTATATACTGTTGAGGTTCTGTTTGGGAAACTTGGTTAATCAGAACTCTATTTGGTTATGTTTGAATGATTAAAATATTGTAGTATGACTCATTAATCCCCGTACGCGTGTTGTTCCTTTAATTCAGCATTTTTGTTTAAGTGCATACCATTCATGTGGGTCAGTGGTACATGCATAGGGGTGTCAGTCTGTGTGGAAAAGAGTAATGGTGGTGTGGTAAGAGTATGAGTTTGTGTTTGTGGTCGTGGTTGTGATTGTGGTTGAGTATGAGTTTGTGGTTGTGGTCGTGGTTGTGGTTGTGGTTGAGATTGTGGAAGAGGGTATCTTTGAAATGCGACGGTGGCAAATATGGACACTCCCTGACGCCCATGGAAGCGTTAAAGTGTGTGAAGCCGAACTCGGACACTCCCTGGCACCCATGGTAGTGCCAAAGTGTGGCCTACGTACACTCCCTGATAACTCGAGTCTGGATACTGTGTGAGGGGTCGCCCCGGTATTTGCATGGCGGTTAGGGTATTCAAAGTGTGAGGCATTGGACACTCCCTGGTACCCCGGACCAAAGTGTGAGGCAAACTGGACACTCCCTGGCGCCCCGTTGCTAAAGTGTGGCTGTCTGAGTGTTTCAAAGATACCAGGAGTAGGATAGTGGGTTGTTGTGGCTGTCGAGCGAAAAGAGTCGGCAAGATGAGCGTGGTGCATCGTTCTCATACACGGTCCCATCTGTGTAAATTTACCCTCTTTAAATAATGTTGTGGTTGTTTTTCTAAACGAGCTCTTTAATCATAATTATAAACTTGTGGATTTAATCTTGAATTGGAAAAAGGTAAGTTGGTATGTTTTACATTCAAAGTCATGTTTTTAATACTCACCAGCTTCTTGAAGCTGACGACGTTGATGCGTCCTGGACATTCGTGTTCAGGCTTTTCAGGTTACAATCAGGAGGAATCATACGATTATGCTAATTAAGAATGGCTGCTGTTGGGACGAGAAACTATTTATTATATGTTTTAAGTTTATCTGTTTTAAGTTATGAACTGTTTTGTTTTAAGGATGAATGTAACAGACTCTAAGATATTATTTTATTTTCAAGGCGGTCTGTGCCTTAGTTGACCCCGGTTCATAAGATGTAATAAGATAGAAAATTTTTGTAAGCCTTGATTGCTTTACTCTGATTATTATGTTTTGTTGTTTGACGTTTGGGACGGAATCGATCCTTCAAACTGTCGCGACCTACGGGTCCATAAAGGAAATTAAACGCTTTCCTTATTTATGCTACGTCGGGGCGTGACAGATATTACCCAATATGAGCAGCATTCTGGACTTCAATAGGATCTCAAATATCATAAGAAATTTTCAAACGACGAAAGACTATTCCATGAATGGAGTGTAAGCTTGCCAACTAATCTGCCTAATGCAGCATTAGGGAGATTAAAAACACAAAGATGTGTGGAGACATCTTCACTATCTTCCTTGTAGTCTAGTTTGTCCAAGTATAGACATTAAGCAAATTGAAAGCAAATGAAACAAATAGGCTTAATATCCGACGAATCCAACAAAACAAGAACAAGAGCAAAGTGTTCCAATGACTAAAACTAAATCAAATGCTTCAAATTCCAAAAGAAAAAAAAACCTCCGACTTACAATTCGTGATTGTTGGATGTAAACTCTGAACTGTTGATAGCAGGAACAGTTCCTTGAAACTTATTCCTATCAAGTTGAAGTTCCTTAAGGTACTTCAAATTTCCAAGCTCAGGTGGTGAATTTCCACTCAACCCATCTGCTTGAAAGTTTCTGGAACAACAGGGACGAACTGAATAAGTCAGAGAAACCCAAAGAGAACAAAACATCCAAGTCCAATCCAGAAAATAGAATATGAATTTAAAATTAGCCACTCTCATGTGGTCCAATTATTCCCTGACTAATTAAAGCCCAAGTAACAACTATAAGGAATTCATTAATTTCATAAAGAACAACACATCGAAGATTGAAACAGAAACATTAAATTTGTGAAAGAACTTTCAAATATTGAACTAGAACATACCTGAGAAAGAATTTGAAGAAGCTTTTGAGATCTAAAAATGATGAATGAAGATCTACGATATATGAGATTCTCGTCAATACAAACGAATCTCTCAGGTCTCGGAATCATCGATAATGGCGATTTGTGATTTGTTCGTTGATACAAATGAATCGGGCAAAGATGATGATGATGATGATGGCGACGGGAGATCGACGAGAGATCTAGATCCAAACTCATATGAGTCATAACCTATATCTCATCTATATCCAAACTCATACGAGTCATAACCTAGATCTGATTTTCTGAGAATCCGAGGGTTCGAGGAGGCAGCGACAGTTCGTGGCGGCGACGAGCAGTGGTGGTGGCGATGGAGAGGGGCAGTGGTGGCAAGGATGAGGGTGAGGGTGAGGGTGAGGGTGAGGGTTAGTTTTAAGAACTAGAGAGCTTGAGAGAGAAAGAGAGGGACAGAGATAATGTGTCGATGGTAAATGTTTGGGGGGAAAATTTGGGGGCTGGAGGGAAAATTTTGGGGAAATTTTGTTTGCACAGTTTATTTATAAAATTGCCAAAGGTTTTATTTACGAAAATGCCACCGAATTTTAAATTTTTTTGCAGCATTTCATTTTAAAGAATATACTAACAGATACATCAAATTACTAACGGATTTTGATGATTTCTAACGGATATATCTATTAGTAATTACTAATAGATATATCCGTTAGAAAGCTTAAAATATGTCCGTTAGAAATTGGTCCATATGGTGTAGTGACAACCCAGCCCAAACCCAACCCCAAGCCCTACATTAGCCCAATGCAAAGCCCCACAGGGCCACTTGTTCCGACTAACGAACACACGGGGGGCAAGTAGGGAATCCCCATAGGGGAATTCGAACCCCCAACTTCCCACTGGGAGGAAGGGAGTGATACCACCTGAGCTAGGGAGCTCGTGGTAATCAAAAGTTGTTATAAGTGGTTAAGTATGTGAACCAAATTTTGGAGCTATAATGTCGTATTAATTTATTTCAATTTATTTATTCGGAATTTTAAGAGTAATGCTATGATTCCCAATGCTAATCACACATTTAGTTTTAAAATATTTTGACAATTCGAAGTTATTTTCAGCAATACAACTATTAAAGCATTTGAGAATTTTATTTGAGATTTAAATTTCAAAACTCTCACAAACAAGTTTGTTACCCTAAAATTTGACAATTATACCATAGTGGTCGATAACACCACATAGTATTGCTTGTGGTATAATTGTTAAATTATTTGGAATTTGTTGGCATTCTCCCAATTTTTTATCTCTGAATCACCAGGGTGCACAATACAATTACAAATCCACATTCCTACACTACATCCATTCATACATCATCACAAAACCCCATGGATCATCATATGAGGAGAACAAGATATAATGGGGGGGAGAGTGCCTAAATGTGCTGTTGATGACAACTTCAATTTGCCAATTGTACCATAGTGGTCGGTAACACCACATAGTAATGCATATGGTACAATCGTTAAATTATTTAGAAACCAAATTTATTTACATATTCAATAACAAAACAAAAAAGGTTATACTGCATAGAAGCCAAAACAAATTTGTTTTTTTTTTTATTTTTAATTTTATGATTGGACTATTTTTATATTTTTGGTAATTTTTTCCCCTTTTGGTTGTGTATTATTGTCACCGGAATCAAGAGTCAGAATGTGTTGGGTGTGAAATTAATGTGTGGATTTAGATGTGGGTGTAGTATTTATTTATTTATTTATTTTTTCCATTTTAGATGAAGTAATGTCATACATTCAACATTTTGTATAATGGTTCCAAATTCGTGATAAATTAATAAATTAATGTCACATTAATTCATTAGTGATAAATTAGTAAATTAAATGATGAAATTGCATATTTAGCATTCTAATGGTAATTAATTATGGAGAGCAATTTTGCTCACCCAAGCACCTAAACTGGTTGCACAAAATTTATTAAATTAGTAAATTATTTATAAAAGAGTTATTTACTATAAAGTCCTAGTTACTATAGCTTTGTTGTAATAGACCCAACCCTCAAAACAATTTAGTTAGAGGCCCATTTGTTTATTTATGACCAACCTACCCCTAAACCCATCACACACTCATAGAAAAGAACACCCCTTCAAGAACGCCTCTCTCATCACAATAGCGGCGATTTCGGCGACACCAACAATCACTCCGACGATCTCGATTTTTTGAATTTCAAACAACAAATCAGTAGATTTTGACCACCGTTTCATGAAGAACTAGATTCTCTATTCCATTTCAACCTATCGAAGGCTTTGGGGGTCAAAAATTTTCATTGGAAGCATCGATATCGACGGTCTGACTCCGATGTATATGAATGATGGGAAGAAAAGGTTTGATTCTGTCATATGAAATTCATAACTACATTTGGTTGATGTTAGTTTGACCATCGTTCATGTGTGAATCGAGTTTTTGACCATATTTTTCTTTTTCTTTCTCTCTCTCTCTCTGTCTCTCTCTCTCTCTCTCTACCCGTCTTCTCTCTCTAGACATATATAGCAGCATATACATATAGATCTATATATGTTTTTTTCTTATTCGATCAGAGGATTTGTAAGATGATGATTGTTCTTGAAGAAAAATAAAAACATCTCGGCGTCAAAAGTTCATTTTTAACACTAATGTTCTTGATTCAAATAGTTGTGGTGCGAAATTGTATACTATGTTGTGTTTCAAAGGTTGTTGTTCAAAGGTTGTAGTGTGAAATTTAACGCTCGTGTTCTTGGTTCAAAGGTTGTGTTGATAAACCAGTATGGAGATTTTACAACTCTTTGCGGCCCAGAACTCCAAGAGGTGATGGAGACCAACCAACTAACAAAGAACCCTTGGACGAAGGCACGCCGGGTGTGAAGAGTTGATGGTGGGAAGAACTTATAAATTGTTCGACATTTGGATTTTTGTGTGATTACTGAAAATTGTGATACTTGCTTGAATACTCCAGTTAGGATCTCTATGATTTTGGTGTTCAGACTGCTTTTTGTTTTTCTAGTATAAATTTTTCTCTTTTACTCAGGTGCAGTGTGAAATTCGATACTATCAATGTTAGCTTACTCATCATATACAGAATGTTTTCTCTTTTACTCAGATGCAGTGTGAAATTTGACACTATTAATCCATTAGGCATCGTCTATCAGCATTGTCTGTGTATTCAACAGTGTGAACTTTCGCACTGTCAAATTACACTACAAACTCTAAACATCTGGGGTGGATTTTTCTCTTTTACTCATAGAATGGCGAGTTTCAATAGTGTTAAATTTCACACTGTTAAATTTAATAGAATGGCCAGTTTCACTTTTTGATGAATGGATAAATGGATGAACACGGAATGGTTAATACTCGCATAAATGTATAGTGCATAGTAACAACTTCATATGTTATGTGATCAATGATTATTGGTAGAACATACAAAAATAGGATATCCACATAAAAATGCGTTAGAAATATTCAAAAGACTCATAATGTACAAGGCTAAAATTATGGGATTTTATTTTCGTATATTTGATATGCAAATCAATGGAATCTTTAAAGCAAATTTATTTCCATATATATATATATATATGCATGTGCATATGTATGGGGGTAAAAAGGTCACTGAAACTATCTATAATTGGGGATTGTGGACTAATCTCTAAAAAGATTTACAATTATAGGGTCTATCGTTGGGAATTACCAATTGGTGGGTCTATTACAACAAACATTGGTAGAATGGGATTTTCCACTAAATTTTTCTTTATAAAATTAGTAAATTAAATTATGAAATTGCATATTTCGCATCTTAATGACAATTAACTATGGAGAACAATTTTGCTCACCCAATCACTTAAATTGGTTGAACAAGTGGGATCCATCACTTTCCCATATTAATTCATTACATGACACATATATACACATAGTTACTAACTAAGAGGCTGACTGGGAGAACTTGTGCTTTTATGATTACAATAGCTTTTACTAGAATAAAGATTAAGGCCAAAATTAACTATGACCTACAGTTGTAATATTTGATTAATGTATATGCAAAAGTGGCTATGATGGCATAATTGATTACATACATATTTATTAAATTGTTAAATATTTTAATAATTGTACCATATTTAATCACAATGAGAACCACTTAATTTTCATTGAAAATTATGTTCGATGGTATAACTACCAAAGCAATTGAGGACAAAATTTAGAAATCAAAAGTAAAAATCCTAAATTTAAGAATTATTTATCAATTTAACTCCAACTGGCACACCTAGTACCTTAAAACAAGTGGGTTTAACTACTTTTGCACGTAGGCCCCATTTGGCAATAACTTTTAGAGTTCATAAGTGGTTATGAAATTACGAAAATTAAAATGAAATTTGTTGGCAAAACCAATTTCTACTTTTCAATCTACCATAAAAATATGAGCCAATCGCAAAAATCAAAACTAGCATGAGCAGCTTTTACCCAATATCAGTTTTCCTGATTCAATTGCAGAAGCAAAAGATATTGCCAACCAAGCCCATATAAATTAGCTTCGAAAGTTTTCTTTTTCTTTGTCATATGGAAATCCTCAAAATTGGTAGAGATTGTTGTGAAACTAACGAGTATCCGACGAAACTAACGAGATCCCAGTATTCTGTATGGATATTGCCAAATTTCTGCTTTAGAGAATTGAGATTGAGAGGGTATTTGACAACAACTTTTCTAGGCCGTAAGTGATATGGATCTCCAAAAGTAAAAAATATATATATATATATATATATATATTTTAACAAACTATAATGTAGATTATGAAATTCTGTCGCAAAAAGATGTGAGTTATCTGTATAAATTTGTGATCGACTAACAGCTACTTTGGACAACTTTTAAGAAATTCGACTTTTTTAAGAATTAAATTGCAAAAATAAAAGATGTGCCTAATGTATCTACAGAATGTAATCGTATTTTCCGTTCTCTTTCGTTTAGGCATGGTCAGTGGCGAGGCCACATATGTTCTAGTGGGTTCAATTGAACCCACAAAGAATTAAAAAAAAAAAAAGTGAGAATACACGTACTGCTATGTGACCCAAAAAAAAATAAAAAGCTTCTTTTTCAATTTTGACTCCACTAAAATTGAAGACAAATAAAGAGAATGGTGTCAATTTTGTAAGAGTAATGCTATACTTCTTAAATTTTGTATCATAAATGTGGTTCCTATCACTTTCTTGATTGAAAAAAGAGACTTAGGGTGTGTTTGATAACCCACTTAAGTGGTGAAAATAAAAATTTTCAATACTTAATTTTTTTTCAGTGTGTTTGATAAAGTACCACTTAATTGAAAAAGTAGCCAAAAATCTACTGAAAACATTAAGTAAAAAGTTTCTACTGAAAATATTCACTGAATGCAATCTGTTTTAGTTCTTGAAACACTATTTTCAGTATTGCAAATACAAATCACTTGAAATTTTCAGTACTTATATTCAGCACTTAATTTTCAGTACTTAATTTTCAGTTTTATCAAACACACCGTTAGAAAAAACAAGGAAATTTGGATACGACCACTGTCAATAATGGAGAGCCTGCTTTGACATGCTCCAAGAAAATCAAGTAGACCCACATGTCATGTGTGTTGTGCATATTTGGAAAGTACAACATTACTCATAAAAACTGGCATACATGTCGGGAACCACAATTGAAAAGCATAGAAAGTATAACACTACTCATAAAACTGTCGCATGTGTTAAAAATCACATTTGAATAATGCGATGTGTCACACCCGGTATCCTACTCTTTCCTTCCCCCTCCTCCCTCTTCATATCTTTTCTTTTAACTTCGTGGGCTCCACCTTTTAAACCATTTTTATCTTCCTTCTCCCCCTACTTGTTGATCCATTTTATGTCATCAATAATGCTAGGGACACACTCACCATACACAAAAAGTATCAACATCCTGAGGTGGATCAATGAGAAGAGACTGAGGTGGACCAATGAAAAGAGACTGACAGTGGACCCCGCAATCTCTATCTCTCTTCTCATTGGTCCACCTCAGGGTGTGTATACTTTTTGGGTGTGGAGTGTGGCTCAAACATTACTCTTATGTCATAGTTATCCCACCATTTTTTTTTATTATTTGTTTTGTTTTAAGGGTTTTGTTAACATGTGTTCTTAGGACATATGTTAAGGTTCCAAAAATGGAAATAAACAAGGGAGACAAACACTGAACCCCACACCGGACACTGACACTCTCACTGTGCTCCTTGTTTATTTCCACTTTTAGAATCTTAACATATACCCTAAGGGCAAAAGTTTACAAATCCCTTATTTAAAAGCAAACAATGAATTTGGGCTCTAAGTTGTGCTAGTCTATTTGTATCTTCTTTCCACACTTCCATACATGTATTTAGCTAAGCGTATCCAATTTACTCCCACATGTGCTCTATTGTTACTACTTATCCATATATCATATGAAGGATAGCTATACATTCTATGACTCATAACAAATTCGCCTACATTTTATTATCTGGTACTTATTTGGTTCACTACATTTAGTCAATATATTCAATAACTATCAAATTGAATTAAGTCTTGTATCCCAATCAAGTATGATTGGTCATATGAATTCTTTCAATGTACCAATTAATGTCACACAGGGATCTCATAAGCGATTGCGTAAAATTACGGATTGTCATATTCTACCATCCTTAAAAGAAATTTTGTCACAAAATTCAACACAACTTTCCAAATCTACATTATGTTCTAAATAAGATGTGAGAGTTGTTTTTTTCAAACAAATAAAGTTACACACGCCAAGCGGGTTGTAGTCCAATTGGCATAATCTTTCTCATCCCAGTGGGAAGAGAGAGGGTTCGAATCCCCAATTTCGAATCCCCATAGGGGGTTCTAGTTGCTTGTCCCCCAATTATTCTTCAGTCGAAATGAGTGGCCCTTGTTGAACTTTACTGTGGGTCAGTGTGGAACTTTGGAGTTGGGTTAGGACTGAGGTGTGTGAGTGTGGAATGCGTGTGTATCTGGTCCGAATTCAGGTAAATATAAAATAATAATAATAATAATAAAATAAAGTTACACATTCAATTGCCTCAACTTTTTATTATGATTAGTGGACAAGAGCCAACTATGCTACCCAACTCAATTCTCTCTTGTAAATAACGGTGAGTCACATGCACAGTGAAAAAATCTCTTACACAATTATTAATTGTAATATAAATCACATCTCACACATATCAAGTTATATTGAAATTCACACAGTACAAGACATACATATGTCATATAATTCATTTATTCACCTTTTACTTTTAATTAGTTATCAACCAACATTTTCTCATTAATATTGTACACACCAATTCAAAAAGTACATATACTATGGTCCAAAGAGTTTCCTGCTAAATACTACAACACAGTTTTGGCCATTTTGGGCTTCAAAATTAAACAATATCCAAACCAAAAACTCACAATTATACCAAAAAAAAAAAAAAATCCCAAATTGTTCATCATAATTAGCACATAACCAAACACTTTATTTTCTGTTTATAAATTGTACTTTTTTGTTTAGTGCTTTAGGAAATCTGGATCCTTGACAATAGTAACAGGGCAAGTTGCATTTGTAATCACATAGTTGGTCACACTTCCCAGCAGTACCCTGTATCAAAGCACCACCCAGAAGAAAAGTGCATCACTATTTATTTGAACATATGATATATATATATATAGTTTTAGCAAAAAAAAAATGATATATATATATATATAGAGAGAGAGAGAGAGAGTTGAACAGTGGTAATTCACCTTTTGATGGTGCCAAGTCCTCTGCTTCCCATAACCAAAGAGTCCAGCTTCAGATCATCAACAGCTTCACATAACTTCTCTCTAGCATCTCCCCAGTACAGCTTCGTAACAAAATTCACCTAAAATCCCACTATTCAGTTTCAATTTCAATCTACACACACATATCTACAGAGTATATTAGGTCCGTTTTGTTAGGTTCCTCGCACGGTCTTTAAAACTATTTTTATAAAACTATTTTTTTTAATACTTTTTTTTTTTTTTTAAATTGTGCATCAATGAACCTAATGAAATGGACTTAAATTTTTTTACTGAATTCTTGCGGTATACATATCTACACCGTATATCACATATATACACCGTATCTATCTATGAACAGAATCTACAGATTATGCATGTATACAGAGCTTCTCAACAAAATTCGTCTAGTATTTTATTCGGTTTCAATTTTAATTTACCAACGCACATATCTACACAGTACACAAACATATATGTTTCTAACTTTATGTAGAGAATTTACAAATATATTCGTATATATATAGATAGCAGAGTCCTTTTTACAAGGGATCCTTAAAAATAAAAAATAAAAAAAAAGGCAGGAGTGTTGACCGTTTATTAAAATGCGTGATCCAGAGCTCTGAATAGATATACTCCGTATTTATAAAATAAAATAAAATAAAACAAAACAAAATAAAATAAAAATAAAAAATAAAAACCAAATTACAAAACCCCATCAAACATAAACATAAATCGCTCAAATTAAATAAGGCGGATAAAAAAAATGACCTCTTTCTGTCTACAAGCAGTGTCAAGCATATCAAGAACTTCAATATCAATCTTTACATCGTACTTCTTCATCGTCTCTGGTTGACGAAACTCCGACAAAGGAATTAAAGCTACAAAAAAAAAAAAAAAAAGAACCCAGATAAATTTTCGATCAAATCAGATCAGATCTGATTACATCTGACAAATTCACAATAAATAGTGATAGGGCGATTGAAATACACATACACAAATACATATATACATATATATATATATGCAGACACTTACGGGAACCAGATTTGGACCAGAGAAGATCGCGGGACTCATGGATGGACTGAGATTTGATGTGAACGATGAAGAAGGTGTCCCCTTTGTCAGCCAAGTTATCAATTGCCCATTTCAGAGCCATTTTGCTGCTCTCTGAGAAATCCATGGCCACTCCTATCTTCCTGTCTTTAACCATCTCTCTCTCTCTCTGTCTCTCTCTCTCTCTCTTATTTCTCTCTCTAGTTCTTTCTTCTTCCTCTTTTAGATGAAGCCAACAATCGAGTTTTGCGTATTAAAGGCTTAAAGTCGTGTTGCTTTATTCGAAAACAGGAGTCAATTTTTTAGCGGTTGATAACTAAGGGTCTGTTTGGGACCGATTCTTATTTTTGAGAAATTGTCATAATTATAAAATATACCCATGAAATTTGGTTCCTGTCTCATTACCTATTGTTTTAAGGAACATACTTCGGTACAGTTGCCGCGGTACTGTACAAACTCACAGTTTTCTTAAAACAAAAAAATGTTTTTGAAAAATACTGTGCAAACTCTGAGAGGCACAATGCAATTGTACCGAAGTCTATTCCTTGTTTTAATTGCATCAATTTGGTCCTTGTAATTTTAAATTAGAAGCAATGTGGTCCAGAAATACCATTCTGTAAGGAAAAAAAATGGAAGTTCATAGTTTTCAGGGACAAAAATGGAACACCAAGAATCTCACGCACCAGTTCGATTACCAAGCAGTCTTAAACCACATTGTCGCTCATATATCTGAAATAGGTGACTTCCATTACTATTTTTCGTCACAGGATGACACATATGAACCACATTGCTTCAAATTTAAAATTACATGGACCAGATTTATTTAATTAGAACACAGGAACTAAAAAGAGATATGGACCGCTATATAAAATTTAAAAAAAAAAAATGAGATATAGATTAAACTTCAAGCATATATTTTATAATTACGCCTTGCGAATTCAATTGCAAAAAACTGCACTTACACTATGTTTTGGTTTAAGGGAACGGAGAGGGGGGTAGAGGGAATATGTTAGAATCATTTGTTTGGTAAGATGAAAGAAATGAGAGAATGGAAGATCGTGAGAGGTAGGAGAGAGAATAGGACTTTATCATCTTTTGACTTTTTGTCCTTAAATATAAAAACATTTAATTTGATATAACTTTCAAGTGGCAAAGAACTTGACATTTAAATCCCCTCTAAGGTATTGGTTCAAAGTTCGAACCTCCCCATCCACCATGTCATAAAAAATCACATGAAAACATTTGATGTAAGGGTATAGCGAGACTAATCTAGGAATCGTGTTTAGGGGGTGAGCTAAATAATTTTTTAAAAACTTAGGGGTTGAGTATGTAAACCTAAATCATATTTATGTAAAATGTTAGTATAAAATAGAAGGTTTTTCCAAATCTAAAACACCCCCACCCCACCCCCCCACCCGCTAAAGTAAAATATACAATATTTATTTTCTTACTTTCTTCTCATTTAGGAATACCTTTTTCATTTCTCCTCTCTTCCTTTCTTTCTAATTTTCCATCTCTTCTACCAAACATAGCATAACGACAAACTGTTTAAAGACGCTTTTCGCAAAAGGTATTATTATGCTTCCTAAATTTTATATCTCAAATTAATGTAATTTTTAACTCGTGTAGGAATTGAGATCCCTTCAATATCCTCAACTGAAAATCAAGTAATTGGCCTCAGCCAAATCCGCCCAATAAAAATCAAAGAACACTGACCCCACTGGTACGAGGCCCTCATTAGAGAAGTTATTCAGTGAGCCCGTCACGCCACGTCAGCATGCTGTCGTGGTGTGACCATTTAATCTTAACCACCCACTTACCCCTTATTTTTAAGGAGATCATGACAAGTGGTTAGTGGAATTTCAAATTTCAAATTTCAAATATGATAACCACTTGTCATGATCCCCTAGAAGCAGGGGACAAGTGAGTGGTAAAAATTAAATGATCATACCACGTCAACATACTGACGTGACATGACGAATTCATTGAATAATTTCTCCATAGTTACGCCCAAAAAGTATAGAACCCTTTATCTTAGCCAAAAAAAAAAAAAAAAAAAAGGACCATGCCACCACTAAAGGTCAAAGGTTTCTTAAGTTTCATAATTGTGGTAACAAGAGGACTCACGCGGCCACGCCATACTTAATGCTTAGTGATAAGAAGTTTCACGATTCAATTTCAGAAAAAACCAACGACTGAGAATTAAATTTGACACATAAACAACCAGTGCATCAATTTGACACATAACAACTAGTGCATAAATTTGACACATAACAACCAGTCTCTAAAAAAAAAAAAAAACCACCAGTCCCTTCTTGTCTTTTTGTTTAGAGATTATGAAATAATAAGACACATCCTGGTGATTTAGAATTGACTTTATTATCCGGGCGGAGTCCCGCCCGAGCGAGCTGTATACGAGGTTATTTGTTATGAGTTTCTGAAATGTTGCCCGCTAGGTGTCCTGCGCGAGCGTCGTTCGCCCAAGTGGACACGCGAATTTCAAATTGTTTGACTCTTTGAAGGAAATAAGCTTTCCTAATTAGTTTTGGATTCCTAATTCGATTTTGGCATCAAATTCTAAGCAAATTAGAATAGGGAATATATGTATCCCCATGTAAGAACTCTTTGGGAGTCATTAGAAGGAACTCTAAGCCATTGGGGCTTATTGTTCTTTGGAGAACCTTTAGGGTTCAATTTGGAGAATCTCTTGGTTCAATTCGTTTGATTGGAAGAACTTTACATCTTTTGAAAAAGAGAGTGTATATTGTTCATTGGAGTAACTTCATATCTTCTGCAATAGAGAGTTGTATTGTTCATAGGGAGCTCCATATCTTTTGAGAGAGAGAGAGATACGATAGCTTAAATTTATAGAACATCTTAGTTCATTAGGATCTCTTATTTGTTTAGCCTTTTGTGAGGTTTTATTTTTTGGAGAGATCATTTGTTTTGATTTTGGTGAGGGAGAAATTTCTCATATTGGCACTGTAATCATCAATTCCTTTGATAGTGGATTGTTCATTGGCTCTGGGCAGTGGACGTAAGTATAGTTGGCTGAACTACTCGTGAAATCTTGTGTCTTTGTGTGTGTTTGTTTTGCCTTCTCTTTTCTCATTTGAATTATTATCTTTCCTTGTGGTTTAAAAAAACGCTTCCGCACTACAAAGTTGTATCAGAGCTAATTTGTGGGTGCTTCCACACAACAGTTATAATATTTTGGTGAGTAATGCTTCGGTTGCAAAATTTGGACTCTCCTAAATTCTATGGGAGTAGTACCACATGCAATATTTTATGATACCATGGCCAGTGTCAGTGCATGTGGTATAACAATCAAAGCATTTTTAAGAACCAAATTTGAGATTCAAATTGAGTACCATAGCGTTACTCTATTTTAGCTCCATTTTGGTGCTAAAATAGTTGTAATTGGGTGTCAAATAATTATAAACTTGAAAATTACTGGTATATCATTCTACACCAAGAAATGAGAGATATTTGATTTGACAAAATAGTTTAACTTTGACATTTTACAGATTCATTTTTTGTGCTATATTGCTGTCAAATTGATTTATTTTTTTATTTTTACCAAATGTCTATGATGGGAAATAGACCATAAAATAATTTCTCCATTATGTGACCTATTTTACGTTTACGCAAAGTAAGTATCCAATTTAGTATTAAAATGGTGTAATTTTGTCTGGGTAAATTATATTTTATATCACTGTATTTTGGGTGTAATTTAAGTTTGATCACCTGGCCTATTCTTGTAAAAAAAAAAATTGCAGGAAGTTTTCTTGAATGGACTATATTGAACATAAACTAAAACTATAAGGACCAAAATGACAAAATAAAAATTACAGGGACTAAAGTGACAGCACACCTAAACTACAAGGGTGTAAAGTGTAATTTACCCATATTGTCTTGAGTCCTTACCCAAGAAAATGGGCCAAAGATTGGGTTCACTTAAGCTTGGCCCAGTTCATAGAATTCTATTAATTACTTTCTGTTCCAAGTTTTGGGTAAGAGACCCAGGATATGCTTGCGGCCCAAACTAGATCAAGGCCCAATCCGAACACAACTCCGAATGAGTTCAATGAAAGGAATTGTTTGGGAAAATAAAGGTTCGGCTCTCTAATTCATAAGCTAGCATGTTCCATAAGTTTAAGTATTTAGTGCATGTCCATATTTTCTCTCTCTCTGTACGAGTTTTGGGTAATAGACCCGGGATATTGCTATGGCCCGAATTCGATCAAGGCCCAATCCGAACACCACATCGTATGAGTTCAATGTAAGGAGCTATTTGGAAAAGAAAAGAATCGATTATGTAGTTCACAAGTGAACCAGTTCTATAAATTTAAGTATTTAGTGCATGTCCATTTTTTGCATACGAGTCAGTGCACAATCTAATAAATATTTAAAAACTAGTTCTTTGTCAAACCAATATAACATTGGTTCTCACAAGAACCATACAAGAAAGTGGGACTTTGACTGAACAATATACTATTTTAAGCATTCCCAAACTGGGCCATAATTTCTCAGTCAAAATTGGGCCAGGATACATGACGATTCCACCAGCTTCAGATCCCAACAACCACTCCATATTAGTTCAATCTACATTTCTCCTGAAATTGGGCCTGGCTAGATGGACTATTGTTCAACCAGCCGAACCAGGCCCAGAACAAAATAGCTCTGACGATGCTATCCGGTAGAGCTAATTGGCGACTTCATTTATTTTTAGTATAGTGCTAAGATTTATAAATGTTTTGTCTAAAATCTAAAGTCTGTTTGGAAAAGTGTATAGTTGGACCAAATTCAGTTCAAGTTTCACTTTATCTAGTTCAAGTGTGAACCAATGTAATATTGGTTTGACAAAGCGCCAGTTTAAGTAAATTCTAGTGAGAACCAAGCCCTGAGTGGCCCATTAAATTTGGGAGTAACTCACTATCATTTCCCCAAATAGAACTATTTTTTTTTTCATTAATCAACTGAAAGATGCGGAGAAAGCAAGCAAAACAAGAGTTCGGATCTGCAGGCATGAGCTACCCGAGTAGCACCTATGTGGCGCTGGTAGGACCACACGATGGTTTTTTTTTTTTTTTTTTGCATTTAAAAAAAAAAAAGAAAAAAAAACTATCGTGTGATCCTACCAGCATCACGCAAACGCTGCCCGCTGTCGAGGCTCCTTAGGCGCAAAACAAAGAGAGAGCGTTTGAAAAGTATTTAGTAGGACCTCCTCACACCAAATTGCACTGACATACTATATGTTCCAAGCACATAGAGCTATTGGTCTCTTAAAATAAGGTGACATGACAAGTAATGGAGATATGGAATATTGCTTAAATTCAAGAATTACTTGTCAGGTTTCATTGCATAATTTCTCCGGTAGCCCTTTGCCCCTCATTTAGTGGTGTCCATATTTTGGATTTGATATTGACGCCGAAAGAATGTGTAAATACGAACAAGGATAGAAAGCTCACCACTCAGAGGAACCACTAAAGGGATATGGATTATCACCACCCAGAGGAGTTTGCTATGGCTTTGTTTGGTTCATGGATTTTGTGTGGGAAAAGATAGAGGTAAGGAAAACTAGTTTGTTTTACCTTACGGTTGTGACAAAATTTTCATCTGATAACAAGACGAAAAATTAGTCACATCCGTAATGTTAAAAGAACTAGTTTTCCATCTCGTTTTCCTTTCCCCTATCTTTTTTCTCACGAAATCCATGAACCAAACAAAGCCTAGAGATACAATGTCACGCCCCGACGTAGCATAATTCAGGAAAGCATTTAATTTCCTTTATGGACTCGTAGGTCGTGACAAGTGAGTATGACCAATTGTCCCTGCAACAAATAACTTAACAACATTTCTAAAAGAAAGGATACTAATAATCATAAGCTCCGAAATTTAAAACTTACTAAACTATTACATAAGTCAAGGTCTTAGGCACAAACCGCCCTTATTCAAAACTATCATAAAGTCTATTACAACCCCAAATAAAAGATAATAGAGATATAAAGCAGCTTCCTGGAAAGACTCCTGCCTCTAACTAGCATAGTCAACGAACTCTGGCTGCTCCTGACCCTGAAAATCTGGACATACAGTCCAGGACGCATCGACGCCGTCAGCTTTTGCAAGCTGGTGAGCAAAATAAACAAGTGCTCGCAATGTATATATAAGCATATAAAACAAAAGTCCATTTTAACATTAACAGTAATTTTATTCAAGGTTCCAATTCCAACATAAGTCACGGGGGAAGATAGTAAGCAATAAATATGTAATTGTACATGAATCGTATAATATCTTATATTGCCAATTCTTTTCTTTAAAACAACTCAATTCAATCAATACATCATCTCAGATACCAGGGGTAATAACTACTCATTCATCCGATTCACACGTTATACTATCGCCTCCAATACCAGGAATACTATCCGATCGGTATTGAAGTCACATACCACGCTACCGCCTCAGATACCAGGAAAACTATCCGATCGATATCTAAGTCGTACTCAATACCATCGCTTCGGATACCAGGAAAAATATCCGATCGCTATCCGAAACGCGCGCCTTAGATACCAGGAAAAACTATCCGATCGATATCTAAGCCGTACTCAATACCATCGCTTCGGATACCAGGAAAAATATCCGATCGCTATCCGAAACGCGCGCCTTAGATACCAGGAAAAACTATCCGATCGATATCTAAGTCGTACTCAATACCATCGCTTCGGATACCAGGAAAAATATCCGATCGCTATCCGAAACGCGCGCCTTAGATACCAGGAAAAACTATCCGATCGATATCTAAGTCGTACCACAACACTACACAATTGCCTCAGATACCAGGAATACTATCCGATCAGTATCTAAACCGAACACCACATCGTCACCTCCAATACCAGGAATACTATCCGATCGATATTGAGGTTGAAAACCAAAACGCCACCCTTTATTCTTTTCACGCTTTCTCACAAACATGCATGTCAACACAACCTTGACCCAAATATGTATGTTAATGTTCATAGTTTTGCAGTATCGGTTAATAATCTCAAAGCTGAATATACGTTCAACATAAATCTCGATCTTAATCGTTCTTACAAGTCCAAAGTCTAACAGTGAGCCTTTAAAACAGTGTATTTGTCAAACAGTTCTTTAAAATTTCCCAAAACATTTTCCAAACAGTCCCTTAACAAAAATCACACAAACTGCCAAAACTGTCACCTCGCGCGAGCGGGTCGCGCGAGCGAGGGGGAGGGAAAATCGCGCGAGCGGATCGCACGCGCGGAGGGGCTGGACAGGTCGCGCGAGCGGATCGCGCGAGCGAGCCTCGCGCGAGCGGGTCGCGCGCGCGAGTTCTTGCAGAATGTCATCTTCTTCGTCTTCTCCCCTGTTTTCAGTTTCTGACTGTATTTTTACCCATTTCCAGTTTCTGTTTCCAACATGTCATATGATATACGGTTTTCTTCGGTTTTCCGCGTAGATTACGAATACGCGATCAATTTTAATTAATACGGATTGTATCTCTTGATTTTCGTGATTAAAGTTAGAGTGACAAAACTTAAAATCATCAATACGTCGCCATACGGATGAATTACTCCGTAGGATTCGAACCGTAGCCTATTGGGATCAATATCTTTCAATTACAATTCACGGATTCGATTTTGATTAACTTTTTCAAAGCTCCATTTTTAAGCTCTAATGGTGTATCATATATATATACACATATATACACATATACATACAGAAATACACATATATAAACATGGCGAGTGAGTTTATAATACTCACCGAAGTTAATTAGACCGAGAATTTGAGATCGATAAATTTCCGTCGAAGTTTCCGCCGATAGAATTCTCCTCCGATTTCTCTTGATCTTGAGATATATATATAGCTATATATCTATGTATGTGTGTATGTATATAGTATATAATCTGTGTGTGTGTGTGATCTTGAGAGCAAGAGAGTGATAGAGAGAATTTGGGAGAGAATTGAGAGAGTTTGAGAGTGAGAGATGAGAGTCTCTGTGAGAGAACTTGTGAGAGAGAGACACAACTAACGTATATATATATAAACTAAGAAATTTGGGCTCCAAGCAATGGGTAGAAATTACCCGGTGAGGTTGAGCTCACGTGCTCCCTTACCCAAGACACGGTACAAACGCAGCTTAAAATCTAAAACTGGTATTATACGGTTCAAAATAAAAATGCAGAAAATCTTATTAGACTAGGAATTAAATTCCGGGTTGTACAAAAGTATAGATATTATTTTCTAAAACCATAGAAAGTATTTCTATATTTTAAGGAAATTACGGTTTGACCCCAAACAAAATATTATAAATAGAAATAAAAAGAAAATATCCATTTAATAATAAAAGGAAATTACAGGGTGTTACATACAAGTTTTAGGAATTTCACCACTTAATGGGATCCACCATAGAGAGACATAAATATTAATAGAGAAATATGTATAATAACAAATATTCACTACTTCTTCTTCTTCTTTTTTAATTTGCTTGTAATAGGTGTGTGTATATATATATATATAGTTGTTTGTGGACAACCTTCTCTGTATTGGAAATTGAAAATTCTAGTCTCAAAACAAAATATAACTATTACCTAAGTGAGTTGTCATTCACACACAAAACTACTAACTCTTATAGTATACTATTTTAAAAACCGTAAAAAAAAACCCTTCAAAAGACCTTTCACATTCCTAACAGGATTAGAAATGAGACACATTTGTCTTACGTTCTGTGTCAGATGTCATAAAATTGGACCAATACACTTTGTTAGAGCATCTTCAATGGTGTGAAAGAGGTAGGGAAAAATTAGGAGAGACAGCATAAAGAGGACTCGCAATGGTGTGGGAATAATGAGAAATTAGTGTATAAAATATTAGTGAAATTTAAGTTTAGCATAGGATTAAATTTTTTATCCTACAGAGAACTGACATTGCCGTCTGCAGTTGGACCCTCTATCGTATGACTAATTAGACTATCTTTGCCCTATATTATTCAACACCATTGGTTCATTGAATTTCTGAGTTGGGTGTTGTATCTTTCTTGACCTAATCATTTTTTATTTTTTTTTAATAAAACTAGTATTGCTGTTAAAAAAAAAAAAAAAACATTGTTTGGATCAATAAGATGGTTAAACGGCACCCACAAAACTTAAAGAAACAACGTGGAGGTGCTATCCCTTTGTTACAACCGACACAAATAATGTAAACATTAATTGGTGGGTACTATGGTTGGTACCAGACTACACGGATCTGGATTCTGGACCCACTAGTTGTAGATGGTATTGGGCCCATTAATTTGGATAGCCAGAGTATGGTGATAGATGGTATAGCATTATGGGAAATGGAAGACAGCCGCTATATAAGATTATAATATTGGAGTAATAATATTGACGGCAAGTCAAATTGGGGGACAGATGGTCTAACATTTTTCCTTACAATCTGCTGGAACTCCTTTCTATGTATGTAGTCGGTAGAGAGAGACACACAAAGTGACTCAAGACCCCGTCGACACAAAAGTAACGACAACCTTCGAGACCCATAACATAATTTGCGTTAATTAAGGCGTCATGTCTCATGTTCCCTCGTCCTTGCACTTCCCGTATACTAGTATCTTCTTTTCTTTCTTTCTTGCTTTTTTTTTTTTTTTTTTTAAGCAGATTCCTAAAATGAACTACTGTAGTATACAACTAATACAAGCATATAGAAATCTCAAATAATATGTTTGTAGACAATGACGCAGTTTGAGACTAAGTCGGTTGAGGAAGAAAGTTAACAACAAAACTTACAACAGAGATTATCAAAACACTTGTCGAAATTGCGACAAGATTCTACCGAAATACTGACAAATTAAAGAACGTCGAATTTGCATGTTTAAATCATCATATTTAATAGGATAATATTGTATCTGCGAAGAGGAGTAACTGAATTTGACCGCAGAAAGAGAGAGCAAGGAGATCGAGAATGGGAATTTATACCAAACGAAGTAAAACCATCATAGAGAATGATGAAACCCTCATAAACAGGGACAAAACCCTCCTATAGAGGGACACTAATAAACAAGAGGGCCAAGTGGGAAATCCCTTGGAGGAGGGGCTAACTGATAGAGTTTTTTTTAGAGAGAGAGAGAGAGAGCGGCTAGGGTTTTCTTAGTCTAGATTTAGTTGGGATTCTTGTGAATATTTTTGTTTTCCCTTACTTTCTGCAGTTTCATGTGTCAGCAAATGCTTTATTAGTATATGCTTTTGTTTTCCTTTAACAAAAATTTAAAATTGAGAAAATTTATGAATAGCTTTTCAAGTTGAAACATTTAACTAATTATTTTCTTATAGTATGCAAGTAATTAATTTATAAGTATCTTAATCTAATGATACATAGGTCTGTACCTGCCCTTTAATAGGGTCCCTAAATGGGCCAACCGAAGTGTTTCTGATCTTTTCCAGCGTTATAAGTAGGGTATGGACCTATTGTGATAAATAAAGCAAAGGAAACTCCTAAATTTTACACCCACACTACGCAATAAGTAATTGTACAACCACATTTAATTTATGTTGCACATATGGGAACTAGTTTGAGAGCGTTTGATGTCGAGCGGACTGTAGTCTAATTGGTATAGTCTCTCTCTTCTCAGTTGGGAGGGAGAGGGTTCGAATTCCCATAGGAGATTTTAGTTGCTTACCCCTCAATTATTCTTTAATCGGAATGAGTGACTCTGGTTAGGCTTTGCTATGGACCAGTGTAGAGCTTTGGGGTTGGGCTAGGGCTGGGGTGTGTCTGTCTCCAGTTCGGATCTAAGAAGAATAAAAATAAAAAATAAAAAAAAAAGTTTAAAAGCGTTTGATTCACTATTTCAATTGTTTAGTTGCGTTTTGTTGTCCACTTGAATTGGATAGCCACATACACATTTACCTTTTAGATATTAGGGTAAATTGTAATTTTCGCACCCCAAAATTAGGTGATTTGGCACTTTAGATCATAAAGTTCTAAATGTGGTATTTTGCTCCTTAAAGATTGGGATAAGTTGCAATTTGGTCTCTCAAAGCTTTTTGCAACGGAATTTTTACTAAAGGGCGCCGTTAATTGAACTTATTTGCTACATAAGTGAAACTTTAGAGATCTAAATGCCACATTTGAAACTTTAAAGCTTTAAAATGCCAAACCACCTAAACTTCAAGAATAAAAAGTGCAATTTACCCTAATTATTCCAATTAAACATAAATTTTCTCATAAAACAAGAACTGAGTAATTAGTACCATAACAGTGTGAATTTATTCTGCTTTGCCAAATTAATTGATTCAGGCCGGTTTTTACATGGAAATCCTACTCTTATTGTGAAAGGAGCGATTCAAATTCATGGAACATATAAAATAAAGATAAGATACAATATAAAGCAAAAAGTAGAGTAATACTTGGGGCACAACCAAAGCCACAACCTTTTGGCCACAACCTCCATGTTGTGTCTCTCTCTCTCCTAGTGGGCACTGTGGGGTCACTGGCACTGTGAGACCCATCAAGAGAGAGATAGACACAACATGGAAGTTGTGGCCAAAATATTGTGGCTTTAGTTGTGCCCAAGTATTACTCCAAAAAGTAACTATTAATAAAACACAAAAATAGTATTTGAAGCAAAGTAAAAAGGGTAGTGTGAAGCTCCCACCATTGCAAGGTAAGAGCATTTTTATGTACCTTTCATTTCTTATATTATAGTCAAATTATAGCATGTACATCTCTAATGCACTCCTAATCATCCTCTCAAAAAATAGCAATGTTATTCTTTCTCTCAAATTTGAGAGTAAGAATAGCATTGCTATAATTTGAGAAGAGTAATTGAAGGTGCATTGGAGAGGTTTTCTTTTAGATTAATGCTATGATTTAACTTTTGCACTCATCCTAATAAAAAAGGTGTACAAAACACACAACATAAAGTATAACAATAATAGCCAATTTGTCACAAGATAGTATTTATTTTGGAATGTAACATTGGAACAAAAATGTCAAAAGATAGCATTTAGACCCTATAGCAATGCCAAAATATGAATTTGGCATGGACAAAATAATATTTTACATTAAAAATACCCTAAGTTGTGAAAAAGATATCGTTTCAGGATATATAACCTCTAAACTAAGATTGCCACGTGTCTATAGGTATTTTGAAAGAAATGGGTCTAAAATGAAAAAATATTGAATACAACCATAATATCATCATATTATGTCGTACTAATACATTTAAAAATTACAGTTATATGAAAAAGATTTTGTTGGAAATAGAACTACAGATGTATTAAAAAAAAAGGATAATTTTTTTTTTTTAATTTGTAGTAACCTATCTCCAAAATAATTGTCAAATTCAATATTTTTTGCCTATGATGGACTTGGTGGAAACCAATATATATCTGAGAATCTCTTCAACTCCCCCATTCTTTAGTGTAAAAAGGCTCTCTTTTTCTATGACCGTGGATATATATAACATCTATATACACACATATATCTATATCTCGAGATATACCATATGTTGTTGAGATACCACATGATATTGCTACACAGTATATCTATATATATATGATTGTATTTGTATATAGATTTTAAAAAAATAATAATATTCAAAAAGTAAAAAAAAATTAAAATAAACACATACTAGGCTCCTATAATTTTGCTGTAATTTCCCTCACACTCTCACTGTAACCGTCTCTCTCACCATATATCCGATTTTTTCATGTTTCTTTATTTATTTATTTATTTTTACCTTTTTAAAAAAAAAAATTAATTTTTTATTTTTATTACTTTTTTTATTATTATTATTTTTTTTTTTTTTACAGATTTTGTGGGTAAATACATATATTTAAAAAAAAAATTGAATGCTACCCGTGCATAGCACGGATAAACGCTAGTATAATAAATAGCAACGTCATGTCGTTGGGATACCACAGAGCATTACTACACAATATGTATATAGATATATGACTATATATGTATATAGATTTAAAATAAAATAATATTCAAAAAGTAAAAAAAAAACAAATATCTCATAGGCTTCTACAATTTTGCTGTAACTTCTCTCACACTCACTGTAACCGCCTCCCTCACCATATATCCTATTTTTTCATGTTGTTAAGTCTTTTTTTAAAAATAAAAATAAAAAATTTACAGACTTCATGGTACACATATATAGATTTAAAAAAAATAAAAAATTGAATGTTACCCGTGGATAGCACGGGCAAACACTAATCTATTTTAAAATATAAAAACGGAGAGTGTTCCCTTGTGTGCTCTGTGAGGGTGCCATGTGGCACAGAGAATTAAAACACTGGCTGACATGTGTATAACTCCTCACTCTTCTTTTGTGCTAAACTGCAAAGAAAGTGAAACTGAACAATCACTCTTATATGAAACGCCTCTCAACTCTCTGGATATCAATCGTCTCCCTCTCTCTCAACCTCTACATTTCTCCATTTTCTTTGTTCTCACTAATGCCAATCACCAGATCCCTCCGCCATTACGAACATTACCACCTGGTATCACTCTCTTAACCTCTATATGTATACATATATATACACACATACATATATATATATATATATATATCTCATCTTTTGTACTGTTTGATTTTGCTTAGTTTTTCAATTGTGTGTATATATATCTCGTCTTTTTGTTTTGTTTTATTTTGCTTAGTTTTTTAATTGACAAACTGATTTTTATTTCATAGTGATTTTATGTTATTTATTGTGATTGATTTCTATTTTTCTGTGGTGTGTCTTCATTTGATTTGATCAGGTTGTTGAATCATCAATTACTTTAAAGAACATGGAGCGTTGGCCCTTATTGATTTGTATGTTCAATGCTTTTCTTGGATTTACTAAACCCTAGATGTAGAAGCAAAACTTGAATCCGGTCATCTCCCATTTTCTATCAAATTCTCATTTTCTCCATTCTCTTCCTTCTCACCACCGTCTGGTACCACTGCGGCTACACCATCACCGCCCGCAGGCACCGATGTCTTCAGCCATATTCTAGGGTAATTGATCCTCTCCCATGTATATATCCCTCTCTAACCTCTTACTTTCTCTTAGTGATCTATCTTTCTCTCACTCATGTATGCAATATTATGGTCTGCCCAAAGGGGGAGCAAAAGGGGCAACCGTCCCGGGCCACCAAAATTCACAAATTTTTAGGGCCTCCATGAAATTTTCATAATTACATTTTCACCTTGAGATTTTTTAGTGTTGTACATTTAGGCATTCCCCAAGGCCCAATTTAGTGTCATCAACTACATATATTGTGCTATAGATGTATATAAAACTCAAAAGCGAAGGCCCCTAGAATTTTAAAATTTACACTTTAAGTGTACGAATTTTTTGAGTTTTAGAAATAGACCCTCTAGAGTTTTGAAAGACACCATACAATGTTTAAGTTTCACAAATAGACTCATATTATAAGTAGATCCAAAAAAAAAGGTCAAATATGGATAAGCAAACCCTAAAAAAATTGCCAATTATGTATAAATTGACCCCCAAAAAAATCGCCTCAGGGACACTGCCCCCGAACCCCCGTATAAGGGCCTCCCTTTCATCCCAAGACTCCAAATACTCGGGACAGGCCATTGCATGTCTATTTGGGCTCTTTCTGCTTCTCTCTTTCTCTCTTTTTTTTTTTTTTTTTTTTTAAAATTTTTTAATGTATATATCTATACATGATTTTGATATGCTATCAGAATTTTCTTCTATTAAAATTTTCAGTATCTGAAACTTAGTATTAGTCCTTGGCCTCTCTTCTATAATGGTGAGACAAATGTTTTTAGTTTAGTTTTCTATACTTCTTACTTCTTTTTTAGTTTAAAGTTAGGGTCATTTGTCTTATTCATATCTTTGTTTTCATTTTTTCTCGAAATTGATCTAATTCTAGGTCGAATTCTTTTGTGTTTTGAGTTGGAAAGGACTGCAAAAGTGAAAAACATTCAAGATCTTATGAAAGGTTTGTCAAATATATGTGTGTATACCGTGTATATATGTGGGTGTACAAATATACACGGATGGAAAGAGACCCACTGCCATTAGAGGATCTATGTTTGTTGTTTCCTTAATTAATTGTTTTGTCATGGTGCTAGACTAATTTAATGATATTGCTTTGAATAGAATTGCCAAAATTTTAATATAAGTTGGATGGATACCTATATCTCACATGTACATAACCAAGCAAATTGGTGCCTGGGCTATTTCTCAAGTGCATAGTTGCTTACCTTGGAGATCATTAGAGATTGCGTAATTGGCTATTACTTTATGACAGACTCCTGTAAAATTGACAAAAATGTCATCATAAACATTTTTGGTCAACTCTAATGCATCATGAGTCATGCTTCTGCTTCAGCGCACCAACATTTTTAGCTTTATCGACTCAATTTTTTGTGACATTTTCATGGAGTGGGAGGAAAAGACAACTCCTGTTGTGATAAGACATAAACCAGGAAGTTGCTTGATACAAGTCCCATCTCTGCTTTAGCTAAATGAAGTTGCAAGTTGCAACTCTCAAGATACCACCAACAATTATAGAACAATAGGTTAAGAGAAACCTTTAGATTCTAATTATAGTAATTTCCCTCTTTCCTTTACAAGAATTGTGGGTATTTTAGCCCGATCACATGGCATACGAATACGACTCCCTGAAAAACATTCTATTGAAGGATTGGTCATGACAAGAAACCTATAGCATACAATTATTAGTAAGAGAAATTTCTAACAACTTGAGATTGACGAGACAAAGCTAAGCCTTAAAAAAGCAAGAGAATATTGTGTGCCCTCCTCTTTACATAAGACTTTGAAAGAAGAAAGATAGAGCTCCAACGGGTTAAAGGATGAGAGAAGTTGAAGTTAAGATACAAATTGTTAGCCAAAGAATAATCGATTTGGGATTCAAGTACACTTACTCAAGATCTGTACTTTTGGGGGGTTTACAAGGTTTTTCCTTTAATTTTCAAATATGTGATTAAGTGAGCCAAGAGATGTGCGGTGGTTCTCACTGTAATTAAATTTTATTAATACACAGGTCATACTAAGTAGTAGCAGGAACGATTATACTATATTTATGTTTTCATTCCTATGGAGTCACTATAGAAGTTGGTGATAGGGTCCAACTGGAGTTGCTAAAATTCTACATTTAGGTTCTCTGAGCAGGTCAAAGGAAATAATTGTGAAAGAATTGTATTGAATTCTTGATCTTTTTAACTTAAGCAGATAATGTTACTTTTTCCAATAACCCTTTTGGAACCTACTAGATGAATTGCCATCTTGACCAAATTTCAATGATTATTTCAATACTTGTGATGTTTGTGCAATTTTTATCGATACTTGAAATGGTTTCATTAATATTGTTTTGCAGTTTTTCAAACTCAAATTTGGCTCATTGTTTATTTCTTGGCTATAGTACGGAGTAGGTCATGGGGGCAAAGTACGTGGTTATGAAGCCAACCATCTAATACAGAGCTCTCATTCCTTCTTTAGAGCATCTCCAATGGTAAATGATATTTTCTTCATACCAAACCTATATTTTGGCATTGCTATAGTGTTTAAATGCTATGTTTTAGGCTTTTATCATATGTGCTCCAATGGTACATGCTAAATGAAATGCTTTACCTAAAGCTTTGCATAAAACCATTTTTAATGAATCTCATTTCTAGGACCCGGAAAGACACACAAATGTAATGTCACATGGATTATAGGAAGATTTACAAGCAACTCTTCCAACTTAGTGTACCTATTGCAATATATATGTGGAAAAGTTTTATGCACTTGCTCACTCAAAAAATACGGCTCCATCTTCTTTAAAATCTACTCCATGGATCTTGCTTGAGTTGCACATCTCTAACCTTTAAATTAGGAGCACTGACATTGATTTGGATTTGATTGGGTGGCTCCTCTCCACCCTTTTTAAGCATTTGTTTAGGTTCAATGAAAAATATGGCCCTTTGGTTCCCTTCAAACCTTGAATATTCCATTTGCATTGATGTTACTTGACACACCTCTGACTTCTTTCAATGTTAGTATGGAATAATAACCATGGTTAACTTCATCATTCTTTGGTTCTTTATTTGTTTGACCCAACTTTTGCTCATTGGCAGAGTATTTAATTAGTGGTTGTAAATTGCTCTGATTTACGTGAATTTAGTTGTTTCTACCAATGGCTTCACTTTCATCTACCTTATAGCATTCAACATCAACGATGGGAAGGGGTGTGTGTGTGTGTGTGTGTGTGTGTGTGTGTGTTTTCCTCTCAGATTCTAAATGATTCAAGCTTCAAACTAATTCCCCAACAATGTTGATGTACATAAGTCCAACGATTTAATATTTTCAAACTAATGGACTTAGTATTGATGCATAATAAGTCCATTTATTCCTCTCTCTTTTTCGTTCTTCCTTTTTTACTTTTCAGATATATCAAATAGTTTTCATCTTATATGCTTTTAAAGATGGTAGCCAAGTTTATATTTCCTAATCTTTTGTTCAGGTATTAATTATTGGGGTTTATATGGTTGGTCTTGAAATTTTTTACCTTCCTCTTTTATTTTCTAATCAGGAAAACTAAGTGATCCGTTTGAAGGATAAAGGAATTGTTGCTGAAGATATTTCGTCCATCTAAACGTCACAAGTAAGGACCATGGTAATATGGGAATGCTTTTATTTTGCTAGAAATGGTTTCGTTATTCATGGTGCTTTAATCCAACTATAAGGGTCTATTCGGGGAATCCTTAAAACTAGATCAGGTTTAGTCGAGATCTCACTTTTTGTGAGAACCAAATGTTTGGTTGACAAAAAAACCTATTTTAAGATAGTTATTATAGTGGGCACGGATTCCTATGCAAGAAATAGGCACTCACTAAATAACTGAATTTGTATAAGTGGTTCACTTATGAACTACAACATCAGTTCTTTGCTATCCTAAATAGCATGTAAAGAACTGTACCCATCACACTCTTAAGCACTAACATGGTGTATGCTAATATTTTGGTAGTGAAGGAGTAGTGAAGTAAAAATATGATTTCTCGTGGAACGATGCAAATGTAGATAGTTGTAGACATCACACTAGACGTTTGATTTCTCTTTTGTTTTCATCAATTAGTAGAAAAGTCCTAGATGATTTGGTGTATCTTGCTATTTGACTAGGAGTTGGGATTGACTTACTAATATATATATTACTATCTGTTCTCTCTACACTCACAACCCGCCCTTTCCCTCAATTCCCCTCTTTTCTCTCTCCTTATTGGAGAGTTTTTAAACTTCCCTCTCTCTAATTTCAACAACCTTTTCTCCCACCACGGCCCCCTCCTCCCTTCGTCAGTTTTTCACCTCTTCATGTGACTCTAATTCATTAGAAATTCTTCAATATTTGTAATAGTTTTCCTTAAAGTTGATGATTTTCCATGATGATTTTCCAAATTCTAGGGGTTTTTGGTAATTCATTGGCTTCCAACCTTTTTACCTCTAGGAAGATGAGAAAACATGGCTTCTGGTGTTTGCTCCTTTATAAACCCATTACCACCGTTGCTGCTTCAACCATCACTATCGGGGCTATCAAGACTCTCTCTCTCTCACAGGTATGACTTTGAAATTGAAAAGGGATGTCTTACTTGCTTTAGTTGTTAATATGGACTTTGAGTTATGTCACTTTCTGTGCTTGATTTATGTGCACGAATTTGGTATTATTTGTTGAAAGGAAAAATAACAGATTAATTTCGGAGTAGAATTCTGAATGGTTAATTTTATGACAAGTATCCAGTTTTCAGCACCACCACAAGGCAGAGAAAAACAAATCCTTGTCAGCACCAAGCCAAGGCAGGAAAAGGACCAAAGTTTTCCTACAAGTGTAAAGTAGCTCCTTTATAATGGTTTTAGAGTGGTCAAATTACTAATTTATAGTCTTTGCTATTGTAATTCTTTTGTACTTGGTTCATAGGTTTCTATTTGAGCACTATATTTTTTATGCATTCATGCTAAACTTAATACAAGGAAGTTCTTCAATTTTATGCTCCAAAGTGAATATTCCTATATGCGTTGATATGAATATATATATATATATATAAACTTCACGTATAGCACCATGTGTTTGGTAGTTTACTCCATCATACATTACAGTTAGCACTAGGATTAAGTTTTCATTTCCACTTAAGTTCATCAGAGGTACTCCTACAAGCCAACTTCTTGAAGTTTTCATAATAATTTTCCGATTCTTTGGCACAAAAAAATGTCCTTCATCAGAGTTTCTTTTAAACAGATCAAACAATGTTGCCACAAAACTGATTTTCCCATGTAAAATTTTATTGAACTTTATGTTTACGTTCTCTAATTTTTTTTTTAAAAAAATTATTCATTTATTTAATTTTGGAAATGGAAAACACAGTTTGGTCATATCATATGACCAAAACAAGAATATAATATTTTGTGACTTTGGGTATGATGTTTTTTGACGCGGGAAATTTCTGAATATCGAATGCACATGAAAGTAAACATTCTAAAGGAACATATGAGACACGTGTGGCACTTATTTCTACTAACCCAGATTCTATAATGGCCAACCAGTAATTTAAGAAATGTTTATGAGAAATAAACCTATTTCTACTATGTCCCTTAGAATAATTAGGGTGGAGTTGCAACACTGATGAGTGAAAGTATTGTCAAAGTATTGTCATTGAGGTTATACGAGTTAATGTACCGAGCCTTAGTTTTTGTTTGAAAAATTTTAGTACTTGAAACTTATCTTGACAAGTCATCCTTTTCTTTACAATATTTATAAACATTGCAAAACAATTTTCTTGTGAAGCTTTTGACAGAGTTGTGAGGAATGTGTTTTAATCTTCTATTAAGATTTGTATAAAACAAATCAAGGAGAACCATAGTTTACCAAAAAACTATGATCAAAAAGCATTGTACCCGCGCATCGCGCGGGTTACATGCTAGTATATATAAATACCAATGTAGGTGCCACATGGCAACCCCATATACTTGGAATGCCACATGGCATTGCTACACCATGTATACATGTATATATATAGGACTGTGTATGTGTGTATATATACATATATATTTGAAATATAATAATTTTCAAAAGTTAAAAAAAAAAAAAAAAAAAAAAAAAAAACACCTCTTAAGTTCCCACAATTTTGAAGTAACTTCTCTCACACTCACTGTAACCGCCTCTGTAACAACCCTAATTTTCTAAGTGCTTTTAATAATTTTTATATTATTATTTACAAGTATTAGACATTAACTGTGTGTATGTATCTTAGTGACACCTAATAAAAATGTTGAAGTAGCGTGTACGGGTAGGCCTGTCAATTGGGCCCTATGAGCCGGGCCTAGTGTTGCCCGAGCTCGGCCCGAAATAAATATTACTTCCCCAAGCCCAAGCTCGGCCCGTTCTTAAACACACTCTTTATTCCCAAACTCGGCTCATATATTAAAATGGGCTTCGGGCCGAGTTCGGGCCTAGCCCGATTAATTGATTCAAAGAGAGAGAAAGAAATGGGGTATAGAATTTTTTTGACTTTCACTCCAGTTTTTTTTTTTTAATGTTCTATGACCCCAAAAAAGAAGTTTATATGGGTATGCCAGAAAGGGAAAAACAAAAGTTTGGGATATGTTAAAAAATGAAAAACTCTTATTTTTGTCACTTTTGTGAAATCCAATGATGTGTTTTTTAGGGGAATGTTGTCCAAATTTTGATCACAACTATATGTATTATATATATGTAAACATATGCATTATATATTTTTTGCATTATATTTTTTTATACATATACATATAGTGATAAGGGTCGGGCTTATATTGGGCCGAGCTTATATAAGCCCGAGCTCGGCCCGAAAACTAGTTTGGACTTAAAAATTTGTCCAAACTCGGCCCGACTCACTCCCATATAAAGCTCGGCCCAAAATTCAGCGGGCCGAACAATCGGGCTTCGGGCTTGCCCGGCCCAATTGACAGTCCTATGTACGGGTAGTTACTATGTTAAGTAGTGTGCTTAACATAGAAATTTAGTGCCTGGGGTCATGGGTACCTATTGGGCTAATCATTTGTCACATTAGAATGCATTTTCGGGTCCATATAAAGCCTTTTTGTGAGCCCTTAGATAAAAAAACGGGATTCACATGTTTGTGTGTGTTTTATTTATAAGTGTTGTGTGTGAAATATATATACACATATATTAAACCCTAGCCCCCATTTAACAAAAAATAAAAGGGAAGAGGAGAGAAGAAACTAGAGAACAGATGTATGTGAGAGAGAGAGATAGAGAGAGGGAGAGAGAGGGAAGAAGAAGAAGAAGAAGAAGAAGAGAGGAACCTCAACCTTTGGTTTGTGTAATCATCATCAACCTTGAAGCCCTAAATTGGTGAGTTAACTTGTTATTTTCTTTCAATCTCGTTTGATTGAAATTTAAATAGATAGAATATTAAATTAGTATGGTTATGGATTATGAGATTTAAGTATTTTTTTTACAATGATTGAAGTTGTGATTTGAGATTTATAGATGAGCATTGAATATGCATTTGAGCAATTATTCAATTTTCGGATTTGGGGTTTTCACGGATCAGATTTGAGTAGAAAATTCATAATAAATCATACGTTCCAGTTTTCGTGATTCTGTTCGCATAGGACTGTAGGAAACACAATTCTGGACAATTTTCGTCTAATGGTGTTTTTCCCAATTCTGCACCGTTTGGGCAGAAAATTTATATTACAGTAGAAGTTTTATGAATGTTAAAATAAGTAGTGTTTTTGCCATATCACATTTTTGGTGTGATTTCGTGTTCGTTAATATGAATTAATTTGTTTGTACTTAGGGAGCTATGAGTTATCATGTATAGTTGAATTTTCTAAAATTGTGACTGTACAATTTTGTAAGAGTTATGAATCTGTGTGAACATGTAGCTGTTAATATGATTTTAACGGGAATTTGATTTGAGATATATGAATCTCTTATAAAGTTGAGTTTTGTGAAAAACGTGAATGTATGAACGTTAGAAAAATCCTTATAGTTCACCACTACTCCTTATAATTTTAGGCGGCGACTTCGTGGATGACCCATCCTTGTGTGATTAGACGGCGACTACGTGGATGACCCGTCTCTTCATTTTTAAGCCTTATGCCCGGCTTGTTGGTCTATTTCATGTGTATTTAGACATTGTTTTATTGACGTCAAGAACGTAAGGACTAGCCTTTCGATGGATACTCAAATCCCAGTGATACCCCATGGGAGTTGGGACCGGAGTGGGAGTTAGTATTACGTTAGGAGACACATGGGATATATGTGTAGGCTGAACCATGGATGGGTGGCCGAGGTGATGAACATAAGGTGTAATTTGGATCGAATATTATGTGTTTTTTTTATTTGCGAATTTACAGTTGTAATGTGGTTTATGATTTTCAGTTATATGAAATTCTAGGAATTGGTAGTCGTGTAGTTTTCAGAATTTTCAATAATTTCGGTGTTGTGCCCGTTAGCTGAAACCTAGCATTCTATGTGTAACGTACCATTTTTGGGAACATAGTAATTTGATAATAAACTGGACCAGATTAGTAAATTAAATATTTTGGATACTTAGATTCATAGTTTATGGCCGTTACGCTTAAACTGAAGTAAAACGACGATCCGAACAACTTTCGTGTTTTACACTTTTTCTAAAAACGTCATCTTGACACTATTTGCATCGATTTTCATAATCTGCTGAACATCGTCTATGTAATAGCTGAATTTTAATAATTAATTTTTGAATTATCTATTTAGAGTTTATGAATGAGGACGCGTGTCATTCCTTGAAAATTTTATTCTTGACATTTTTCGTGTTTTAAGTTTTGTCTAATTCCTGTTCTTTGTTAGAGATAAAATCATTTTAATTAATAACACCTTATTATTGGTTTATATTATTGTGTTAAGTTCTATTTGTACAGGATGGTAGGCCTACTAATGGTTTGCAGGTATCGGTCTACCATAGTTAAGAAAGGTAAGTATTTAATTGTTTTTATTCGGGCAAGAAACTACTTGCCACCACATAAATGGAAACTACTCTATTGTCCAGATATGTGTGTGGAACTACCTGTCTTTGCCCAAGAATGTTGTAGTATGATTTGTAGTCTACGGGTTCAAGTTGGATCCCTAAGACTTGTGTTTTGTTTAACTCATACCAGTCATGTGACTGACCCGAGTGTGTTATGCATTCGGGTGCGTTTCTGTTTGAAACGTAGTTGGATGACATGTGCAGGATAGTATAGTTGGAGTTCATTGTGAAGCAGCCGATCTGTTCGTGAAGTTGAAGATACCCTCTTTTTATTCTTTAATTACTATATGATACTCTTTTTCTTTTAGTTGGCATTGTGAGCCATGGTTGAGAACTTGTATTAGATGTAGTTAATATTTCAGTTGTATTATTGGACTTTTGGGGACGTTTATAGTAGATCTGACCTAAGATAGTGTAGTGTTGAAATTATTCCGTTTATTATTATAACTAGATACTTTTATTGTGATTCGATGGAGGAAATTATATTATTTTTATGTAAAGGGAAACGTTTGGTTTTCATTTTGTAATAAATAAGAATGGAGAAAATTTGAAACGTGGATTTTTCTTGTAAAGTTTTTGGGAATGAATTTGATGATAAATGAGTTTTGTTTAAATAGAAATCATGTGGTTTATGAAAGCAATTAAAATCAGTTTATCTTAAAATGGTCTTTTAAAATTGAAAATGGGTTGTCACCCTTAGATTTTTGGGTGGTTGAATATTGATTAGGGTATGCACTTGATTGAATATTTGTCTTTTCAAAAATCGGGTCGTGACAGCCTCTATCCCACCATTACAAACTTCGTGGGTAATAATATATATAGATTTAAAAAAAAAATAAAGATTGAATGATACTTGTGCATAGCAAGCTCAAATGCTAGTGTATTTCTCTCTCTCTCTCTCTCTCTCTCTCTATATATATATATATATATATACTAGAACAGGGCCGCACACTCCATGTGTGTGCCATTTTTTTTAGTCCCACATGTGTTGGACAAATTTTTTTTTTTTTTTTTTTCAGCCCTATGCTTTTGACAATTTTTTCTCATTTGTTCAAGCAGTTTTCTTTTAAATGATTGGACATTTTAATACCCTTGTAATTTTTTTAGGAAAATAAAGTGTAACGGTGTTACTGTAATTACGAAAACATAGAAAATAATGTTACTACCCCCTCCATTTCCCTTTATAATAATATAGATATATGCATGCAGAACTCTTCTTATGAGGAATCCCTCACTTTGTTAAAGTGTGGACTTTTCTTACAGCATGTTGGATCCAGTTTTTAGTCTATAAAATTAGTTCAATACCCTTAATGAAAACTGGATCCAAAGACTGTAAAAAAAGTTCTCACTTTAACAAACTGAGGATCCTTATAAGAAAGGTTCTGTATATGTATATGTATATGTATATGTATATGTATATATGACTAGGAAAAGGTGAGTGCATGCATGGCCGGCCCACAGGGTGGGCAAAAGGGGCAAACGTCCCAGACCACTAAAGTTCACAAAATTTTGAGAGCCTCCATGATATTTTCATAATTACGTACATTTTTACCTTGATATTTTTTAATGTTTTACATTTAGGCCTTCCCCAAAGGCCAATTTAGTGTCATCAACTGCATATATATTTATATAGATGCATATAAAACTCAAAAGTAAATGCCCCTAGAATTTTAAAAATTACACTTTTAGTATAAATTTTTTTTGAGTTTTAAAAATAGACCCCTCTAGAATTTTGAAAGACACCATACAATGTTTAAGTTTCACAAATAGACACATATTATAAGTATACCACAAAAAAATTATCAATTATGTATAAGTAAACATTAAAAAAATTTTCCAATTATGTATAAATAGACCCCAAAAAAAATTGCCTCGAGAGCACTACTCTCAAACCGTTGTATAAGAGCCTCCCTTTTAATAGTTCGTCCCAAACCTCCAAATACTCGAGACGGACCTAGTGCACGACTATTATGCACCATTGCACCAAATGTGGCAGATCCAACACCCACTCCTCTTTCACAGTTCACACTCCTAGCTAAACAATACATAACTACGTGGGGTCGAGTATACATATATAATACAACTAATATTTCCATATTTCTACTCCACTACTCAACTACCCACAATCATCACTCTCTTTCTACACATTTGCACAGGTACATATCTTTGAATGCATATTTTGGTTCAAGAATTTGGAATATATAATATAAGAGTAATGCTATATATGTTTCCAAATTAAAGGTGAATCCTTCATTTAGTTTTTATATGTTTTGATAGTTGTACTATATGTTGTGTGGCAGTGATTGATTGTGTAATATATCACTGAAAAAAGTATTTGGGATTGAACTAAATTTGTGTTTCAAATTTATGAATAATAAATTTGTTCATCATATTATGGGACTAAAACATATATTTAAAATTAGTTAAAACATAAACAAAATAAAAAATGCTTAGGAACTTTTTTTTTTTTTTTTTTTTAAATTTTTATTTTTATGTGGTTGTTGAATGTTAGATCAAACCATTACTGTGGAGTAGTTAAATTGAACCATTTTCTACGTAGTCGCCAACTACATTTTATTTTTTGCTGAAAGGGAGATATATAAAACTAAAGGAAAGTAATTGAACTAATTAGAAATTGAAAGTTAATTTTAAATGGAAAGACTAGAAATTAATGCTATGCTTTTCAAAAAAAAATTTTCCAAAAGTATTTTCCAACATATGTGACAGTGGGTCCAGTTGAATTTAATTGGTTGATGTTGAAGTGATACTATCATTAATAAAGAGAAGACACACTGCCACATGTGTTGGGAAACACTTTTTGAGAAAAAAAAATTTAGGAATCATATCATTACTCTTCCATCAAAGGGTGATAATCATTGATTACATAAGTCTAAGGTTTGGTTTGGGTAAGCTTCAGCTTTTGCATATCTAAAACGAGAAAGCTAATCCTTAGGGCTGAAATTTGGACGGGTCAATCAGAGCTCGACCCGGGCCCAACCCGTAACTCTGGCTCGAGAAACTTTTTTAGGTATCTTGAACCGTCTAGGCTAAAATGTTCAAGCCCTAATTGAATTTTGGGTTTGGCTTGGGCAGAGAGCTAAATATTATCAACCTGAGTAAACCCAAGCCCGAGCCAGTACTAATACGTCTATATGTTTATAATTTATAAATATATTATATTCTATCTATGTATTATTTTTAACCATGGGATTATAGTGTTTTTTAGTGACCAAAAATGTAGTTAAATATAATTGAAAAACTAAATTGATAGATGGAAGGATTTTCCTCAAATATAAACAAAAAAATTAAGATTTGATATTCTACATATTGTTAATTTTCTACTGTAATTTGGGCTCGGATTTTAGTACTAAAATAGAAGTAGGACTCGGGTTGGGTTGGTCAGGCCCAACCTAGGCTCGGGTTCAAGCTCAGGCTTGGACAGACTCCACTAAAACTCGGACTGAGTCCGAACATACCTAAAATTAATAAAACCTGCCCGAGTTGTAGCTCTACTAATTCTTCTCTGATGCAGCTTTTTGTGTTGGGAACACAAACTGTCTTAAGAAATGGTATATAAGCCGAAAGCAGATGCAGCCCATAAGTTGTTCCGGACTTTTACTATAATGTGGGGCTCATGATTATGAATTAGTATGCATGAGTGGGGTATGTAAGAACCCTAGACAAGATGTGAGAGACTATCCCTACAAATAATCTCTTAGGTAAGAGTGGACTTAACTAAAGCCTTTACACTCAGAAGATTTAATGAATAGGAGTCAAGAAATTAAACTTGGATTCTATTTTCTAAGTGAACAACATTATACTGATAGGCACAGAGAAACCCATTCCCCCCCTTCCCTTTTTCGATACTCAGTAGTCAGTACTATATTTTAATCCAACCCACCACCCTTTAACCCTTAGATGGTGGCATTATTGATCATGTGGGTCATGATCCAAATTGCAGTTTTCTGTTACCCAACATTGCAAAATATCATTAGTGGGTCCTACAAATTTTTTAAAGTAATACTGGAGCAGTAATAAAGAGCATATTGTAGGGTATGGAAAATTGGTGGCTGACCTACTTTTCCATGGCCAGGCTTGAAAAGTGGAAAAAAGCAACACAAAGAAGAAAAAAAAAAGTGACAAGGGAGTCAGAGGAGAAATTATTCAGTGGTCCAGAATCAACATCTTAATTCCTGTAATGTATTAGTTCGGATCAATGAGACAAAGTCATGTGCGTGAAAATGTTAATTAATTGCTCAATTAGTGCAAAACTCGAAAAAATAACACCGTAAACAAAATCAAAATACTACCATATTTAAATTTTTTTTTGTTTACAGAACTCTGTCCAATTAAACTGAATCGCCATTTTCACCAATGTGTGATAGTGATCCTGGAACACACAATAATTTCTCTGAGTGAGGGTTATAATGTGAGCAAACTTAAGGGTTACTCAAGGCACTTCCTTGAATAATTAGGACAACACATTTCACATTCTCTTTGCTCTTCTCTCTTATTCTGAATTCTGGAATCCTAAGACACACTTCCACCTGGATTCCACTCATGGCTTTGATCGCTAAAATAAGCATGTTAGTCAAAAATTATTATATTGTCACTTTTAGTAATTCTGGTCAATAATTTATTAGAGTAAAGATTAAGGCACCAACGGGTGCACCGAAATAGTTCACCGAACGATCGGTGCCGTCTATTTTGGTGGACTCCACACGTGCAGGGCATGAGTCTCACCGAAATGAACGACACCGATCGTTCGGTGCACCATTTCAGTGCCCCAAGTCGGTGCCTCTATCAGGACTAAATTTATTATTATTTTTTTCCAAGGATTATAATCAACATTTCTAATCTAGCACAGGGTTGTGGAATAAACGCGGAATAACAATAGTTCACTTGCTAATTAGGTGTATCATTTAAGTCCATATCTGTGATACACGTGAGGATCAAATCCAAAATATTCAAATTTATGACTCAATATGATCCCTTGACAGTTAAGAATAATAGTGAACCATATACATTGAATTAGGTGGTGGTACTACAATTTTGTCATAAACATTATTTCATGACCTTGAACCAAATCAATTAAGTAATATGGACAAAACTTTAAACCTCACAAAAGAACTCAAAGGACATTTTGTTGGGGTTTATGGTTGGAGTGTTAGTTCTCTCACATTAAAAACAGTGATAGTTGGAATTGTTGTAATTAATACTCCAGTAGGTTAAGCACTGGATCAGTCCATTTTATTGCATTCATAGTATACTTCTTAATTTGAAATTAAGTGATTGTGAGAGAATTAGTGAAATATGAATAACAAATAGTTTCATTTTAGTTGTTCATAACTTCATATACTCTTACAAGATTACAACTCAGGACGACTTCGTTTGATTTTTGTTAGTGAGGGTTAACATAGGCTGTCCAAAGTCACTCGAGCTCGCCTGATCTTTTCTCAATTCCATAGTAATTTGAATTTATTGTATATATATATATATATATATGTGTGTGTGTGTGTGCATGGATCTATGATCGTTTATGGATCATGCACATGTAATGCCTCTGCCCAAGCGACTAAGAAAATCATATGAGCTTGTAATTTTTGAACTAAGTATATCTCAAAATCTTAAAAAGGTTATATAACCTACAATACTCTGGATTGAGCTCAGATAGGATCAAGTTAGCCATTTAAAGGTGTAGCCCTATTCTCTTATTGAGAGTTAATTCATTCGATGCTTACTCTTAAGTATTTTTCAACAGACTCTTTAAATTTCTCTACTCTTCAAAGTTAAAGAGACACATCAGCGTGTAGGTTTATAATTCACTCTACAGACTCTTCAAGCTTAGGAGCACAAATAAAGAGTCATATTCTCACTCTTCAAATTTGTAGTCTTTAAGCTCTTCACACTCATTTTTTGGTATTTTACTTTAATAAGATGTAGGAGAGTAGACTCGTTAGGCAAAAGCAATATTCTTAAAGAGTTTTGAAGATGCTTTAAACTTTTGTACAAAAAAATGACCCTTGAACATGTTGTTAGAAAATAATAACGAATAGACACTGCTGTGAACGAAAATACTTATCAGTAGGGTTGAAGATTCTGACTGAGTCGTGTATTAGACACTGTCCTTAAGAGTAATTTCCGCCCCTCAGAGTTCTTGACTCGGTACAGAAAGGTCTCAGCGGTTTACCCTCCAGGATTAAGCAGCCTCGTCTTTGTTCACGTGCAATCGTTGAACAAAGGGCACAGAACAGCCTTGTATGTATATCAGTGATCGATGAACAGAGAAGAACAGAGAAGGACCAGAGAGGGAAGATTGTATATTGCTCTGTGTTCTCAAAGAAAAAGTCCCACGAATTTATAGCCATCTTAACCCGACAGGAATCCTTTGATTTATATAAACGTGTTAAAAGAAAGGATAAGATTTCATTTAAACGGCTAATTAATTGCACAGTTTAGGAAGGCGTAATCTGTGAGGGAATGATTTTATTCAGTCAAAGAAAAAATTAAAAGGAAAGTTTTGAAAAAATAATTTGCAAAATGATGGTCCAACCGTGTGAGCCCGCGAGGCTTGGAGGCCGGGATTTGCACCCCCCCCCCCTGCGCGCGAGTAAGACGTGACGCGCCCGGTTAAACGATTTCCGGATCGAAACCCAAATTTCTATTGGATTTGGGATTAGCTTGGGCTTGGCTCATGTGCGCGTGAGAGCCCACATGTTCCAACTTATTACTAAGCCCATAATGACAAAGTATATATTAAGCCTTTCAACTCCCTCTTCATAAGCAATGTGGGACAAGAGTCTCCACCATTCTTTTACCCAACACCACACCAACAAGAGAGATGTAGAGAGAGAAAAAGTTGACTTTGAAAAAACACCCACTTTGGACCACAAATTACAATAAAATTACAACAATCCCCCACATTTTTCAAAGACAAATTTTGAGAAGTAACGATCGACCACTTTAGTATATTGCATCAGTGATGGTGTCTTTTGGACTATGAACCAACACTTAGGGAAATAAGAATTGATTCACAGAAATTTGGTGAAATTAGAATTTCTATGAACCTTATTTCTTTGTGTGAATCAAAGTACTTATCACCCACAATACACTCTGATATACAAGGTTGTTAACGCGGTTTGGCACTTTTCGGCCATGCGCCGTACCTGGATTTCATGAGTGCTCTAGAGAACCTGCCTAAGTTCTCATAGGAAGCGGCCCCACTTCCACACTCATATAGGTGAATTCATCAAGTATGTATTGCAACTATACATACCACCCAATAAGGACTATGAATTCATTAAGAGTTAAGACTCAACCTCACACGTTGCAGTTTACACTATCTACACCATAGGGATGAACTATAATTATGTATAATTGATAGTGTCTCACCAAGTCAACCAGTAGTTTGTTATTACCCATATGAACCTAGTTTGTGGGATCTCCACTCATATAGGTTGGGTTACCACTACTATTGACCTCTGTTATGGGCATTAGTCCCATCCCCCTCGATGTATTGGACACTAGCTTTCTTGCTAATGGTTTGGTCAGAGGATCCGCTAAATTCATCTCTGACCTTACAAAGTCTAGGGATATAATCCCATCTTTTAACAGCTGTTTCACAATGTTATGTCTTAGGCGAATATGCCTGCTTTTTCCATTATAAGCCTTATTTCTTGCTCGGGCTATTGCAGCCTGGCAATCACAATGTAACGACACAGATGGAACTGGTCTCATCCATAAAGGGGTATCTGCCAAGAGGTTTCTAAGCCACTCAGCCTCAGAACCTGCCTTCTCTAAGGCGATAAACTCGGATTCCATAGTAGACCGAGCAGTGCATGTCTGTTTGGATGATTTCCAAGAGACTGCACCTCCTCCAAGGGTAAATATATACCCACTTGTGGATTTTGTCTCATCTGAATCAGAGATCCAGTTAGCATCACTGTACCCTTCTAGTACAGCGGGAAAACCACAGTATGTTAAACCAAAATCAATAGTACCTCTGAGATATTTTAGTACTCTACATATAGCGGTCCAATGTTCCTTATTAGGATTATGAGTGTATCTGCTCAACCTATTAACTGCATAAGCAATGTCAGGTCTGGTACAATTCATAAGATAAGTAAGACTACCAATTATTTGAGCATATTCAGACTGTGATACACTAGTTTCATTATTTTTCTTCAATTGTATGCTCATATCATAAGGAGTACTAACTGGTTTGGTGTCAAAGTGACCAAACTTTTTAAGGATCTTTTCTACAAAGTGTTCTTGAGACATCATAAAACCCTCATTGGTTTTTGTCAATTTTATCCCAAGTATAACATTGGCTTCACCTAGGTCTTTCATATCAAAACTAGATGATAACAAATGTTTTGTTTCATTTATCACAATCATATCAGTGCCTAAAATAAGCATATCATCCACATATAGGCAAATAATTACACCAACATTATTATCAAATTTATGATACACACATTTATCAGCTTCATTCACAATGTATCCATTAGAGGTCATTACACAATCGAATTTCTCATGCCATTGTTTTGGTGCTTGTTTTAAACCATACAAAGATTTCACTAATTTGCAAACTCTATTTTTGTTTCCAGGAGATACAAAACCTTCAGGTTGTTCCATGTAAATTTCCTCTTCTAGTTCTCCATTAAGAAACGCAGTTTTAACATCCATTTGATGAATTATGAGTTTATGCAAAGAAGCAAGAGCTACTAGAATTCTAATAGATGATATTCTAGCCACAGGAGAATAAGTATCAAAATAATCAACATCTTTCTTTTGGGTGTATCCCTTAGCTACAAGCCTAGCTTTAAACTTATCGATAGATCCATCAGGTTTTAACTTCTTTTTGAATATCCATTTACATCCTATAGGTTTTGTACCAGGAGGTAAGTCAACCAATTCCCAAGTATGATTAGCCATGATAGATTCTATCTCACTATTAATCGCTTCTCTCCAAAAAGGAGCATCGGGAGAGGAAATAGCTTCATTATAAGTCATTGGATCATTATCCATTAAAAATGTGAAAAACCCATCTCCTAGGTTTGTTTCTCTCCTATCTCGTTTGCTTCTTCTTAATTCAATTTCTACGGACTCATTTGAGTCAATGATAGGCTCAACTGTAGGTTCTAGTCTTGGTTTCTCAATGGTTGTTTTCAAGGGAAATATGTTTTCAAAGAAGTCTGCATTTTTCGATTCAATTATTGTGTTTTTCTCTAACACGTCACTTTTAAGAACTAAGAATCTATATGCAGCACTATACTCAGCATATCCTATAAATAAACAATCTGCTGTTTTCGAACCTATTTTCCTTTTCTTAGGTTCTGGAAGTAGAACTTTGGCTAGGCACCCCCACACTTTAAGATATTTCAAGTTAGGTCTATGATTTTCCCACAACTCATAAGGGGTCTTACCTGTTTTCTTAAAAATAATTCTATTTTGAAGGTGACACGCAGAGAGGATAGCTTCCCCCCACAAATTATTAGGTGCTCCTGAACTAATTAACATAGCGTTCATCATTTCCTTTAAAGTTCTATTTTTCCGTTCAGCTACTCCATTAGATTCTGGTGAATAGGGTGGAGTTACCTCGTGTACTATACCGTGTTGTTCACAGAATTGGCCTAAAGGGCCAGATTCATATTCACCTCCCCTATCAGACCTAAGTCTTTTAATCTTTTTATCTAACTTATTTTCAACCTCAGCTTTGTATTGTATGAATTTTCCTTCTGTCTCATCTTTATTTCTAAGTAGGAATACTCTAGTATATCTCGAGTGATCATCTATGAATGTCACATAATATCTCTTTCCTCCTCTAGATTCAGTTGATTTCATGTCTCCTAAATCTGAGTGAATTAAAGTGAGCAGTTCAGTTTCTCTTTGTACTATTTGTTTGCAAGGTTTCTTAGTACCTTTAGCTTCACTACAAATTTGGCATTTCTCATTATTAGTGATACTAACATTTTCAAGAATGCCTAATTCTTTCATTTTCTTTATATATGAAAAATTCACATGTCCTAATCTAGCATGCCATAAATCATGAGAATCAATCAAGTAAGCAGAAGAAGTAGTAGCATTTCCATTCAAATTATCAAGAACATTTAAAACAAACAGACCATTGTTGTAGTACCCTTTTCCCACAAACACCCCATTTTTAGTCATTACAACTTTATCAGAATCAAAAATAACTTTCACCCCCACTTTGCCAAGTAGCGACACAGACACAAGGTTCCAACGAATATCAGGCACGTGGAGAACGTCGGTAAGAGAGAGGATCTTTCCAGAAGTTAGCTTGAGAACTACCTTCCCTTTCCCGATCACAGGTGAGGGCCTAGAGTCCCCCATGTACACTTGTTCCTCTCCTTCCCCTACTGGTGTGTAGGAGGTAAAAGCACTTCTGTTGCCACAGATGTGCCTGGTAGCCCCAGAGTCTACCACCCAATTTTTCTCCTCTGCCACTAAGTTGACCTCAGAAACGACAGCCACTATAACATCTGCATCAACTAGATTAGCTCTAGGGGCAGGTTTGTCGTTTTTCTTCCTGTGTCTGCATTGAGCAGCATGGTGACCCGGTTTGCCACATACAAAACATTCCCCTTTCTTTTTAGCAAACTGGTTTTGGGGTTTGAGATTTTTGTTGAAATTTGATTTATTGAAATGGGGTTTGTTATTCTGACTTTGAAAATTCCCTTGGGTGCGATTAGGCTTTTCCTCAACGAGGTTAGCCTTGGAAGCCATAGCTTTGGCTTTCTCATTTCGATCAAGTGAACGGTTCTTTTCCTCAATGCGAACATGAACAACAACTTCCTCCAGAGTCATTTCCTTCCTCTTATGTTTCATCATATTCTTATAATTTTTCCAAGACTCCGGAAGTTTTTCAATAAGTGAACCAGTTACAAATGGTTCGGGCAATTTCATTCCTTCATTACTAAGTTCCGAAACCACAAGGTGAAAATTGTGAATTTGGGTAGAAACATCTATGTCATCGGTCATTTGAAAATTGAGAAAATTTCCGATGGCATATTTTTTAATTCCGGCATCCTCGATAATATATTTGGTGACCAAAGCATCCCAAGTTTCAGTTGCCGATTTGAAGGTACAGTAAATATCAAAAAGTTCATTTGATAAGGCGTTTAGAATAATACTTTTGCAAATCTTGTTTGCATTTTCCCAAAGAGGCAATTCGGTTTCATAATTTTCAGAATCTTGAACGGGTTTTGGTTTAGTCAAAACGAAATCAACCTTTGCAATGTCAAGAATAAGTAGCAGTTTGGTTTGCCAGCGCTTAAAGTTATTCCCGTTAAACGATTCAATTCTTGTGACATCGGGAATAGCTTTAGTTGCGGTTAGCATAGCAGTATCCATGAAAATTACTCTTAAGATTGTTAGAAAATAATAACGAATAGACACTGCTGTGAACGAAAATACTTATCAGTAGGGTTGAAGATTCTGACTGAGTCGTGTATTAGACACTGTCCTTAAGAGTAATTTCCGCCCCTCAGAGTTCTTGACTCGGTACAGAAAGGTCTCAGCGGTTTACCCTCCAGGATTAAGCAGCCTCGTCTTTGTTCACGTGCAATCGTTGAACAAAGGGCACAGAACAGCCTTGTATGTATATCAGTGATCGATGAACAGAGAAGGACCAGAGAGGGAAGATTGTATATTGCTCTGTGTTCTCAAAGAAAAAGTCCCACGAATTTATAGCCATCTTAACCCGACAGGAATCCTTTGATTTATATAAACGTGTGAGCCCGCGAGGCTTGGAGGCCGGGATTTGCACCCCCCCCTGCGCGCGAGTAAGACGTGACGCGCCCGGTTAAACGATTTCCGGATCGAAACCCAAATTTCTATTGGATTTGGGATTAGCTTGGGCTTGGCTCATGTGCGCGTGAGAGCCCACATGTTCCAACTTATTACTAAGCCCATAATGACAAAGTATATATTAAGCCTTTCAACTCCCTCTTCATAAGCAATGTGGGACAAGAGTCTCCACCATTCTTTTACCCAACACCACACCAACAAGAGAGATGTAGAGAGAGAAAAAGTTGACTTTGAAAAAACACCCACTTTGGACCACAAATTACAATAAAATTACAACACATGTCACATACATTTTGACAGGAAAAAAAAATAGCATGCCACATATATCGCTATAGTACAAATTTAAAGAATTTTTTGAAGAACCTATATTGAGTATCAACTTATTAAACAAAAGGCCCAATACGTCACACGGTGTGGGAGAAGGATTGATTGAGAAATGCTAATTCGATTGAAAAATTATTTCATGTGACCATCACATCGTGTGACTGTCACTGTGATCTCTTCATCATTGTAGAACTCATGTGAGCTTAGATAATACAAAGATCAAGTGGAAGTCACACGAGTGTGACAATCAGATGAGATAATTTCTCGATTCAAAGGAGATTGAGATGGATAATTAAACTGAAAAGTCAAAATGCATGTGAATTAGATAGTTGTACACATATTGCAACTCTCTTTCGGCGCAAAAATTTATATTTATTTAATAGGAAAAAAAAAACACAAGAAAGAAGCAAGTAAAGCAAAGCAAGCTTTGGTGCTTTACGCGATGGAACAGAGAAAGTTTTCTCATCCTTTACCTTTTATTTTCTCTTTTTAATTCTCAGCTCAATGGAAACACTGAAAAGTTTATGCCTGCAGACCTACTATGAGAAGAACAGACTCAAGGCATAATTCTATTGAATTGAAATAATTTTTTTGATTTCACATTTTTAATTCCTTTTCATTTTTCTTGATTTCAACTATGTTCTTAACCCAATTCAGTTTATAATCCCATTATCCCAAATTAAGTGACCCTTTTTGAAAGTCCATTCTATATAGTTCTTCTTCCAAGCTTAAATTTCAATGTCACAAGTAAAAACATGTGGTATGTCCCAAAATTGTTGTCCACTTTTCTCAATTAGTATGTAAATTTTACTTAGTTTCCTAAATTACTCTTCCTTACAATCAATACCAAAACAAAACAAAAAAGAAAGTACAAAAATTATGGGCAATTGTGGAAAGTATGTTTAGATTCTTTTTGCCCCCTTAAATAGTTGAATCCCAAAAAGAGTCACATAAAATGAGTCTGGGGGAGTATAATAAATGATAAACTTGAAAAGTAAGAATGTAGTTTAACTGTTAAAGTACTCGTGTAATTTCAAAAAAGGTCTCATAAATATGGAACATCCTAAAATAAAATAAATGACATTTAAGTTAAAACAGAGAAAGTAATAGGGTGATGTTATTGCCACTCCATCATTGAACCAAGGCACTTCATGGTACCATTCTTAAAGCATGTGGTACATGCATATCATGCATTACATACATGGTACCACATGCTCTGATAGTGGTACCATGAAGTGCATTGGTTCAATGATGGAGTGGAAATAACAATTCCCAAATAATATTGTCCGAGTGTAATTTTGCATTTTCATTCTCTATGGTCTTCCAATTTTCTTTTCATTTCTTTCACCAAATTCACAAACAAAATAAAGCATTAGTGAAAGGAAAACATTCATCAAAATATCAAAGTTTCCTTGTCCAAACATTTGAGGAAGACATTCAGCTCAACAATAACTATTACACCGAATTAATGGTGGGACCACACTTTTGTACCCACTTCATTTGAACAAGAGAGAGAGAGAGAGAGAGAGAGAGAGAGAGAGAGACAGAGTAAATTACTAAATTGTCCAATTCCTCTTCAGCCTGAAAAACCTTTGTCTTTGTGAGTGCTCCAGCATTTCATCCAATGAGAGATCCTTTGATACTTTTTGAGTTAGTTTCACAGTAACATGCATATTTGTGCCTTCATTGAGACTTAATTCAAAGGCCATTCCCTTACCAAAACCAAATTGTAATTCTTTCATCTTTTCCTTTATGCTCTTCCCCATTTTCAACAGATTAAGAGACCAAATCTAATTCATATTGAACAGATCTTTGGTCTTCTTGGGAAGAATTGTTGGTAACCATTTCTTCAAAAGAAGAACTTATTGCAATAACCCCAATTTTAGGTGTCATTTCATTCTCCAAATTCTCTCCAAATTGGTCACTATGTTGCAAAACATTTGAGGACAGACCGTTGCTTTCTTTTTCCTTCGCTACCATTTCAGTTGTTTTTATCATATTTGGCATAATTGTGCCTTCATCTAGACTGACTTTTGAGACCATTTCATTACAAAAATCACATAGTAATCCCTTGTCCTCTGTTGACCCAACCGCATCATCTTTTTCTTGAGACTGTGGCCCAATTACAACCATTTTAGAAACCACATCTACTTCATTCTGAACAAATTTTTGGCCTTCTTTTGAAGAATTGTTGGTACCCAATTCTTTGAAAGAGAAACATAGAGCAAGATCCTCATTTTCCGATACCACTTTGTTCTCCAAATTTTAGCTCAAATTGGTTGCTATTTTGAGAAAAAATTGAGGACTGATTCTTGTCTCTTGAAGGGGAAATTAAGCCATTTTCTGATTTCTTTTCCATGGATTCAAGATATTCTTCTTGCAGCCCAGCTATGATTTGAGCATACGAGAGGTTCTGAGGTCTGTAGCCCTAAGCAACAATGGGTTTTCAGTGAGTCAAGATTTTGACACAGAGAGAGAGAGAGAGAGAGAGAGAGAGAGAGAGATTTGGAACCTCAGATTGTCAATTCCATTTCGCCTGAATCGCAGCCTTGAGGATCTTGAGTTCCTTGAAGTTGAGGAATGAAAATGGTTTGAACGGTTTAAGCTGGTATAGGGTTTTTTTAACTCAAAAACGAATTGGGTCTCGCCCAAATCATTCCGTGGGTTTAAAGGTGTGGTCTCACTATTAATTCGGTGTAATAGTTCGGTGTCAATCGGTTGATTGATGTAGCATTATTGCTCATCTCAATATCAATCTCTAACATCGGGTGCCACTCCGGGTAAAAGTTGGTTCCACCTAATAGATACTCTCATGCTATGTTAACAGAGATCACCAAAAAAGGGTTTTAAAAAAATGAAAAAAAAAAAGTTTTAGCCAACTACATTTAATAATCAACTCCAGAATTTCTCACTCCTTTAAGTAAGGACAATTAGTGAAACATACATTATGATAAAAAATTTTAGAGTTAAGGATAATTAAAATTTTCAATTATAAAAGGTACTCCATACAAAAGTATTAAGTGAAATTTCACGTAACATACATGAATATTAAATAAAATTTTCTTAAACCCGTACATGAATATAAAGTGAAATTTTACTTAACTCGACCTATGAGAGACTTTTTACAAACCAATAATAAAATTGGATTTTAAACTCTACACATTTAGTTTTAGAGACTTTCACCTAAATTTCTATTTAATTAACAATTATTTTTTTCAGTCGTTAAGGGCTATTTGGGAAGGCACAAAATTGATTTTGCAAGCATACTAGTTCTAAAAATTCAAGTGTTTGGTAAATGTGTGTTTCTTTGACTGGAGTCCATCCTCAGTCTAAAATCACTGCCAAAACTAATCTTTATCAAATTTACACAGTGTTGATTTTTGTAAGAACCAAAAAAGAATAGAACTGGAATGGAACCTTGTCCTATATTTCCAAACAGGCCCTATATTTGTGCCCGGTTAAACTTTTGTCATTTTAGATTTGGAGCCAAAATGGTTTGGACAAAAATAAAAATAAAAATAAAAATAAAAATAAAAATAAAAATAAAAATGGAGAGTATGTTTGGAAGTCTCAAGGTCTGTCTACTTTATTTTATTTAAAATTAATTCCAGCTTTCATTTGGACTGAATGAGTACAAATGTCTGCTAGTCTGCCTCCAGAAAGAGTACAAGGGAATATGTGGCGCCAACTGGGGTTTGTGCAAGCCACTGCTTCACCCACTAGAGGTTGTTTGGGTGATTCAAAAACGTTGTATATTTTACAGATCAAACAGACTTGAAATATCTTTGTTTGACTGTGTGCACCTAACCTAAGACACGTAAGAAAAAATAATTACTCAAGAACCGATTCTTTATTAAATCAGATTTAGTTCTTTATCATATCACTAACCTTAATGCATATTTTGATAAACACCAGATAAGAGTGAGACATTTCTCCAAACATGGTCTTATTTTCAGCATTACCAAACAAGGCATATAGGATATTTAAATTGAAAAAATTTTGGTGGGAAAAATAAGATTTTATTAGCGCCACTATTCGCGCCATTCTCCCATGAAAAACTCTCCATTTCTACCCCACTTGCTCACATGTCACCACAAGTGCCCCATTATCATATTGGACCCACATTCATCCCCACCCATGTTCCCATGACAGTATTTTGTTCTATTCAATTTATGCATCTATACTAATATATATACAGAAAGAGAAAGGGAGTCGACACCAAAAAGTATTTAGCCTATTTTAATAATTATAATAAAATATATTAAAATTTTTAATTAAAATACTTTCACATGTATAGAAAGAGAAAGGGAGTCGTCGAGTCGACACCAAAAAATATTTAGCCCATTTTAATAATTATAATAAAATTTATTAAAATTTTTAATTAAAATACTTTCACATATATAGAAAGAGAAAGGGAGTCGACACCAAAAGTATTTAGCCCACTTTAATAATTATAATAAAATTTATTAAAATTTTTAATTAAAATACTTTCACAATCACACTAAAATGTCAATTTAAAAAATTTAAATAAAATAACTTCTCTTAACTAGCCCACTAATATACTTTAATATAAAAGATTTTGAGTATTTGACACTTTCCCAAAACGAATTCTAAGCCCACTTTCAGACACTTGGCAGCAAGTTCATACCATACATATTACGGAGTAATTGATAATTCCAATTAATCTGAGAGATGAAATCCTCAACTGTGGCCTGTGGGTCATATGTTCCGTTTCTCATTGTGTTTAAATTTTCACCATATTACCACTATGATTATCATGCAAATTCTCTTTACTACCAATTTCTAAGTTTAATATATATAGGAGCATGACAATGCAGTTTTGTGAGAGTCCGTGATTTAATAAATTTCTTAAATTTGATTATTTGTCAAATTAGGGATGGCAATGGGGGTATGGTGCGAAGTCCCTCCATACCAATTCTGACTCCATTTAATGTATTCCTACTTCTACTCCTATCTTATTTCGCTTATTAATGGGCACTCCTAACCTGCCTCGTCAAAATGAAAACAAATAAGAAAAAAAAAAGAGAGACTTTGTAATATGAAATAATAAGAACTCAAAAGATAATACATTACACATGATATACTCATATATATAAGTATAACTTTAATCAAAACCACGGGGAGCTCTTAGACGATCCTCAAGACCACGGGGACCGCCTAAAGATGCTTTTGCAGAGGAGTTTATTGGGGATCAATGGAAGCAAATGCGTTGTGATCCCAAAAAGTCACGAAAACATAGAGATGGAGAAGAACAAGAAAATGGGGCTTCTCTTGAAGCCAATAATTCAAACAAGCAGATCAATCTCGAGCTTGCTGGTTTGATACAGCAGATGGAAGAATGTCAAAAGAATATCTCTATTCTTTGTAAGCGTAAATCCAATATTGCTTCGATCGAGGAATCTACGGAGCAAGAAGAACATTTACCCATTGATTTCGAGCTTGGTTGTTGGAAAGAACAAATGGAGGATTGTGCGAAGAAGATCGATGCTCTCAAAACACGGTTGTCCAGATTTGAGGACCAAACTGCTAGTGGAGATGTTAATGTCCACGAACCCTCAACTCCGATTGTTAGTTCTAAACTTGTTCTTGTGAGTGGGGAAGGAAGAAATTCAAAAATCCTTCCTATGGATCATGCGTCTGCGCTTGGCAAGACTCCCAATGTCTCCTCTTATGCTAAGGTACTAAGCACGCCTCCTACACATTGTCATATTGAGCTTCCCGATCCCGTGGTTGGATTGAGGGGCCCTCTTTCTTCTCATGATGAATCTTTGATGCCCTCTTGTGTCGACCTTGATCCTTCCGATTTTGGTTTGGAGTTTTTTGATCATGGTTCTTGTGATGAATTGGTTCTCAAAGTTCCTAAAGTGTTGACTGATGAAGGAAAAAAGGAATGGAGTTCCACTCTTGTTGGTCATTTTTTGGGCAGGAAATTGCCATACTCATTGGTTACTGAAGCCACTTACGGGTTTTGGTCTGAGCAAGGCCTTATTGATACCTTAGCCACCGATTCTGGGCTTTATTTTTTTACCTTCTCTTCGGTCGAGAAAAGGGATGCTATCCTAGAGGGTGGTCCATGGTTCATTGTTGGACAACCTATTTTTTTGAGACCATGGACACTTAATATTACTTTGGACAAGGAAGTTGTTCAGACGGTTCCCATTTGGGTTAATCTCTATGGTATTCCACTGGAGTATTGGAATCCTAAGGGCATTAGTTTCATCTCTAGCTTCCTTGGCAAACCCCTTCGTGTGGACAGAATGACTGCTAGTAGAAGACGTATCTCTTATGCAAGGGTGTGTGTTGAAGTTAGCCCTGAGCGTGACTTTATTAAGGAGTTTGATATTGAAGCTGAAGATGATAAGGGGGTTTCAATTCTGACTAAAATCAGAGTAGAATACCATTGGACCCCTATAAGATGTTCCAAATGCTCCAAATTTGGACACGATTGCTCTAAAATTGCGAAGCCGGCTTTTGTTCCTAAACACTCTATTTCAAAGCCATATCGTAGTAAATTCAGCCAGACACACAACATGAAAAAGACAAAAGCTGAGGTGGGGGTATGGAAAGTGGTCACTAATTCAGGTAAGGGGGAACGGATCAATGTAGAGCTCTCTCATAATCCCCAAGTTAAGGTCCCTCAGGCATCGCCCAAGGAGATGGGCAATAGGTTCTTAGTTCTGTCCCAAGAAAAAGAATCTGAAGAGGTTGTGGATAGGTCAGAGAAGAAAGAAGTGGTAATCCTCCATTCTGCAAGGATTGCATGTTCTGAGGCTAGTCCTTCTAGCCATACATCTATTGTGCATGAACCAGTTGGGGGGGTTGAAAACTTCCATGAAGTGGAGGATGAGTTTGACAAGGATGAGTTAGAGGAGGAGTTTGACAAGGATGAGTTAGAGGAGGAGGTTAATACGAATTATGAGGATGAGTCCTTCAATCCGGAATGCTCCATGTCTTCCAAACAGAAGAAAAAAGCGGCTAAGGCGAATTTCAGAGGTAGCCACCATAAGGGTCGCCGACGACAATAGATTTTCTTTGATTTGAGTATGTTTGGTAGCCTTTTGGCTAATGGTAGCTTCGTTTGATGGTGTTTGTTTTTCTTTTTCCATTCTTGATGCCTTGCATTCGAAGCATGTTTTTGATCTTATTGTAACATCCTGGGGTATGGCCCTTTTTTGGATTGAATTAACCTTTTTTCCGAAAAAAAAAACTTTAATCAAAACCACAAACAAATAAAAAAAAAATTCATGTCGAAAAGGAAAAATAATTTTTATGAACTAAAGAAATGGATCTTAGTAAATAAGGTATAAGTGTAAGGATATATATGTAAATTGATATTTTAATCAGGACATGACAGGTTTTAATTGATAATTTTTAGCAGATATCAAACCTGCCTCGACTCCTATAGGAGTTTTATTTTTTCATACCAAATCCACTTCTACTCCTATTACAGCTCCTCCAAATTCATTCCATTAGGGGCGGAGTGGGACCCCAACGGGATGATGAATTTTTCCATCCCTATGTCAGACCAACATTACATTGGTTCTCACAAGAAACTAGAGTGAAAGAAATCCGACAAGACCGATCTAATCGATCGGTTTGGCTCGAATCGATCTGTAATCAAAATATTCATATAGTGCAAAAATCGAACCTAACCATGAAATTACAGTAAAAGAACATAATCTATAACACCCGCACTTGTGTTATTGCATTTCATTGCATTTGTCATGCATGATGATGTGAGGGGTTGTGCATTTTGGCACGTGTTTGAGTGAGTTTTGACTCACGAGTTGATTTGGGTGTCTGTATTAGAAAACCCTTTGAAACTGTTGTGATTGAGGATTTATTGTTTGTGAAGTCTCTCCGAGTATGAGACGGTCACTGTGGAACACTTTAAATGTTTATCTGAAAATAAATGTTTACCTGTGTATTTCAATATCTGTATTATTTTCTGTTTTAGAATATATTTCTGTTGTTAGATTTAGTATCCTGGTGAGAACGAATGAACACGCTATTAATTTTGTAGGCTAATTAGCAACTTCGGAAACGTCATATAGAAATTCACGTTTTAGCGACCAAACGAAACTTAGTCGAAAACTTTTATAATTTTGAAGTTTCACTCGTAAGACTATGAATAAGCTGTATAAAAAGTTTCAGAGACTAATTAGGAGTTTGGAAAACTCGTGGGGAGGTAAACGTAATTCCCCGAGAGTGTTGCCTATATATAGGAAGTGATGACTTTAGGTTTTTCATAACTTCTAACCTAATTCCAAAGAGGAGGCCAAAAGGGAGGCCAAAGGGAGATTTTGTTGCTTTAAGCTTTGCGACGCCAAACGACGACCTTCCGTCAGTCTGGTTTCTCCCAGATTTCATATTCGAGCTCCTCGAGGTAAGAGCTTCGTTTTGATACCTATTAGGGCCTATTTGGCTAAGTTTTCCGAAAAGTTATTTTCTAGAATTTTTCATAAAAGTTGATAAATGGAATTTTGATCCATAGGAATTGTACTAGACGGACTTCTGCACATTCTTTGTGCACGGGTTTTCTTTGGATCGTATTATAAGCGCGTAAATCGGAGGTGAGTGATTCAACTATGTTTTGGAATGATTTCTTGGCATGTATTCATGTTATGTTTGAATAGCATGTATTAATTCTTAGAGATATATTGTGTAGTTCATATTGGGCAATTATATTGATAAGTAGGCCCAATAGCACGGTGATATGTTTTGATTACCGCGAGCATGGTGATATGTATTTGAGCATGTTAAGTTGCTTATGTGGGTCAGAAGGAGCACGTGGTCACCGTGCCATTTTGTGGAGCCGATATAGGCATTAAGGTCGCACGATTGAAGAAAAGAATCGTGGGTCTTACCCTTTCGCGTGGACTTATTGGCGAGGAGTCGCGGATTGGGAATATGGACGGGCACGTGGGTCTCCGGCGACTAGTATGAATTGTAGAGATGTGAATGCGGACATGTTTATCATTCATGTACATATGTTGATTTATTCACTAAGCTTTAGCTTAAACAAATCGAATATGTGTGGTTATTCAAATAACCATTTCAGGTGTTAATGCTGGCGAGGAATCAGAGAAGTGAGTACGTGGGTTGGGAGTTCTTTTAGAAGGCAACTTGAAAGATAATCTTGTAGTTTTGGGATAATAGAAATGTTGTAATAAGATTTTGGTTGTTTTAAACCATGTTTAACTTAGTATGATAGAACGGGTCTAGAACGTTGTAATAGACTATAACATGTTGTAATTATGTTTGGTAATGCTTTAATACAGCTAGAATTACTTTGGCTTGAGTTTGGATTGAATGGTTGATCATTGGTGTTGGTTAGAAAGCTTTTAAAACTTGAATTTCTGCAGATTGGGCTGCTGCCAGGGGAGCAGTCGACTGAGCAGTCGACTGAACCCCTGTGTCTGTTAGCTACTGCTTCTTATTTTAACAAAAGCAGTCGACTGGACCCCTCAGCAGTCGACTGGACCCCTCAGCAGTCGACTGGACCCCCAGTATCAGTCGACTGGAATTGACATTTAAATCCCTGCCTAACTCCGTCGACTGAGCAGTCGACTGAGCAGTCGACTGAACCTCTGGTTTTAAAATGTGTTTTGTTTTCCGCTGCGTGTGTTCTTCAAACCTAATTTTTGGGAACGTTAATGAATTGGTTTAGCCTTGGTGGCGTGCCACGGGCTCCGGTTCCGCTATTGTGGGACCGGGCTGTGACATTTAGTGGTATCAGAGCATAAGTTTAGAGCCTTGGGAACGTTCGACGACGAGTAGAGTGTTGAGTGAATTGTCACATGTTCTAAATTGCATCCATACATATTAGAGATGTTTGATGCATATGGTATATTGTTATACATACATGATTATGTTATTGCCATACATGCATAATATTTATGCATTTGTGAATCGGTTGAATCATATGGATGTGGAACTGTATGATGAGATGACGTTATCATGAGTTATAATAGACCACGTGTTGTGGCAAGAGGGAAATATGATATTTTGGTAGTGATGAACGGTGGAATCTCTAAGCGAAAAGAAAATGGTTTTGATCGAATCGGTGGAAGTTTTCAACGATAATGATGAGTGTCCTTTGAGGGATCTAACCGAGAGCGGGGTTGAATAGTGAACGTCAGAGGAGATTTCTGCATAGTCCACATAGAAAATGAAAGAAATTGTTCGTAGTGAAGTTTGGGGATTGGGATTGAGATTGATTGATAAGAGTTCTGTTTTAGACATTAGGTAAATCATTGTGACGTAAGAGAATAAGGATGAACAGTTGGGTTTTGTGATAGAAAGATAGTCCAGCAATATGTGTTGCTAGCATATGGGGTTGGTGAGGAATCTCTCACCTTATCTTACAGTGTTAACCTACGGTACAATCGTACGAGGTTATCTTATGATGTATCTTACGGTATATACGGTGTATGTCAGGTAGTTGAAGAATTTTTCGACTTATTGTACGTCATTGAGACGATTGGATGGTTGAGGAATCTCTCAACCTATCTTACGGTATGTATTGGACGGTTGAGGAATCTCTCAACCTATCTTGTGTTATGTATTGGTAATTGAGAAATATCTTAACGAGCTATGAGTATTGTGGTTATTGAGGAATCTCTCAACTGAACCTGATTTCGAATGGTTATGGCACCAAGGTAGATTTAGATGTGGTATGAGGATTAGAAGTGAATGCTACTTGATCGATTGTATGTGTGAAAATGTTGGGATTGGAGGACTGACCTAAGAGGAGGAGTTAAGAACAGGAATGATAGAGTATACTTTGACGGTTTGAAACTACAGTTGGTAGAAGTTTAATTGATGACATACTTCGGGAGTGGTTACTTAGACTTGATGATAATGTGCGTATAGATGTGACGATAAGGACGATATGGGTTGAAGGAGAAACTGTAGAATTTCTTGATGAAGAGTAAATGGACAGAAATGAAGAGTAAGAAGAGATAGAATAAAAGGAAGTAGAAATAGGAGGCTGGAAGTAAAAGATAAGTGTGAATTATGGAACGTGATAAGAGATTCAGAGGAATCGAGTGGATATTTGGATAACATGGAGATGGGAGGAGCTTGATAGGGATATTGTAGCAAAGGTTGTTATCACAGAGAGTTGTAGTACGGGTGACCTCGAACCTAGATTTTGAATGTATTTTCAAAATAAAACGAAGACCTTTCCTCAAATGCTTTTAAAACATCTTTGGGTTTCTGAAGCAAGTGGTTGCCAACTGGAAGTTGGAGTACAATAATTATTACGATACTGAACAAGAACAATTGTGAAAGTGGATAGAGTAAAGTGACTTTGGGTAAGTCAAGTTAGAAAGGTGAAAATATGAATTGGGAAGATGAGGCTTCGATGAATAAGTGAACATGAACGGTAAGAGTGAGATATAGACGTAGTAGTATATGCGTACATTATCGGACATGATAGAAGGAATGTGAAATGGTCAGACGAAAATAGAAAGTGTAGCAGAATGTTATATCCGTCGTCCTGAATTTCAACAAGGTTGGAGAATTTTGAGAATGTCAGATTTCATCCCAAGAAAATTTTTAAGTGTTTAAAATGTTTAAAAAAAAAAAAAAAATCAAACTTTTGTTTGAGTAAGAAAAATTTTGTTAAATGTTTGTAGCAAGGTATCAAGTGGACTTTGGAAGACAAGTATCGTGGAAGGATATGGTATGCTTAGTGCTTGAGACAAAACGGTGGTCGTCAAACGAATGGGTTCTACGTGAGTAGATTATCAACTTGGAAATTCTAAAGGAAAAGGGGCTAGTGAAATGTTGTACACTTGGAATTAGTAAGTTGGAAGTAGTGCTGTTAAACGAGTTGACTTGAGTATTGTCAAGAAAGGTATGTGAATTGAAAGCCGATAAGAAATTTATCAAACACAATGAGACTATAGTACTTTATTGGGAACACCAAATTATTGAATTATTTTCAGATGGTTACGGGAATAATATGAAATACTTAGGACAACAGGTTCTTCATGAACAATGAAATTGAGATCAGAATGGCAAATATAAAGGATTAGAGAATCTGAATTGGAGTTAAGTCAGGTTGACTAGAGTTATGAAATACTAAATTGTTAAATAAGGTATGAAACCTTGAGATGTTATACAAGGAATATATGTTCAGTGTAAAAGGCAGTTAGGAACTCAGTGAGAATTGAGATACAGAAGTATGATCGATATGGACTTGTGCAAGGGTGAAAGTGAAACACCAGAGACGTATAGAGTTGTAAACTACGTAAATGGTAGAGGTCTACCTAGACGGATAGACTAAAGAATAGTATACAAGTAGGGTATGGGATGAAAATGAATTGCATTGCAGTTGAGATCTCCGGCAGAAAAATAATTGACTCAAGATGTGTGTATGTTATATAAATAAAATGAATTGTGAATGGTCAAGGGTTGAGACAAGAACAAAATATGTTCTGAGCATGGGAATAAGTGTTGATGAACTCTATGGTAGGTATATGACTGAGTAAGCCAATTTTTTTGATTTACAATGTTATTCGTTATGATGAATATTGGGAGAAATTATGTTGAGAAGGAGATGAAGTGTTATGCGTAATTTTAAATCTATTTGTTTTAAAAGAACAACATGAAAGAAATGTGTTTGACTTTGATGAAAGTTCTAAATCAAAACTGTTAGGTATGATTTTCTACTTCAATCGGCAGTAGTTCGAGTGCAGACTTTAGAGAGCTAAATGATGAATCTGTTTGACCTCATTGTGGGTGATTTGGGATGTTATGTAAGCTTGAAATCTGAATGGTATCTGATGAGGCACGTGTGATTGAAAGTATAGTACGGGATTTGTTAAATTGAATGAAATGATAAGAACTTGGGAGTCGTTTGAAATGCATTATAGCGCTACAAGTGGTCTGGTGATTGGCAGAGTAAGAGATTAAATCTATAGTATGTGAAACCATTGATTGAAGCATTGACTTATCGACGGGGTATATATGTGTGATAGTACTCAGTTGTGGTTCACTTCGGGATGAAGAATCGTGTATAGATGTTAACCAGTTGAGACGTAATGTCAACGACTTTTAGTCAACAAGAAAGATAGGTGAAGGGGGATGCGTTACTTCCTTCGTTTTGGTGATTGGGATATAACCTTTGGATTTCGAACATCATATGTGATAAGTACGATAAAAGGATATGTGAGTGGACGTGGTGACGTCGTGATGTGTTTTAGTGTCAGGTTTGACTATTGAGTAAGTTCTACTCAGGTATCGATGTTCTCATTTATCGAGATGCTTCGGGGTATTGCTAGGATTCTGTTTGAATCTTCTATCAGATTGAGGCGGGGACTTTGAGGATTTATTTTCCCTAAAAGCCTGAGGATTTATTTTCCTCATGAGATTGTGTCATCTCAGTGAAGGGGATTGTGTATGTAGTAAATGTTGGAAGTACTTGCGTGAAGTCTTAGTGACTTGAGAAGATGAGATGCGTACTCAGTATCCGCACCTTTTGAGACATGAGGTACAAGTTTGGGGACAAACTTCTTTTAAGGGGGAGAGTATTATAACACCCGCACTTGTGTTATTGCATTTCATTGCATTTGTCATGCATGATGATGTGAGGGGTTGTGCATTTTGGCACGTGTTTGAGTGAGTTTTGACTCACGAGTTGATTTGGGTGTCTGTATTAGAGAACCCTTTGAAACTGTTGTGATTGAGGATTCATTGTTTGTGAAGTCTCTCCGAGTATGAGACGGTCACTGTGGAACACTTTAAATGTTTATCTGAAAATAAATATTTACCTGTGTATTTCAATATCTGTATTATTTTCTGTTTTAGAATATATTTCTGTTGTTAGATTTAGTATCCTGGTGAGAACGAATGAACACGCTATTAATTTTGTAGGCTAATTAGCAACTTCGGAAACGTCATATAGAAATTCACGTTTTAGCGACCAAACGAAACTTAGTCGAAAACTTTTATAATTTTGAAGTTTCACTCGTAAGGCTATGAATAAGCTGTATAGAAAGTTTCAGAGACTAATTAGGAGTTTGGAAAACTCGTGGGGAGGTAAACGTAATTCCCCGAGAGTGTTGCCTATATATAGGAAGTGATGACTTTAGGTTTTTCATAACTTCTAACCTAATTCCAAAGAGGAGGCCAAAAGGGAGGCCAAAGGGAGATTTTGTTGCTTTAAGCTTTGCGACGCCAAACGACGACCTTCCGTCAGTCTGGTTTCTCCCAGATTTCATATTCGAGCTCCTCGAGGTAAGAGCTTCGTTTTGATACCTATTAGGGCCTGTTTGGCTAAGTTTTCCGAAAAGTTATTTTCTAGAATTTTTCATAAAAGTTGATAAATAGAATTTTGATCCATAGGAATTGTACTAGACGGACTTCTGCACATTCTTTGTGCACGAGTTTTCTTTGGATCGTATTATAAGCGCGTAAATCGGAGGTGAGTGATTCAACTATGTTTTGGAATGATTTCTTGGCATGTATTCATGTTATGTTTGAATAGCATGTATTAATTCTTAGAGATATATTGTGTAGTTCATATTGGGCAATTATATTGATAAGTAGGCCCAATAGCACGGTGATATGTTTTGATTACCGCGAGCATGGTGATATGTATTTGAGCATGTTAAGTTGCTTATGTGGGTCAGAAGGAGCACGTGGTCACCGTGCCATTTTGTGGAGCCGATATAGGCATTAAGGTCGCACGATTGAAGAAAAGAATCGTGGGTCTTACCCTTTCGCGTGGACTTATTGGCAAGGAGTCGCGGATTGGGAATATGGACGGGCACGTGGGTCTCCGGCGACTAGTATGAATTGTAGAGATGTGAATGCGGACATGTTTATCATTCATGTACATATGTTGATTTATTCACTAAGCTTTAGCTTAAACAAATCGAATATGTGTGGTTATTCAAATAACCATTTCAGGTGTTAATGCTGGCGAGGAATCAGAGAAGTGAGTACGTGGGTTGGGAGTTCTTTTAGAAGGCAACTTGAAAGATAATCTTGTAGTTTTGGGATAATAGAAATGTTGTAATAAGATTTTGGTTGTTTTAAACCATGTTTAACTTAGTATGATAGAACGGGTCTAGAACGTTGTAATAGACTATAACATGTTGTAATTATGTTTGGTAATGCTTTAATACAGCTAGAATTACTTTGGCTTGAGTTTGGATTGAATGGTTGATCATTGGTGTTGGTTAGAAAGCTTTTAAAACTTGAATTTCTGCAGATTGGGCTGCTGCCAGGGGAGCAGTCGACTGAGCAGTCGACTGAATCCCTGTGTCTGTTAGCTACTGCTTCTTATTTTAACAAAAGCAGTCGACTGGACCCCTCAGCAGTCGACTGGACCCCCAGTATCAGTCGACTGGAATTGACATTTAAATCCCTGCCTAACTCCGTCGACTGAGCAGTCGACTGAACCTCTGGTTTTAAAATGTGTTTTGTTTTCCGCTGCGTGTGTTCTTCAAACCTAATTTTTGGGAACGTTAATGAATTGGTTTAGCCTCGGTGGCGTGCCACGGGCTCCGGTTCCGCTATTGTGGGACCGGGCTGTGACATAATCGAAACTGATTAGTTTAACTGAAAATTGGATCGAATCGAACAAAACTGTTTACATCCAAAAGAAACAGATAAAAAGTGAAGCAACACCTGAATTAAAATCGGTTCAATTTTAGGCTTTTTAAACAAAACCTGAATTATTGAAAAAGTTAAGCACCGTTTAATTAGTAAAAAGTCACATAGGAGTAAAAATATTTTGAAGTGTGTTTGGTATAACAAGACATTGACATTTACAAGTTACAACTCTCGGAAATGAAAGAAAATTTGAGAAAACTGATACTAATAAAATCTCCAACAAATAAAATTAAAGAGAGTTTTTTTGTTCACCTAAATATTATTCATCTAATTCTTTTATTGGCCAATACAATAGAATTCATAATTTTATACTATTAATTACTATTAATTCTCTTTTAATCCTGAATTTTACTGCATTGATCAATAAAGAGTTAGATGATCATTAAGAAATAATTTTTAAATGAGTAAAAATATATTCAAAATTAAAATTGCAAACATCACATCAATGTTGTGAACATTTTTAGTAACATGGGCCTGTCTTCTTTTCCTAACTCATCCCTTCCACTCCACTATGGCGCGTCATTTCACTCATTCCCTGCAGGCGCGTGAAAAGAAAACCCCCAACTAAAATGCACAGTATAAATTCTCTCTCTCTCTATCTAGTCTCTCCCCCCTTTGTCTCTCTCTCTACAACTCACAAGAAACCTGCAATTTCCACTTGAACTCTCTTATTCTCTGTTCTTTGTTTCTGTTTTGGCTGGGCCCTGAGGTTCTGCATAAACCATCAAACACAACAGAGGGTCTTCAAACCCGACACCCACCCAAACCCCCCCGCCCCCCCTTCTGTGTTTTTGTGTTTGTACCAGATATATATATATATATATATACATATAGACATTTCAGATGAATCAGATGGCGGAGGACTTGGACGACGGCGAGTTTTGGCTCCCACCTCAGTTCCTCACCGACGACGACGATGACGACTTCAAAATGGCCTATAACGGCGGCGAAAAAATCAACACCGGTGACAGAAACGAGTTCAGCAGAGAGAGTTATTATGGGTTCGGTACATCTGGGTCGTGCTCGGATCTGAGTTCCACAGTTGAATCCGTGGTGGGTTCAACCGAGACAGAGAGCGACGAGGAGGATTTTATTACTGGGTTGACTCGTAAAATGACTCACTCGACTCGTATAGACGATTTGTGGAAATCAGACACTGGTTTGGGCTATGACAACCAAAAGGTATTTCTCATTTGCTTGACAATTGTTGGGTCTGTGTGCTAATTTGTGTGTAAGCTCTGTTTGATTTGATTTCTGACTTGGGTTTTCTTTGATATTTGGTGCTTTTATGTGCTATTTTTGTTTAATAAGTTCTGTTTGATTTAATTTCTCATTTACTTTATATATGGTGCTTTTTGTGTGTGTGTGTGTGTGTTTATTTTTTTTTATATGTCCTATTTTGTTTGATAAGCTCTGTTTGATTTAATTTCTGATTTGGTTTTTCGTTTAAATATGGTGCTTTTATGTACTATTTTGTTTAATAAGCTCTCTGATTTGGGTTTTCTTTGATTTATTATATGGTACTTTTATGTGTTTTTTTTTTTTTGTTGCTATTTTGTTTGATAAGCTCTGTTTGATTTAATTTCTGATTTGGGTTTTCGTTTATATACGGTGCTTTTATGTGCTACTCCGTATTTTGTTTAATAAGCTCTCTGATTTGGGTTTTCTTTGATATATTATATGGTGCTTTTATGTGCTTTTTTAAAATTTTGTTTTTTTTTTTTTTTTTTTTTGTTTTTGTTTTTTTTTTAAGTCCTATTTTTATTTTGTTTAATACGCTCTCTGATTTGGGTTTTCTTTGATATATTATATGGAGACGCGCTAGTTTGTTTAATAAGCTTTGCTTGGTTTAATTTCTGACTTGGGTTTTCTTTGATGTATACTATACAGTGCTTTTATGTTACTATATTTTGTTTAATACGGAGTAAGTTTTTTGTTTTTGTTTTGTTTTTTGTTTTTTTTTTGTAGTCCTGGGCTGTGGCTGGATCGCCCCAATCAACACTGTGCACGGTTTTGGATGGTTATGGTTGCAAACAGGGGTCAAGCCATGGAAGCCCAAACTGTCCTTCACCGGTGTCTCCTCCGCCGCCACCAGCTGCCACCGAGCTCAGCCGGAGTGAGGCAGGGTTGGATCTGCTATGTGCGGCTGCAGGGGAGGTGGCTAGGATGAAGATGATTGAAAATGGGACTGGGTATTACCAGAATAGAGGACTGTTTGGTCCCCCATCAAAGCCTAGTCAAGTGTCTCTCCCTTTGAAGAACCCTAATGCTTCCACGAATGTTGGGTTTCACTCGAATCAGCCCCTCCATTACCAGCAACTTCAAGCCCCTCAGCTGCTATGTGCGGCTGCAGGGGAGGTGGCTAGGATGAAGATGATTGAAAATGGGACTGGGTATTACCAGAATAGAGGACTGTTTGGTCCCCCATCAAAGCCTAGTCAAGTGTCTCTCCCTTTGAAGAACCCTAATGCTTCCACGAATGTTGGGTTTCACTCGAATCAGCCCCTCCATTACCAGCAACTTCAAGCCCCTCAGGTACAGTCATAGGGTAGTGAATGAGGCTTAGTTGTTTAGTAAACGAGGCTGGAATTTAAACGAGCCATGTCCGTGGTGAGATCATGCATGCTTGAGCTTGATTTGTTTATTAAATGAGCTTCAAAATCAAGCTTGATTTTGACTCAAACTATGATCGACGATATTGATTCGTATAAACGAGTTGAGCACATATATTTTATCTGAAAAGTACACAGTTTTATACTAAATGTTTATTTAGAAGTCAGTATAAAAGCCCTTTATCAAGCCTAGTCATGAGCTTAATTATTCATACGTGTTCACAAGCAATAATATTGAGCCGAGTTCATGTCTGTTTGAATTTGGCGAGCCTGAAATTTAGGCTTGAGCTTGACTTTTATTAAACGAATCGAGCTGAGCCGGACCTTTATTGAATCTGTTCACGAGGGCTTGCTGTATGGTTTGGCTCGTATATAGCCCTAGTTATAATATTTGGGTGTTTTTGGTAAGTCCATACATTCGTGTCTCTCTTCATGATTTTATGTATTTACGTCTAATTTATTTGGATTATTTGTTTTTGTTACAGTTTCAGCAGTTGAAACAGCAACAAATGATGAAGAAACGGAACTCGGCGGTGTGGGGACAATCGGAGACGATTGGACAATATCAGATGGAACAGACTCGGCAAATGGTTCAGAACAGATCAATGGCTGTCAATGGTCTTTCTCAGAGATTATCACAAATGGCTTGGCCTTCTCTGCAACAGGCACAGCAACAAACCGGTTCAGGCATGAGGGCTGTGTTTCTCGGCAGTCATAATCGGCCTAAGAGGGAATGTACTGGTACCGGAGTGTTCTTGCCTCGTACGATCGGCAACCCAACGGAAACTAGGAAGAAGCCAGGTTAATCTTCTTCCCATGAAACTGACACACAAATACAAACATTTTGAGAACACACACATGCACACATACGCATTGGGGATTTTCAGTCATGTTTGGGTTGATGGATTAATCTAGTGTATATCTATTCGGGTAACGGTCTCACGAGATAATTTTTTCGTTATTTAGTAGTTGTATGTGTTTGATTTAGTTCATTTCAATGATTAGTTTTAAGGGTGTTTTCAATTTCTTTATGGCCTTTTTGGATGCCCCTTGAATGTACAATCAACAATGATAGGGATACACACCAAACGACACAGTGTGCTTTAAATGCATGTACCCTGTGATGTTTGAATTTTCACACTTTTCTGTGCATCACTGCATCACTTACACAGCACAGGTTACATGCATTTAAAGCTGGTGTGTCGTTTGGTGTGTATCTCTATCATTTTTGATCTACAATCTCATTCACAATTTGTATGTATATTCATATTCATGTATGAGTGTAAATTTTTTAGACAATTCTCAAATAGATTCATTCTAGATGAATTTCTATAAGTAAAGGCTATGTAACAACTAACAGGCAAATGAGACATTTCAATTCAAAGAAAGACAACCAAATAGGCCCTTAAATTATTGCTCTATTTCACTCAGATCTGTCATATTTTCTCTGTTTATTAAGTCATTGATTTGTATTGTTTTGTTTTTACTGATGTATATTTATTACTATTCCTTATCTTTGTATCCAGCTTGTTCGACAGTTTTACTACCAGACAGAGTAGTGCAGGCCCTGAACTTGAACTTGGACACATTGGATGGTGCTCAGCCCCGCCTTCAACCTCACTACAATGCAAGTTACACCGCCGATAAGGGTAAATCTTCACGTACCCAAACTTTATATATATATATATATATTTATTTATTTACTTTTTAGCACCTTCATAGTTTGTATACGTATACATATTTGTATATTCTGGATCTTATAGAATTTGAATTTCGATTTGTAGATGCTGCAATTAAGTATCGAAGTCATGTCCTTGCTGCTCAACGGAGTAAAAACGTCCGGCTACAACTGCAACCGGCGATGACGAATGAGGTCCGGCTTCCTCAGGAGTGGACTTATTGACCCAAATCTGCTTTTTTTTTTTTTTTTTAACCATCTGGGTCCTTACTAAGTTTGCTGATTTTTTGAAAGCTTTAGAAAGATCAAATTGAAGGTTTAGAAAATAAGTGCAATAAGTTTGTTAGTATTTGATTATAGTTTGTAACAGGAAATTCGTATAATAGAATATAGAAATAGTTGACGAAAATTGATGAAGATGATGATAATGATGATGGAATTTAAAATAGGAAGTGAAGAAAATGGTGTTTTTTGGGCTAGTATTATTTATTATATTATATTTTTAGAATCTGGGCTAGTATTTTTAGGAGAAAATAAATGATCATGTTGGTTGGTTGGTTGGTTGGAGGTAGAAGGAAAAGTGGTGGATGGCAGTTTCTGTTGTGTCTTGTGTTGGAATGGTAATAAATAAGGAGTGTTAGTTTTTCAAGTTAATTAGAATAGAATTATATTGAGAATAGAGGTTTTGGTTATGTTTTGATTAAAATTACTTGCTATTGTGTTGGGGCCTTTTGTTTGTAGCAATTGATTGCCACGGCCTGGAAATCAATAATCAATAATAAGTTCTTGAATCTTTGCCATGTGCATTTCTATTTACTACATTTCTGATATTTTTAGGTGAGGGTTTTGGAATATAATTGTTTGATATTTAGGTTCTGTTCCGCTCATTGATTTAGTGAGCAAAAAGATTAGGAAAACAAGAATAAAAACTAGTTATCTTGTATCTTCATTTTTTTTTTAGTGAACAAAAAGATAAATGACTCACAAAATTTTAAATATTTTATTTATTTATTTTATTATTTTCTTTATTTTTACTTTGCTCGACGTTTTTCATTAACCAAATAAAAAGAAATATTTTTACTCTTGTTTCCTTTCCTTTTATAACTAAGACAAACAAAGCACTAATAACACTGCCAACTCTAACCATTCCTAATAATGAATCCATGAATTGGAGATCTCTAGCGTCTCTTAGATATGCCAAAAGGGTAGTATTTAACCCTTTTGTTGTTGAGGATACCTTTTGTTGTTGAGGATAAATTCTTTAGCCCGTTCTTCGCAATTTTGAGATTCCTATCAATATTTTAGATGATTACTTATTATCATTTTATCAGAGTATAATAGGGGGGCGTAAATTATAGACACGTGCACCGATCTTACAGCATACAAACATGGTAAATTATATAGGAAAGTGAGTGGACGGTAGAATTTGAACACATCAAAATTTGGATACGATTTCTCCAATTATTTAATATTCGTCTTTCCAATTCAGTTACATCAATCTCAGACTTCAAAGCTGGTTACCTTACCAGTCAAAGTACCCACCCACCAAAAAAAAAAAAAATGAAGAAAAAAAAGAAAGTAAAAAAGAAAAAGTATGTGTTGGCTCACATACAAAAAAAAAAAAGAAAAATGCTAGACCCACACAATGAATCATATATTTTTTCCACACACTTCTTTAAATGCTTGTACCTTCTGCTGTATAAGTGGGGCACAAAAAAGTATAAAAAATTCAAGCAGCACAAGGTACAAGCATTTAAAAAAGTGTGTGATTCATTGTGTGGGTGTAGCATGAATCAAAAAAAAAAAAATATGAAAAATGCATTCGTTTTTCCACATGCATTGGTGCTGTCATTTGACCATTGAGATGTCTCTCCACCACCCATTAATCTGTTTGGTAGATCTTCGTGATATTTGTACTTGGTGCTTTGAAAGTGCCAAGCACGAACATAATGTGCTTGTCGTAAATTGGTGGGGTTTTTGAAGTGGAAAAGTGGAGTTCTTAAATTTTTGGAAGGCTTAAAAGTGTGACTTTCTCTATCCCCAATGTCGGCTCTTTGTTTTGTCGCAATCCTCCATTCTCTGTCAATTCACACAACTTGGGTAAAATACATGGGAAATGTTATACACACATCTTAAATTATACCCTTTGCTTTAAATGCAAGTACTTTATGTTATTTGAATTTTTCACATTTTTTTGTGCACTATTTACTCAACACAAGATACATACATTTAAAGCAAGGGTGTGATTTGAGATGTGATTTAGAATGTGTGCCTAACATTTCTCAAAATACATATATATATAGAGTAGTGCTATGCTTTTTAAAATTCGAGTAATACTATCAAATTCACATCCTAAAAATGTGAAGGTGGATCAGTGTATGGTCATTTTAACATTCTTCAATCATAATTTATTACTCACAACGTTTAGAGTAAGTCTGGTACCGGCTTACCTTGTTCCTAGTTGGAATGTGGGTTTGTTCCCAAATCATAGGTCAGAGGTTCAAAGCTGGTAAGAAGAAGAAAAAAAAAAGTCTGGTACAACTCAGAGAGCAATCAGTTTAAAAGTCGGGTACAACTCTTCACAATATTTAGAGTAAGTCTTCAAGCATTTTGGGCAAGTTCAGAACGTTAAAAAACAAAAGGTCAACTAAAATACAAAATAACGATTAACATGTTGATTTTTTTTTTGTTGATATTTTTTTAATTTAAAAAAGTAATAAATTGACTTTTAAATTTTAAACAAAACGTTATCTGAAATTTAATTATCCCTATATGCACCACTATAAGTCTATAATGATGGGCCATGGTATCCTATTACTACATGCCAATTTGGTACAATTCTGTTCGCTGCAATTCAATCGAAAATGAATATACATATATATATATATATATAGGTTTGCCTTAATTACACGGACCTCCCCTCTTATTTCAAAAATTACACAGACCTCCCTCGAGGTTTGTAATTAGGTAACAAAACGCCCTCTCCCCTAATGGTCCGTTAGGCTTTTTTACATTAGCCTCTCCTGAAAATTACAATTAGCCCCCCTAATATTATAAAATTGTCATACTAAAATCCCATTTCTCTTATATTTTTGTGCTAATTATAAAATCCCTCCTCCCTCTTATGTTTTTGGGTTAATTTTTTTAGCATTAATTTATATCATCTACACAAAATATACACAAAACATATATAAATAGGTCTAAATTTTTTTTCCCCCGAACAAACCTCTATCAAGCCCCCCTGTAGATCCGCCCCTGTCCCTATGCTTCAAAAGTGGACACTTAACCCCTGCGATTGTGGACTAAAATAGAACTGTTATGATTTCATTCAAAGAGCATTAACCCCAAAATTAACATCACAAAATGGGTTAAGTGTTTATATTTTTAACCAATTTTAGAATTTTTGTCAGTTTTGAGTGAAATCATAACAATTTCATTTCAGTCCACAATCACAGGGGGTTAAGTGTCCACTTTTGAAGCATAGGGACGGGCGGATCTAGAAAATTAATACATGGGGGGCTTGATAGAGGTTTGTTTGGAGAAAAAAAAAAATTGGACCTATTTATATGTATTTTGTGTAGATGATATAAATTAATGCTAAAAAAAATTAACCCAAAAACATAGGAGGGAGGAGGGATTTTATAATTAGAACAAAAATATAAGAGAAAGGGGGCTTAGTATGACAATTTTATAATATTAGGGGGGCTAATTGTAATTTTCAAGGGAAGTTAATGTAAAAAAAATAACGGACCATTAGGGGAGGGGGCGTTTTGTTACCTAATTACAAACCTCGAGAGAGGTCTGTGTAATTTTTTGAAACAAGAGGGGAGGTTCGTGTAATTAAGGCAAACCTCAGGGGAGGTTTGTGTAATTTACCCTATATATATTTATAAATAAATATTGATCCAAAGTTGTCAAAAGCAACTTTTGATCAATCACAATTTTTTTATAGCACTTTTATTCACCTAAATTTGGTTCACCATTGCTCACTCATGCCTTTAATGTTGCCTGACATGTGTCCTATTTTACCTAGGGGTGCAACTCGGGCGGACCAACCCGTGGTCAACCCGAGCCCGGCCTGAAAATTACCGGGCTTGGGCCCGCGGTACTTTCACCATGGGCGGGTTTGGGCCGAAAAATTCAAGCCCGAATTCAATTCGGGCCGGGCTTGGGCAAAATTTTGGTAACCCGTGGAACCCGAGCCCGAGCCCGAATTCTATTTATGTATTATTTTTTATATTATATTTATATATTATAGTGTTTTTTAGTGATAATAATACATTATTAGATATTATTTTAGCACTAAATTAATAAATATATGTTTTTTTCTCAAATATTAACAAAAAAAAATTGATTTGAAACTCTACATATTGTTGTTTACATACTAAAAATCGGTTTGCACAAAAAAAAAAAATTTGCAATTCGGGCTCGGGCTCGGATTGTAGTACTAATTCACAAACCGGGCTCGGGTTGACAAGTACGGGTTTATGTCGGGCTCGGGCTCGGGCTTGGGCAGACTTCTTGAATTCGGGCTCGGGCTTGGGCAGAGCCAAAATCCTCTGGGTCCCGCCCGAGTTGCACATTATTAGATATTATTTTAGCACTAAATTAATAAATATATGTTTTTTTCTCAAATATTAACAAAAAAAAATTGATTTGAAACTCTACATATTGTTGTTTACATACTAAAAATCGGTTTGCACAAAAAAAAAAAAAAATTGCAATTCGGGCTCGGGCTCGGGCTCGGATTGTAGTACTAATTCACAAACCGGGCTCGGGTTGACAAGTACGGGTTTATGTCGGGCTCGGGCTCGGGCTCGGGCTTGGGCAGACTTCTTGAATTCGGGCTCGGGCTTGGGCAGAGCCAAAATCCTCTGGGTCCCGCCCGAGTTGCACCCCTAATTTTACCCTTGTATGAAGACGCGTGTCAGTTAATGAAGACATGGCCAAGCAATGGTGAAATAAATTTGGGTGAACAAAAGTGCTCTCATTTTTTTTTTCCCAGTTGAATAGCATAATTTTATTGTCCGATTGTTCCATAATTACGTATAAACTCCAAAAATGGCTGCCAAATACCCTCTTTATAGAATTATATTGTTTGCAACCTTTTCATAACAAGAGTATGTAACTTTGTAACCGGCTTACCTTGTTCCTAGTTGGAATGTGGGTTTGTTTCCAAATCATAGGTCAGGGGTTCAAAGCTGGTAAGAAGAAGAGTATGTAACTTTGTAACTTTGCGTGATGGTATTCGAATAGCTTGAGTAACTTGTATTTTGAGACTTAATTCTAAGGAGATTATAAGGGAAAAGAATACATAACCTACATTTACAGAAGAAATTGTCTTATATGACCATCACATGTGTATGACTTTCACTATAATTTGAGCATTTTATGGATCTCATTGAATTATCTGAGTAGGTTATCAAGAAAAAAATTATATATACATATATCTATATGTATGTCGGAGTAGAAATGGGGGAATGACTAAGGAGAGAAAAGAAGAGAAGAGAAGGATGGTGTTTTCTTTCATCGTGATTGGGAGTTGAGGAGAGAAGAAAATGTAACTTTCTTTCCGCTTGATTGCAAGTTGAGAAGAAAAGAAAATAAAGTTACCATTCTACCCCCACTTAGCTGGAATTACAATTAGGTAAGACTAAACTAGAAGAGTACAGTGGGTTTTAAGAAATATTTATTAATCCCCACTTTCTTGCTCTCATTTTCTTTCCAATTTGGAGAGAAAGAAATTGAAAGAAAGTGGGGCTAATTTTCTCTCATTTTCTCTCCGCATTAAAACTCGCAATCGAGAGAAAACAAGAGAAAATAAGATACTTTCTCTCCCTTTCTCTTCTTTTCTCTCATTTTTTAAACTCCCAATCATAGCGTAAGGACGAAGTGTTGTGAGGATGGGGTGTTGCGAGCTGTCAATTAGTGGAATCAAAAGGCAATTTCTTTCATTTGAAGATTTCAACTTTCAAGTGATAACTTATTTTTGGAACACCCTATGCTGGCTTTTCCCATTCGCTTTTGCTTTATGAGAAAACGATTTATTGTTAGGCTTGTTTGGCAATGCCTTTCTGCTTCTGCCATTTATTTGTAGTTTTTAGACCATGACAAAATTTTGAGATTAACTCACATTTTTTCGAAACTAAAACTCAAATGCTGATTTTTCAAATAATGTCATTTTAATATTTGGAGTTCCGTAATCACTTATGATAACTATAAAAAAAAAAAAAAAAAAAAATTTTACTGCGAAACAAAGCTTTTGACCATCTTCAACACTTATTTAATTCTTTTTGAATAAAATATGACCATTTGACATGAGGCTGTAAAATGGTTTTACTCTTATCTTCTTTCAACTAGTAATATAATTTGAGTTAGAGCATCTCTATTAATACTACATTCCAATGTATGGATAGTATTGTGTGAATTTGGGTTTGAGTCAAACTCCATTTTGTATAGGTTTGCATCAAGGATTGGGAATATCATGCCGAAGCGGATGTCATAGTGTCGATTACATAATTTACATTAGGATTATTAAAAATCAGTTAATTTTATTTAAAATTTTAAAGGTCAATCAACTACTTTTTCAAAATGAAATAGAAATAAAATTAAAACTAAAAATTTTAAAATATATCAATTTTTTGATTTTTTTAAATAAAAAAAATTTACATTTATCTCCTCCATCTTCTTCTTCACTACCATCTCCATCGGTTGCCACCACCATGGCTGACCACCACACCTCAACAACCACCACCACACCACGACCACCACTAGCCACCACCACCACCACAACCTCTCTCTCTCTCTCTCTCTCTCTCTCTCTCTTTATATATATATATATATAATATATGGCCACCACCACCACGGGCCTCCTCCCTCATTCACCCCTACCACTGCAAAAAAAAAAAAAAAAAAAGTTGCAGGTTGGAGCAACTGGCCAAACGGTAGGAGCAACTCATCAAACTTCTTGGGTGCAACTTACCAAACGTAAGGAGCAACTCACCAAATGAAAAGAGTAACGTTGCTATTTACGTTTGGTGAGTTGCTCCCGATACATTTTGTGAGTTGCTTCTTCTGTTTGGACAATTGCTCCAAAAATCTACACCTTGCTCCACCACCACCACCACCACCACCCCCATCCCAACCTCTCTATCTCTTCTCTCTCTTTGATCTCTTCTTTCTCTCTCTCTCTCTCTCTCTCTCTCTCTCTCTCTCACTCACTCATAGCTACGACTACCATGGGCCACCTCGCCCATCCACCATCGCTACTACAAAAGAAAAAAAAAGTGTAGGTTTTTGGAACAATTGTCCAAACAGAAGGAGCAACTCACTAAACATATCGGGAGCAACTCATCAAACGCAGGGGCGGCCCCAGGATTTTTGGTCGAGGGGCCTAAATTATACAGGGATTCAGGGGCAGCGCCCCCGACATGAATTTTTTTAGGTCTACTTATACACAATTATGTGTAAAATTGGTTTAACACCCCTAATTTGGGGTAAATCATGTAATTTTAGGGGGTCTATTTCTAAAACTTGTAATATATTACATATAAATCTAGAATTTTCAAAAGTTCAGGGGGGCCTGTGTCTAAAACCTAAAAAATATTTTATACTCCCTCCGTCTCTTTTTTTGAGTCCTATATTCCATTTTGGGATGTCCCAAAATTAGTGTCCACTTTCCTAAATTGGTATGCAATTTTTACTTACTTTTCAAAACTACCCTTCCTTGAAATCTACATCAAGACTAAATTAAAAAAATTATTGTAATGATTAGGGGCAATTGTGGAAAGTAGGTGTAGATTCTTTTTGTCCCCTTAATAAGTTGAGTTTCCAAAGATGGACTCAAAAAAAGAGATGGAGGGAGTATAAATCTAGAATTTTAAAAAGTTCAGTATGGGCCTGTGTGACTTTTAGGAGAGCTTATTTATAAAATTTGTAAAATATTATATTTAATTATGTAATTTCCAAAAGTTCAGGGGGGGCTTGTGCCACCCCTGACTTGTACTTCGGTCCGCCCATGACCAAACGTAAGGAGCAACATTATTCTTTCCGTTTGGTGAGTTGCTGTTGGAACATAAAAATAAATTAGAATGGAATTACCATATTAATAGCCTCTTTAACAAAATATGGGCCGAGTCGCTGATCTTCCTCTCTTTAAGACGTTTCGCAGCTCTACCCAAATTGTGCAAGCAGTTCGTCAAATTGCCATGCCGTCCCCAGGATAAAACAGCCCAGAAATGATCTCTGTCTCAATTAATTTTTGCATCAAAATAAATTAGAAAATCAAACACCTTTTCGGATTGATTGTTCGGAAACAAGAAAATAAGAAGATATAGAACACTCAAGAATAATAGAGATACAGCACACTAAAAATTCTTTCTTTTTCCCAGTGTACAATATGTGATGTGACTATAGTTTTGGAACTTTTCCTTTTTTTCCTGGCTGTAGTTGTTGACTCTCCTTTTCCTTATATCTACATATGAATGATGAAAGCCTTATATAGGCTAAAAAGGTGACCGTTGGGCCAAAGGCCCGTTGGGGTTTTAATAGCTTGTTTTTTTTTTTTTTTTACTGTTGCAATTTAAAACTCTTAAGCATGTTTAGCATAAGAAAAACGTGGCTAAATCAAAGATAAAGAAAAAGCTGTTTTAGTTTTAAATAACATTACTAAAAAAAATGTCTCTTATTTTTCCTAATACACTCTTGTATGTAAAATATATAACAATCCCCCACTTGTATTTGGAAAAAGTTATAAGTTTGTCGAGCAATCGATCATAGAATTGTGCATAAGTAAAGGTGTTTTTCAACTTGAACCTTTACATAGTGATGGTGATTCAGATTATACTAGAGTAACACGTAGTTTTGAACTCTATCTCTGACAACATCCCACACACAATCCTACTAAGGTGTAGTTTAAAGCCAGCACCTTTATGGCCATGTGCTTATATCCCAGTATAACAAATGCTCTAGAGAATTTGCCCAAATTCCATAGGAAGCGGACTCACTTCCACATTCGCATAGGTGAGTCTAACAAGGATACTCCTGTAGCTAGGTATCCCACTCAATATAGAGTTTAGATCTCATTAAGAGTTACAAATAACTCATCCGTGTATCGCTTCAGGATGTCATGCTTCATAGGGATGGACTAGGAGAATTAACCCCATCATAATAATAGCATGATTCCACTCATATCACTTCATGACTTGTTATTACCCTTTGAACCTATTTCTTGGGATCTCCAGTCTATAGGTTGGGTTACCATCACAAGTGACTCAACTGCCTATGGGCTTTAGTCTCATCCCTTTCTAGGTTTTACAAACCTTCTTTTGAGTTAGTCCTTTCTTAAAAAGATTAACTATATTATAATCCTCAGACTGTACATTATCCACTCTTACAACTCAAGTAGACACAAACTCTCAAATAGTGTTGTGCTGGCAACATATCTGTCGCCTCTTACCGTTATAACGGTTCTAAACTTTTTGCAATAGCCATGGTATTATTGCAGTGGATAAAATAGCTGGTATCTATCTCTCCCTTAAAGGGGTATCTCATAGCCAAGCTTCCCTCACTAGCCGTAACTAATGGTATCATCTTTGGCTCCATCGTGGATTTAACCAAAATAGTATACTTTTAGACTTTCATAAAACTGTGCCCCCAGTAACACCAAAAAGTGTATTCACTGGGTGGCCTTGGAGTCGTCTGAAAGGGTATTTCAATCAGCATCGCTGTATTCTTTAAGGATAGCGAAAAACCCAATGTAATCAAAAGTTCATGGTCCTTTTAAGGTAACACATGACTTTGTCAACAGTTCTCCAATACTAAAATGTAGTCACTTGTGGCTCTAGAGTCTTCCATTATGGGATAGGAATTGTCATCACTGTAACCGTCAAGTACAGTGGGAAACTCTTTATAGACAATACCTAAATTAATAGGTTTCTTTAAAATGTCATAATTTTTCCAATTGCATTCCTAACTTCAAAATTGCACACTTAATTTCCCAAAAAACAAATTTGGTTAAAAACCAGCCCTGAAAACCAAAAATTAAATTCTTTCAAATTTTGAAGTATGCATATTTTTTATTTAATTTTTTTTTAAAAAAAAAAACTTAATTTCTTCCCGGTGGTGAAATTCAACTTCAATTTGCCAGTTTCAAAATCTTGGTATTGTGTAAATCACCATGTAAAACGTTTGCATTCTCCATTGGAGAGTATCTCTTGTAACAGTTCTGGTTGTTACACATATGCTCAGAGGCACTCATATCAAATTAAGTGATAATAAAAAATATCGGTTTATTCTACAATCTCTTAGTACCAAAAAAATTAATGAAACATCATAACACATACTCCATGCGTTCATTATAAATGCATTTGTCACTTTCATTATTTAAAAATTATTTGGAAAAATAGTTTGATCAAAATTTCCAAATCACTGGTTGGGTGCCAGTTCAAAAACCGTATAAAGAGTATAGAAGTAGACATACGTTATTTCTATTTGGGTCTATAACCCTTTCGGTTTATCCAAATAAATTCCATCTCATCTCGAATGGCTTCTTTCAAAAATCAGCATTTGAAAAGGTAAGAGTATCCTCTAAACAAATAGGATCCCTTCTAGAGTAATTGTATAAAAATTACTTTTCAAAGTCTTTTGAATGCTTAGCTCTCTTACACTTTTGTGGTCCAGATTATATGTCATGATCTTCTAGCATGTCCTCTAGACTCAATAAATTTGGATGGGATAAAAATAACAGGTTGAGAACCCCCACTATTTCTCAATTATAACGGAAATGCATGCTCATAATTAGCATCAATAGACTCAAAAGTCACATAATTTTTTTTGTCCAAAAATCTACAAGCATTACCGTTAAAACACACATTCTACGACTTTACTAACAAATTTTTTTTTTTTTTTTTAAGATAAAAATTTCTAACATAAGCCAAATAACCCAATATTCAAATACTAATAAAATTGGATTTTTTAAATTTTCCAAACGCTAAAATGAGTAATTGGTAGTTTTAGAGTGGGATACGCTCTAAAAAACAAAACATGCAGTTTAGTAAAACTATTCTCAAAAACTTGAGTAACCTCAATTGTACTTCGAATGTCTAAAATATCGTGAGTCAAAGTCATACCGTCAAAAGAAAATAAGCTTACAAGGACCTGCTATACACCAAGAATTATCTTATACCGAATGTATATCTTCACACACCACCACCAGCACATGGCTTGGTAGCATTGGAATGGCCCATCTCCCAAAATATATATAATATGCTGTTATCTTATATATATATATAGATCAACCGTGATCACATGTAATACACCCGAAACATATATGCATTTGTATACATATCTTGTTGGCAAAGATTGCTTTTATATAAGCTTTCAAAAACTGATTCTAGCTACTTACAGCCATTAAAAGGCTAGTATTGTTGGCAGTTTAAAAAAAAAAAAAAAAACTTCTATGAAAACACTTATGTTTCGTTGGTAATGGACAATAAAGCTTCTTTATGCATTTACCTTCAATGCAAAAGGAACATCAGATTTTGTCAGGCTACAAAATGTGTACATAGCTTTAAAAACCCATTTTAACCGTTGGTTCAAGTATGTGTACTAAAACTTACAATTAAATATATAAAAACTAATAGTTTTGTGTTAAAATAGCCTCCTCATAAAATCTCTTCCACATAAGTGATTTATTAGATTGAGATATCATGTCACTCAACCAACCAAGACAAAGAACATTTTTGATTGACTGATTTCATCATGAATAGTAACCAAAATGATGATTACATATATAAACATAAAAAAATATTCAACGAACGAATTTAAAATAAATTTAGACCAGTACTCAATATGTACAAAATAAAGAGATTTCCAATGCACAGATTATCTGTCTAAACTAAAATTTGAAACTCTTTCATTTATCTGCTAGTAGTTCGCAAGGTGGAATACGGTAAAGTAAAATCAGAAATCACAAGAGCCCCAAGCAACGAGAAAGTGCACGCACTAATCCACTATTTCCAACACAAAGTTCTAATGGAGCTGTGAAATATTTCAATTTCTAGGACTTAACATTGTTAAGTTACCAACTACTCCAAAAGCTTAAGCTGTTAGAGAATGGGCCCAACAATCTATATCAAGCTTCAACACCCTCCCTCACGTGCAACCCCGACTTGCACGTGGAGAGCAAACAAACCAAACTCCATTATAGTGGAGACAAATATCAAAGTGCAAATATGCACAACAAAGCAGGGATGGAGAGTCGAACCCAGGACCTCCCACAAACAAGGCTCGGATACCATGTTAAGTTACCAACTACTCCAAAAGCTTAAGCTGTTGGAGAATGGGCCCAATAATCTATATCAAGCTTCAACAAACATAAGTAAGATAATACTATAAAATGACAATTCAGGCAAAATCTTTTTCCCAACAGTTTCAAGGCCTTAAACAGAACACATAGCTTATCATCTAAGCAAACATTGAAGATTATATTTAATTCAGGTATAAGCTCCTTGAGTATCAACCAATTATTCACAATTTGCAGCTTAAATCATTCATTCATCAATATGCAGTCAATCCACAAATTACTAGAGATAGTGATATACTATCAATATTCGGATCTAAGCGATTGGCGTTTATATACAGGAATGATTGAAGTCAAACATGTTACAAAATTAAAATACATAATTACAATCGATCATTGCCAACATTTCGAATACATGAATATATATATATATATGCATATATTCCACAATTTAAGAGTGGGAGTTCTCAAAAAATATAATTAAGGTCAGGGTATTAGAGGGTCTACTTTCGTGACAGATATAAACGTCTTAAAATTGTTGGAACATAAAAATAAATTGGAATGAAATTACCAAGCCTCTTTAACAAAATATGGGCCGAGTCGCGGATCTTGCTCTCTTTAAGACGTTTCGCGGCTCTGCCCAAATTGTGCAAGCAGTTCGTCAAGTTGCCACGTCGTCCCCAAGATAAAACAGCCCAGAAATCATCTCTGTCTCAATTTATTTTTGCACCAAAATAAATTGAAAAACCAAACACCTTTTCAGATTGATTGCTCGGAAATAAGAAAATAAGAAAATATAGAACACTCAAGAATAATAGAGACACAGCACACTAAAAATTCTTTTTTTTTCCCAGTGTACAATATGTGATGTGACTATAGTTTTGGAACTTTTCCTTTTTTTTCCTGGCTGTAGTTGTTAGACTCTCCTTTTCCTTATATCTACATATGAATGATGAAAGCCTTATATAGGCTAAAAAGGTGACCGTTGGGCCAAAGGCACGTTGGGGTTTTAATAGCTTGTTTTTTTTTTTTTTTGCTGTTGCAATTTAAAACTCTAAGCATGTTTAGCATAAGAAAAACGTGGCTAAATCAAAGATAAAGAAAAATCTGTTTTAGTTTTAAATAACATTATTAAAAAAAAATGTCTCTTATTTTTCCTAATACACTCTTATATGTAAAATATATAACAGTTGCTCCTTACGTTTGGTGAGTTGCCCCCAATAAGTTTAGTGAGTTGTTCCTGCTGTTTCAACAGTTGGTCCAACCTGCAACTTTTTATTTTTTTTTTGGCAAGGCAGTGGTTGTAGTGAGAAGAGATAGAGAGAGGTTGGGGTGGTGGTGGTCATATTATATATATACTCATATATATATATATATATATATAGAGAGAGAGAGAGAGAGAGAGAGAGAGAGAGAGAGGTTGTGGTGGTGTTGGTGGTGGCCGTGGTGGTGGTCGAGGTGTGGTGGCCAGCCATGGTGGTTGTAGGTGATGGAGATGGTGGTGAGGAAGAAAATGGGGGAGGTAAATGTAAATTTTTTTATTATTTAAAAAAATAAAAAAAATTGATATATTTTTAAATTTTTAGTTTTGACTTGATTTCTTTTCATTTTGAAAAAGCAACTGACTGTCCTTTAAAATACTAAACAAAAGTTGACTGATTTTTTATTATCCCATATCTTCTTAAATCTAAATACGGATGGCAGCAGTAAAGGCACCGAGGGGATAGGAGGAATTGGTGGATTATCCATGAATGAGCAAGGAGATTGGATAACTATTAACTGGTTGCATGGCCTATTTACACCATTGTAGAAGTCTATTTGTGGAGCTAGAAAGCATACGGAGAGGGCAACAAGGAGGGCTCCACCTTGTTGAAAAGAAATAGTGCGTCGGGTTTGCGGAAGTTCTTTAGAAAGTCGCTGAATAGATCTTTAAAGTGTGTATTAGGCACTTTCACCAAATATTGTAAATGGTGTCGACGGTATATAACTAGGTATTGTGCGAATTTGTATTCAAGATACTATGAAACAATCACTCTATGCAAAATACACTATTGAAATTTTGAAGACAACCAAAGTGTCTTTCAGAGTTAATTGAGGGTTGAGGGCATGGATGGTCTGATGTTGCTCCTTCGGCATCTGTTCAAGAGCTTCAATAAACAAACAGAGCATTCTTACAGAGAGAGTAACAGGTTCGTTCCTTCCATCTCCTTAATCTGATTCCGGTTTCTCTTTGAATTTAGGGTTTGAATCTTCTTCTATTCAAACATTCGAATCTGCTCTCCGTTTGGTTCCGTTGCCTCTCTCTCTCTCTCTGAGCTTCCATTGAGGAACTCTTTGTTTGCTCTCCGTTTGGTTCTGCTGGGGTTTTTTTATCTCGATTTTGTCTGGCATATGAATTTGGGGATTTTCTTTTACTGCAATTGTGTTATCATTTGAAGCGTTTCTCTGAATGCTATTGTAAGAGAACTTGATGGTTGTACAAAAACAATTTTCTGTCTTCGTAAATAACATTCCTGATGTTGTTGATTCGAAATGGTTATTCGAGATTTTTGAAAAATGTGGTAAGGTGTCGGAGGTGTTCATCCCCAACAGTAAGAACAAGGGTGGGAGAAGGTATGGCTTTGTACGATATCAGGATAAGAAATCAGCCGATGAAGCCATAAAAACTTTTAACAGGGTGTGGTTTATGCATCATCGATTGGGGGTCAACATGGCGAGATTTGATAGGGAACTGGTCCCCGTCAAGGAATTTGAGAGTAAGGAGAGGGGTTATCAGGTATTTGGTAGTACTACAGCTGGCTCTCAGTCTTTGGACGGTGTCAAAATAGGTCGGGTCTCAGGACACTCCTATTCTGAGGCTTTAATTGGCTCACAATCTAATTATGCGAAGAGGGTGGAGATGCAATCGAAGGATTCATTCAAATCCTGCTTGGGCACTGTTAACGGAGAAATTTCTAAGATGCTTAAGAATAGTGTGGTGGGAATTTCCATGAAGAGGGTGGACGGCTATTTTCTTAAAGAATGCTTCATTAGAGAAGGTGTTTTTGACATTGAGGTCAGGCCAATTTCTGAGAGGGTTTTTTTGTTGACGTTTGAAGATTATGGGGTTCTTAAAACTATGGAAGAAGATGGATGGATATGGCTTCGAACTTGGTTCACTAGAATTGAACGTTGGAACGATAAATGCTTAAGTCCACCGAGATGTTCATGGCTACAGTGCTCTGGTGTTCCTGTGTTAGGATGGTCAGAGGATACCTTTAACAACATTGGTGGGCTTTGGGGTAGATTGATCAGTACTGCTATGGAGACAAAGAAGTGCAATCAATTTCAGTATGGCTTTGTTCTAGTGGCCATTGATGAGAAGGAAAGAGTGGATGAAGTAATTGAAGTTGTAGTGAATGGGTGTGCTTGCAGAGTCAAAGTTAAGGAATTGGAAGGGGACCCTATATGCGCTTTGGATGACTTTGTTTCGAAGCCTAAGGCTAATGAGTCAACAACCAAGTGCGGCGAAGAAAACGATTATAAGCTGGTAATGGGGGATTCGTTGAGAGACGTTGAGGTGGCTTCGGAGCCGAGAAATGAAGAGATTGTTGGAGGCTATTAGGTTTCAGTCGAAGGGGGCTTCTCAAATGAGCCTCTTGATTGTGATGGGGTCTTGGTGGCCGAGAAAGAATTCACGAATCAGATGGAAACACAAAATTCCTTCTATGGTACCAATATCGCAGTCCAATCTCGTCACTGTGTGGCTAATAGCATGGAGGGAATCGAGTGGGTGAGTGAGAGTTGTATGGATAAGGTTGTGGGTGATCATATTGATGGTAGTGCCCAACCGGAAGAGGATGTGGGCCCTCCTCCTAAATCAACCTCCCAATTTCTGGGAGGTGCGTTGAAGTTGTGTTGTAATTCAGATGTTAAGGAGGTGAGGATCAATGTTAATGATTTAGTTGATCCGTCAATCCCTGTTGTGCCTGAAACTCCTACGTCTGTGCTTCAAGGAGATGATGATAGGGACGCCTCGGGGGGTATTGTTGGGGAGGAAGACCTTTCTGATAGTGAAAAGTCAGAGTGGGAAACAGATATTGAGTCGGAGGATGTTACCCTTGCTGTGATGAAGAGTCGGATTGAGGAGGCGAGGCTCAAGAAAAAGGCCGGGAGAAGAAAAGCTATGGACTTGATCCTTGATAGCTGTGGGGAGGGTTTTCGTTGGTCTAAGCAGTGCAACTCTAAAGAGAACAAACCGGTTAAACGTAACATCAAGAGAAAAGTCGTTTTGTCAATGGAGGAGGCATGCTCTTTGCTAGAGGCGGGAACTGTGGGCACGATACCTGAAAAAGGTAGGAGGAATCGTAAAGATGTGATTCTTGAGGAGGTTCATGAGACATGGAGGGTTGGGAAGGCTCTGGGTCTGACTTATAGTGGTAATGAAGGGGAGATAACCTCCAGGCTGGCGGAATCGGAAAACAGAGATTGGGACGAATATGAAAAATGTCATGTGGGTTCTTAGGCTGTTTTTTTCCTTTCTTTCTTTTTGGTATGTTGGCATTGTATTCCGTCTTGGCTGTGGCTTCTAGGGGCTGCTTTTGTGACGTCTTGCTTTGAGCTGTTGGTGGCCTGTTAGTGGATTTCAGTTTGTGTGCTCGTTTGCTTTTTTTCTTGCGATCGAAAGGAGCTTGGGTGTGTTGCTGCTGGTTTCTGGTTAGCTGGGCGCGTTGCTGCTGGTCTTTTCTGCAGTTGGCTGTCTTGGTGGAGCTGGAGTTTGTTGATTCTGCTGGCTTTTGCTGCTTTGAAGTTGCTATTGTCAATTTGGTGTAGCAGGTTCTTGTGGCTTTTTGGTTTAGCTTGTTTTGGGGCTGGTGCTAGTTTGTGGTGTTGGGTTGCTGGTATTTTGATTTGTGTTGTTCTGGTTTTGCTTTTTGTGTCTTGTTGGGGCTGGTTTTTTTGTTAAGTTGTGTTTGGAAGGCTCGTTTGGTGGATGTTTTTCTGTTGGCCGTATTGGCTCTTTAATAAAACTCTCTTGCTGTTCAAAAAAAAAAAAAAAAAGAAATTTTGAAGACAACCCTATAATTATCACTGATATTTTTCTGTATCCTGTTATTGCAGTCTGCAGTTAACAAAATACATAAGACTCTATTTTTACAAAGTGAAAAAGGGCAGAAAGAAGTTGTATATCAAAAACTTGTGTTTTTTCCAGAGGGAAATGAGATTTATTCACATATCTAAGGATGTCTTCGTACATATTCCATCTATAGAGATGAACATATGCCTAAGCACCCAATCCCATGGTGCCGATCAGATTTGGAGCTAATTCATGGCACCGAATCACATTTGTAATTGCTTATGGCATCTAGTTAAAATTAAAAGGTGCCATATCAATTAGATACTAGCGATTGAGGCACATGTGTCGCGCACAATATTTCACACAAAATAATCTTGGCCCTTGATTCTATTTGGTCTCATGTGGGAAATACATGGGTCCTACATAGGATTCACCAAAATCAAGGGACATGATTATTTTGTGTGGAATATTGTGTGGATGTAACATTCATTATATATTAGCGATGAGGCACACGCATTGTGTGTGCAACACGTTGTATATGTCCTAGGACCTCCAAATGGTCAAGTGGACAAGCAACTTTCTTATGCTATAGTCAGGTTCCATATTTTGATTCCAGTTGGCCTCATGTGAAAAACACATGGGTCCCACACATGACTCACCAAAACCAAGGGACAAGATTACTTTGTGTGAAATTTTGTGTAAAATATTGTATGAATATAGCATTCATTAGATATATGTATCCACAAGAAGTTAAATGGGTAACACGACCACATGGTGAATTACCAAAAGGGTGCTTCAGCACCATTTTGATGAATGTATATATACATATATATATATATATATACTAGTTAGAGTCCCGCGCGATGCGCGGGAAATTTAATTTTGTCATTTCCTGGGATTAAGTGGTGATTAAAAGTGTACAATAAGATATTAAAACGGTTGAATAGGGAATTGTAAATGCAGCTATGTTATCTACCATTATTATACTCTTCAGGAATCAAGCCCATCAACCCAAAACTGACTCCACCATAGACCAAGTCTTTCTTGATCTACACCTGTATTGAATATTGAACAAATCAAGTAAAATAACAAACCGTGGTTAATTTAACCATTGAATAACCGTCCCCAACTTGATCGTTTTATCATTTTCAAAATCTTCAAAGTTTAAGAACGATAATGGCCATTCTTTCCAAAAATGAAGTCCAAGTTTTTGTTGTTTTGTTAATACCACACTACTCTGCTTGTTTTTACACTTTCTAGTCTTTAGTCCAATATTTCAGAATCAGCATTCATGCCAATATAGTGGTGGAGTTCACCCGATGTTTCCAATCAACAGAAATTGTACTTATACACATCTCTCTCTATAAGTTTTCTTCCATGCTCAAAATAAGTGTATTAAAGACTAAAAGCATTGCAGCATATAGTTATAACTTTTAAAAAAAAAAAAACAAAAGAAGTGGGAGGAAAGTGAGTCACAAAATTTAAAAATTTTAATGTACTTCCTACATTTTCTTTACCTTTCTGAAATTTTCCACTATTTTTCTCTATTAACCAAACAATGAAAGTTGTTTTCCTTAAAAAAACAATTTATTTAAAAAAAAAAAAAAAAAAAAAACACCTTTCCTTTCCTTTACCCTACTAAATGCATGAACCAAACAAAGCCAAAAGGACAATGAAAGAAAACATACTTTTCCTCCCCTAGAAACTAATTTATTAGCTTCTGACTCTAATTCCTTCTGCTTACTTTGCGTTGCATTCTGTGGAACTGTGCCTTTGTATTCAACATATGGCCTAGAAAAAGATGAACTTTTAAACTGTTAACTCAAAGAAAGTAGATCTGTAAACAAAAAATAACTCCACAAACTGATCGGACAAGCACTGCCAAATATAGGAAAACATAAATGGAACTGTTCTATAGCCTGTTTGGTATTGTTGTGGGAATAAGAGATCTTTTCTTTAATAGACTCTTCAACTTCTGATTTAAGCTGTCATTTTGACTTTAAAGTGGAACAGAGTTATAAAAAAACTGAATTTTTTTTTGTCGAACCGTCTCAAATCTCTCAATAATCTAAATAAGTGATTGTTCGAGGCTAATCCAAATGGACTCTTATTATCTATTTTAGAAATTTGAAAGGTAAAGCTAGAATAGAGATTATTCCACCAATGACCAAATAGTCAATGTTAAGGGGTGTTACATGCTTACTCACTGACAGAGGCTCTTAATGTATGGAATTAACATAAGACATTACTCTCGCCAATTCGATATATCATGGGACAACACCAAATATTCTAACCATATTCTAATTAATTACTAAGCTCATAACTACGAATCCTATAAGACGGTGGATCTCAGGAGAAACCCATGCCTTCCTCAAGGGGGAGCTAGATGTTAGTCACTGACTCACTGAAACTCCTGAAAAGTTTAGGCCTAACCAAGATATTTACATTCAAATTGTGATATATATCATATGATAAATCTGGATGTAAAATGTATAATATGCAATACATATTGCTAACAATGTTGGCAATAGTTTCAACAAACATTTGCCCATCTTAATCTTCTTCATAAGGCTTCATGAAAAGAAACCCCATAGAATGTGGGACAAAAGCCTACAGTTGAGTTAAGGTGTACATTGTTTAAATGATTAAATCATACCCATCAGGAAAATGGTAGGCTTTGTCTGGCTCAAGATGATTTCGTCCTGTTTTTCTCAAACATATGTCCAACAGATGCCCAGCCGAGTGTAGCCTGCGGAAAGCAAAAATTTATTCTTCTATTCACAACTCAAACAACTTTAATAGTACCAAAATAGCATAAAGCAAATTGAGAGAAGTGGAAACAGATGATAAGACAAATATAGACAGACACAAATATAGACATACATACAGACACATACATATACCTAAGCATCTTTGTACACCAGCGTAATATCCTCAACAACCTCCTCCTCCTTTGTCCCAGCCTTCAATTCTGCAATAAAACATTTCCACTCACTCGCCAATGCCTTCGGGTATGAGATGTGCATCCAAAAGCTTCAAAATCCAAGAACAATGATGTGTAAATTAAACAAAATTTAACACAGATACGTAAGGCACAAAAGAAAAAGAACATATACACTGCAGCAAAGTCCATAAATCAAGTCTCATATGTGGATTTCCTAAAAAAACTAAACAAACTGTATTACAATCTAAATAAAGATGAGGAATATATTATCCAACAAGTAGTTCTTAGAATAAGACTTGGTGTTGAAGTTGGGAAATCAAAATGCTACCTTGGTATCAAAAGAATGCAATTTCACCATTTGAGGATTGGCAATCAGTTTTGGGTCACTCTCAATCCAAGTGAATGGGACTTCACTTCAACATCTTTGTCAGCCTATGCCAACACATCAAACACACTTGATAAAAAATCCAATAATGATGGAAAATTTAAATTGGCAAAACAGTCATAAAAATAATCATATATCAAGGCCAATAGAGAATGCATAGTGGTTATTACAAGGTTCATCAAGCATGGCGAGTATGTGATCTGTCTCATAATTGCTTCTCTCTCTCTCTCATAATTTCTTTATCACTCTTCTCATGACACACTGTCATCATAGTAAAGACACTAAAAAACATCAAATGTCAATTACATTTCCAAAAATATCAGCATATTTAAGAATTTGTTATTGTAGATCAAGATTATATATATTACCTTTTTTCGACAATGTCCTTATCAGTCTAAATACTGAAATTCCACTTCTCCAACACTTCATTGGGGGACTTGCTCATTATCACAAGAACTACCCTCTACAACTTCCCAGCTTCCAACCATTCTTTACAAGATTCCAGATAATTAGATCTGATTAGTGAAGAACTATATAAACCAATCAAGAATTTTAAAAAGTAACATAGGCATACACTAATAACATGTGAAATGAGGAACTGGAAAAAAGCACAGGAAAATATATAGAGAACAAAAACAAACATATGGGTACTAATTCTCTCCCTCTCTTTGCTGAAGTCAGTGTTGAAATGAAAATTTCGGCATTTCAGGGGCTAAAATGTTGGTGGTTGGTTTTCTGCTCTCTAAAATTGCTATTTTGGTATAAATGGGTTTCTCTTATTTAAAACTGAAATGATTTGTTAGTGCTTGGAAGGCAAATTTAATTATTGATACTTTTCTCTTTGCTTTACCTTTTTTTAACAGTAGAATACTTTGTTAAAGCCCATCAAGAGCAAATAACCACCACAATTGTGGTATCTTTACACTAACCGAGCCCCCAAAATAGCTCCCACAGCAACAAAACTTTCAGCTCAAAAAAATTAAACCCCATTGAGACCCCAAATCAAACACTTTATAGGCAATTAGGCACTCTAGCTGGAATTCAAGAACTCCTCAATCTATATGTGGAGGTAGATATTGCTATCAAATCCACTCTCAAACCATGTGGTATCATCATTATCATACACTCCATGGAGTGGGAACAACAGTTCCCAAAAAAGGAAGTGGAAATCAACAATGAAATACAAAGAGCCAAATGCATCCTAGTACAATTCTTGTACTATCAAATTGAACTTGAACAAACACCTAAAGGCAATTCACAAAGCTTTCATAAATAGGAGAAGAAGATGCTACAATAGACCACATCGAGTTCCTGGTAATGACGAATGAAACAACAAAATGGGGAAAATGGGAAGATGAAACCAAAGAGCAATGAGGAATGAAAGAATAAATAAAAATTGTAAAATGGGGGCCTAAGCTATCTTTCTGGTTCCAATGGGATTGGGTTGCTAATTTTATTTTGTAAGTAGCTCTGGTTATATAGCAGAGGTAAATTCATAAAAACCTCGCATGATCAAGGGGTGAAGACTACCGCACAATAAGCTCGCGTTTCGGGTAGCAAGAAGAGAATAAACGAAATAGTGGGGTCGAAACATTATTAGAGTAAAATTCTCGTGTTCTTAAAATAGTAATGCCTCACCGAGTACTCCAAAACCTCTGGACCTGGGCAGACCAATTCCTTCACTCGGCTACCTTTTTGTAGATCTTGTAAGTCAGTAAAATTCTCATGTTCTCGGCTTTAGCAACTTCCTGGCTGTCTTCCACATTCACCTATCATTCAAAATCATCAAGATGTGTGAATGATGTGTTTATGTACATATCTGAGTTAAAAAATAGAAAGTTGGAGACTGCTAGATATACATGTGTATATATGTATTGTTGACATATATAGAATGAAAACTTGTGTATACATGTGTATATATCTAATATGTCATCAAACTCAAAGCATTTGATTTGATGGAAGGATGAGCAAGGAGGGGCAAAAGCAAGATTTACTTACCCGGGAAAGAAACTGCAGCTCTAAATTGTTCTAGACCTGAGATTAACTCAACTCCCACACAAGCCCTTTGGTTTGTGGATTTATAGAAGGAAAAATTTTCAAAGGAAAGGAAAGTGAATACAAAACTATTTTCTTTTTGTTCTTGTGTTTTTTTCGATGTTTTCATCTCCGTCGCTTTGCTAAAGACTGAAAGAAAGCTTTAGAAGCCATTTTTACCTTGGTATTAGAGGCAGCTCTTCGAATAAGGGCTTTTGTGAAATTGGGTTGGATACGGAGATCTTGGTTACAATCATTAACAGATCGGTCCTACATCCCAATCTTACACCAACAAGCTGGTCTGTTGCAATATAGAACTGAGTTTGAAGTATCAAGTTCGAGGCCTTCCCCGTAAGCCAAGCAAGCCTCGGTGTACCTTTCGGATTTGAAGAGATTGTTACCTCAAGAATGAGCTCTTGCCACCAACCTCACATTGTAGAGCAAAACAGTAACTTCAACATTTCGGTTGTGCAGCTTTTTCAGCGGCTATAATTGCGCTCTCAAACCTACAACACATCCATCATCCATTCTGAATCTCACCCAGAACCTAATGGCATGTTTTGCTCACTACGTTAATTTCAATACTCCAATTCACAATTGTCATAGCATCTCAACGAGATCCATCTTCTTCAATTATACGATTTTGAAAAGTGAGAGGTACGTGAAAAGTGATGCTAAAAATTAACCCCCAAATTTTATAGCAAAAACTGTCAACCGAGAATTGCCGCACACTCTATAGAAAAACTTGGAACATAAAATTGAGCGAGACACAAAAAGATGGACAGATTCTAAATCAAATCCGTTCAATTTTTATTAACCGAACAGAGTGACAATCATATTGACATGCACATCTATAAACCCATCGAGATACACAATCAGTAGTTAGGGAAAGTACATGTCGTCGACATTAATTACCTGAATAGAAGAGAATTAGATAGATCTGATGACTCCGTAATTAATCATCGAGGAAACGGTGTCCCGTGATGACTTTGAAAATCGGTGGTTGCTTCAAGTTAGGGTTTTAGGAATCAAACATGGACAGCGCGAAACTTTTTTCTTCCTTCATATCATCTTCAACCAGATTAGCTGGAACACAAGCATCAGAGAGAGAGAAAGAAAGAGCTGAAATTGGAGAAGACGAAGAAGAAAGAAAAGAGAGTAGAAGAAAGAGACAATGAGAGAGAAATCGAGAACAGGTGAAGGATGAGAGAGAGAGAGAGAGAGAGAGATTGCTGAAGAGAAAGGAGTGGTTGAACCCAGGAAACAAAAAAAAAAGAATCAAACTTACGTAGATGTACAGATGAATGACAGTTGTAGCCGATACAGTCCATACGTGGAGGAATGAAGGCTGCAAGAGTTGCTTAGTGTCCTAAAGTAAGCCCAATCTGAAATGACTGAAGAATCCCTTACGGACTTCTGTATGTTTTTGGAAAGCCAGGGAGAGAATTCTTTGGCAACTAAGTAATTTTTCAGTCAAATAAGGGTAAAATAGAAAGTTTATATTTTTTGACGTGCTTGCTTATCTGTTTTTATAGTATAGTAGATATATAACCGAGTACATAAATACACCGTTTCAAATGGGTGTTTAAAATACAAGGGAAATTAGATGGTGCTTCTCGCACATAATAAATAAATAATTCATCCCTTTACAATCTCGATCATACGACTACACAACTTTCTAATGATTTCTATTATGGAGCATACTCCCTCACATAAGATAAATTCAATTGTACAAAACAAGTTTCCATTGCCAGTTCAAAGACTTGTCTACTAAGCTCTCCTGGTCAACTTTAATGAGTCTTTACAAGGTAAATGATTCAAGTCGTAAGACACCTTTACTGATACATAAATCTTACAATCTTATTTTCAAAATATTTTTTAAAAATGATGGGGGATTGTTGGAGAATTTTTAAAATTAGGGCAAAAGAGAAAATGAAATTGGAAACTTTTTTTTGTACAATTGAGTTTATCTTATGTGAGGGAATATGTTCCATAATAGAAATCATGAGAATTTTTTGTAGCTGTACGGTCGAGATCGTAGGGGAATGTACTAATTATTTAATGTACGTGAGAAGCACCATATAAGTTCCCTAAAATTAATTACCCATGTGCTGATGCAATATATATACTAATACGGTTATAGATCTTAAGTGAACTGGGTAGAGTGAACTTATCCAGTGAATTGAGTTTTTAGCCTAAAAGAACCCCGCGGGTTGCCCCACTGACCCGTGCACCCCACTGACCTGCGGGTTCTTTTAGGGTAAAAAGTCAGTTCATTGGGTAAGTTTACTCTATCCAGTTCACTTAAGAGCCTCTCCCTACGGTTATGGGACAGGCTCTTAAGTGAACTGGGTAGAGTGAACTTATCCAGTGAACTGAGTTTTTAGCCTAAAAGAACTCACAGGTCACCGGGGCGCGCGGGTTGTGAGTGTGTCTTGAATAAGAAGATGCAGGAGCAGAAGTTGCAGCTGGGCTGATAGCCTATACCCATGAATTTAAGTTTTTAAAAAGTTCTTGAGTTGCTAAGGTTAGATTTTAAAGGTGGTTAATGCTTGCCTTTACTTGAGCGTAATTTATTTTTAGTATAGGAACATGTGCATATTTTATTGGAAACCACATTTGGGATGCATAGGGTGAACAACTCATTAAAGTTAATTGACTTTTTGGAAGTAATAAATTAGGAGTAATGCTATGCTTTCCAAATTTGTATCCCAAATGGATTTTCCAACACAAGTTTGCAATGGGACCAATTGATTTTCATAGAATGATGCATAGTAATGTTGCTTGCTTATCCCACACCCCCAAAAAAGGAAAAAAAAAGAAGAAGAAGAAGAAGAAAAAAGAAAAAGAGCATGTGGTCTTGCTAGGAATGGCAACGGGGCGGAGTGGAGTAGAGTCGCCATTCTCCAACTCCACTCCGCTTATATATATGGTACTCCAACTCCACTCCACTCCTACACATAAGGTGTGGATACCGGGCTTCGGACCACTTCTCTTGTTTGAGATTGTTTTGAAATTGATTTGAATCAAAGAAAGAAAAAATAGGTCTGTTGAAAACAGATACAGAGTCGCCACTTGGTCTTTAAGGAACCAAGAAACCTAATTTTGACTCACCCAAGCGGATAAGGGCACCGGCCCTTCATAACCAAAGAACTTGGTTCGGGGTTTTGGTACGAGAGAGGAAGGAGCCTTTGTCGCGACTAAAACACCCTCAACTCGCCCCGTCTTTCGACGGGCCTCAATTAGCATCCAAATAATCATCTTATACAATGTATGGTTCGACAAATAATACTATGATAGTATATTACATCACATAAGGAGATTTGAAATTGGAAGATCAAAATATAAGATATCATTCATAAGATCTAGGCCAAATATCATGCAATGTAAAGTGAAAGATCACACAAATAAACCTAGGAAAGATCGTCTAATCATGTATCAAATAATCAAGACTTCCTAATCTAAAGGGGGACATGAATTGTTATTGAAACAAATAAGCAAAGAAATCAAAATATGCTTAGCAAGGCTAGAATGATGCATGTTATTCTTTGATAAAAGAAGACCTCTCAATCCCCGGGACGGATGAGAAAGGATGAATAGATCAAGGGGAAGCATGAACGAGTGATCGAGTTCATTCCTTATAATCTCCTTAGATTAAGAGTTACAAAAACCCCAAATCTTGCATGAATGCAATGTATGTATCTAAAAATGTGCAAAGGTTGTAGTGTGTTGTGTGTACATGGATTTCTAGAATGGCTTAGAAGTCTAAAATGGGCAAGAATGAATGAATGAAATCAACATGGGATATATACAAATGTAGTATGAACCACTTCCTAAGATATGAACTAATTTGGAATGCATATAAGCCTCAAATCAAAGAATGAAAGTTAAAGTGTACTTGCTGTGAATAGTGGACAGAACAGTAGCATGATCTTTTGGAATTTGAAAAGAGGGGTTAGGAATGTTTTCAATGCATGATTTTTTATGGAGATGTTCCTTATTGTGTCTAGAACACAACCCAAAAGGCAAATCTTGAATAGCTATCACAGATTGAGAGACATTACATAAACAATAGAGGTCACTCAGAAACAGAGTTCGTACTGTCGTCTGAAATGTTAGAAAATCTTATAAAATGAAAAAGAATGATCTAGAGGCCCATTTTATACATAAAGTTTCCTAAGACATTGAAATGTAAAGGAAAAATAAGTTAGGACCACCCCTTTTGGAAAAGTTTTCTGGAAAAGAGGTCGTAAGTTGACCTAGCTGCTGTGACAGCAAAAACAGAATGTTTGGAAGGAACCCAAATGGATCATTTCCAAGTACTTCCAAGTCAAACCAAAAATCATGGGTGTTATCCAATGAGTTAGGAAGACTTTCCAAGTGGCCTTGTATCCATATGTTGAGTATTGTGTTCTAGAAAAATCTTTGAACTCAACTCACTCACTGTTTTGACTCATTGTTTTGAAGATTTTGGAGAAAACAAAGTTTTGTTTCTTGAAACCAAATGAGAGGGATTGAGAGGGGTTTTGAAATAGATGTTTTGAAAACATGTTTTCAACACTCAATAAGGATCATAGCCACTTATAATACCTACATCAAACTCATCATTTAAGAACCTCCAAGATTGTTGGAGAGATTTATTTTATTTTGGGCATAACTTCAATACATTCCAAGAATACCTTGGAAGTATTGAGGTTATGATCATCATCTATCAAACATGTTTTTGAGGTCAAGAGCTACTATCCATAAGGATTCACTCACCCCAAACTTCATGTCATCACTTAGATGATGATGAACTAGTAAGTAAATAAAGAAAAGAAAAAGAAATGAGATAAGGAGAGATGAACATATATATAATCAAGCAAGTAGATGATAATCAATAGATGATATTCATGAAGCATGAGACTTGTAGATTGGTGTATCACTCATATGTAATGACACTAGACATGGAAGAAGCTTCCACACTCTTGAATGCTCACTAAAATGGTGGTTGGGAGTATTGAATGTTGAAGTAAATGGAAGTAATGAAGTAAAAAACAAAGTTAGAACTCACTTTTGTTTTGAAAAATCAAAGAAGAAAGCTTCTTTTCTCTCCACTCTAACCTTATCTCTACACTTTCTCTCCCAAACTTTCTCTAAACTTGCATTTGACTCCCCCTAAAATGAGGAGTAATGGGGTGTTTATATAGGCCAACTTGGGGTGTTTTTGGGATTTAGAAAGTACTCTCATTGGTCCCAAACATCTGAAATCATGAAACCACGTCGTTTTGGATTTTAATTAATCAAAATGGGACCACAAAAGTATTTACAAAAACTTACTGTTCTGGAGGGGAGTGCCGCGGCGGCAGTGGGCCAGTGCCGCGGCGGCACTGCTCCTCCCTTCGTCTGGATAATGCTGTTTAGGCCCCCCGAAGTTCCGGTATTCGCGAAAAGGCCCTATTTCGTCCAAAATTCACAGAAAATGCGTACGAACTCCAAATTGAGGTTGTGATATACCGTTGGAAAGGTAATGGAGTCTACTTTACATAAAAAATAGTTCGGGGATAGGTCACTTTGAAAAGTTTTGCGGTATTCGCGATAAAAGCCGATTTGATCGCCTTTTTCGCCTTTGGAAATTCATAATAAATTCGTTTTAAATCCAGAAATTATGTGCGATATACCGTTGGAAAGCTATTGACCTCTAGTATCCATGAAAAATATTTGAAAATTGTTTCGGTTCCCCGATTCCAAAGTCAAATCTTGGTCAAACCGGTCAAACCTGGGATTCCCGGGAAGTTCTGGGAACCTCTGGGAGCTCCCAGGAGCTGATGTTTTCGCTCGATTTTCTTTTGGAACTTGTTTTAATACTTTTCTCATGATTTAGAATGGTTCTGGTGAATCCAGACAATTTCGGTCAAACTTGGTCAAACTTGGTCAAACTCTGGTCAAACCTGGTCAAACCTTGGTCAAACCGGTCAACGGGGACTTTCGGGGAACTTCCGGGACTTCCGGGGGTCTCTGGGAGCTGACGATTTCTTCCGGTTTTATTTAAAAACTCATTTTATCACTTTTCTTACGACGTAGTATGTTTTCAGAACTTTGGGACCAAATCTGGGAATTTTCGGACTTTCAAGGGCATTTTGGTCATTCTGAGCATTCTGAGAGATAGAGCTGACTTTCGAGAGTCCTTTTGAGTCTTTTACGATCATTGTGAACCACCAAGCTATGGGTCTCCTAAATCTGATAGCCGACAAAATGGGGTGTCTACATAAGGTATACCAACTCCTACTCTATTAAAAATTACCCACTTCTACTCCACTCCATCTCACTCCTATTCCATTTACCAATTTATAAATCAATTAAAAAACGAACAAAAAGCCTACAATCGAATGACTTCGCAACAAAAAAAATATTTGAACCATAAAATATTACATCATACCAAAAAACACTTTGTAAAAATTGAAGTGTGTCTCTGTAAACCAACTTATTGCTTATATATATATAGGTGATACAATTAGTAAAATGTGTAGAATAGTAAGGGTAGTTTAATAATTGCGGAGCATAATCGGGTCGGAGTTGGAGTTTAGGGGGTCCTACCAACTCCACCCCTACTCCTGTAGGAGTTTACTTTGCTCATACCAACTCCACTCCTATGTAGTTTTATTGGACTCGAACTCCTTACCAATAGGAGCGGAGTGGAGCGGGTTATCGGCGGAGCGGGAGAAATTGACATCCCTAGTCTTGCTTCTTACATTGGTGTCTGACCAACTTTCAGACCTGTTATTCGTGGGCGCCCATCAGCGAAATGAGCAATTTATATACGTGGACGGCCTCGTTGGGTATTTGTTTTGATATTCTCTTCTGGTATGTACAATAGAAGTAGTTTTCTATTACTCTATGGCTGTAATGTTGGTATTATTTTGAGATTATTGATTGATTGCCTTTTTTCCCTTTTAATTTCTACAGTAAGTTTCATTCTTTGGTTTGTTTCATCTGGTCTCTTGTTTGTCCTATGGGCATTTGCCATTGGCCTTCTTGGTATGTTACACTCTCCTAATTTGATAATAATCCTGATGTTTACATTTTGGGGTATTCTTGCTAATGTGCTCCTCCCTCCCTCTCTCTCTCTCTCTCTCTCTCTCTCTCTCTCTCTCTCTCTCACTGTTCTTCACGTAAGCTTTAAACACCTAACTTGACAGCACGTCTGAACACTTTTCGAGAGGAATTTCGTGCTGTTTGGCGCAATTATAGCGAGCTGTAGCTGCTGTGAAGTTAATTGTATGTTGGTAACTTTGCCATGACCCATCTCGTTACGCGCAGGAATAGGACACGTGGCACGCCACCAAGGCTTATCCAGTTCCTTTAAAGTAGAATAGCAGCGGAAAACATAAGTAAAATCTATTAAAATCAGAGTTATAAAAACTTTTGCCCAATTGAAAACACTTCCAAAAGAATACATTTTGAAGAACAGTGGTTCAGTCGACTGATAGAGGGTCCGGTCGACTGGAGGTTCAAAACAGAATGTAAGAAAAGTTTTCCCAGCCCTGTCCAGTCGACTGTGTCGGGGACCCAGTCGACTGGGGCCTTAATTTCTCAGTCGACTGGTGCCTTGTCCAGTCAACTGGACACTATGTATGCAGAATGTCCTCTTTTCATGCAGAAATCAGTCGACTGAAATCATCCTCCAGTCGACTGAAGCCTTTCGAAACTGAAGGGATTCTTGCTGAAACACAACGGTCCAGTCGACTGATTCCTAGCAGAAAAGCCCAATCTGCAGCAACCTCAACCCAAAGTTCTACCAACTAATTACCAACATAAACACCACTATGATTCACGATTCCAAACATAAAACAAGAGTTTAAACATATTACAATACTACAATTTCTTCCAAGATTCCAACTAAACATGTTACGAATCCAAAGTTCTTATTACAAGTTTAGAAAGAACCCAAAAGTATAAACAAGTGTGATTCCCCCGGCATTCCTCGCCCTCACTCTTCTCGCTACTTCTTTTTTTTTTTTCTTTCCATCTGCAATGAAGGAAATCTCTACTGCTCAACTATATGCTGAGTGTACAATTCTAAACAAATGCTTATGAGGCAATTCATGCTTAAACATCAAAATCACATAATTTAGTCTCCGGGGACAGAGATACGCATTCACCCAGTATATCGGCAAGTCTTAAATCTTAAACCGCGATGCCAATGTTAGCTAAGGATCACTCAACCATTGCATCCATCTACTCTGGTTGGCCACTTCCCACACCAAGCAAGTAGTCGTCACTACTATAAACTCTCAAACATCGAGAGGCGTGCATGGCATGAAATTATATCAAACTCCCCTTTGACCCACATAAAAATTTAGCATACTCACATAATCATGTCACCATGCTTTTCTACACGTACTCGCTAAAATTAACGGGCCTAATTTAACACATGAATTTTGCCCGGATCACAATTCATACAAAATATCTAAAACATCCAAAATTCCCTATATTACATAGGTTCGGAATTCATACCTCGAGCTATAACTCTCAGACTTCAGGAGAAGTACTAGGAGACTAAATAAACGTCGGATCTCTGATCTTAAACGATTCCTATAAGTATAGACATGTTTTTCCCAATTTCTTAAAATTAGCTTTTCGAAAAAAAAACTTTGCCAAACGAGGCCTAAGAGGTATCAAAATGAAGCTCTTACCTCGAGGAGTCCAAATATGAAATCTGGTCAAAATCTGACGGACGAACGGTCGCCGTTTGTAGTCGGGAAGACCATAGGATCAAATCTCTTTTCTCTCTCCTCTCTCAAGATATTTTGGAAGTTTGGATAATAATGAAATATCATCCACTACTATTTATAGGCACAACTCTTGAGAATTGCACTTAACTCCCCACGAGTTCTCGAAACTTCTAATTAACTCTTGAAACGTCGCGCACATCCATTTTATAACTTCACGAGTGAAAACTAAATTTTATAAAAGTTTTTGACTAAGTTCCGTTTGGGTCCAAAATCACGTTCTGAATCTAATTTCGTGGAATCTCTAGACCACCTATCTTTTATGCAACGTATCACTTATGTTCTCATCACAGTATTCCAAATAATATATAACAATATCAAAACTACCAGAAATTATACTACACATGTATAATTACTATTCACGAAAATATCAAATATCTCAAATAACATTTAGTCACATAAATGTCATTTAAATTATGTTGATGCCATATGATTTTCTATTACCGTGTCTTCGATTGACACCTCACTGTTGACCTCCAGTCAACCCCATACACAATTATCAAATGACATTGATAATTCACAAATTTTCATTTATGCATTTTAAAACCATGATTTTCCCGGGAAGGGTGTGACAACTCTCCCCTCCAAAAAGGAAGTTTGCCCCCAAACTTATACCTCATGAGTCAAAAAGGTGCGGATACCCATTCCTCATCTCTTCCTCATTCTCCCACGTAGTTTCCTCAACTGTGTGACTATGCCACAATATCTTCACCATCGGAATCGTCTTGGTTCTCAACACTTGTTCTCTTCGATCCAGGATTGCTACTGGATGCTCTATGTATGTCAAGTCCTCTTGGATTTGCAACGGTTCTGGTACGATGATCTTGTTCACATATGTCATACATCGTCTCAACAATGATCTATGAAATACGTTGTGTACATGCTCCAACTCAGATGATAAGGCTAATCGGTAAGCCATTGGTCCTACTCTTTCTAGGATCTCAAAATGGCCTACAAATCTCGGGTTAAGTTTCCCCCGCTTCCCAAATCGGACAATGCCTTTCGAAGGCGATACCTGCAAGTACACAAAGTCTCCTACTTCAAATATCATCGGTCGTCGCTTAGAGTCCGCATAGCTCTTATATCGACTTTGAGCTACCTTAAGTCGCTCTTGGATCATCTTCACTTTCTCGGTAGTCAACTGTATTATCTCAGGTCCTATCAACCTTCTTTCTCCAACTTCGATCCCACAAACCGGTGATTGACACTTACGTCCATGCAGTGCTTCATACGGTACCATTCTGCCATTCCGATACTTGTCTGAAATCCATTGTTATAGGCAAATTCAATCAACGGTAAGTGTTTCTCCCAGTCACTCCCAAAGTCTAGAACGCACAACCGAAGCATGTCCTCTAACGTCTGAATCATGCGCTCTGACTGTCCGTCGGTTTGAGGATGAAATGCAGTACTAAAACTCAACTTCATACCCATAGCCTTTTGTAAACTTCCCCAAAACCTCGATGTAAAACTGCTATCACGATCTGATATGATCACTGTTGGAACTCCGTGTAGTCTTACAATCTCTTTCACATACAACTCCGCTAATTTGGACGGCTTAGTCATCTTAATGGGTAGAAAATGCGCTGATTTCGTTAATCTATCAACTATAACCCAAATCTTGTCCTTCTTGTTGGGCGATCATGGAAATCCGGAAACAAAATCCATACTGATCTCATCCCATTTCCACTCTGACACTGGTAATGGTTGTAGTAGTCCTGCAGGGACTTGTCTTTCTGCCTTCACTTGCTGACATGCTGAACATTCAGACACGAACTAGGAAACTTTCCGCTTCATACTTTTCTACCAAAAGTTCTCCTGTAAGTTCCGGTACATCTTGTTACTTCCCGGATGAACTGAATATTTAATACTATAAGCATCCTCTAGGATTCGTTCTTTCAGGTCTTTTATGTTCGGTACACACAAACGATTCCCAAGCTTCAAAGTTCCTTGTTCCAATACAAAACCGGGTCGTTTTTCCAAAGGTATCTCGTCTCTCATTTTACACAGATAGACATCGTTGAACTGTTCTGCTTTAATCTCATCTAGAATGTTTGGGTGTGTTATGATCGCCATCATCAAGCCACCGTTAGTCTCTGGAATTACATCCAACTCTAAACGTTCCATCTCTGTTACCAATTCTTTTTGCTGAGTTAGCTCGTCGGCTAGGTTCCTTGTCGTCTTCCGACTTAAGGCATCAACTACTACATTAGCCTTTCCCAGATGATATTCAATCGAAAGATCATAATCCTTCATCAGCTCCAGCCATCTTCTCTGTCTCATATTCAGATCCCGTTGTGTGAAAATATATTTCAAGCTCTTGTGGTCCGTGAAGATCTCACACTTTTCCCCGTACAAGTAGTGTCTCCAAATCTTCAAGGCACGGATTACCATGGCCAATTCCAAGTCATGAGTCAGATAGTTAACCTCATGTGTCTTCAACTGTCTTGAAGCATAAGCAATTACTTTGCCACCTTGCATAAGTACACATCCCAAACCTTGATGTGAAGTATCACTATAGATGACAAATCCCTCAGTTCCAGATGGTATTGTCAGGATAGGTGCTCTCGTCAACCGCGACTTCAACTCTTGAAAACTATCTTCACATTCTTGATTCCATTCAAAAGTAACAGCCTTCCTCATCAACTTTGTCATTGGCAATGAAATCTTCGAGAAATTCCCGACGAATCGGCGGTAAAATCCCGCTAACCCTAAGAAACTTTGAATTTCTGAGACGGATGTCGGCCTTTGCCAATTAGCTACAGCCTCTACCTTGTAAGGATCGACTGAAACTCCATTCTTGTCAATCACGTGACCAAGGAAAGTAATGCTAGGCAACTAGAATTCACACTTCTTCAATTTACCAAAGAGTTGTTTCTCCCGCAATCTCTAAAGTATCAATCTCAAATGATTCTCGTGCTCTATCTCACTCGGCGAGTAGATAAGAATATCATCGATGAACACTATCACAAAATCATACAAGTAGTCCTTGAAGACTCGGTTCATAAGATCCATGAACGCGGATGGTGCATTTGTAACTCTAAATGGCATAACTAGGAATTCATAATGTCCGTAGCGTGTTCTGAAAGCAGTTTTTTCAACGTCTTTGGCCTTTACTTTCAACTGATGGTAGCCTGATCTCAAGTCAATCTTGGAAAATACTTGTGCCCCACGAAGTTGATCAAATAGATCGTCGATTCTCAACAACGGATACTTGTTCTTGATTGTCAACTTGTTTAGTTCTCGATAATCCACACACATCCTCATTGAACCATCTTTCTTTTTTTTACAAACCGCACTGGGGCTCCCCACGGCGATATGCTAGGTCGAATGAAACATTTGTTAAGAATTCTTGTAACTGAACTTTCAGCTCCTTCAATTCCACGGGTGCCATTCTATACGGTGCTTTCGATACAGGTCTTGTGTCTGGCATTATCTCAATGGTAAACTCAATCTCCCTCTCAATAAGAACATCTAGCAAGTCATCAGGAAATACATTTGGATATTCTCGCACTATCGGAATGTCTTCTACTCTCAGTTCGATCGTCGAAATATCAGTTACTGAGCATAGAAATCCCTGACATCCCTTTTTCAAAAACTTACCTGCTCGGATAGCTGAAATCAAATACAGCGGCAGTGTAACTCCACTCCCTTGATAACAAAAATTCTCGTGCACCGGTGATCGAAAATTAAGGTCTTTCCGTTCACAATCTATCGTGGCTTGGTTAAGAGATAACCAATCCATTCCTAATATCACGTCAAAATGGTTCACCACAATCGATATAAGATCTACAGTCATCAACTTCTCGCCTAGTTGGATCTCACAATTCTTGTATATCGTGGACGTTGCTATCGACTTACTAAGAGGTACTACAAAAGACAATTTATAACCTAACGGTGCCGATCTAACATTCAAATGTTCAACAAAATCATGCGACACGAATGAATGCATAGATCCTGAATCAACAAGTATGCGTGCTGGATGCGAACATATAAGCACCATACTTGAGACCACCATCTCCGTAGCAGCCACATCTCTTGGGTTCATCTGAAATGATCTCCCTTCACGTTGCTCTGACCCTTGCCTCCTGTCATTGGACTGTCTAGGCTTCGAACCGCTAGAAGCCATAGAACTAGCTCCTTACTGTGGAGACTTCGAACTATTTATTCCTTGATTTTTATTCTGGAAGTTTGTCATAAAACATTGACCAATGTGTGGTCAGTTGCAAAGTGGACCCAACGGTATGTTACTTGCCGTCTTCCTGAACCCACTGAAACTAGAATTAGAGCCCCTTACAAACGGCCTCTTGAAAGATCCACCATAGTTCCGGTCGTTACCCTCGTGGTTTCTCTTCCCTTGTTGGCCTTGCTGATTTTGTCGTGATCTTTCCATCCCACATTCGGCCACAAGTGCCGTTTGTTGTACTGCGGTAACAGTTGAATGTTCATAGGTCTCCACCCTCAGTCAAATATTATCTCTTAATCCATCATCGTACTTCCTTGCTCTATCTTCCTCCGTCAACACAGACCCCTTTCAAAACCTCAACAAAGCGTTGTACCTTGAAGTGTTTTCCGTCACAGTCATATCCCCTTGTCGAAGATTATCTGTCATGACCCATCCCGCTAACGTGCGGAAACAGGACACGTGGCACGCCACCAAGGCTGATCCAGATCATTAAGTAATCATACGCAGCGGAAAAGAACATTTAAAACAACCTTGAGTGTATAAAACTTTGAAAACATTACCCTCCGAGTTGCAAAATCCGTATAAAATTGAAAACGTAACTGTTTTTCGAATCGAATGAAAATATGTTAAAAGGGGTCCCAAAGGTACCCTAAGAACCAAACAAAGCATTTTAAAATTTTTCGAAAGTAGGTCTTACCTCCACGAGTTGGGCCTTCCTCCATACCAGGTACCGTGTCCTGGTTGGGCCTTCCTCCATACCAGACACCACACTATCGATTGTCACAATCCTCAACCTTCGAGGAGCTTACCCCCGGACGGAATTGTATTAAACTCCCTTTGACCCACATAACACATAACATGCTCATATAAACATTTGTACGTGCATTCATCGCATTTTCATGTGCATAATTAACGGGCATATACAATACATGAATTTCGCCCGGATCCAAAATATCAAGTTCAATGGTTAAAACATGGAATTTCTTATAGTTCATAGGCTTAGAATTCATACCTCGTGCGATTTTCCTACAACTTTGAAGGATGAACTAGGGGTCCGATAAAACGTCGGATCTCGAATTACAAGTGATTCCTACAAGTTTATACGTGTTTACCCCAAAATTATAACATTAGGATTTTTACAAAAACCTAACCAAACATGGCCTAATATACATCAAAACGTAGGTCTTACCTCCACGAGTTCAAATCTCGAATTTGGGGAAAAACACACGGACGAAAGGTCACCGATCGTCGTCGCAAAGTCCGTAGCAACCAAATCTTCCTTTTCTCTCTCTCCCAAGGATATTATATAAGGTTTTTCAACTAATGCAAATGCATCCACTTCTATTTATAGTCAACCTTCTCGGAAATTACGTTTTCCTCCACGTGAGTTTCTTAAACTTCTAATTAACTCCCAAAACAACGCACACGACCATTTTATTACCTCACGAGTGAAAATTATAACTTTCAAAAGTTTTTGATTAAGTCCGGTTTGGGTCCAAAAATACGTCCGAAAACTATATTCCATGGAATCTCTACACAACCTACCTTTTAATTAACATGTCATGTCGCTCACGTTCTTCCCACAGGTCTCAAAATGATATCTAACAGTATCAAAATTACTAGAATTTACTCTACATAGGTAAATTCACTATTCATGTAATACCAGATAGTTCAAATAACAATTAAAACATATAAATGCCATTTAATCATACGGGTGCCTCATGGTTCTCCGATTACCGTGTCCTCAACCGACACTCCACCGTTGACTATAGTCAACTACTTATCTCAATTATCAAATAACATTGATAATTTACGAAATTCGAATATGCATATTAAAACCATGAACTTTTTGGAACGGGTGTGACATTATCAAATCCTCTTTTCTTTGCATTAAGGTCAGCCCAAGGAAATAATCGCTGATTAAACTCCGCTTTTAATCCCTCCCAAGTTATCGGTGCTCCTTGGTCTAAAACATTCACCCACCAATTATGGGCCTCACCCTTGAGTATATCACTAGCATTCTCAATCTTCAATGCATCGGACATTAGAATAGATCTAAAAATTCTCTCCATGTCCATAACCCAATGCTCTGCTAGCGTAGTGTCAGCCGTTCCATGAAATTCCATCAGTTTCTTTATGCTAAACTATTCGAACACGGATCTCATACCCCTATTTTCATGTGCATGCACCACAGCTATCGATGCTGGCTCCAATGGAGGTGTTGGGGGTAATCGCTCCGATATATTCGGTATCATATCCCCCATATTTTTCCTCATTTCCACCATTTGACTCATTCGACGAGTATGTGGTGATAGATCTCGGTCATCGTCACTCATGATTACAACTCTGTCAATCTCATTGCATAAACACTATGCATGTATGACAATAAATGTAATCATGTATGTACAACAACATACATATGCATCAAACATCTCTACCATGTATGGATGCATTCTACAATATGTGCCAAAATCACTCAACCGTCCACTCGTCGTCGAACGTTCCCAAAGTTTTGTACCTATTGCTCTGATACCACTAAATGTCACGACCCATCCCGCTACGCGCAGGAATAGGACACGTGGCATGCCACCAAGGTTTATCCAGTTCCTTTAAAGTTGAATAACAGCGAAAAGCATAAGTAAAAATCCATTAAAATCAGAGTTATAAAAAGTTTTGCCCAATTGAAAACACTTCCAAAAGAATACATTTTGAAGAACAGTGGTCCAGTCGACTGATAGAGGGTCCGGTCAACTGGAGGTTCAAAACATAATGTAAGAAAAGTTTTTCCAGCCCTGTCCAGACGACTGTGTCGGGGACCCAGTTGACTGGGGCCTCAATCTCTCAGTCAACTGGTGCCTTGTCCAGTCGACTGGACACTATGCATGCAGAATGTTCTCTTTTCGTGCAGAAACCAGTCGACTGAAATCATCCTTCAGTCGACTGAAGCCTTTCGAAACTGAAGGGATTCTTGCTGAAACACAAGGGTCCAGTCGACTGAACTAGGGATCAGTCGACTGATTCCTAGCAGAAAAGCCCAATCTGCAACAACCTCAACCCAAAGTTCTACCAACTAATTACCAACATAAACACCACTATGATTCACGATTCCAAACATAAAACAAGAGTTTAAACATATTAAATACTACAATCTCTTCTAAGATTCCAACTAAACATGTTACGAATCCAAAGTTCTTATTACAAGTTTAGAAAGAACCCAAAAGTATAAACAAGTGTGATTCCCCCGGCATTCCTCGCCCTCACTCTTCTCGCTTCTTCTTGCTTTTTTTTCTTTCCATCTGCAATGGAGGAAATCTCCACTGCTCAGCTATATGCTGAGTGTACAATTCTAAACAAATGCATATGAGGCAATTCATGTTTAAACATCAAAATCACATAATTTAGTCTCCGGGGACAGAGATATGCATTCACCCAGTATATCGGCAAGTCTTAAATCTTAAACCGCGATGCCAATGTTAGCTAAGGATCACTCAACCATTGCATCCATCTGCTCTGGTTGGCCACTTCCCACACTAAGCAAGTAGTCGTCACTACTATAAACTCTCAAACACCGAGAGGCGTACCGGCATGAAATTATATCAAACTCCCCTTTGACCCACATAAACATTTAGCATACTCACATAATCATGTCACCATGCTTTTCTACACGTACTCTCTAAAATTAACGGGCCTAATTTAACACATGAATTTTGCCCGAATCACAATTCATACAAAATATCTAAAACTTCCAAATTCCCTATATAACATGGTTCGGAATTCATACCTTGAGCTATAACTCTCAAACTTCAGGAGAAGTAGGAGACTAAATAAATGTCGGATCTCCGATCTTAAACGATTCCTACAAGTATAGACATGTTTTTCCCAATTTCTTAAAATTAGCTTTTTGGAAAAACTTTTCCAAACGAGGCCTAAGAGGTATCAAAATGAAGCTCTTACCTCGAGGAGTCCAAATATGAAATCTGGTCGAAATCTGACGGACGAACGGTCGTCGTTTGTCGTCGGAAAGATTGTAGGATCAAATCTCCTTTCTCTCTCCTCTCTCAAGATATTTTGGAAGTTTGAATAATAATGAAATCTCATCCACTACTATTTATAGGCACAACTCTTGGGAATTGCACTTAACTCCCCACGAGTTCTCGAAACTTCTAATTAACTCCTGAAACGTCGCGCACATCCATTTTATAACTTCACGAGTGAAAACTAAATTTTATAAAAGTTTTCGACTAAGTTCCGTTTAGATCCAAAATCACGTTCTGAAACTAATTTCGTGGAATCTCTAGACCACCTACCTTTTATGCAATGTATCACTCACGTTCTCATCACAGTATTCCAAATGATATATAATAATAGCAAAACTACCAGAAATTATACTACACAGGTATAATTACTATTCATGAAAATACCAGATATCTCAAATAACATTTAATCAAATAAATATCATTTAAATTATGTTGATGCCATATCATTTTCTATTACCGTGTATTCGATTGACACCTCACCATTGACCTCCAGTCAACCCCAAACACAATTATCAAATGACATTGATAATTCACAAAATTTCATTTATGCATTTTAAAATCATGATTTTCCCGGGAAGGGTGTGACAAACATTGGCTCGTCCTGTGCTTTATTTGGATTTCCTTTCTCCACAAATATTTGGCAGTAAACTTTCTTTCTCAAGTATTAGTTCTCTAATGTTTTAATTGGTTCTTCTAAGTCAAAAAAGACTGGAGGAAGACCATAATTTGTTGTAATCTTTTTTTGAATTGAAATAGATTTATTTTTTCCGGAATTTAAACAAATGGTGTTTAATTAATACACTTCGTATTTGATTGCAATTTGCAACTTGTGTTGTTTATAGCTAAATCGTTTTGGAATGCAATTGTACATGTAGCCTTTCAAATAAATTGTCACTAATATTTGTCGCAGTTAAACTAGATGACAAAATCATAAATTGTCACCAACCTTTGTCACCGCTCACAGCAATGAAAAAATTAAAATTATTGTCACCAATATTGTCACCACTAAGAACAGTGACAAAATTAAAATTATTGTCACAAACATTGTCACTGCTCTCTTAGCAATGACAAATTTAAAATTATTGTCACGGTTCATGGCGGTGACAAAGGGAAGGAAATTAACCCTTTAAGGGGTCCTCAAATGGGCAGTGACAAACGAAATTGTCACTGCTCTGTACAGGGACAAATATTTTTTGTCACCTCTGGAATTGTCACTGCTCTGTAAAGGGCCTTTGTCACCTCCCAGAGCAGTGACAAATTGGCTATTCTGGTGCAGTAAACCTTATACATACATCGTGAGTACACAAGCTCTACAAATTGTCAATTAATCGTCCATTCATTTTATCCAAATTAATGCATTAATCACATACACCAGCACTCATGCGGTCTATTTAAAAATAAATGGACTAATCCATCACTCCATTTAAGGAAGAGAATTAGAGGTCTTGGGTCATCCAATCCCAAACAACAGTAATTAAAACATGACCAACAATACAATGAGCCTCTAAAAATAATACAATGAACTAATTCATTGCTAAGCCTGGATAGCTCCCATAAGCTAAGGAAAAAATTCAATGAAAAATCCTTGATTTTTCACTAATTTAGAAATAATTTTAGGTTTTAAAACTCATTTTAAAACCAATTAGTCAAGGGCTTTTAAATTAACAAATTAATTTAAAACCTCATGGAAAACTGAAAAACTGATTTTTCATTAAATGTTAAAAATTTTCAGAATTTTATCAAGACCCAAAAATATTTTGAATCAATTTAACAAAATAAATTGATCTAGTTAAACAAAATTAACTATGAGCAACTAAATTCTCAAAAATACAAAACATTTGAGGAATTTATTCTCCAAGGATTTTCAGTGGTCTAATATGGCCTAAACACCCCATATTAATTTCAAAAATAAATTGTCTATTTTGGCTATTTTAAGCAATCCAAAAAAAAAAATTGCCCATAAGCATAAATTTTATGCTCTAAAATACCAAAACAGAAATGAGATAATTCATAAAAAAAATTTCTCAAGTCTCCAATCAGTGTTCAAAAACACCATTTATTAGTTTCAAGAATTAATAACTTTATTTGTTATATTTTAAGCAATTAATATTGCGTACTTAACACAATATATGCTCTAAAATATATCTCAAAAAGCGAAAAAAATTCACTAAAACATATTTTCTCAAGCTGCCACTAGTGTGCTAAACACGTTGTGTTAATTCCTTGAACTAATAATCGATAGAAATATTTTTTAGCAATTTAATAAGTGTACCAAAAATACATAATTACATGCTCTAAAATATTAATATGATTTAGATAACTTACCAAAAATTATCTATAGACCCCACAAAATTATATATGGTCTCAAAATAGTTTCCCTTATGTCTCTTATTAATTACAAAAATTAATAATGTATTTTGACTATTTTAAGCAATTAAATAAATGTCCAAAAGCATATATTATATGCTCTAAAATACCAAAAAAATATTTGGATATTTAAGCAATTAAAAACACATATAAAACATATATTTTATGCTCTAAAATACCAAAAACTATGAAATAATTTATCATAAAACATAAAATTATTTCTAGTCCCACTCAGTGTCCTTAATATAGGAAAAATAAAAATTTAATTTTCCATATTTTCCCATAATTTTAAAGCAATTAAAACAGTTTAAAGCATTAAATTTTAGTTTTAATTAACAGAAACTGTTTCAATTATAAATAATTAAATAATTTTCTGAAATAAGTATTTAAAAAATATATTAAGGATCTTGGGCTAGAGACGGACCCACACTCGCCGGAGTGGAGGTCGCCAGACCATCGTCAGCCGGCGAGTGGGCTCCACTCTCCTCCGTGAGAGTGTGCGAGGCCCTGAGGAGTCTTCTTCAACCTTCAAAAACCAAAAAAAAAAAATATGCAGCAGCCTATGTATGCTGCGCGATGCCCACTTTGCATGCCTATATCTCCTTTAATTTTGATCCAAAATGGTCGTGTTATATACCGTTGGAAAGCCCACATGGCGTAGATGAAGAATATACAAAAAAAACAATACTTGGGTGTTTGACGTGTGGATTGTCCAGAATATGAGGGCAAAGTTTTGAAAAAAACTTAGTTTTTTTTATGACCCGGAAATTAGGTTTTGTTATTTCTCCCACATCGGAGATAATCAGCCCATTAGACTTAATGGGGGGACTCTAGGGACCATATGAGACACAACCATATAAAAAATTTGGACTTCTATTGGAGTTTTATATTAGACCCACTTAAAATTTCGTTTTATCAAGTCTTTAGTAAAAGCTTCAAAAGTTTTAATAGCAGATTCGTTTTTGGGCATAATACGGGAGAATCAACAACCTAATGGCTCTGATACCAGTGTAGATAATATACGCACACATGAATACGAGTCGGGTTTAGGTCTTACCTAGCGGAATAACCCAACGGATCGTTGTTCAGCGTTGTTACGAGTCCGACAAGAAGCGCCACAAATTGCTGCGATCTTCGAGCCTCTGTGTATTCTCTTGTACTTCGCATAGGTCGTGAAGATCACTACTAGAGCGGTCCTCGTATGTATCACGCGCTAAATCCCAAGGCTCTTGGTGATGCCTAGAGAGAGAAAACATGAGAGAGAGAGGAGAGAGAGAGAAAGGTAGCCGGCTATAGGGTGTATCTTGTGTGTAACCCTAGTTGTGTGTGCATTATACATATATATAGGCACACACACACACACCTTTGAAAACCCTAGGTCTCCAAAGGCCAAAGTCTAAAGCCTATTGTACCCGGCCCAATGTATGTGGGTGCACCAATGACCCACAATATTTCTTACAATCATAATAGGCCTTTTGTTAATTTAGATTATCCTCTAAGGGAGATTTGAAATTGCCTCTCTAGGCAGATTGTTTTGGTATTGGCTTCCCAAAGGAAACTAGCTTTGTTGCTTTTCCTTAAAACAAAAGGAAATTTTTTTGAGAAATAATATTGTATTTTTTTATTTATAAAAAATGAGAAATAACATTGTAATGATTGTGATTGAGATTGCGATGGCAAAATTCTGTTAGAAAATTGAATGATAAATTGACTTTTATAGTATATTTGATTATGGGTTATTTTGGTTATACCAAACAGACCCTTAATCGAATGGTTGACTGTTGACGAACAGTCTCCTGTAATATATATATACATATATATATATATGGGTCTTTTTCATTCATTTAGTATGAGAAAAAATATAATAGTTCTTATATACATATTATAGTGTGTCAGTATCTGAGAGAGTACAAACACAAGTATGGTTCGCTAAAACCTTATTATTTGAAGTGATTCTATAGTAAATGGGAGATTGTTGTATCCTGGGAGACAAATGCCGCGAATATGTGAGCACCAATATGGGACATAATTATTTTAAGGACATAGTGTCTAATATTAGACTCAATCTATTGTTACATTCTTGCATATATTCCAGATTATATTTATTTACATTATTCATTTCCCTATTTCAGATTTTATAATTGTAAACCAAGTCCCTTGTGGTCGAGTGGTAAGCTTCTTGGGTGTACTACCCAAGAGGTTTAGTGTTCGAGTCATGGGGAGCGTGGCCACTGGAGTATTCACCCGGCGCCTCCAGGCCTCGGGGGATTAGTCGAGGTGCGCGCAAGCTGGCCCGGACACCCCCGATTACCAAAAAAAAAAAAAAAGATTTTATAATTGTACATTATATGCATTCTAATGTAATAATTACCTAATGCCAGATTTCGTTTTGAAACCACGTTTGAGACCTTCATAAAGGCGGCCAAACGGGCTCATAAAGTAGGGGTTTGTGAAGTGGCCATGCTCGTGAAATGAGATTGGGAATTGAGCAGAATACATGTGTGTCGGTTGATGTGTTCGTAGTGGCGGACTCAGGGCTGCATATTTGTGTTAGATTCGTTGACTTGGTCATGCATTTTATTAATTTATTTATGCTATTTCATGTGGTCCTTTTCTTTTTTCTTTTTCTCTTTTTACAAATCTCTTTTTTTAAATTTTTTTTTATTCTTTATTTACTTTCTCTTTTACAAATCTAACTCTTAAATGGCGACTTAATTATAAGCCATCGTACAATTTTACTTTAGAGTCATGTTCATGTAAGGTTTTTCATAAGTGATTATTAAGTAAAATTCTACTAGACCGTACAAGAAAATAAAGTGAGATTGCACTTTAAGAAATTTTTTTACAAACTAATAATTAAATTGGATTTTAAACTCTTGACAGTTACTTTTTGGATTTTTGCATAAATATTTAACTCATAAATGCTTCATTATAAGTCTAATTTAAAGCTTCGTTTGGAAAAAATCTTAAAGGCCATCATGCATGGGAGCATCTCCATAGTGATATTATTTTTGGCTAATTGCATTAACTGAAATTAATTGGCTATTCAATTTTAACTTCCAATTCTAGCAAACTAGCAGTGCTGTTCCTTTTAGCAAGCCCTCTTATTTTATTATAATCTTTTTGTAATTGAGAGAAACTATAGCATTACTGACTAACCGCCTTCTAGAGAAAATCAGTTAAAATAGCTCACCAGATGATCGACTAGCATGTTGGAGCTCAAAAACCCCTTTGACTAGCTATTTTATTTGAAAAGTTAAAATAGCTGGTGTGTTAGAAACTTGGGATGTTCTAAGCGATTATGAAACTCCAACTATTATAATGGGCTTGTTTGGAAACAACTTGTGCTTGTGCGATTCAAGCGGAAAAAACAATTTTTGAACAAAGCTGCCCATGGTAGTTTTTGGCAAATCACAATTTTTTACAATTAAATCACAAATTTTTGCGATTGAAACACAAAATTTGGTTTGCTAAACAGTTTCATTATAGTTTTTAGAGCTCTACAATAACTTATGGACTTCAAAATTGTTGCCAAATAGAACCTATAAAATTGTTTGTTATTCTAAATTTTGTAATTCAAACGCAGAAGAAGAAGCTATTGGCGAGCGGTCTTTAGGGCTTGAACATGCAACTTAAGTTTTGGTCATCTCCTTTATCTTCTGAGCACACCTCACATATATTGTCACGACCCATTCCGCTACGCACAGAAATAGGACACGTGGCACGCCACCAAGGCTCATCCAATTCCATTAAAGTAAAATAGTAGCGGAAAACATAAGTAAAAACCATTAAAATCAGAGTCATAAAAAGTTTGGCGCGTTTGAAACACTAAAAGAAAAACATCTTGTTTTGAAATCAGCAATCCAGTAGACTGATCTGGGGTCCGGTCGACTGGAATTCTAAAGCAGAAAGTAAGAAAAACTTTAGCAGCCCGTCCAGTCGACTGGGTCGGGGACTCGGTCGACTGGGGCCTCAATTGTTCAGTCGACCGGTGCCTCTTTCGGTCGACTGAACCTCTCTAGCAGAATGTTGTGTTTTCGTGCAGAAACCAGGCGACTGGTTTTCAGCTTCAGTCGACTGATTCCCTAAAAACTGGAAAGATTTTTCTTTAAAACAGGGATCTAGTCGATTGTGTCGCTGACCCAGTCGACTAATCCCTCCCAAAACTGCACAATTCTGTAGCAATTCAAACTATGGTCCTCCAATTCGATTCCAACATAAACACCATTATATTTCAACATTTCAAACATGACTACAAGAATTCTTACTAGCAATTACACTACAACAAAACTATGCCAACTTTCAAATACAACATTTTACAATATCAAATCCTTTATTACAAGTTGGATTGGAAAACAAAAGTACAAACAAGAGATGATTCCCCGGCATTCCTCAGCCTCACTCCTCACGTTTCTTCTTTCCTTTCTTCTTATCACCTACAATGGAGTAAAACTCCACTGCTCAGCTATATGCTGAGTGTACAAATTTCAACATATGCATATATGATAAAATATGTTTTAATCTCATAATTCACATCAAATAGTCTCTAGGGTGAAAAAAATACGCATTCATCCGGTAGTGGGAAGTCCAAGTCTTAAACCACGATGCCAATGGCAAGTCTAAGTCTATCAACCATTATATCCCCAAGTGCCATGGCAAGTCCAAGTCTATCAACCATGCACAGTAGCCCTCGCTACTAAATTCTCAAACACCGAGAAGCTTATTCCAGCATGAAATTGCATAAATCCCCCCCTTTGACCCATGTAACAACTCAACGTGCTCGCGTAAAAGTTAGACATGCTTTTCATATTTAAGCGCGTGCATAATTAACGGGCCTAAGATTAACACATGAATTTTGCCCGGATCACAATTTCGTCGTCGAAAACTAAAACATGTATTTTACCTATATAACACAGGTTAGAACTTCATACCTTGTGCTAATTCTCTCAAACTTTGAGGGAAGTACTAGGAAGCCAAATAAACGTCGAATCTCTGATCTCAAGTGATTCCTACAAGTTAAACATGGTTTTCCCCAAACTTCTAGAAATTAGATTTTTATAAAAAGTCGCCAAACGAGGCCTAAAAGGTATCAAAACGTAGCTTTTACCTTGAGGAACTCAAATCTCAAATCTGGAGAAAACCTGACGAACGAAAGGTCGCCGATCGTCGTCGCAAAGCTCGTGGCAACAAATCTCCTTTCTCTCTCCTCTCTCTAGATATTTTTATAAAGTTTGTAACTAATGAAAGATCTCAAGCTTATCTATATATAGGCACCAGACTTGGAAATTACGTCCACCTCCCCACGAGTTTCCAAAACTTCTAATTATCTCCTAAAACGTCCTAAACGTCCATTTTATTACTTCACGAGTGAAAACTAAAAATTATAAAAGTTTTCGTCTAAGTTTCGTTTGGGTCCAAAATCACGTTCTGAAACTAATTCCGTGGAATCTCGATACCACCTACCTTTTAAGCAACGCATCACTCACGTTCTCACCACAGTATTCGAAATGATATAAAACAATATCAAAACTACTAGAAATTTACTTTACACAGGTAAATTTACTATTCATAAAATACCAGATAAAGTCAAATAACATTTAAATCACATAAATGCCATTTAATCATGCCAATACGCCATGATTACCAAATTTTTCGCATCTCTACTTGACACTCACCGCTGACCCATGTCAACTCGATCATCTCAATTATTAATAAACATTGATAATTTCACATGTTACCACAATGACGTATTAAAATGCATGTAAATTTTGGAAGGGGTGTGACAGCCCGAGGGTCATTCGATCCGTCGAAGGGGACAGTTCGACCGGTTGATCTGACCCCTGCTCGCTTTCTCTTAGCACCTCTTTTCGAAAATTATTTAAATATTCTAATTGGTTCTTAAGGTACCTTCAGGGTTTCTAATAACATAAATATAGTTGTTTCGAAAAATATTTAAATATTCTAATTAGACAAAGTAAAAATGTCTAATTACAGGGGGTGTATATGTAATTAACCCTCCTTTTTTCCCCCCAAAAAAAAAGTTTGGATTTTTTTGTCACTTTTAACGGCTAAAAGTGACGGAAGGCGATAATTGCCACAAACGTTAGTTAGTTGAGGGACCAAAATACCAAAAAGTGTCAAATGTGATTTAGTTTGAGGGTGTAAAATGTATTTTACCCAACAAAATACTTTTACTTTGTTTGGTTGTAATAAAATTGGTGAAGAAAATAGAAAGGAAAGAAGAAGGAAAAAAAAATAAATTAAAAAATATAAATTTTGTGCAATACTTCCCTATATATTATTAAAATGTTTTATAATTGCGCATGGTGTCACACAAATTCTTGCCGACTCCCAAACAAACAGATTGTAAAGTTCATTGGGATAATGTCCTCCTTACCCTTTGCAAGTAGGAGATATTCAACCTCTCAATTCGATCTAGAATGAGTCTTCTCAAAAATGAAAAAGAAAAAAACTAGAGTGAGATGCAAACATCAGCTGATTGTTGTTTGAGGGTGTTTATTTGGCCATTTGACACAACTTATGCTTCTATGATTCAATTGCCAAAAACTCTTTTTTATCAATTGCAAATTTATGTGATTGACTCACTTTTTGGTTTGTCACACAGTTTCTTTTTAGTTTTTAGAGTTCCACAATCACTTATAAACTCCAAAATGCGTGTTGTTCGATGGCCACTTTTAGGCGTTTTGGCACAACTTCTGCTACTGTGATCCAGTAGCCAAAAAAAAAAACTTTTGGCCAGATTGCAAATTCATGTGATTGACTCACATTTTTCTAGAATTGAATTGCGTAATCTGATTAAGTACTGCTATATGGTTTCCAAATTTCTATCCTAAAAGTGCTTCCCAAATTTTTATCCCAAAGTGCTTCCCAAATGATACACATTATTTCAAAAGCACTTTTTGAATAGAAATTTGGGAAGCATATAGCATTACTCAATCTGATTTGCCCACAATTTTATTTTAGCTTTGGAGTTTCATATAGAACTCCAACATTGTTACCAAACACCGTCTATAGCACTCTCTGGCTTCCCATGCAAATACATAAGTTATTAAATCACTGAATGTGAAGATGAAAATCCATAGGATATACAAATTCATACTTTTATCATCAAATACGTGTATGTTTCACATAAATAAAATCCCAAAACTAAAAGAACAAAAAAAGCCCATTATTCAGACCCAAGCCCACATCATGGGTGCCACTTCAAATCAAGAAGATCCAAACTCAAAATAGCAGGAAGATCCGTGGGATCCAGTTATTCATAAAACCCAAACCCATAGTGTGGGATCCATTTAAAAATTAGCCCTTCATTCCAGGAAGATCCGTCGGTTTACCCGAACCCTTCTTAAAAACCCGACTCCCAAAAACCATGAACCCGATCGCATGACCCAAAACCACCGCGAGAAAAATGCCGCCGTTGTACGACATAACCGCCATAATCACCATGTACGTCAATCCCCATCGGACTCCGTACAACCCGGCCCGGAAAAGCCCCGACCCGATGCGGTTCGACCCGGACTTGACGAAATTGCAATGAGAAAGCCACCGACGGTCACAGCAAGGACGAAGACGAAGATCAAGACCAACCCGTACATGGCGGAGCTCTTTCCGGGCCAACTCGAGAAAAGCAATTTGGCGTGGTAGCCCCAGAAGAAAGTCATGTGGTGAAGTGTTCTGTGGTGGGTGTGGGTTCCTCCTCCTCCGGACCTCCGCCGCCGCCGGAGGTGTTGTGCGCCGCCGTGGGCGGTGGTGGTCTGCTCGTGTTGTGGTGGATTGGCATTTCATGGTTTCCCATCTTTTGTTGGGTTTGTGGCCACTCGGATGAACCAAACCCAAGTGGGGTTTTATAGAAAGCGACCAGTGAGAAACTTGAGATTCTCACTCTTCTTTCATTGTTTTAGTGCGACGCTCTCTGTTATAAAATTTAGTTCACGCTCTTGTTTTTGACAAAGATTAATTACCTAGTAAATATAATTGAACAATCAGTGGTTGTTTGGAAGAAAAATAAATAACCGGTTTTGGGGTTTGTGTCACAAGTGAACCAGTTTTATAGATTCACGTATTCGGCAAGTGTTATTTTCTTTCACAAGAAGTAATGTTTCATCTAGTGAATCTCTTCAAACTGGTCAGAGTATTTGTTATTAGGAGTGTAAATCGGTCAGTTTAGTTGGTTTTAGGATATTTGTAACATAAACCAATGAGATTCGATTTTGTCGGTGTTTTTGGTTACTTTCGATTTCTGTCAATTTTTAGGTAATGTGTCTCTTTTAATAAACCGACCGTTAGATCGGGTTGGTTGGTCAATTTCGATTTCAGATTTCTTATACCTCTACTTGTCATACCGATATAATTTGGTTCTAATTTAAAACATATGAAAAGTGGGATTTGATCTGACCATCTCTAATTTTAAGAATAAATAGGCTCTTGTCACCCACAAAAACATAAATATTTCTTCTTCGTGCTTTTTTTTTTTTTTTTTTTTTTTTGTTGCTGTTGAATATCACCCACTAAAACTGGATTAATAATTAGGTCCTATTTGGTTTACAAAGATAACACTTTGCAAACATTTTGTTTTCCTTTGATTTCGAAGAAATGTGGTGAGAAAAATAGGATGGAATAGAAAGTAGGATTAAAATGATTAAAAGTAAGGGCTTGTTTGATAACTCAATTAAGTGTTGAAAATTTTCATTTTTCAGTGCGTTTGATAATGTACCACTTGATCGAAAAAGCAGCCAAAAACTCACTGAAAATTTTAAGTGAAAAAGTTCTATTGAAAAATAATCACTGAATACATTCTATTTTAGTAGTTGAAACATTGTTCTCAGTATTGCAAACTCAATCACTTAAAAGTTTCAGTACTTAGAATTCTGCACTTATTCTTTTTCAGTGCGTTTGATAATGTACCACTTAATTGAAAAAGCAGCCAAAAATCCACTGAAAATTTTAAGTGAAAAAATTCTACTAAAAATAATCACTGAATGCATTCTATTTCAGTAGTTGAAACAATGTTCTCAGTATTGCAAACTCAATCGCTTAAAATTTATCACTTAATTTTCAATACTTAATTTCAGCTATATCAAACGGACTCTAAGCTAATTTAACGATTCACTTCCATTTTTCTTTCTTTGATTTCTTAATATTAAATTTTCTGACATACAAATTTTTTTTTTATTACAAGGGTAGGGGGAATGTTCGAACATAGAACTTAAATACACAGAAGGGCAATACGTGTCAGCCCCCCTAACATAATGTTTTTTTAAACAGTTTTTCGTTATCTAAATTCCAAAAAATTACTACATTGAGATTTATGAACGGTCAAGATTGTTGGATGTGGAAAAGTGTGAAATAATATGTGTGTATCATTAGTCTTGTTAATAAGAAAAAAATTACAAGTGTTTCTACTTTTTTTTCTTTTTTTTTTTTTTTTTTGGCTAATGGCAAAGCCCCAAAGAGTACCCACACACACACAAGAGGAGAGCAAAGACCACACCCAAACAAACTCCCCAAAGTAGAACATATTGAGATATTTTTTTTCTACATTTTTTTCGACTACAACATTTTGAGATATTTTGTCTACAACTTTTCCAATTTATATAAAAGCCACAAAATTAAAGAAAAGGGGAGTTGTCAAAAATTGGATAATGTGACGCGCCAAAAGTGACTGGGGGAGGAGAAACAGTATAGTACTATTTTAAATTGTTCACAAGTAATCTCAATATACTCAAAAATGTTCAAGCAAAAACAAAAAAACTTTTTAGCAAAAAAAAAAAAACAAAAAAACTCAATCTACTTTAAAAAAAAAAAAATGGAGAACTATGGGATGTGTTTCACTGGTTTAGAGTGTATCGTACACTAAAATAGTATTTATGTTACGATACTATATTTGGTGTAGAATGGTGTACAATGCAAATTAAAGATAGTAGTTTTAAAATTACAGCGGTTATCAAAATTACAACTATTTGGCACAAAATTACAATTTTTTAAACACTGGACCTTCAATGATACAACCTAATGGCTTGGGACCATGTCATAGAGCCCTCATTTTGGTCTTAATGTGAAATGATATTTGGTCCTAACATGTTGTCCTTTGGTCCCAGTATATTATATGATACAATTCAAACCACTAAGTTATACCCTAAAATTTTCCTTTTAACCCCAAAATATTATACTTGAGATGTATAAGACATCCTAAATCAGTAAAATGTGTCATAGAAACTCCCTTGCTAGAAACACAATTCAATTGAAAGAAGGCATCTAGTCAGCCCTTTTCTTGCAACTGATCGCCCGCGTAAAAGTTGAGAACATATGCCCCATGTTTTCTTCAATCAGTTCTAACTTTAAATTTGTCCCCCAAAAAAAAAAAAATCAAACTTTAAGGGCTATTTGGAAAATAAAGAAATCGATTTTATGGTTCATAATAAATATGTTCAATAAATTTTTCTAAGTGTTTTAACGAGTTCCATTTTTTGCAAGGAGTTCGGTCCTACGTAAAACTTTTCCGAATTTTTATCTCAAAAGTGATTCTCAAGTGATACACATTATTTCAAAAGCACTTTTTGAATAGAAATTTGTGAAGCATATAGCATTACTCAATCTGATTTGCCAGAGTTTCATTTTAGCTTTGGAGTTTCATATAGAACTCCAACATTGTTGCCAAACACCCTCTACAGCACTCTCTGGCTTCCCATGCAAATACATAAGTTATTAAATCACTGAATGTGAAGATGAAAGTCCATAGGATATACAAATTCATACTTTTATCATCAAATACGTGTATGTTTCACATAAATAAAATCCCAAAACTTAAAGAAGAATAAAAAGCCCATTATTCAGACAAAAGCCCACATCATGGGTGCCACTTCAAAGCAAGAAGATCCAAACTCAAAATAGCAGGAAGATCCGTGGGATCCAGTTATTCATAAAACCCAAACCCATAGTGTGGGATCCATTTAAAAATTAGCCCTTCATACCAGGAAGATCCGTCGGTTTACCCGAACCCTTCTTAAAAACCCGACTCCCAAAAAGCATGAACCCGATCGCATGACCCAAAACCGCCGCGAGAAAAATGCCGCCGTTGTACGACATAACCGCCAGAATCACCATGTACGACAATCCCCACCGAACTCCGTACAACCCGGTCCGGAAAAGCCCCGACCCGATGCGGTTCGACCCGGACTTGACGAAATTGCAATGAGAAAGCCACTCGACGGTCACAGCAAGGACGAAGACGAAGATCAAGGCCAACCCGTACATGGCGGAGCTCTTTCCGGGCCAACTCGAGAAAAGCAATTCGGCGTGGTGGCTCCAGAAGAAAGTCATGTGGTGAAGTGTTCTGTGGTGGGTGTGGGTTCCTCCTCCTCCGACGCCGCCGGAGGTGTTGTGCGCCGCCGTGGGCGGTGGTGGTTTGCTCGTGTTGTGGTGGATTGGCATTTCATGGTTTCCCATCTTTTGTTGGGTTTGTGGCAACTTGGATGAACCAAACCCAAGTTGGGTTTTAAAGAAAGTGATCAGTGAGAAATTTGAGATTCTCACTCTTCTTTCATTGTTTTAGTGCGACGCTCTCTGTTATAAAATTTAGTTCACGCTCTTGTTTTTGACAAAGATTAATTACCTAGTAAATATAATTGAACAATCAGTGGTTGTTTGGAAGAAAAATAAATAACCGATTTTGGGGTTTGTGTCACAAGTGAACCAGTTTTATAGATTCACGTATTCGGCAAGTGTTCTTTTCTTTCACAAGAAGTAATGTTTCATCTAGTGAATCTCTTCAAACTGGTTGGAGTATTTGTTATTCGGAGTGTAAATCGGTCGGTTTAGTTGGTTTTAGGATATTTGTAACATCAACCAATGAGATTCGATTTTGTCGGTGTTTTTGGTTACTTTCGATTTCTGTCAATTTTCAGGTAATGTGTCTCATTTAATAAACTGACCGTTAGATCGGGTTGGTTGTTCAATTTCGATTTCAGATTTCCTATACCTCTACTTGTCATACCGATATAACTTGGTTCTAATTTAAAACATATGAAAAGTGGCATTTGATCTGACCATCTCTAATTTTAAGAATTTCAAAATAGGCTCTTGGTCACCCACTAAAACATAAATATTACTCCCTCCGTCCCATAATAAGTGTCCACATTTCCTTTTTTGGATGTCCCACAATAAGTGTCCACTTTCCTAAATTGGCATATAACTTTTACTTACTTTCCAAAACTACCCTTATAATAAAGACAAGGAAGCATTTATTTGTGGTCCCAAAATAAACAAAAAGTCAAACACCCATCACATCAAAGGGTAAAATTGGAAAATGACTCTTTAATGAACCAATTTCTTAAACATTGTGCAAAAAGGAAGTGGACACTTATTATGGGACGGAGGGAGTAGTTTTTTTTATGGGTAATACTTGGGGCACAACCAAAGTCACAACTTTTTTTGCACAACCTCCATTTTGTGTCTATTTCTCTCCTAGTGGGTACTGTGGGGTCACTGGCACTGTGGGACCCATCAAGAGATAGATAGACACAAAATGAAGGTTGTGCAAATAAGGTTGTGGCTTTGGTTGTGCCCCAAGTATTACTCTTTTTTTATTTATTTATTTTTGGTTGTTGATAATTAGGTCCTATTTGGTTTACAAAGATAACACTCTGCAAACATTTTGTTTTCCTTTGATTTCGAAGAAATGTGGTGAGAAAAATAGGAAGGATTAGAAAGTAGGATTAAAATGATTAAAAGTAAGAGTTTGTTTGATAACTCAATTAAGTGCTGATTTTTTTTTTTATTTTTTAGCACTTATTCTTTTTCAGTGCGTTTGATAATACAACACTTGATCGAAAAAGCAGCCAAAAACTCACTGAAAATTTTAAGTGAAATAATTCTATTGAAAAATAATCACTGAATGCATTCTATTTTAGTAGTTGAAACATTGTTCTCAGTATTGCAAACTCAATCTAAAAGTTTTAGTAATTAAAATTCAGCACTTAATCTTTTTCAGTGCGTTTGATAATGTACCACTTAATTGAAAAAGCAGCCGAAAATCCACTGAAAATTTTAAGCGAAAAAATTCTACTAAAACTAATCACTGAATGCATTCTATTTCAGTAGTTGAAACAATATTCTCATTATTGCAAACTCAATTGCTTAAAATTAGCCACTTAATTTTCAATACTTAATTTCAGTTGTATCAAACAGACACTAAGTTAATTTAACGATTCACTGCCATTTTTCTTTCTTTGATTTCTTAATATTAAATTTTCTGACATGCAATTATTTTATTATTATTATTATTATTATTATTTTTTATTATTATTACACAGAGAGGGAGAATGTTCGAACATAGACCCCAGATACACAGGAGGGCACCAAGTGTCAGCCCTCCTAACACAATTTTTTTCAAACAGTTTTTCGTTATCTAAATTCCAAAAAAAATTACTACTTTGAGATTAATGGACGGTCAAGATTGTTGGATGTGAAAAAGTGTGTGAAATAATGTGTGTGTATCATTATTGTTGTTAATAAGAAAAAATTACAAGTGTTTCTAATTTTTTTTCGACTCTACAACATTTTGAGATATTTTGTCTACAACTTTTCCAAATTATATAAAAGCCACAAAATTAAAGAAACAGGGGAGTTGTCAAAAATTGGTTAATGTGACGTGCCAAAACTGACTGGGGGAGGAGAAACAGTAGAGTACTCTTTTAATGCAAAACAGTATAGTAGTACTATTTTATGTTGTTCACAAGCAATCTCAAATTCTCAATATACTCAAAAATGTTCAAGCAAAAAAAAAAAACTCAATAAACTCAAAAAAAAAAAAATTTTGGAGAACTATGGGATATGTGTCACTGGTTTAGAGTGTGTCGTACATTTAAATAGTATTTATGTTATGATACTATATTTGGTGTAAAATGGTGTACAATGCAATTTAAAGATAGTAGTTTTAAAAGTAAATCGGTTATCAAAATTACAACTATTTGGCACAAAATTACAACTTTTTGAACACTCAGGCCTTCAATGATACAACCCAGTGGTTTGGGATCATGTCATAGAGCCCTCATTTTGGTCTTAATGTGAAATGATATTTGGTCCTAACATATTATCGTTTGGTCCCAAAATATTATATGATACAACTCAAACACTAAGTTATACCATAAAATTTTCCTTTTAACGCCAAATATTATACTTGAGATGTATAATACATCCTAAATCAGTAAAATGTGTCTTAGAAAGATCCATAGCTAGAAACACAATTCAATTGAAAGAAGGCATCTAGTCAGCCCTTTTCAAAAGTTGAGAACATATGCCCCATGTTTTCTTCAATCAGTTCTAACTTTAAGTTTGTCCCCCAAAAAAAAAAAAAAAAAATTCTAACTTTAAGGGCTATTTGGAAAATAAAGAAATCGATTTTATGGTTCATAATAAATATGTTCAATAAATTTTTTTAAGTGTTTTAATGAGTTCCATTTTTTGCAAGGAGTTCGGTCCTACGTAAAAACTTTCCAAATTTCTATCCCAAAAGTGATTCCCAAGTGATACACATTATTTCAAAAGCACTTTTTGAATAGAAATTTGGGAAGCATATAGCATTACTCAATTAGATTTGCCCAGAGTTTCATTTTAGCTTTGGAGTTTCATATAGAACTCCAACATTGTTGCCAAACAGCCTCTATAGCACTCTCTGGCTTCCCATGCAAATACATAAGTTTTTAAATCACTGAATGTGAAGATGAAAATCCACAGGATATACAAATTCATACTTTTATCATCAAATACGTGTATGTTTCACATAAACAAAATCCCAAAACTAAAAGAAAAAAAAAAGCCATTATTCAGACCCAAACCCACATCATGGGTGCCACTTCAAAGCAAGAAGATCCAAACTCAAAATAGCAGGAAGATCCGTGGGATCCAGTTATTCATAAAACCCAAACCCATAGTGTGGGATCCATTTAAAAATTAGCCCTTCATACCAGGAAGATCCGTCGGTTTACCCGAACCCTTTTTAAAAACCCGACTCCCAAAAACCATGAACCCGATCGCATGACCCAAAACCGCCGCGAGAAAAATGCCGCCGTTGTACGACATAACCGCCAGAATCACCATGTACGACAATCCCCACCGGACTCCGTACAACCCAGTCCGGAAAAGCCCCGACCCGATGCGATTCGACCCGGACTTGATGAAATTGCAATGAGAAAGCCACTCGACAGTCACAACAAGGACGAAGACGAAGATCAAGGCCAACCCGTACATGGTGGAGCTCTTTCCGGGCCAACTCGAGAAAAGCAATTCGGCGTGGTCGCCCCAGAAGAAAGTCATGTGGTGAAGTGTTATGTGGTGGGTGTGGGTTCCACCTCCGCCGCCGCCTGAGGTGTTGTGCACCGTCGTGGGCGGTGGTGGTCTGCTCGTGTTGTGGTGGATTGGCATTTCATGGTTTTCCATCTTTTGTTGGGTTTGTAGCCACTCGGATGAACCAAACCCAAGTGGGGTTTTAAAGAAAGCGACCAGTGAGAAATTTGAGATTCTCACTCTTCTTTCATTGTTTTAGTGCGACGCTCTCTGTTTTAAAATTTAGTTCACGCTCTTGTTTTTGACAAAGATTAATTACCTAGTAAATATAATTGAACAGTCAGGGGTTGTTTGGAAGAAAAATAAATAACCGGTTTTGGGGTTTGTCTCACAAGTGCACCAGTTTTATAGATTCACGTGTTCCGCAAGTGTTCTTTTCTTTCACAAGAAGTAATGTTTAATCTAGTGAATCTCTTCAAAGTGGTTATTTGTTATTAGGAGTGTAAATCGGTCGATTTAGTTGGTTTTAGGATATTTGTAACATCAACCAATGAGATTCGATTTTGTCGGTGTTTTTGGTTACTTTTGATTTCTTTCAATTTTCAGGTAATGTGTCTCTTTTAATAAACCGACCGTTAGATCGGGTTGGTCGGTCAATTTCAATTTCAGATTTCTTATACCTCTACTTGTCATACCGATATAACTTGGTTCTAATTTAAAACATATGAAAAGTGGATTTGATCTGACCATCTCTAATTTTAAGAATTTCAAAATAGGCTCTTGGTCACCCACTAAAACATAAATATTTCTTCTTCGTTTTTTTTTTTTTGGTTGTTGTTGTTGTTGAATATCACCCACTAAAACTGGATTAATAATTAGGTCCTATTTGGTTTACAAAGATAACACTTTTCATACATTTTGTTTTCCTTTGATTTCGAAGAAATGTGGTGAGAAAAATAGGAAGGATTAGAAAGTAGGATTAAAATGATTAAAAGTAAGGGTTTGTTTGATGACTCATTTAAGTGTTGAAAATTTCCATTTTTTAGCACTTGTTCTTTTTCAGTGCGTTTGATAATGTACCACTTGATCGAAAAAGCAGCCAAAAACTCACTAAAAATTTTAAGTGAAAAAGTTCTATTGAAAAATAATCACTGAATGCATTCTATTTTAGTAGTTGAAACATTGTTCTCAGTATTACAAACTCAATCGCTTAAAAGTTTCGGTACTTAAAATTCAGCACTTATTCTTTTTCAGTGCGTTTGATAATGTACCACTTAATCAAAAAAGCATCCAAAAATCCACTGAAAATTTTTAGCGAAAAAATTCTACTGAAAATAATCACTGAATGCATTTTATTTCAGTAGTTGAAACAATGTTCTCTGTATTGCAAACTCTTCACTTCCATTTTTCTTTCTTTGATTTCTTAATATTAAAATTTCTGACATACAAATTTTTTTTATTACACGGGGAGGGAGAATGTTCGAACATAGAACTTAGATATACAGGAGGGCACTAAGTGTCAGCCCTCCTAACATAATTTTTTTTAAACAGTTTTTCGTTATCTAAATTCCAAAAAAATTACTACTTGGAGATTAATGAACGGTCAAGATTGTTGGATGTGGAAAAGTGTGTGAAATAATATGTGTGTATCATTATTGTTGTTAATAAGAAAAAATTACAAGTGTTTCTACTTTTTTTTTTTTTTTTTTTGGGGCTGATGGCAAAGCCCCAAAGAGTACCCACACACACACAAGAGGGGAACAAAGACCACACCCAAACAAACTCCCCAAAGTATAACATATTGAGATATTTTTTTTTCTACTTTTTTTTCGACTACAACATTTTGAGATATTCGGGCCAAAAGTGACTGGGGGAGGAGAAACAGTATAGTACTCTTTTAAAGCAAAACAGTATAGTACTATTTTAAGTTGTTCACAAGCAATCTCAATATTCTAAAAAATGTTCAAGCAAAAACAAAAAAACTCAATATACTTTATAAAAAAAATGGAGAACTATGGGATGTGTTTCACTGGTTTAGAGTGTATCGTACATTTAAATAGTATTTATGTTACGATACTATATTTGGCGTAGAATGGTGTACAATGCAAATTAAAGATAGTAGTTTTAAAAGTAAAGTGATTTTCAAAATTACAACTATTTGGCACAAAATTACAATTTTTTAAACACTGGGCCTTCAATGATACAACCTAATGACTTGAGACCATGTCATAGAGCCCTTATTTTGGTCTTAATGTGAAATGATATTTGGTCCTAACATGTTGTCATTTGGTCCCAAAATATTATATGACTAGTAATTGCCCGTGTCCTCGCAAAATAAATTAGGCAAGTGAATGTTCGACAAATGAACAAAAATATGTAAATGAATTTAATTTTCAAAATCACAAATTAAAACCACGAAATCATGCTTTCGAATTTGAGCTACCTTACTAACAGTGAGTTTGATTTCCAGACATGCAACAGTGAGTTTCAAGTTTTGCCAAAAGTTTTCTAATAGTAATAAACTCCAAGCATGGCGTAAACATGTATTGCAACAGTTTTTTTTTCCTCCCCTTTTTCCATCATGGGCTGTCCAGCATATATGTAATCTGGTTAATTGTTCCGTAGTTCCTTGGCTAGTTGTCCTGATTACGGGTTCCAACACAGTAAGTGAAGGACATACAAACCTATGGTTGTAAAAACAAATCAAAATTAAAGTGCCCCGCACAGGTTGGTATTATGCCATTTGGGACTGTAAATTAAGAAGCTAATAAATGAAGCAAAATAAAGGCCAATTAGTACTATGCCATTTGGGAGTCTCGGACTCTACATTTGGATACATAAAGAATTAATTAAAATGAATGAAATCTGATACACTAAAGGAATAAAAAACCTATTTTCTACTGAAAACAATTATAAAACAAAAAAACACATTAACTCTAAATCTAGAAAACCAATGGACAATTTGGGAAATAAACCAATGTACAGTTTGAGATTAGTATAACCAAATCTCAGTAGTCGACTGATTAAAAAAATTCTATGCACAAAGGAAGAATGGAAATTTGGGTTGCAAATGCTAGACTCGCTGCTTGTACCTGCAACCAAGATTGTATAAATTAGACTGTGACATAAATACTGAATTCAAAACATACTCCAACTCAGTAGAAACTAACGACTGCAAGCAGTAGTTTGCACAATCAAGAAATGGACAATTTCTGCCAACCACTAAGGCCACATATCTTGTCTTTAGGAGCTCTAACCACCTATGCATGTGTTCATACATATGTCAGAGAATGAGAAAATGAGAGGAAGGAGACTCAGAGAAATTACGGCCTTAAGTTTCCCTGTCGCCATGGAGAGATGTTACAACTATTAAAGCATGTTTGTGGCCCTTCTTGGGCTTTGTATTGGGCATTGAGGGGCCTTGGGATTGGGTTGGGACACTTCATTTGGTTGCTTAGAGACATGTTTACTTGCAAGTTGCAAGCTACATGCAATAAAATTCAATTATTGAGAATAAAGAAGTCTCTCATACAAAGATTGTCCCATGCTTTGCTACCAATTTTATCTCAATGTAACCACCAGAATGGAGCAATGGCCAAAGCTGCAACAAATATTTGTGATTCTTACATCCCTCACCAAGCAAGTATTGCCTCCATCAAAGTTCCAATCCACTACAAAAAGAAGCAAAAATGATATCAAGCAACTGAAAACATAGCAACATCTATGGAGTTTAGGCATAGCAATCATCAAGATATCAAATATCAAAAACTCAAACGAAAAATTGCAGCAAAAATGGAGATAGAAGTGAAGGCGCTGAAAACTATTGATAAGTCCAAAGTTTCTAAGGGGAAGTCCCTTGGAGAAGGGTTTTTTGAGAGACCTGCAGAACAAAGCATGCAAGAAATATTCAGATCAAAGAGATGAAAATGTCAAAAAAAAAAAAAAGCCAAATAGAATAATCGCGTGGAGTACATATATACCTATACATACAGTACTAATTTGTGGATCCAGGCATATTCTTTACAGCATCAAAATAAATAATTGATGAAAATTGAACCAAACCACTATCAACATCAAGCTTTCCCCAAGAATGATTGCTTTGTTGCTCGAGACATTTGTCCTTCTGCTATTCAGTAATGAAAATTGACCTTTGATATAAAAATAAAAATAAAAATAATCCTGAGCCCTTGAAACTATGAAATCTATGATTAAAATTTGAATTGAAATTTGACAACCCTTGAAACTATGAAATCTATGATTAAAATTTGAATTGAAATTTGACAACCCAACAAAAAACATGAAGCAAACTGGAGGGAAATTCATGATTGTTATCAGCTACATTTTAAATTGAAATTCGACAACCCAACAAAAAACAGAGATTTTAGAGATCAAATTCACATGAAAGCTCGAACAAACTCAGATGCATATTAGGCTCACCTTAACATATGGTTTCTTTCCAACATTCTAGGTTGCAAACAAACAGCCATATGGTTTCTTTCCAACATTCTGGGTGGCAAACAAACTAAGTTCCAAGCAAGCTCGAACAAATTCATGGCTGTGAAGAAGAACTCTTACCCTCTAAACTCTAAACTGACGTCTTTGGCTAACCAAAGATGCTGAAAAATCATAAAATTGTCATCAATTGTTTTGGACATTATTTGCACTTATTAGTTCTGTATAAGTTCCACGACCTCAATGTAGCATTCTTACTAATACATTATTTTTATTAGGGATTGAACTTTCAATTTTGACTGAAACCCAAAACCCCCAAAACACATCTTGAACACTATCAAATGTTGTACAACATTTTCAAATCAAGTTCAAATTTTTCGCAAGAATTAAGAAAAAAAAAATAAACGTTAAAACAAAGTAGGCCTAGCTCCGAACACAATTCTTAGAGCTTGTTTTCACAAAGATCTGAGATACCCACCAATTCTTTAGGCCTAGCTCTGAACACAAAACACAGTCAGGAGCACTGTGGTGCCTAGAGCTGATCATTAGTTTTAAGAAGAAAAAAATCTAAGAAGGCGGTAGAAAGATGAGAAGCAAGGAACCCAACCATTGAAACATTTTCAGTTATTTTCAAACTCACTCTGCTTAAAATTGAAAACAGAGAACAAAAAACTAAATGGATAAACTACTTTCTATCATGTAAATCCCCGTAATATAACATCACAAAGAACTAAGGTCCCAGAAAACATTTTACATGGTCCTGTATGTGTCCAAAAAACCCATGAATCTAGTTTTTTGAAAAAGGCAGTGGGATGCTATGTATGTGTTTGTGTGTGTGCGAGCAGAGATGAGAGAGAGAGAGAGAGAGAGAGAGAGAGAGAGAGAGAGAGAGAGAGAGAGAGTGACTGAGCCATAAACTCTTAAATTCTTAGATGATAAACAAAAATTACAAAAAAATCATTACAATGTGAGAGGACTTTACCCCAATGGTTATTGGTGTGAGCTGATAGAATCGCTAAGAACAAATCCACAGCGTACAATGACTGTTTCAATAGAAGCCATAAAAACAAAATCAGTAAAAATAAAAAATAAATAAGCACAAATTTGTACCTACCGACCTCCATAGCCCCCTCCATCGCCATATCTGCTACCACCACCTCGATCGCAGCCCCTTCAACCACCATCAGAAACCCCTAAGTCTAACCTTATGCAGCCTCATCAATGAGGGAGATAGAAGAGAGAGTTCTGAGAAGAGAACGTGGGAATCATGAGATGAGAGAAATAGATAGTGTGTGGGCCGCAAAGTTGAGAGACAGCAGCACCGTTCGACTCTGGTTTGAGAGACTGAGAAATTACGAGAGAGAGAGAGAGAAGAAAAAAAAGACGGAGTGTGAGATAAGAGAGAGAGAGAGAGAGAGAGAGAGAGAGAAGGAGAGAAAAGAAAAGAGTTCATCTAGGTGTCTGACTGGGTGTAAGAGGAGAGGGTGATTGCGTGTGAGATTGGAGAGTGCAGAGAAAGGCGTACGGTGAGTAATTCAAATTTTTTTGAAAAGGTTGGGTGTTGGTTTCCGAGAGAGGCTGAGAGAGTATAGGGTTGAGGATCTAACGGCTGAAAATGTCTCAACTTAAGGGACGGTTAAGATTGTTTTTGGGTCAACTCAAACCACTAAGTTATACCTTAAAATTTTCCCTTTTTAACACCAAAATATTATACTTGAGGGGTCGTTTGTTTGGCGGATAAATCAGAGGGATTGGATTAAAATAGTCTAATCCCACCTTATATTGTGTTTGTTTGGGCGTTTATAGTATTATTTAACCCAAGGTATTGTGCAGTGTGGTTAAAATTAATGCCTCCTAAGGAGGATAAAATAATGTCTTGGGGGGGTAGTATTAAAAAGGCGCGGATAAGGGTTAGTGGGATTAGGTAATAAAATGACAAACTTGCCCCTGCCATATATATACCCATCTTGCTTGTACGCTGTTCTAAAAACCATTCAGACCAAAGAGAGACAGAGAGTGAGGTGACGAAGCGACGACGAAGGCGACGAGCAACAATTCCTTCTCTGCTACTCCGACGACACCGAAAACAAAATTGGGAAGAGAGATAAGAGAGAAAAGAGAAAAGATGAAGGCGATCGAAGATGGCGAGAGAAGACGAAGACGACGACACCCATACAGATCTGTGTTTTTTTTTATTTCGTTTTTGATTTCATTTTTCTTTTTCGTTTTCGTTTTCGTTTATTATTTCGTTCAGATATGCTTTTTTATATGTATATATATATACATATCTTGTATATAGATCTTGATTAGGGTATTAGATCTTGTATATATATGGGTTAGATCTTGATTCTTGACTGGTCTTTCTCGTTGATTAGGGTGTTAGATCTTGTATATATATGGGTTAGATCTTGATTCTTGACTGGTCTTTCTCATTTTTTTATATGTATATATATACAGATCTTGTATATAGATCTTAATTAGGGGTGTCTCTGCGATTGATTCATTAGATCTTGTATATATATGGGTTAGATTGATTCATTGTACCAGTAAAGCTTTGAAGTTGTTGAAGCTGGAATGTGTAATCAAGATAGGTGTACTGCTGATTTTTCTTGTTTTTGTAAAGATAATGGACTCTGTCTATCTTAATAAAATCTATGCTTAGCAAAAAAAAAATGTATATATGGGTTCATCCATTTTGATTGTGTATACATACATGAATATATATATATATATATAAATCAAGATTCAATCAATGAAATTCTTCTATTCAAATGATTCAATAAATGAAATTCTTCAGTCCAAATGAATATACATATGAAAATCAAGATTCAATCAATGAAAATTAAACGTTCACATGATTTGCAATTCATTACAATTTCCAGACCTTGATTAACTATATAAAAAAAAAAAATTCATTTTGAGTTAATTTTTTGACTTCTACATCTATATTTTATTGCATTTTGAGTTATTTGTATCTGTTCTACTGATTTTTTTTAACAAAATGGGCATTTGTGGAAAGTTACATATTAATCCAGGCTTATACATGGTCATCCAAACACAGTATTGGATTAATTGTATTTTATCCCCAGTATAATCCGGTATGAACCAAACACAGTATAAAAATAATACTGCACTGTTTTATCCCGTGGTTAGTTATTCCATGATAACTAACTACACTTTTATACTATACCCATTTATCCGATCCGACAACCAAACGAGGCCGAGATGTATAATACACCCTAAATCAGTAAAATGTGGCATAGAAAGATCCCTAGCTAGAAACACAATTCAATTGAAAGAAGGCATCTAGTCAGCCCTTTTCTTGCAACTGATCGCCCGCGTAAAAGTTGAGAACATATGCCCCATGTTTTCTTCAATCAGTTCTAACTTTAAGTTTGTCCCAAAAAAAAAAAAAAAAAATTCTAACTTTAAGGGCTATTTGGAAAATTAAAGAAATCAATTTTATGGTTCATAATAAATATGTTCAATAAATTTTTTAAGTGCTTAATGAGTTCTATTTTTTGCAAGGAGTTCGGCCCACGTAAAAACTCTCTTAAAATTATTATTTTTTGTCAAACCAACATGACATTGGTTATCACAAAATTAGACAAATATAAGACTTCAACTTAATTAGATCCTATTTAAGCTCTCTAGGCATAAAATATGGTAACACGTTTAGAAATTGTTTAGGCCAATTAGGCAATTGGCTTACATCAGTCCCTCCCCCCTTTTCCCTCTCCCTTCTTCCTTCATTATCTTCTTTTTTTCATACCAAATAAAAGATTTCCTAATGTAGACCTTGGCTATACATATATGATATAACTATATACAGAGAAAATAACATACTTCTGTAGAGCAAATGTTTAGCCTAATTGGTAAAAAAGCTCTCCATGCCATGCTCATACCCCCTCTCCCGACCCTGACAAATATGTCCTAGTATTAGACTACTACACCAAACTATCAAAAAAAAAAAAAACTTCTGTAATTATAGAAGTTCCCAAATGCCTTGCTACATCTAGTTGCATAATGAAAATTTGCAATGAGACTACTTCAAGATTTTAATGCCACAATTTATAGTTTCTTCTTTGTCTTCAATTACCAAGGCCTCTTTTTTCAACCACACAGAATGGGTTTTTAATTTTTGGTGTGGTGGGTCTGCATTTGACCTTCATTGCCATTATCTATATTGTAATCTGGAGGGGATGTCATGTAGAGCTACAGTAATTAAAGAATATGATTAAGAGAAAACAATTATGTCATATTTGGGAGCACCGTGAATTTGAATAAGCATATTTTTAACTTGTGAAGCATTTATCTTATTAATATAAAAAAACAACTATCTGTTGGGGAAAAATGCGGAAATCCCCAATATTAGGAGCAACCCTTCCTAACTTTGTCTAGTGTAAATTAAATAGGCACAAATAATATTCAAGTCACAATGAATAAATTCCTTTCACCACAATCAACCACAACAATATAATAATAATAGGGCACCCAAGCAAGAAAATAAATGACACCAAAATTTATGTGAAAAACCCTCCAATGGGGAGGGAAAAAACCACAGGACAACTCCGAAAGATTCCACTATATCAAAATAAGGAATACACAATGATCTTGGCACACACAATGAATCCTTGAAAATCACACTCTGTATCTCAACAACTTCTCCTTGGAGTTGCCGCCGCCGCACACAAGAGAACCTCTCTGTATCTGACTTTTTGCGCAGAATTAATTTTGCCGAGAATTACATCTAAGGCTATATGCCTTGAATTTGCTTAGGTCACTTATAAAAGGCCCTGGCCCACACTGGCCCATTTAAGCCTAGTCAAAGCTTAAGAATAAATTTTAAAGGACAAAGCCCATTAACACATTATATCTCATGTGTATGGAAATATATACACACGGTACCCAACACTATGTTGAGTTAGTTCATTGAGAAATTGGAGATTTATGACGTTTCTTCATATGTGGTCATTCTAAGGTTTTCTTAATTTGGTATTATTGATAGCTTTACGCATTATTCTTCACATCGTTATCTTTTAAAAAAATGTCCCAACTTAAGACGGTGAATTTTGTACTAAAATACTTCACAAAGTGTGAATGGTCTCATTCAAATTCATCAGACGCACAAATATTCCATTAGATTATCGAATAGTAAAATCATCTTGAGAACCAAAATAAAGATAATTAAATAGCATCTCATGATGAATGTTTGGTCCTTATCAACCAATTGAAAAATGAGATGACTCGGATAATGCATGTTGGAAATTTTTAGATATGTTTTACTTGGTGCCTTTTCAAGGGTTGAAAAGCCTATAGAGAAATTCAAGGTCATAATTTTAATTTGCAAGAATATTGGGGCCAAGCATTAATCTCAAACTTTCTAGAACAACTCTTTTCCTGTGTCATTACAGAATTCTAAATTCTCTTAACATGTCATTTAGTACTCATCTTCCGCTAGTTATACATGTGCTTGCCATCAGGTGTAACCCATGATCCATCCAGGTGAACGTAACGGCTGATTAGGAACTGGAATAAGCCTAATAACCCGTTTGAAGGGTAATGCTAGACTCACACCCATTTATCCATACCTTGACGTGGACCAATGGGGAGAGGAGAGAGATTGTGAGGTCCACTGGAGTCCACACCACTTTACAATCTCTCTCCTCTCCTCTCCTCATTAGTCCATATCAGGGTGTGAATGAATAGTTGTGAGATTTAAGTATAACTTGTGAGTATTGCATTACTCGTGTTTGTATCTTCTAAAATGACTCTTGCAATTTAAACGACCTGTGTTGACAGTGCTACTTTGCATACATTTGAGGTTTAGCCTAGTGGCGGACCGAAGTGTAAGTCAGGGGTGGCACTGTTGGAAATATTTCATCATCACAACTGTTGGAAATATTTTATTGATCTAATTGGAAAAACAGAAACAGATTCTGATTACAACTAATGAAAAACAGAAAATTACAGTTGGACATAAACAGAAAAAATAAACAGGAGAATTATCAAACCGAGGCCTGTGATTTTATTCACAGTTTCCTTAAAAAAGATTCGCCGCCCTCACCAGATATGTGCTTGAGGAAATCGTCGGCGTCTGTCTCCCAGGATACAGCGGCTTCTAGCAGTGGTACTTGCACACCGTACAACTGCTCCGACGAACTAACTATATTCTATGACTCTCTCTCTGAAATTGGAACTGAAAGGGAACTCTTTGAAGAACAGTGTGTTAGAGGTGTGTATAGGATAAAGGAGAGTTGGAATATATTTGTGTATTCATCATTTCAGAAATTCCAAAAGTTGTAACTACAACCTTTTGGAGTTCTGTAACTCTTCCAGAAATCCCAAAGGTTTCTGCAATGTTAAACATGTGCAGAAATTCCAAGGGTCTCTCCATTACAAAATTGTAATACCAAAACTTGAGGGGTCTAAAAAGAAATATTCTATGCGGGCCGCACCCGCACCCACGACCCGACCCGTCGGTCGGTCGGACGGCGGCGCGCGCGTGTGTAAAGTAAACCCAAAGGGCCTTAGGTCCTCCCCCTTCCACAAAACTGGGTACCCCTTGGGGCCCAAACCCAAAACATGAAGTAGCCTTATAAATACACTAAAGGCTACTTCTAGTTTTCCTATGTGGGACAAGGCAAGTTGTGAACCTCTTTCATTTCAACAACTCCTTGTATGGGGCAACCTTTAACCATTAATTTCTCATTCACCCATCAATAGTTTTGGACATGTGAATATCCAAACTTCATCTCCTCATGGAGGAGAACACAAATCCATAAGGACCCCACTTAAACTCTAAGTGGGTCCCACTTTTATTAGCCCTTAAACATGGCCAAAACACATATTTATCCAACAATCCCCCACATGAATGAAATTAACCGAAACGATGAGAGACAATGACTCGACAAGAGAGAGAGCACAACGGATCACTCCTGCAAAGGATAGGTAGCTTTTGGCTTTGAACCTTCCCTTGTGATAATCTATCAGATTTACTGGCTGACCAGTGAACGTATAGTCTTGAACTGATTGCCATTAGTGTAAACAACTGACAGACATCACACAGGAGCTTTCCAAACATAGTTTAGTTCTTACACTTGTGTTCATTTTGGCCTTGAACACTTGCCTGGTTCAGTGAATGTTTATCAAAGAATTTTGCCTTTCTCAAATTCTTTTAGAAGCGGCCCCACTTCACATTCACATAGGTGACTATATAGAGTATCCTGCTATACTCCGCTTGGTTATACCAACGCACATAGTCATTAAAAGCTAAGCTTACCCTTACACCATGCAGGTATCACTGTTGAATCATAGAAATGGGCAGAAGAACATTTCTTCTCAGTGATTCTCTTAAGGTACATGAAATTAGGTTGTCCCTTTGAACCTAGATCTTGGGATCTCCAGTCAACTAGGTTGGGTTTCCATTCCATTCCCTTGTAACGTCATAGGCTTTAGTCCCATTCCTCTAGATGATTTATTAACTAACTCTCGATTTAACCCTTTGGTTAGCGGATCCGCAATATTGTCCTTTGACTTTACATAGTCAATTGTGACAATCTCACTTGAGAGTAGTTGTTTAATGGTATTGTGTCTACGACGAATATGTCTAGACTTACCATTATATATATTACTTTGTGCCCTTCCAATAGCAGATTGGCTATCGCAGTGTATGCAAATAGCTGGCACAGGTTTTGACCATCTAGGAATATCTTCTACAAAATGGCGAAGCCATTCAACCTCTTCAGCTGCCTTGTCTAGCGCAATGAATTCAGATTCCATTGTCGATCTAGCAATACAAGTTTGTTTTGAAGATTTCCATGATACAGCTGCACCACCAAGTGTGAAAACATATCCACTTGTAGATTTTGAATCTTTCATATCGGATATCCAGTTTGCATTACTGTATCCTTCCAATACAGCTGGATATCTCATGTAGTGCAATCCCTGATCACGTGTATATCGTATGTACCGCAGTACCCTTACTATCCCTTTCCAGTGTTCAGCACTGGGATTACTAGTATATCTACTTAGTCTACTAACAGAATAAGCAATGCCAGGCCTTGTACAACTCATTAAGTACATCAAACTTCCTATCACTTGAGAATATTCTAGTTGAGAAACACACTGACCAGTATTCTTAGATAGGTGTAGACTTAAGTCCACAGGCGTCCTGGCTATACTAGTATCAGACTTGTTGAACTTCTCTAGGATCTTGTCTACATAATATGACTGTGACAGAACAAGTCCATTATTATTTCTATAGATCTTGATGCCCAATATAACATCAGCAAGTCCCATATCTTTCATGTCAAATTTAGAATTCAACATTTTCTTAGTGGATTTAATGATTTTATCATTACTACCCACTATGAGCATGTCATCAACATAAAGACATAGGATGACATAGCCTTCAATTATGTCTTTGACATAAACACATTTATCACACTCATTGATTTTAAACCCACTAGAGAGTATAGCTTGGTCAAATTTTTCATGCCATTGTTTTGGAGCTTGCTTTAAGCCATACAATGATTTGACAAGCTTACACACTTTATTTTCTTGCCCTGGAGCAGAAAATCCTTCAGGTTGTTCCATGTAGATTTCTTCATTCAAATCTCCATTAAGGAAGGCAGTCTTAACATCCATTTGATGTATTTTGAGACCTCGCAACGCTGCGATTGCAATAATCATACGAATGGATGTTATTCTCGTAACAGGAGAATACGTATCAAAGTAGTCTAGACCCTCCTTTTGTCTATACCCTTTGATTACAAGCCTTGCTTTATACTTATCAATAGTACCATCTGTCTTCATTTTCTTTTTAAAAATCCATTTGTAGCCCAATGGCTTCCAACCAGGAGGAAGATCTACCAGTTCCCAAGTATGGTTTTGTAGGATAGAATCAATTTCACTCTTAATTGCCTCTTTCCACAATGGACCATCTGGTGACCTAATAGCTTCATTATAGCTTTGGGGCTCACTTTCTATAACATAAGTTAGAAAGTCTGGACCAAAAGATTTTGAGGTTCTAGCTCGTTTCCCACGTCTAGGCTCAATTTTAGCATTTTCTTCTTGGTTTTTACTAGTTTCCCCAATAGTCTCAAATATGCATTTTTTAGAACTATATTCCTCTTTACAAGGAAATATATTCTCAAATAAAGACGTATTTCTAGACTCCATGATCGTGTTCTTGTGTATATCTGGGTTTTCAGATTTATGTACAAGGAACCGATACGCACTACTATTATGTGCATAGCCAATAAATAAACAATCAATAGTTTTTGGACCTATCATTTCTTTCTTAGGAGTAGGTACAAGAACTTTTACAAGACACCCCCACATTCGTAAGAACTTGTAGGAAGGTTTTCGACCATTCCATTGTTCGTACGGGGTTTGATCAACTTTCTTTCGAGGTACCTTATTGAAAATATAATTTGCAGAGAGAATTGCCTCCCCCCACAAGTTCTGTGGCAATCCAGAACTTATTAACATAGCATTCATCATTTCTTTTAAGGTACGATTTTTCCTTTCAGCAACTCCATTTGATGGAGGTGAATAAGGTGCGGTAGTTTGGTGAATAATTCCATTTTGTGCACAAAACTCACCATATGGTGCTACATATTCACCACCTCTATCACTTCTCAACACCTTAATCTTTTTACTTAGTTGATTCTCAACCTCTGTCTTGTATAGAATGAACTTTTCCAAAGCTTCATCCTTACTTTTTAGCAAATACACATAACAATATTTAGTGCAATCATCAACAAAAGTAATAAAATACTTATTGCCACCTCTAGATTGAATCATTTTTAAATCACATACATCAGTGTGGATTAATTCCAGAGGTTCAGTGCTTCTTTCAATTGATTGAAATGAAGTCTTTGTTAACTTTGCTTCAACACAAGTTTCACATTTATAACTTGCATCAATATGAAAGTTTGGTATGTGGTCTAATTTAATTAATCTTCGCAAAGAATTAAAATTAACATGTCCTAGTCTACCATGCCACAAATTGGAAGACTCAAGCAAATAAACAGAAGAGGTACTCATTTTATTAACTTTTGGGAATACAGTTGCTACATTAAGTTTGAACATCCCATTACACATATACCCCTTCCCCACATACATTCCCGCTTTGGTCAATACCACCTTGTCTGACTCAAAGACCATTCGGAAGCCATGCTTGCTTAGGAGAGATCCAGATACCAAATTCTTACGAATTTCTGGTACATAAAGGACACTGTTAAGAGTTAGCTCCTTTCCTGAAGTCATCTTCAGAATTATTTTCCCTTGCCCTTCAACATCCGAGGAGGCGGAATTTTCCATATACATCTTCTCACCATTAGTAATTGGTTCGAAGGAAGTGAACATAGCTTTGTCGGAGCATATGTGGCGTGTAGCACCAGTGTCTATCCACCATTCCCTTGGATTTGAATCCACCAAGTTCACTTCAGAGACCACAGCAGACAGATTAATGTCAAAGACATCCCTTGAGATAGATTCTAACTCCGTCATATTAGCCTCTTGGACTTGACTGATCACAGTCTTTAAGTCCACCATCTTATAGCCGAGGAATCTCCCCACTACAAATTTCTTGGACCCAATGTCCTTAGTTTCGTATTTTCTGTCTAAGGACTCCCACGGTTCCTTAGCAGTGGTCTTAACACTATACACATTATAGAGTGTATCGTGTAAACCAATCAACACATTGTTACGGCACAAAAAGTCCGAGTGCTTCATAGCATCAATCGCTAGCACAACCACTTGATCTTGTTCTTTTCCATTAAATTTGTCGGGTTTCTCCCCGTAGTTCAACTCTTGTTCATTTTTATTAAAATTATCGGGTTTCTCCCCGTGGTTCACAGGAATCATTTGGATTGAGGGAACTTTAACAACGATCGAACCAATCATCACGGTGTTAGTAGCACCATCGGTCGCAACAGAGTTTAAGATCTCATTTTCCATTTCTGAAAAATTATCACAAGAGAAAAAAATTAAATCTAATTTTATTTTCTTTTAATTTTATCAGCAGCAGATTTCTTTTCCCAAATAATCGTTAGAAAACGAATGAATTTTAAGATTCTGCTCGCGCTGTCCCAAGTAAAACGCGATTCTGCACACTTTTCGTCTAATGCAATTTTTTCAGATTCTGCACCGTTTGGGCAGAAAACGAGAATTACAGTAGCAGTTTTTGTAAGACTGTTTTCAAAAATAATTTTGTTTTTCCAAATCCGAATCTGTTTTTTGTTTTGTAAAATATATAGAATCTGTTTTAAGATTGTTGGAAATATTTCATCATCACAACTGTTGGAAATATTTCATTGATCTAATTGGAAAAACAGAAACAGATTCTGATTACAACTAATGAAAAACAGAAAATTACAGTTGGACATAAACAGAAAAAATAAACAGGAGAATTATCAAACCGAGGCCTGTGATTTTATTCACAGTTTCCTTAAAACAGATTCGCCGCCCTCACCAGATATGTGCTTGAGGAAATCGTCGGCGTCTGTCTCCCAGGATACAGCGGCTTCTAGCAGTGGTACTTGCACACCGTACAACTGCTCCGACGAACTAACTATATTCTGTGACTCTCTCTCTGAAATTGGAACTGAAAGGGAACTCTTTGAAGAACAGTGTGTTAGAGGTGTGTATAGGATAAAGGAGAGTTGGAATATATTTGTGTATTCATCACTTCAGAAATTCCAAAAGTTGTAACTACAACCTTTTGGAGTTCTGTAACTCTTCCAGAAATCCCAAAGGTTTCTGCAATGTTAAACATGTGCAGAAATTCCAAGGGTCTCTCCATTACAAAATTGTAATACCAAAACTTGAGGGGTCTAAAAAGAAAACGACCCGTCGGTCGGCGGCGGTGGCGGCGCGCGCGCGCGTGTGTGGAGTAAACCCAAAGGGCCTTAGGTCCTCTCCCTTCCACAAAATTGGGTACCCCTTGGGGCCCAAACCCAAAACATGAAGTAGCCTTATAAATACACTAAAGGCTACTTCTAGTTTTCCTATGTGGGACAAGGCAAGTTGTGAACCTCTTTCATTTCAACAACTCCTTGTATGGGGCAACCTTTAACCATTAATTTCTCATTCACCCATCAATAGTTTTGGACATGTGAATATCCAAACTTCATCTCCTCATGGAGGAGAACACAAATCCATAAGGACCCCACTTAAACTCTAAGTGGGTCCCACTTTTATTAGCCCTTAAACATGGCCAAAACACATATTAATCCAACAGGCACAAGCCTCCCTTGAACTTTTGAAAATTATATAATTACATGAATATTTTACAAATTTTATAAATAGACCCTTCTAAAATTCACACAGGCCCCTTTTGAACTTTTAAAAATTATAGATTTACATACAATATTTTATAGATTTTAGACACAACCCCCCTGGACTTTTGAAAATTCTAGATTTATATGTAATATATTACAGATTTTAGAAATAGGCCCCCTAAAATTACATGATTTACGTCAAACTAGGGGTGTTAAACCAATTTTATAATTTTAGACATAATTATGTATAAATAAACCTAAAAAAAATTGCGTCGGGGGCGATGCTGCCCTTGACCCCCGTATAATTTGAGCCCCTCCTGACCAAAAATCCTGTATCCGCCCCTGATTTAGTCTAAATGGTCAGAACTCGGAACAAGCTAGAGATCAGGTTTTGCAGGGATTCTTATTAAAAAAATAATAATAAAACAAAATAAATTTTGCATTTGTACGAGAACCGGTGGTCTTGTCTCATTAAATATATCTCATTAAATTCAATACATGGAAATTTGACAATTAGCCATGGTTGCTTCACAAAATCAAAGTTCTAGAAGCCTTGCCCTATCCTTTGGCAGGACTAATAGTACGACTAATTGGCAATCCAATTTGACTTGAGAAACTCTGGCTTATGTATGCAACTTAATTCATTTTGCATTTTTACCACCTTTTGAGGACATCCATACAGAGGCGGACCTACACTTGGGGGTGAGTTAGGGTGGCCGTGCCCCCTCTAAACTTTGGTAGAAAAAAAAGGTTGTATATGATAGTTTAAAAAAATATTTAGAATTTAGTGAAATATTAATTTGTTGCCCCCCCTCCCCCCCCAACAAAGGGTATTGAACCTTTAGTATAGGTGTAGACACGAACTTATTTTCAACCATCCAGTCGACTGGGGCTTCAAATATTCAGTCGACTGGTACAGTACGGTCGACTGAAGTTCAGCCTGGGCAAAAATATCTGATTTGAAAACAAGATCCAGTCGACTGTGTCGGGGACCCAGTCAACTGATCCATCACTATTCACAAGCAGAGAGTTGCTGGAAAAGAGGCTCCAGTCGACTGTTTTTTCAACCAGTCAACTGGTTGAAGGCAGCAGCACCTTTTGCAGAGTTTTTAAGTTTTAAAAGCTTTCCAAATTCAAACGGGGTTAAAACGCACGCACCAAACTCATTCTAAAGTGTTCCCAACTGTATTAAAACATTACAAAAGCATAATTACAACATGTCATAAACTATTACAACATTTAGATCCATTCTAACATACTAACTTAAACATAATTAAAACCATAAGAATTCTTATTACAACATTTCTATTGTCCCAAAACTACAAGATCAACATTCAAGTTGTCTTCTAAGTGAGCTCCAAAACCCACGTGTTCACTTCTGCGATTCCTCGCCAGCATTAACACCTGCAATGGTTATTTGAATAACCACAGATATTCGATTTGTTTAAGCTAACGCTTAGTGAATAAAACAACATATGTACATAAATGATAAACATGCCCGCATTCACATCTCTACATTTCATACTAGTCGCCGGAGACTCACGTGCACATTCCATACTCCCAATCCGTGACTCCTCGCCAATAAGTCCACGCGAAAGGGTAAGATCCACGATTCTTCTCTTCAATCGTGCGACCTTAATGCCTATATCGGCTCCACAAAATTGCTTAATGACCACGTGCTCCTTCTGACCCAAATAAGCAACTCAACATGCTCAAATACATATCACCGTGCTCTCGGTAATTAAAACATTTCAACATGCTATTGGCCCTACTTATCAATATAATTGCCCAATATGAACTACACAATATAACTCTATGAACTAACACATGCTATTCAAACATAACATGAATACACGTCAAGAAATCATTCCAAAACATAGTTGAATCACTCACCTCCGATTTACACGCTTCTAAAATACGATCCAAAGAAAACCCGTGCACAAAGAACGTGCAGAAAATCTTCTAGTAAAATCCCTATGGATCAAAAGTTCGATTATCAACTTTTATGAAAATTTTAGAAAATGAGTTTTTGAAAAACTTGGCCAAACAAGGCCTAATAGGTATTGTACGCAACAAATTTCAAGTATAGAAATAACGAGAAAATTGAGGAACAAATATGATTTTATTGATTTCAGAAAATATGAGTACAATCTCTGTAAAATTCTTTTATAATGAAAAGAAAATTCCTTTGATTCGATCTCCTTGATTGTTCACGATTCAAGGGCTTCTGGAGCTTGTTCTTGAACCGTAGATTTATCCTTCAAATCTTCACGCTGGATGAAGTGCTTGTAGGAAAGCTTGAACGAGGGCCGGGGCTTAATCTCGAACAAACGAACGATTGATCTTCCTTCAACTTCTTGAAGAACAGATTAAACAGACTTAACTTGAATATGAAGAACAACAAACTGTATGTTTGTTCTTCAGAAAGGCTTGGGTGATTTGAATGTAAGAGAGAGCTCTCAATTTTTGTGGAGAAATCTCAACTTATTGTAAGGCTCCAAAAGTCCCTTCTACATGGGTAGAGACCCCTATTTATAGGCTTAGGGTATAGAGTTTTAATTGGTGACTCAACACATCATAACCGTTGATTTGAAGTCCTCCCTTGAGATTTTGACACGTGTCACCACTTTTAGAGACCATTATTTATATGGTTCCATATGGTGTATATGACACATGTCAAAAATAAATTGGTCCACTTGTATTTTGTGGGGCCCACATTTGAGATAATTTTGATTTCTTGACTTTGACTAATTATAATAATTAAATTTAATTAATTATTAATTAATCAATCGATAATTAAATAATTACCAAAAATTTTAATGTCTACAAATGCCCCCACTTCCAGGCACGTCGACATTATGCTTACCGCACATGCACGACGGGACTTGAAGTATTTAGAGTATTTTCTGGATTTGCAAATTTTCATGTGGTGTTTGGGAATGCAAAGAACCAACTCCACTATTTTAAGTGTATGGACACTCTAATTTCTTGCATATGAACATTTGCCCAATTTAACAACTCCTTTTAAAATGGGTTCTAACAAGTATCAATTTTTTTTTTTTTTTTTTACTTGGAAAGTAATATCTTTCTCTAGTTTGGAATATCCCAAATGTAAGAAAAGTGATACAAATGTAGTGATATAATCTTTAAAGCGTTTGAGAACCAAATTTGAGGTTAGAAATTGAGAACCATAGTACTAATGCCATGTACCAATTTGTACATGCTTGCTGCGAATTTTCTTTTCACATGGCACAAACACCTTTACTAGAGCCTGACATCACATGGTCTCTCAAGACTTTTAACCCCAACTACACGTGTCAATCAACTTCATGAAAGTCACAATTTGAATTGGACTCTCATGGATTATCTACCGAATCTTGAGGCTGAAGAAAGCTACCCACTACGGGTAAGTGTAATCATCTCATATTAGGAAACCAACTTCTATTAGGAAACTAACTTCTATTCACAGTCAGATTTAGCTCGTAGCAAACTATAACAATCACGGTGTATGCGCATGCTATAATTAACTGTAACAATTACGAGAGTATTCCTTCCCATAGACTGCTGCCTTTTCACAGCCATTGAATATACTGGTAAATTTCAACACTGTTTTTCTTCTTTTTTATTAAATCCATGAGACAAAAAGAGCCCAATGGAAAGGACGGCTAGGCATATTTGATATGATATATATATATATTTTTTTTGGTGCACTTTTCCATGCCTTGCCTTCTTGTATTCGAAGCTTTTAAGTCTTCCCCTGTAACAGCTGCTACAAGAGTTATCGACTAACTTGATTCTTTTTTTTTTTTTTTTTAGTTACTTGGGGACAAAACTAGACATGTAGATTTGAAGCCAAACATGACTCTAGTCACGTTTTTTTTTTTTTTTTTTTTTAAACATATACATGTTGCATATAATTTGTCTCTAGTTATCCCCAAATTCGCACCAAGAGGCCTAAACAGTAGACCCATACAATTAGGATTTCATTTATTCCTTTACTTTGCAACTCATGTATATTGATTAATGCGTAATCTTGAGACTGCTCCGGTGCACCTTTTTTTTTAACACCATCCGAATTGTAGGAATTTCAAATCCAATTCACAATATGACTTGGCTACACATGAGCTATTAGCTGTCCTCAATTGATTACGTATATATTTACACTACAAGAGATGGGTGACCACATGGTTTTGGAGAGAGACAACTAGGCCATGATTTAATGGAACTAATTAGGAATAAAAACTTATTTCCTCTCCTTAGGTTTATGGGACCAACTTCATTGACAGAATCATCCATATTAGTTAAGTGACATTAACGTATCCACCAAGTCAAGTCTAATTGTCTTGCACTTGCTTGGATTGTAAACCCTACCAGAAGTAGGACCGGCAAGAATTTTTTTAGTAATTAGGCGGGCCAAACATACCAAATAATGTAGTATTTGTATTCATGGTAATTTAACCATGGAGATTTTTTTTCGCTATGCAATGTGTTACACCATTAAAATACTCACGAGAGGTAACCCAGAATTGGATGCCCTTACTATGGTAGAATCATCACACACTTACACCACATGATCAATTACCATAGTAGCATATTATACTAGATAATCTGCATATCATCTAGATCCAATGATGTACACAAAGTGCTTACGTGTGGGTCCAATTCAAAAGCTTGAGAATCTCACTTAGTTAGAGCTTTCCAAACCTTTGCCTAGTAAGACCAACAGTAGCCCAGTAGTATCTCATCCTTCTTCATGGTAATGTAAACAAACTGTAATAACCATAAACCAGTCATTACCTTAGATTCGCATGGCAATTTTACGATACCTGCATGCACACGGGTCAAATTACATTGTGCACTTGCTCACCATATTTGTTTGAGATCCTTACTTCATCTTCTCTTTGCCTCTGACTTTTTTTTTTTTTTTTTCCAGCTGCTTCCAGTTTTGTAGAATCTCTTCTAAAGAATTTGGAGCCTACCGACCCTTTAGTAAGCATCTCTTTTAACTTCTATGTTTGACTGCCTAAAAAAATGTATTTTGTATATAGAATTGTAGCACCCTTTTTTTTTTCTTTTTTTTTCAGACATTCAAAGTAGCGCATTATTCGGCTTCTTCGGAGAATACCTTTGGGCATTTATCTTTCCCAGAGTGAATAATACCTTTGGACATAGCACCCTGAAGTGACTCCGGAGAATTGCTTGATATTTCGGCATCTTTGGCGCTCTGGAGAATATCTTTGGGCATAGCTTTCTAAAAGTGAATAAGCCCTTTGAAGCATCCCAAAGTGACTCTGGAGAGTAATAAAGTACCTTTGGGTTTAGCCCTCCTAAAGTGTATCAGAGTCTTCGGCCTTTTCGGAGAATACCTTCGGGCATTTAGCTTCTCCCTAAAGTGAATAATACCTTTGAGGATAGCACCCCGAAGTGACTCTGGAGAATTGTTTGATACTTCAACATCTTTGGCGCTCCGGAGAATACCTTTGGACATAGCTTTCTAAAAGTGAATAAGCCCTTTGAAGCATCCCAAAGTGACTCTGGAGAGTAATAAAGTACCTTTGGGTTTAGCCCTCCTAAAGTGTATCAGAGTCTTCGGCCTTTTCGGAGAATACCTTCGGGCATTTAGCTTTCCCAAAGTGAATAATACCTTTGAGGATAGCACCCCGAAGTGACTCCGAAAAAAAAAAAATTTGGTTACACTGCTCAACCACATTTTTTTTTTGACATCTTTTATTGTTGTTGCAACATTTTACTTTATTTTATTTATTTATTTATTTATTATTATTATTATTATTTTTATTATTATTTTTTTGGCACCTGCACTGGCTAATTCTTTCCTTTGTTATTGTCCAGATTGATGATGGTTTTCTTTAAGGATTTTACTGCATCACAAAAAAAATTCCTATCCATAGTGGATAATGAATATGACGAAGCGGAAACAGGCAGTACATTTCCTGTACTTAGACCTTCATCAGGTCCATTCTCACCTGCATGGCCAAAATTAAATAATTTACCAAATTTAGAAGAATGGTCGATTGCAGATCCTCCCGAATCACCAGATCATGTTTTCTTGCAATCGCCTTTCCACTCAGAGGTCCCTCGTGCGAAGTCATTCCAGACTTTGGGTCGCCGAATAGTTGCAGGAGATGTACGTTGGGGCTATACGTTGAAGCTTGGAGGCGAATTTGGATTCATCACCAATTACTGGGAGTGGGCTGAATACATTCTCGAGAACTATTCGAAGGCACTTAATAAAGCTTGCATCTACCATGCAATTTATGCCTCGTTGTATACATATGATGGCAACCCTAACATCATAAGAGCTTTTTGTGAAGCTTGGTGCCCGACCACTAATACACTTCACACCTCTGCTGGTGAATTATCCACATCTCTATGGGATTTGCGACTATTGGGCGGCCTTCCTGTAGTTGGTGATATTTATGAGGAAGTCATTCCAAGTGCTTTGGAATTAACTGAGGTGAACGAACAAACAAACACCAAACATGTTCCTCATAGTTGTAAATTCTTGTTCTTGGCTTACCATGATTTACGAAAAAAGAAGAAGAACAAGTCTCCAGTATGAATTGTTGAATGGATTCAATTTTGGTTCATAGGAGACACAAAGTATACATTTAATAAACCTCGAGCACGCAAGTACAAGAAGGTTTCTCGCCCTAAGTCGACTCATAATCCTACCGGAAACCTTGACAGTCCTCGACAAAGAACACCATCAGAGGAGGCAATTTTTGGCAATCTTGGGATTAGAAGTGCCTTTCGAGACGAAACACACTTAGCTGCATTTCTTTCTTGTTGGTTGTGCGTGTTTGTTTTCCCTACTAGTGAAGTAGACATTATTTGTCCTGGGACTTTCAAGGTTGCTAGCTTCTTGGCAGATGGTCACGAATATAGCCTTGCTGTGCCAGTGCTAGCTAGCATCTACCGTGGGTTGAATAAAATTTCTGAATCTTCACGTCCATGGCGGTCATGCTCACATTTTCCCATTCATTATGTGTATGGATGGCTCGCATACTATTTTGGTACACACTATCTAATCCCTGATGAGACGCAAGGGGTAGTGCAAGGGCCTAGAATGTCCAAATACTCAGGCGAGGGTGGCGCTAAATATTTTGATGAACGTGAAGCCAGAGAGATAATCCATAATGGCGACCAAGCAAAATGGTGTTGCATGATGATGAATAAGAAGAATGAGACATTGCTCGATAATGGAAATTTGTGTCCTTCGCGACAAAGTTATTTTGTCAGCATCCGCTCGAGCAACCTGATACTACGTCAAGAAAACTCTATCATCATTGAACCTTATAGTCCCAATCGCTTTAGCAGGCAATTTGGATTTTGTCAAGGCATACCGGGTGATTTAAGGATTGATGTTCGTTCTGCTATCCCTAAGCAAGCTCTTGAATATTGGCGCATATGTCTTGCGAAGAGTACTTTCGCTAGCGTACGTTTACCCGTCTGTTGTGATGACCCGAGTGTCCACACCGTGCAATCCTACCAAGAATGTTGGTTAAGCATGCATGGTAACTACTTAACAAATGGGTTGGAAGTTCTCATTAAGAGTACGGTACCCAAGTCATCTAAGTCCAAGCGAGTTAAGAAGCATAAGACCCAAGAAAGCTCTGACTCAGAAGATTTTCAAGATTTAGAAGATGATGGTGATGACAACGATGGTGATGATAGAGTTACCAAAAATATAAGCGATAAACCTTCTTCATCTCCTTCATCAGTTCGCCAGATTTCTGAAGGTACACGAAGCGCGAAGAGATATCACCCAGGTCATCTTTTTAGCGTTGTAGAAGGAGAAAAAGTAGGAGACTCGCAAAAGTATGATCAGGATACTTACAAACAGTCTGCTCCTAAAAAGAATAAATCTTCGGTGCTTCCAAGGATTGTCCTTCTCGATACTAACCTTGAAACCTTTTTTGATGGAGTTCCCAGCTCATCGTGTGCAATCATAGGGACACATGAACAGGTAATATCCCTTAACTCCTTTTTTTTTCAACAACGTTTGTACTTAATTTCTTACCCCACACATTTTTTTTTAGTTAGGAGAATGCGCACTGGTTGTCGGGGAAGACAATGAAAAAGACGACGATGAAAAGACTTTGGAGGCTGATGCTTTCAGCTGTAGCGAAAACTCGGTAGTTGGGCCATTGCACGATGACTCAGGAACTAAGACGCTTGAGAACACACCAGATATTACCTCCCAAGCTACGAAGGTAGATACATACCTTGGAGGTTGTACCATTGCGTCACAACCTAATGCCGTTCCTACACGTTCATGTTCTACGTATCAACCTAGCAATATCGCTTCGTCTTTTGTCAAGAGGGCGATTGAAGGGTTAGGAGTTGACTTGCTAAAATTACTTAAGGAGGCCCCACTTAATCGTGTCTCTAAGGTGTATGAAGTTGCTTTATCCGTATACAAGAGCATTAGTAGTCTTAATGGTGACCCATATCCCTTAAAGACCATTGTAGATTCATATGTGGGCAGTGTAAATGCATACTTAGAATTTAATAAGCAGCTCGATGGGTGTGTATCTGAGCATGATATAGCAACCAAAAAGGTTAAGGCCACAAAGGACCTTGACTTTGTCAAGTCCAACCTCATAACAACAGAGAAGGATAGAAGTGATTTCGTTTCCGCTTTAGCTGATGTCAAGAAGAAAAGAGTCACTCTTGAGGCGATATTACGTTCTCTGTTGCAGAAAGAGTCGAATATGGAAGGAGACTTGAAGGCTAAGAATGTCGCAGTTGAAACAGCTAAGCACCAGGTAGAAGCAGCGGAAAAGGTTCTACATAATATAACTTTGATTCCAACGTTAACAACTGAAGATGCAGACATGCTACAGAATTTGCGCAGACAGGTTGAGAATCTTCAATCGTCGCTTAATTCTTCATGTTGGATGGATTGATATATATATATATATAGACCTCTCCATGTTCCTTTTTCCTTCTTTTTTTTTTTAGCTTTAGCAGCTTAATAATTTATTCAGATGACATTATCCCTAACTTTCTTTCAATAATAAATGACATACCTTTTCCTTTCTGATATGCTCATTCATATTGTTCATTTACAGTTTGCCTCTTCATGAGGCAACAATATTGCATACCCTGTTGTGATTGTTATTGCATCTCATCAAATTAACCACGTATTCTATCAATAGTGGTTTGCATGTGCTTATTCATTAATGTTGACTGAACTTGAAATTTCAAGTTGCCTACGTACCCTAAGAAAGGGATCAAGTCATTACGTAGTTCAAAGCATTTATTTCCGGAAGACAAGATTTTTTTTTTTTGGTGTGCCGTACACAGTTTATACTCGTGCGGGCCAGGAGTGCGGTGTGCTTTTATGGATAATATCTTTTTAGGAACTTCCCATTGATTGGACCTACACGTAATCCATCTTCGTCAACAATCTTGTAGGCACCGCTGGTGTAGACTTCACGCACGACATAAGGACCGTCCCACTTTGACGTAAACTTATTGCCAGTGCGATGACTAAGTATAATGGGTCTTCTAACCGCTAATACTAAGTCTCCAACTTGAAAGGACCGATGTCGTACTCTCTTGTTAAAAGCTTTGGAGAGTCGTGCTTGATAGCATTCCATTCTTTGCTGTGCTTCGAGTCTCTTTTCATCCAACGCTTCTAGTTCTTCAAGACGCAAACGTGCATTTTCTTCATTTGTTAGGCCCTCTTGTAATGTAATCCTCAACGATGGGATCTGTTGCTCTAATGGCAAAACGGCCTCAACACCGTAAACGAGTGCATATGGAGTGGCTTGTGTAGATGTTCTATGAGTTGTGCGATACGCCCATAATGCCTCGCCAATCCTCTCGTGCCAATCTTTCTTTGACTTGGCTACCACTTTCTTAAGCAAGTTGCACAGGGTTTTGTTAAACGCCTCTGCAAGACCATTGGCTGGAGCATTGTACATGGAGGAGTTCCGTTGTTTGAAACTGAACTTCTTGCATAACTTATCCATGAGAGAATTGTAGAAAGGTTTTCTATTGTCGGTAATGATGTATCTGGGAACACCGTACCGAAAGATGATGTTAGTCTTGATGAAATCAACGACAGTTTCCTTTTTCACTTCTCTGAGCGGGACAGCTTCAGCCGATTTTGAGAAATAGTCGGTTGCCACCAAAATGTACAAATGACCTCTAGATGATTTTGTCAGAGGTCCAACTACATCAAGTCCCCATGCTTCAAATGGCCAGGAAGCGATAGTAGGGTGTAGGGGTTCTGGTGGTTGATGGATAAAGTTTGCATAAAACTGACAAGCTTGACATCTTTTCGCATATTCCATGCAATCTTTTACCATAGTAGGCCAATAATAACCCATTCTTTTCACACGAAAGTGAAGCTTTGGTCCAGACTGATGGGCCCCACATATTCCAGAGTGCGCTTCCTCCATAGCTTGAGTTGCTTCAATTTCTCCAAGGCAGCGTAGAAATAGTCCTTCAAAAGAGCGTCGAAATAAAGTATCTTTGTAGTATATGAACTGTGGAGCTCGTCGCTTTATCTCAGCCTTGTGACGTAAGTCCTCTGGAAGTTTTCCATGCTCTAAGTAGTCGATGAGAGGTCTCCACCAATCGTCTGCTTCAATAGCTAAAACTGAGATTAGGTTGACCTCCTCTAACGTGCAATCGAGCAAGTGGGGTAACACCCACCGTTGGCACACAGGGATGTCAATCTTTTCATCTTCCAATAATGCTAGCGTTGTAGCCAAGTTTGCCAAGGCATCTGCTAGTCGATTATCTTTTCTAGGAACATGTTCTAACACGACACTATCAAACTTTTCCAAAAGATGGGAAGCATATCGAAAGTATGGTACCAAGTCATCTTTTCTAACTTCGTAGTCTTTGAGAAGCTGATTGACAACTAACTTTGAATCACCATAAATCTCTAAGTCAAGAATTTTTATTTCTACTGCCATTTCCAGGCCAATGATTAAAGCTTGATACTCGGCAACGTTGTTGGAACATGTTTCACCGAGTATAAAAGCGTATGTAAAAATTTGCCTTTGTGGTGAAACCAAGACTACGCCTGCCCCCGCTCCATCAAACCGTGATGCTCCATCGAAAAACTGTTGGGTTTGTGCCCTCAAACCATTACTATATGTATTAGACATTAGCATTTTAATATATGGATATCAGCTTTACATTTTATGATGTATGCTTCTTTCATGAGATGATTGTTTAATCCATAGGTATCATAGTAAGTATTTCGTGTGTGTATGAGATACATACAATGAGATACGAATTACTATTCTTTGATACTTAAAGCTTGTCACAGTGGATGATGAGACTGGATATCTCATCAGGTATACACTGTAGCATCATTAACTACCATTGGATGGAGTGATAAATCTCAATCACTAGAGTGTGACTCTTGGTTAGTATGCTAGTGCTTATAGTGCATTGACGGACCTGAGTTTCCTATTGACGCTCAATGCTGTCAACAGTCAATAGGAACTCATAACTTGTATAAGGTATGTGTTCTCAATCTTGAGATGATTATGAACACAGACTGTGGATATGACTGTTTTGACTTACCAATCAGTGAGGTCTATAGAAGATCAACACCTGGGTATCTTGGATATGTCATGTTCATAGGGTTGTGAACATATATTGTCAAGATAGAATCTACCCTCTGATTCAGAGTAAGCATTCCCTTGAGAATGTCACCAAGTCGATTACTGAGTACTGCAGTCTTGTTGATAAGAGTTATCAACATGTTTGGTAATCATGAGAGGTGAATGGGACTCAAGGAATACAAGAAGTAATCATGATTCAGGTTGACAGTAACAGTTATCCGACTACCTGAATATGATTACGAATGCTAAAGGTAGAGGGACATTAGTACAACATACAAGTCTAGTCATCGCTTCGGATATGTTCTTTTGCGTTGGAGTTCAGTTATCGTTTTATAGTGGAGTAAACGTTAACTGACCAGTTAGTTAGTTTGCTGATCAAAGAGTTTGGTCATGGTAATTAACAAACTGGTCTGAGCCAACAATAAAGAGCCTAGGAGGTCCCACTCTTAGCTCCGCTAGGATGCTTGGAAAGGCAAATGAGGATGATGTCAAGACAGGTTCGATCGATCGAAGTTGTCTCGATCGATTGAAGTCTACAGGTTCGATCGATCGAAGATGGTTCGATCGATCGAATGTTCGATCGATCGAAGCCACTTCGATCGCTCGAGATCTAGGTCAGTTCTGGGAATCTATAAATAGGGCAGCTGCGTTCTGGAAAGGTGGTTCGTCGTTTTGAACGTCAGAAGCTGCAGAAACTATTTTGGAGTCCCAAAACCTTCTCTATCCTCTCCATTAGGGTTCCCACCAACCCTAGCCCTTCCTGCGAGCATCCACAGGAGTCATAGGAATGAAGACAATCTAGTGGAGGCTGCTGGAAGTCAGAGATTTCAGAATTGGGTTCAAGATAGTAGTAGTAGATCCTTGTACCCCCTTGCACGCATCTATAGAGTTGACTAGTAGTAGATCCGGACATGCCAATAAACTTTTATAACTTGATTATTTCCGCTGCGCGTTTAAACTTAGATTTCAAACCGGTTTTTCCAACAAAAACATCATCCATGAGGGAAGTATATCAATGAATAGTACATCTTCATCAGGAAAATCTTCTGAGATTTCCCAATCAGTTGGGATTGGGTGATCAGCCAAGAAGTCTGCTATAACTTTTCCTTTGACGGCCTTTCGAGGGACATAAATGATTTCAAATTCATTGAATAAGATTGACCATCGTGCAAGTCGTCCCGAAAGAACTGGTTTGGACATGATGTACTTTATAGGATCGGCTCTTGCCACTAAGTGAACTGTGTGAGCTAAAAAGTAATGTCTTAACTTCTGTGATGCAAAGACCAATGCTAGACATGTCTTTTCAATAGGAGAATACTTTAGCTCTGTCACAATCAAGCGACGACTCAAGTAGTATAATGCCTTTTCCTTGCGCTCTTCATTCTCTTGCGCAAGGAGAGCCCCAAGTGACTCTTCCTGTGCAGCAATATAAAGTACAAGCAACTTTCCTACTATGGGAGCTCCTAACACTGGGAGATTAAGCAAGTACCTCTTTATGTCATCCAAAGCATTCTGACAAGCTTGATCCCATATGAAAGGTACGTCCTTCTTCATAAGACGATTGAAAGGTTGGCATCGTCCGGCTAAATTTGAAATGAATCTGCGAATAAAAACGAGTTGACCTTGTAAGCTTCGTAATTCATGCAAATTCTTAGGTGGTGACATTTTTTGAATAGCATCAATTTTGGCTGGATCAACTTCAATGCCCCGATGTCGAACAATGTAGCCCAAGAATTTTCCTGAAGTAACGCCGAAAGCACACTTAAGGGGATTCATTTTAAGTTGATATTTTCTCAACCTATTGAACACCATACGTAGATCATGAAGATGGTCTTCCCTATTCTTGCTTTTGACTACCAAGTCATCAACGTAGCACTCCAAATTTTTATGGAGTACGTCGTCAAAGATCTTTTGCATTGCACGTTGGTAAGTAGCCCCTGCATTCTTAAGACCAAATGGCATAACTTTGTAACAATAAATGCCTTTTGGGGTCCGAAAAGCAGTCAACTCTTCATCTGTAATGGTCATCCGTATTTGATTATAACCTGAGAAACCGTCCATGAAGGAAAGAGCTTCATGTCCTGTAGTTGCATCGACTGTCAGTTCGGCAATAGGAATAGAAAAGTCATCTTTAGGACAAGCATTGTTTAGGTCGCGAAAGTCGACACAAATGCGTATCTGTCCATTTTTCTTTTTCACCGGGACTATACTTGAGATCCAAGTGGGGTACTTTACTTCTCGAATAAACCTTGCTTCAATCAACTTATTGATTTCTTCTTCTATTTTTGGAACAAGCTCTGGTCTAAAGAAACGTTGAGCTTGTTTGACTGGCCGTGCTCCATGTTTGATTGCAAGGTTATGTACTGCAATTTTGGGGTCTAGACCTGGCATTTCTTTGTATGTCCAAGCAAACACATCCTTGTATTCAAACAACAATTCAAAGTATTTTTCCTCTTCTAAAGGCTCCAATAGCGTGTTGATTAAGATTGGTCTAGGTTCTTCTATTGTCCCCAAATTCAGCTCCTTGAGCTCGTCGACAGTAGGTTGTCCCCCGTCTTTGAGTGTTGAGGGTGCTTCATTAACATCATCCCCGATGAAGTCGTCATCACATGCCTCTTCGAATGTAATATGATAAGATGATATATAAGCTACTTCTTCATTGTCAGCTTCATTGTCATCTTGGTTTGTCAACACGATAGTTCTCCGTTTAGCTTTCAACACATCATGACCACTTACATCTAGCTCGGTAGTGCGTTTCATGCGAGAGGGAATCAAACTCCGAGTTTCAATATCTTCCTTTCTTTCAATTTTGATCCTTTCAGGAACGTCATTGTTACGTCTCCTTGTCAAGCAATTTGTTTTGGTGATTCGAGAGGAGACTGAATTCTGTAATTGAGGGGTTTGATTTTCCTCCATTTGATTGGAAGTACCCAGCCTATTAAAAGCAGAAGTACGGGGCATGAGTCTTGCACGAGGGAATGAACGATTTTTATTAGGTACACGATCACTCAACCTATCGAAGACGGAAGTATGCGAAGATGATGTTCCAATGCGGTCAAACACCGAAACACGAGAAGTACGTTGCGAATTTTTCTCGTCATCAATTTCTTCTACCGTAATGTACTAGGCATTTACCTTCTTGCTTTTCCCTCCAACTGGAATACGAATGGGTTCATCAGGAGTAAATCCTAGACCAGTTTTGGGCAAAGTAATCATGTGTCCTTGTTGCCTCAGTTTATTTTGAGTTTCGGTGAGACCATGCACCTTCTCTCCTGTAGATTGAGGGTTAAGGACTCCAAGGGGTGTATGATTCGAGAAATCATAACCCGACTTTGCCATTAACTTATATGCTTTTGGATCAAACCCTTCAATTATTCTTTTGTCAGGGAGTGTTCCATGCTCTATCGCTATTCCAGATGGTTTAACAAACCCTTTTAAAGGAGTTTTCAATGAATCATCTCGTTCAACTTTGGTAGGAGGAATGGTTAAACTTTCTTTTATAAAGCGCATATCTTCTGGCTTTGCTCCTATGAGAGATTTTCTTTCTGCTTTCTCATCTTTGGAGAATTCAATGAAAGGTGACTCTCCTTCTTTGCGGCAAGACAATGGCACATACTTGAAAATCGGTGATGAGGTCTTGACACTCACCGATGATTCCAGCTTTTGAGGCAGAACAACCTTTGAAAGATCATCACTCTCGTTTGCCGTAATGTCAGTGAGAGGAACTTCTACATGTTTATCTTTTTTGTGCTCGCCATTTCCTTATAAAGAAGTTTTTATGGAAAGAGCCTCTGATGGTGCATCAGTATCAGTATCAATGTAAAACTTTGCATCAGCAAAGTAAGCTTCAGCCTCAGTGAATGGCTTCATATCTCCTATCACTGTCTTTACGCCCCCTTTATTGAACTTCAAGCACTGATGAAGAGTCGACGGAATGATTCCATTACAATGGGTCCAAGGTCGGCCCAATAACAGGTTATATGATGTCTTCGCATCAATCACGTGAAATAAAGTGTCTGCCTTTAACTCTCCAACTGTGAGAGTGACACGAATCATTCCAATTGCTCGTTGGCCTCCTTGGTTAAATCCTTGTATGATAAGACGACTAGAAGATAGTTCGTCGATCGTTATACCAAGGCGTTTCATGATGAATTTTGGCATGATATTTACCGCTGATCCTCCATCAATGAGAATGCGATTAACCTTTTGTTCTCTTATGAAACCCGAAACAAAAAGTGGTCTATTATGAAGTTTTGACCCTAATTGCAGGTCCTCGTCAGTGAAAGTAATTGCTGCACAGCAAGATGCACAAGAGCTCGAACTAACATTATTGTCGCCAAGCTTACTAATAACAGCATCAGGTTTGTTTGGCTCTTGTAGCACTTGAACTAGCGCAGAGCGCACCTGTTGTGGAAATTGTGAGGCCTCGTGAAGACTAAACCTTGCTGGTAAACCTTGAAGTGCCTTTGACACTTGTTCATTTGCTTGCGCAACGTCGATACTAGAAGTTTGCATCTGCTCATTTTCGGAATCATCTTCAGTATCGGCTTCTTGAGCAGAAATTGCGTAAGTTGTCACAACGAGGTTATCATTGAAATAACCCTTAGGAAAATATTCCCCTAAAGTAGTCAAACTTGGCAGCTACTGTAACACATCATCAACATGTATCTCACGTTTTACCCATTGCTTCTTGTTATTCTTCTTGGGACGCCAAAAGGCATTTTTCTTTTGAAGCACTCTATTTGCATTAACAGTGGGTTGTAAGAGTACTCATTGCTTTCGCGCCTTTCTTCTTGTAACAAGGGTCCATCCTTCATCATCTTCTTTTGATGATTCTTTATGAAAGACAGGACAGTTCAGCTGGCATTCTGGTAACAGTTGAATTTGCATTGGCTCAAAAGATCCGAACTGGATTGACTTGACACCTGCCCCCGGTGCAAAGGATGACGATCGCTTTTGAGAAGATTGCCCATGTGCGTTATTTGGAGGCTGAGAAACGGCAGTGGCATGATTTGACGCTGCTACTTCTTCTGTGTCCAACAGGATTTTGCCTTCTTTATCCAAATTCATGATAACCTCCTTGAGAATAAAGCACTTTTCAATGGGATGCCCGACAATGCGATGATATTTGCAATATTTTGGGTCATTCACACGTCCCATCTCATTAGGTCGTTTGCATTCTGGGAGTTGAATCACCTTCTTCTCGAGCAAGTACTCCAATATGCCTAGTACGTCAGCATCTGGAAAAGGGTACTCCTTTTCCTGCAACTCTTTTAGTGTTGATCGTTGCTTTTGACTTTCACGGGGTTGGTCTTGTTTCTTTACTGCTTCCATTTTATCCTTTGAGGGGATCTTTACGGGAACAGTAGTCACCACCATAGACCCTTTTGCTGCGGTCTTGCCCGTTTTGTCATTCTTCTTCACATCTTTCACCTCCTTACGTTGTTCCACAGTAGGAGGATTTTTACCACCATGATTAGCAATGCTAATTTCCATGTCATGCGCACGTGTTGCCAGTTCTTCAAAGGTACGTGGTTTTATACCTTGAAGGATATAAAGGAGGCCCCAGTGCATACCTTGCATACACATCTCAACGGTAGATACTTCAGTGAGTCGGTCTTTACAATCTAGACTAAGTGACCGCCATCGGTTGATAAAGTTCACCACGGGTTCGTCTTTCCATTGCTTGGTACTGGTGAGCTCGATCATGCCGACCGTACGACGAGTGCTGTAAAAGCGATTCAGAAATTCTCGCTCCATCTGTTCCCAACTATCAATTGATTGTGACTCTAAGTCGGTGTACCAATCAAAAGCATTGCCTTTAAGAAGGGTGCGGACAAACTGCTTGACGAGAAGATCCCCTTCAGTTCCAGCGTTGTTGCATGTTTCAACAAAGTGGGCGACATGCTGCTTAGGGTTTCCCTTTCCATCGAACTGTTGGAACTTAGGAGGTTGGTACCCCGCAGGCATCCTCATGTCGTCAATCCTTTTCGTGTAAGGCTTTGAATACATGAGATTACTTTGAGGAGCGCCGCCATATTGTGCTCTTATTGTATTTGTTATCATGTCATGGAGTTGTTGGATAGATAACGCACCAACGGATGTTGAGGTAGCAATTTGCTCTCCCTCTCGTTTTGGCGGCACCTGTTGGTCATCCGTTGTGGATGTAATTAGAGGTGTAAATCCAGGAGGGTGTTTCAGGCTTTGGCTTGACTCCCCTATGTTTTGACCCTCCAACTTGTTCATCAAAGAAGCTATTTGTAAGTCCTTTTCTTCAACAGTCTTCGTCAGTTGTTCAATTGCATGAGCCATTATAGCTAGTTGCTCTTCAATTGAAGTTGTATTGGTCATCATGACCGGCATCTCCATTGTGTAGGAAGACGTATTAGAGTTTGTGCGCTTTGGGGAAGTAGACTTTTTCAGGCTACTTGGAGATGACCCTGAGGACGAATCTGAGTCTGATTCAGCATCTGAGACCGAGCGAGATGAACATGCTGACAAGTTCTTCACAGTATCATCCTTTGTAACAACTGGAAATTTCTTGGGCTGCAACATATCATCCGTTTTTGTCCCTATAGGATCAGTGTTGACAACTGCGCGGGCCTTCACTTGTGCTAATTTCACCGAAGTGACTTGACCACCAGCAGAGGTAGCAACTTTTGTTTTGCTACGGGTGAATGGCCCTGAGAAGACGCTATCGATGCTCTTCGCAGAGGAGTTACTATTGGTACTTGCAGTAACAACGTTCTTGCCACTATTCTTGGTATCTTTGGGAAGTTGAACCTTCTTAGATGCCATTGAATGTTGCTAGAGTAGGATTTTGATACTTTGATGTAGGAGAAAGAGATGAAAGGCAGAGATGTCCCACCGGGCGTGCCAGAAATTTGTACGCAACAAATTTCAAGTATAGAAATAACGAGAAAATTGAGGAACAAATATGATTTTATTGATTTCAGAAAATATGAGTACAATCTCTGTAAAATTCTTTTACAATGAAAAGAAAATTCCTTTGATTCGATCTCCTTGATTGTTCACGATTCAAGGGCTTCTGGAGCTTGTTTTTGAACCGTAGTTTATCCTTCAAATCTTCACACTGGATGAAGTGCTTGTAGGAAAGCTTGAACGAGGGCCGGGGCTTAATCTCGAACAAACGAACGATTGATCTTCCTTCAACTTCTTGAAGAACAGATTAAACAGACTTGACTTGAATCTGAAGAACAACAAACTGTATGTTTGTTCTTCAGAAAGGCTTGGGTGATTTGAATGTAAGAGAGAGCTCTCAATTTTTGTGGAGAAATCTCAACTTATTGTAAGGCTCCAAAAGTCCCTTCTACATGGGTAGAGACCCCTATTTATAGGCTTAGGGTATAGAGTTTTAATTGGTGACTCAACACATCATAACCGTTGATTTGAAGTCCTCCCTTGAGATTTTGACACGTGTCACCACTTTTAGAGACCATTATTTATATGGTTCCATATGGTGTATATGACACATGTCAAAAATAAATTAGTCCACTTGTATTTTGTGGGGCCCACATTTGAGATAATTTTGATTTCTTGACTTTGACTAATTGTAATAATTAAATTTAATTAATTATTAATTAATCAATCGATAATTAAATAATTACCAAAAATTTTAATGTCTACAGGTATCAAAAGGACGGCCTTACCTCGAGGAGTTCAAATACAAAATTTGGTGAAAAACCAGCGAACGAACGGGCGTCGTTTGGCTTCGCAAAGCTCTAAGCTCCTAAATCTCCCTTTTGGCCTCCTTAGAAACTTTGGTTGTAAGCTTTGTAAAATATCTCAAGTCATCTCTATTTATATATAGGCAACACTTTCAAAAATTGTGTTTACCTCCCCGCAAGTTTTCAAAACTCCTAATTAGCCTCTGAAACTTTCTACACAGCTAATTCATAGCTTCACGAGTGAAACCTCAAAATTATAAAAGTTTCTAACTGAGTTTCGTTTGGTCGCTAAAACGCGAATTTCTACATGATGTTTCCAAAATTTCTAATTACCATACCAAATTAATAGTGTGTTAATTCGTCCTCACCGGGATACTAAAACTAACAGCAGAAATATATTCTAAACCAGAAAATAATACAGATATTGAAATACCCAGGTAAACATTTATTTTCAGATAAACATTTAAAGTATTCCATAGTGACCGTCTCATACTCGGAGAGACGTCACAACATCACAACACTCATTCACTACCGTCTCAATGGGTTCTCTAACACAGACACCCAAATCGACCCGTGAGTCAAAACTCACTCAAACACGTGCCAAAATGCACAACACATCACATTATCATGCATGACAACGTGGTACAAATGCAATAACACACATACGGGTGTTATACGGGAGCATTGCCCCCGAACCCCCGTATAAACTTCTGTCCCACTCAACTAAACTCCTGAGTCCCTCATTGCATCCACGCGTAATTAAGATTTACAAGATCAAACACTAAGAAAATGGCCAAGGGAGAGAACAAAATGCTTTGTTTCAATAGTCACAAAAACTTCATATTCTTTGAAAGAACAAACATATAAATTCTTTTTATAGTATTACCGTACTCCTTTGAAGTTTTAATTCCAATATATTACTTGTTAGCTTCATATTTTTTAAAAAATATTAATTATCTTCCTTTATTAGTGATTATTCTTCTCTTATTCTTCTTTTCGTCTTCCTCATTCTTCTTCTTATCAGAGGTGTACTGCTATGGCCGGAGTGGAGAGAGAGAGAGAGAGAGAGAGAGAGAGAGAGCTGTTTCGGAGCCTTATAGAGAGAGATCGTGAGATATACATACATACATATATGTTTAACCTGAGCAGTTTTTGGGGTTTCAATTTCAAACCCCTAATTTCAAGGCAATGGTAGAAAGTTATTTGGATGACAGTTACCAATATACCATATCTATATATATCTATATATATATTTCTATAATATGAGGGTATTTTGGTCCCTAAAATAGGTGAGGGACTTATTGGATAAATATGTGTTTTAGCCATGTTTAAGGGCTAATAAAAGTGGGACCCACTTAGAGTTTAAGTGGGGTTCTTGTGGATTTGTGTTCTCCTCCATGAGGAGATGAAGTTTGGATATTCACATGTCCAAAACTATTGATGGGTGAATGAGAAATTAATGATCAAAGGTTGCCCCTTACAAGGAGTTGGTGAAATGAAAAAGGTTCACAAATTGCCTTGTCCCACATAGGAAATATAGAAGTAGTCTTTATTGTATTTATAAGACTACTTCATGTTTTGGGTTTGGACCCCAAGGGGTACCCAGTTTTGTGGAAGGGGGAGGACCTAAGGCCCTTTGGGTTTACTCCACACACGCGCGCGCCGCCGCCGTCCGACCGGTCGGCCGTGCCGGGTTGCAGGTGCGGCCCGCACAGAATATTTCTTTTTTGACCCCAGAATTTTTACAAAGTTGCAAAAGACCTTTGGAATTTCTGAACTGATTTTGGATTAATCCACTGATATATTCAAACTCTCCTTCAGTCTATACACACCTCCAACACAGTTTACATACTGTTCTTCAAAGAGTTCCTTTTTCCAGTCCCAGTTTCAGAGAGAGAGAGTCACAGAATATAGTTGATTCGCCGGAGCAGTTGTACATTGTGCAAGTACCACTGTTAGAAGCCGCTGTATCCTGGGAGACAGACGCCGACGATTTCCTCAAGCACATCCGGTGAGGCGGCGAATCTGTTTTAAGGAAACTGTGAAAATTTCACAGGCCTCGGTTTGATCTTATTTTGTTATAGTTTTTCCAGTTATTGCTTTCTGTTTACATATTGTAATTCTGTTTCTGTTTATTCAATTATATCAATGAAATATTTCCAACAATTTTAAAATAGATTCTATTTACAAAACAAAAACAGATTCGATTTTTGGAAAAATAGAAATTATTTTTGGAAAAACAGTTTTACAAAAAACTGCTACTGTGATTCTCGTTTTCTGCCCAAGCGGTGCAGAATCAGGGAAAATTACATTAGCCAAAAAGTGTGCAGAATCGCGTTTTGCTTGAGACTACGCGAGCAGAATTTTAAAATTTCTTCGTTTTCCTAACAATTTTTTGAAAACAAAATTCTGCTACTGTTAAAATATAAGAGGAGAAAAAAAATAAAATATTAGATTTAATTTTTTCTCTACTTTGATAATGTTTTCAGAAATGGAAAATCAGAATGTGAACACTGCTGCAAACCCACCTGTTGCAACCGACGGTGCTACTGGCTCCAACACTGTGGTGAATGGCTCTATACCTGTGAAGGTTCCCTCAATCCAAACGGTTCTTGTGAACCACGGGGAGAAACCCGAGAAGTTTAATGGTGTGGATTTCAAGAGGTGGCAGCAAAAGATGCTGTTTTACCTTACCACCTTGAACCTTGCGAGGTTCTTGAAGGAAGAGGCTCCTGCGCCTAATGAAAATGAACAAGATCGAGAGGTTGTGCTAGCTATTGATGCTTGGAAGCACTCGGACTTTCTGTGGCGAAACTATGTGTTGAATGGCTTACACGATACACTCTATAATGTGTATAGTGTTAAGACCACTGCTAAGGAACTGTGGGAGTCCTTAGACAGAAAGTACAAAACCGAGGATGCCGGGTCAAAGAAATTTGTAGTGGGGAGATTCCTCGACTATAAGATGGTGGACTCAAAGACTGTGATCAGTCAAGTTCAAGAGCTGCAAGTAATCTTGCATGAAATCCATGCTGAAGGGATGACCTTGAGCGAAACTTTTCAAGTTGCTGCTATAATTGAAAGCTACCCCCTGCTTAGAAGGACTTCAAGAACTAATTGAAGCACAAGCGAAAGGAGATGAAAATTGAAGATCTCATCGTCAGGCTTCGAATTGAAGAAGACAACAAAGGGGCTGGCAAGAATTTGGGAAACTTTGTGGCCAAGGCTAATGTGGTTGAGCATGGTCAAAGTTCAAAAGTGAAGAAGAAATCCTTTTTTGGCAAATGATACAAAATGTGGCCAAAAGGTGGTATAGCCAAGAAGCCTAAATTCCAGTTTCATGGAAAGTGCTACAACTGTGGCAAAATTGGACATCGTGCTTCTGATTGTAGGTTGCCACCAAAGAATGTCAAGAATAATCAGGCTAATATGACGGAGTTAGATTCTATCTCAAGGGATGTCTCTGACATTAATCTGTCTGCTATGGTCTCTGAAGTGAACTTGGTAGATTCAAACCCAAGGGAATGGTGGATAGACACTGGTGCTACTCGCCACATATGCTCCGACAAAGCTATGTTCACTTCCTTCGAACCAATTACAAGTGGTGAGAAGATGTATATGGGAAATTCTGCTTCCTCGGATGTTGAAGGCCAAGGGAAAATAATTTTGAAGATGACTTCAGGAAAGGAGCTAACTCTCAACAATGTCCTTTATGTACTGAAAATTCGCAAGAATTTGGTATCCGAATCTCTCCTAAGCAAGCATGGCTATCGAATGGTCTTTGAGTCAGACAAGGTGGTGCTGACCAAAGCGGGAATGTATGTGGGGAAGGGGTATATGTGTAATAGGATGTTCAAACTTAATGTAGCAACTGTATTCCCAAAAGTTAATAAAATGAGTACCTCTTCTGTTTACTTGCTTGAGTCTTCCAATTTGTGGCATGGTAGACTAGGACATGTTAATTTTAATTCTTTGCGAAGATTAATTAAATTAGACCACATACCAAATTTTCATATTGATGCAAGTTATAAATGTGAAACTTGTGTTGAAGCAAAGTTAACAAAGACTTCATTTCAATCAATTGAAAGAAGCACTGAACCTCTGGAATTAATCCACACTGATGTATGTGATTTAAAAATGGTTCAATCTAGAGGTGGCAATAAGTATTTTATTACTTTTGTTGATGATTGTACTAAATATTGTTATGTGTATTTGCTAAAAAGTAAGGATGAAGCTTTGGATAAGTTCATTCTATACAAGACAGAGGTTGAGAATCAACTAAGTAAAAAGATTAAGGTGTTGAGAACTGATAGGGGTGGTGAATATGTAGCGCCATATGGTGAGTTTTGTGCACAAAATGGAATTATTCACCAAACCACTGCACCTTATTCGCCTCCATCAAATGGAGTTGCTGAAAGGAAAAATCGTACCTTAAAAGAAATGATGAATGCTATGTTAATAAGTTTTGGATTGCTACAGGACTTGTGGGGGGAGGCAATTCTCTTTGAAAAATGGAATGGTCGAAAACCTTCCTACAAGTTCTTACGAATGTGGGGGTGTCTTGCTAAGGTTCTTGTACCTACTCCTAAGAAAGAAAGGATAGGTCCAAAACCTGTTGATTGCTTATTTATTGGCTATGCACATAATAGTAGTGCGTATCGATTTCTTGTACATAAATCTGAAAACCCAGATATACACAAGAACACAATCATGGAGTCTAGAAATGCATCGTTCTTTGAGAATATATTTCCTTGTAAAGAGGAATATATTCCTAAAAAATGAATATTTGAGACTGTTGGGGAAACTAGTAAAACCCAAGAAGAGAATGTTGATGTTGAGCCTAGATGTGGGAAACGAGCTAGGACCTCAAAATTGTTTGGTCCAGACTTTCTAACTTATGTTATAGAAAGTGAGCCTCAAAGCTATAATGAAGCTATTAGATCACCAGATGGTCCATTGTGGAAAGAAGCAATCAAGAGTGAAATTGATTCTATCCTACAAAACCATACTTGGGAACTGGTAGATCTTCCTCCTGGTTGTAAGCCGTTGGGCTACAAATGGATTTTTAAAAAGAAAATGAAGACGGATGGTACTATTGATAAGTATAAGGCAAGGCTTGTCATTAAAGGGTATAGACAAAAGGAGGGTCTAGACTACTTTGATACGTATTCTCCTGTTACGAGAATAACTTTCATTTGTATGATTATTGTGATCGCAGCTTTGCGAGATATCGAAATACATCAAATGGATGTTAAGACTGCTTTCCTTAATGGAGATTTGAATGAAGAAATCTACATGGAACAACCTGAAGGATTTTCTGCTCCAGGGCAAGAAAATAAAGTATGTAAGCTTGTCAAATCATTGTATGGCTTAAAGCAAGCTCCAAAACAATGGCATGAAAAATTTGACAAAGCAATACTCTCTAGTGGATTTAAAATCAATGAGTATGATAAATGTGTTTATGTCAAAGACACGAATGAAGGCTATGTCATCTTATGTCTATATGTTGATGACATGCTCATAGAAGGTAGTAATGATAAGATCATTATATCTACTAAGAAAATGTTGAATTCTAAATTTGACATGAAAGATATAGAACTTGCTGATGTTATATTGGGCATCAAGATCTCTAGAAATATAAATGGACTTGTTCTGTCACAGTCACATTATGTACACAAGATTCTAGAGAAGTTCAACAAGTCTGATACTAGTGTAGCCAGGACGCCTGTGGACTTAAGTCTACACCTATCTAAGAATACTGGTGAGAGTGTTTCTCAACTAGAATATTCTCGAGTGATAGGAAGTTTAATGTACCTAATGAGTTGTACAAGGCCTGAAATTGCTTATTCAGTTAGTAGACTGAGTAGATATACTAGTAATCCTAGTGTTGAACACTGAAAAGGGATAGTAAGGGTACTGCGGTACTTACGATATATACGTGATCAGGGATTGCACTACATGAGATATCCAGCTGTATTGGAAGGATACAGTGATGCAAACTGGATATCCGATATGAAAGATTCAAAATCTACAAGTGGATATGTTTTCACACTTGGTGGTGCAGCTGTGTCATGGAAATCTTCAAAACAAACTTGTATTGCTAGATCGACAATGGAATCTGAGTTCATTGCGCTAGACAAGGCAGCTGAAGAGGCTGAATGGCTTCGCCATTTTGTAGAAGATATTCCTAGATGGTCAAAACCTGTGCCAGCTATTTGCATACACTGCGATAACCAATCTGCTATTGGAAGGGCACAAAGTAATATGTATAATGGTAAGTCTAGACATATTCGTCGTAGACACAATACCATTAAACAACTACTCTCAAGTGGGATTGTCACAATCGACTATGTAAAGTCAAAGGACAATATTGCGGATCCGCTAACCAAAGGGTTAAATCGAGAGTTAGTTAATACATCATCTAGAGGAATGGGATTAAAGCCTATGACGTTACAAGGGAATGGAATGGAAACCCAACCTAGTTGACTGGAGATCCCAAGATCTAGGTTCAAAGGGACAACCTAATTTCATGTACCTTAAGAGAATCACTGAGAAGAAATGTTCTTCTGCTCATTTCTATGATTCAACAGTGATACCTGCATAGTGTGACGATAAGCTTAGCTTTTAATGACTATGTGCGTTGGTATAACCAAGCGGAGTATAGCAGGATACTCTAAGTAGTCACCTATGTGAATGTGAAGTGGGGCCGCTTCTAAAAGAATTTTAAAAAAGGCAAAATTCTTTGATAAACATTCACTGAACCAGGCGAGTGTTCAAGGCCAAAATGAACACAAGTGTAAGAACTAAACTATGTTTGGAAAGCTCCTGTGTGAGGTCTGTCGGTTGTTTACACTAATGGCAATCAGTTCAAGACTATACGTTCACTGGTCAACTAGTAAATCTGACAGATTGTCACAAGGGAAGGTTCAAAGCCAAAAGCTACCTATCCTTTGCAGGAGTGATCTGTTGTGCTCTCTCTTGTCGAGTCGCTGTCTCACATCGTTTCGATTAATTTCATTCATGTGGGGGATTGTTGGATAAATATGTGTTTTAGCCATGTTTAAGGGCTAATAAAAGTGGGACCCACTTATAGTTTAAGTGGGGTCCTTATGGATTTGTGCTCTCCTCCATGAGGAGATGAAGTTTGGATATTCACATGTCCAAAACTATTGATGGGTGAATGAGAAATTAATGATCAAAGGTTGCCCCTTACAAGGAGTTGATGAAATGAAAAAGGTTCACAAATTGCCTTGTCCCACATAGGAAATATAGAAGTAGTCTTTAGTGTATTTATAAGGCTACTTCATGTTTTGGGTTTGGGTCCCAAGGGATACCCAGTTTTGTGGAAGGGGGAGGACCTAAGGCCCTTTGGGTTTACTCCACACACGCGCGCGCCGCCGCAGTCCGACCGGCCGGCCGTGCCGGGTTGCAGGTGCGGCCCGCACAGAATATTTCTTTTTGGACCTCAGAATTTTTACAAAGTTGCAAAAGACCTTTGGAGTTTCTGAACTAATTTTGGATTAATCCATTGATATATTCCAACTCTCCTTCAGTCTATACACACCTCCAACACAGTTTACATACTGTTCTTCAAAGAGTTCCTTTTTCCAGTCCCAGTTTCAGGGAGAGAGAGTCACAGAATATAGTTGGTTCGCCGGAATAGTTGTACATTGTGCAAGTACCACTGTTAGAAGCCGCTGTATCCTGGGAGATAAACGCCGACGATTTCCTCAAGCACATCCGGTGAGGCGGCGAATCTGTTTTAAGGAAACTGTGAAATTTCACAGGCCTCGGTTTGATCTTATTTTGTTGTAGTTTTTCCAGTTATTGCTTTCTGTTTACATATTGTAATTCTGTTTCTGTTTATTCAATTATATCAATGAAATATTTCTAACAGGACTAATTCTTAAATTGTGTGATACTAGAGATCAATTTTTTTAAAAAAGTGGCTATAATGAACTATATATTCAGTATCCCTATTAAATAAACCTTTATTTTAAGAGAGGTTGCTGGTATTTTTAAAAACAAGTCAAAAGTGAGTGTGATATTAGTAAACTTTATAAGAGAGAGTGATTACCTTATCTTTATTTATTTATGATCATTGTTACAAACTTTGCTAATGCTACTCCTAACGCCTAAACTTAATAACTCAATTAACAAAGCAACAATACAGTGGACCAAAAAAAAAAAGCAACAATACAAATTAATCCACCTATGTTTACCGATTCTTTAATAAAAAAAAATTTAAAAAAAAAAACAAGAAGAAGTAATTGAAAATGACAAGAAGATATAAAAGCTGTTTGTAACCAAGTAAGGATGAGAAATTATTCAATGTAACTGTCACACTATGTTATCACGTTGACATAGTGTGATCTTCCAATAAGATAGTTTCATGCAGCCTTGTAGTACTTTTAGGCGATCACGACAAGTAGTCGTCTCCCATATTCAGGGGCGGAGTTATGAATTTTGGTCGGGGGGCCTAGTCTATATGGAAGTTCAGGATTCAGGGGCAGCGCTACCGAGATGATTTTTTTTTTTGGTATACTTATACATAATTATGTATAGAATTGATTTTATGTCACAACAAAAAAGAGAAAGTATGTCTCTTTTGGTCTTTGATAGAGGAGACAAAAAATATTAAAAGGGGAGAGAAGATGTAGAATTATATTTAAAACCCATTTCGGTGTAAAAGATGTGATTTTTAATTTTAAAATGTGACGTTTGAAATGATAATCTGGGTCTATTTGGTGAAACTTTAAAGGGCCTATTTCTAAAACTCATAAAATTCTTAAGCTAAAAGTGTAATTTTTAAAATTTTAAGTGGTGGGGGGGCTTATTTCTAAAACTCATAAAATTTCTAAGTTGCAAGTATAGTTTTTAAAAATCCAAGGGGAGGCCACGTACCTTGATGGCTCCGCCCTTGCCTGTATTTAGGTGGTTATGCATCCATTACTTGTCATGTGCCAATGTAAATACACATAACACTGTGATAACCAGGGGCGGAGGCAAGGTGGGGCCAGGGTGGGCCCAGGTTCCCCCTGAAATTTAGAAAATTAAAATTTTAGTTTAAGTACTTGGGATATTTCTTTTAGGCCCCCCTCCCCCTAGAGTGGCAATTCGGGTTCTTGTGTCATAATCGTGTCATTAATCGGGTTGTGTGCTTTGGATTTGATTTTTAGTTTCGAGCGCTATTCATCTATAATACTGTAACACCCGTACCCGGAAAAGAAGATTAATGTGAGAATATTATGTCTTAATTAAAGATAATTAATGCATAAGATGAATTAAGGTGGGGTTATGAACCCACATGTGAAAAGGTGTTCAAATGCAGACACAGATGAAAGTCCTGTGAAAGGCAGGACTGGTATAATAGTGGGGCCCAACGAGGGTCTAATTAAAATAATTTGTATTTTGATGTCATTATGTGCTTATATGATTACTTGTTTAAATGCTTATTGATATTATTATGTCTTATGATAGGAAAGGGGACCAATTTGGGTACCCATGTGAGGGCGTATTTGAATAAAAATTGATAACTGGTAGGTTTAATAGCAACCTCATAATTTATGTGGGACCACGTTTGGGACCCACGCGGGACTTAGATTAAATCCTTTTAGAAAAGATGGGTAGATATTATAATTGACTTGGGGGGTTTCATAATAAAACTTAAAGAAAGTTAGGGGAGGTAAATACAATTAATGCAAAGTGGAGACAACACATATGCATGAGGCATATGTGTCTCTACACACTAACTCCAGCTGGGAATTGAGAGAGGAAAGGACCGAGAGCTCTCGACGAAGACGACGGAAATTCTCTGAGGACGTTTCTTGCCGTTCCTTTGCCGTCCGGCGTCGGATTCACGAACCGAGACCGGATTTGGACTCGTGGAGGTAAGAGGATCACATGCATGTAAATTGTTTTCAATTTCGGCAACGTTTTTACGGCAACCGTTCTTAATAGACGATGTTCTTGATACCAAACTTATGTAGGAATTACACCGGTGAAATTTGGGTTGGAAATTAGCAAGAGATTGGGAAAATCTAGGCTTAATAGCTAGTAAATCGAGGAGGTGAGTGTCCTAATCTCTCAATTGGATGTTTAGTTGTGATAATGTGATAATTGTGGTTCATAGTTGTTAAACTCATGTTCATGTATGTATATGTTGTTGAATTTGGGCAAAAAGCATGCCAATAAGGTGAAATTGTTATGATTATGTGCTAAGTTGCTTTAATGTTTATATGGATCAAAGGGAAGTCAAGTGGTGGTCACCATTTATAGGTCCCATATGTAAGGGATAGGAAGTCCTCAATGACTAGGACGTGGTGACGACCACAATGAAATGCCGGTGACGCCTTCGGGGTCACAAGAGAGTGTGTGTTGCGCTATATGCGCCAAAAGTGAGAAAGATCCGGGGTGAGAAGGACCCGGGGGTGGTGGCTGGATTGACTTGACTTTCCCGGAGATCAATTTGTTGTCATTTATAATGATTGTTGCATTTACATACTTTGCATTCCAATGGCATGATTAGTTCCCTCACTAAGCGAAAGCTTAAACGAAAATATATTTTCTGTTGTGGTTATTGAATAACCATCGCAGGTACCAAACGAGACGAGGAGAGGAAATGATCCGCACGACGGGTTGGGATTGGGAGTTGTCCTTGTGTATATGTGTTCATATGCCTAGCTAGTTTATGCTTAGAATGTATCTTTTGTTGGCAATGTAAATGTAGCTTGGGTTTGTTTTTGGAGACTTGTCATATGTAAAGTTGGGTATGGTTGGTTGTTTATGTTCCAAACCATGAGTTGTACTTGCAAGTTGCAAGTTATATATTTTGGGAGTGAAGTTGGGAAGAGTTAGTAGTTTTGGTTGTGAAACTAACTTAGTTTCTCCTTATGCGTAAATATTTATGTGTGTGTTGGAAGAATATGGGTTTGAATGTAAAATTAAGGTTCCTAGTGGGAATTCTATGGATTATTTATGTTTAAACTACTTTTAAAATGTTTGGAAATGGTTTGAAAACCTTTTATGATGTTTGGGTGAAGTTTTGAGCTACTTTAGAGTGCTTTCCAAATGGATTTGATTGTATTTAAAGGGATTGTTATGTTAGCCAAGTTTTTGACAGAATTTTGATCATGTTTAGTTAAATGTTGGGGAGAGATGGAAGCTTGTATCATCAACTTGAGTTGTCATTGAATTTAGTTTTCTTTGGTTGAGAAGTCATACAAGTATTGAGTTAAATATGTGGGTTTTGATGTAAGTTCTTGATCCTAAGGATTAGCTTGTGTGTGTTTTGATTGCCAATTCATGTTTGGAGATATTGTGTTGAGGTTTAGAAACATTTGGAAAAGTTTGGAGAATGATTTTGGATGTTTCCACAAAGTTTGGTTTAATTTGGTTTGGGTTGGTTCTTGTTTTAAAAAAAATGTTTGTGGATATGTTGTGGAGGTTTTGGAAGTGTTTGCAAGTGATTTAGGCATTTGTGGTGAAGTTTTAAACTTGCAAAACAGGTTGTGAGAAGTTGCTGCAGAATTTCTGCAGCAAGGCTCTCTGTCCGGTTGACCGGATTTTTCTGACTCTCTGTCCGGTCAACCGGCCTGATGTGTTTTGATAAATAATGATGTTTTGTGGTCATAACTTGGGCTAGGAAGCTCGGATTCGCAAGCCGTTTCCACCGTTGGGTTTAAAATAAAAAATATTATATTTTGACATTGAGTTCGACTAAAAATTTCAAAATGACCATTTTACCCTTGGGGTTAATTTCATACAACAGAGTTTAGTGAAGAGTTTAAGGGAGTGTTTAAACTTGTTTTATGTTATATGTATTGAGGACGTGTCTTAGTGACTTTGTTACACGTGTCCTAATCTGCCCGAGGCGGGTTGGGGTGTGACAAATACAAACTATTTTAAATTAATCGTGTCATGTTCGGGTTGTCTCAGTAAAACAAGTTGTCGTGTCAAAAATTGCCACCCCTAGCCCCCCCCCCCCCCCCCCCCCCCAAAATAAAAAATAAAAACACACTAACAAGGGAACAAAGTAAAAAAAAAAAAAAAAAAAAAAAAAAACTAAATCTAAACATAATTATGTATAGATAGACCCCAAAAATATCCCCCATAAGTATAGGAAGGGTCTAGTTTCCAATTCTTACATGTTATTCTACACATAAAACCAATTTCACACATAATTATGTATAATTAGACCAAAAAAAAAAAATTCGCCAATATGCATAAGGCTTAGTATTTAATTACACACATTAAGCTAACTCTGCACATAATTACGTATAATCCAAAAAAAAAAAAAAAAAAGGCTAGCGATAAAGACACCTTCAAAATTTTTTTTTTTTGACTGGTGTCACAGGGCCCCTGTGACTGGGAGTTAGTAGATAAAAACTCATTCTCGGGTTAACAGTTAGTAACACACACACACACACACACACACACACACACACACACACACACACACACAAACGGGGCACGAAAAGCACGGGGGGAGCCAAAAGTCCTCATTAAAGAAACACTCCCTAGATGCGGCCCCAAGATTCGAACCCACAACCACCCATTTGGGGGTATGGAGGTGTCACGCCCCGACGTAGCATAAATATGGAAAGCGTTTAATTTCCTTTATGGACCCGTAGGTCGCGACAGTTTGAAGGATCGATTCCGTCCCAAACGTCGAACAACATAAAACCATTAATCAGAGTAGGGCAATCAAGGCTCAAGGCTTATAAAAATTTTCTAACTTATTACATCCTATGGTACGGGGGTTAACTAAGGCACAGACCGCCTTGAAATAAAACAATAACTTAAAGTCTATTACAGTCATCCTTATTACAAAACCAAATCATATCTTAAATGCACATAAACAATAAGCATATAAAAATAAATTCTCTTCTCAGCAACTGATCTCAAATAGCATAGTCATACGGTTCATCCTGATTATTACCTGCAAAGCCTGGACACGAATGTCCAGGACGCATCAACGCCGTCAGCTTCAAGAAGCTGGTGAGTATTAAAAACATAGCTTTGAATGTAAAAACATGCCCATTTACCTTTTTCCCATTTCCATTTAAATACCACAAGTTTATATTTATGATAAAGAGCTTGTTAGAAAAACAACCACAACAATAATTAAAAGATAAATTCACACATATGTGACCGTGTATGAGAACAATGCACCATCTCATCTAACCGACTATTTTCTCTCGACAAAACCCAACAACCCTCTATCCTACTCCTGGTATCTTTGAAATACTAAGATAGCCACACTTTAGCAACGGGGCGCCAGGGAGTGTCCAGTTTGCCTCACACTTTGGTCCGGGGTACCAGGGAGTGTCCAATGCCTCACACTTTGAATACCCTAACCGCCATGCAAATACCGGGGCAACCCCCACACAGGTATCCATACTCGAGTCATTCAGGGAGTGTCTATAGGCCACACTTTAGCACTTCCATGGGTGCCAGTGAGTGTCCAAGTTCGGCTTCACACACTTTAACGCTTCCATGGGCGTCAGGGAGTGTCCATTTTTGCCACCTTCGCATTTCAAAGACACCCTCATCCTCTTTTTCAACTCCAACCACAATCACATCCACAACCACAACCATAACCACAGCCACAATTACAACCACAACCACAACCACAACCACAACTCAAACTCATACTCTTTCCACACAATCATTACTCTTTTCCACACTATCATTACTCTTTTACACACTACCAACACTCACCATGCATGTACAACTGACTCCACATGAATGTCATCAAACTTTAAACATAAAGGAATTCACAGAATTAAAGAAATAATACGCGTACGGGGATTGAAAATTCGTAATTCATTGCCTTAATCATTTTAAACATAACTAATAGCATTCTAAAAACTGCTACTGAAATCCTCGTTTTCTGTCCAAACGGTGCAGAATCTGAGAAAATTGCATTAGACAAAAAGTGTGCAGAATCGAGTTTTACTTGGGACAACGCGGGCAGAACCTTAAATTTCATTCGTTTTCCTAACAAAAATCTGAAAACAAAATTCTGCTACTGTTAAAATTAAAAGAGAAAATATTAGATTGAATTTCTAATATACTTTTTCTGCTACTGTAATCCTCATTTTCTGCCCAAACGGTGCAAAATCTGAGAAAATTGCATTAGACGAAAAGTGTGCAGAATCGAGTTTTACTTGGGACAACGCGGGCAGAACCTTAAATTTCATTCGTTTTCCTAACAAAAATCTGAAAACAAAATTCTGCTACTGTTAAAATTAACTACCTAAATCAGTAAATAAGGAATGAGTTACATTTTGAGTGAGTTAGTAATACTCACCGTGATGTAGATTGAAGAAGTTGTTGAGAAAGAAATACAAGAATTAAGAATCTCCAATTTCAAGCTTGGCTATGGAGGATTGAGCTCTTCAAATTCTGAAATTATTATCTCTCTATGTGACTCTCTCAAGCTCTCTATGTTAGGAGTGTAGAATGTCTAGTGTGATTGGGTGTATAAATACTCAAACTTCCACTTAGAAAACATTTGCCTAACATCCCACTCATTCTCCATAAATCTCCACTAATTACAAAGAAAGTGCAACAATGATGTGTAAATATACACTTGCAATTCATAATGCTCCATTGATAATTGAAAGGGTAGGTGGAGTTGGTGTGGGTCAAGGTGTGTTTGGGAATCAAGCTTATGGCATTAGGACAACACACATACTACAAGCATTTGCCAAACAAGGCCTAAGGGAAAACTTTAGCAATAATAATTGGGTATAAAGAAATTTGTCCAATCAGTTACTCCCAAAATTCTGTGGAAGTTTAACACTGCGCGGACAGTTTTAAGCCTAAACTAGTATTTTCGTGACACGGTGTTTATCACAAAAATACAGAAAATTCATTTTAATGTTAGAAAGAGTTTTCTGATTTTATAAAAATACAGTTGAAGTTTAAAAGAAATAATTCCACCGTTTGAAATACAGATTTGAAATTTAACACAGGTATTGCCAGTTTTTAGGAAAATTGCATTTTGACCCCAAAAGTAATTTCAATTATGGAATTACTCAAGAAATAAATTTTTCACATAAGAATTTAAATAAAGGCAGACAATGTATATTTAATTTTAAATATGGCAATGCAAGAAAATGGGGGTTATTACAGGAGGCATCTTCATTTTTTAATTAGGGACACCTAAATTTAAGTTTAAAAATCAATTTTTTACCTTTTACTTTAATTAGTGAGGGCACCTCACTTATTTTACTATATATTATCTCTTTGTGTCTCTCTCCTTATTTATTTCCAAATCCTTGATTACTTCTGATTTCTTTTTCTATTAACTCTTAATCTGTATTCAATATCTTCTTCGATTTGATTTCTTCTCTTGTAAGTTTTTTTGTTTTCATTAATTGTGATTCTTCTCTCTTTTCAATAGGTGTCACATGATCCTCCTGAACATAATTTATATAATAATATGAATTTGCCCATATCAGGTTTCGAGATTGTTTCTTTGCATCATCAATTTATTACACTTTATGGTGTGTGTGTGTGGGGGGGGGGGGGGGGGGGGGGGGGGGGGGGGAGCATAGGTCGTATTAATTCCAAATTTATACTTGTCGCAATTTAGCAGCCACATCGTTTTTCCTTTTGTATAATCTAATGGTCTTATGGTATCCAGATATCAAGTGACGAAGTCATAGAAATTGCAAAGCGTCTTGCACTGAAAGAAGGATTACTAGTAAATTCAACTGTTATAAAACTCTATAATTGCAAGTAACACTGTTGCAAGTACCAAATTTATTATTATTATTATTATTATTATTATTATTATTATTATTTGAATATCTTTTAATTTTATAATATTTATGAAAAAATATAATATCTAATTATGTGTGTTGTGCTTGTCCCTGTAGTTTGGTCCCTATAATTTAGAAAGTGTCACTTTAGTCCCTGTAGGTTCATACGTGTGTCAAATAAATCCACTAAGTTCCTTAGTGATGAATAATTTTGTCACAAAAAGTGTTTGAGGGACTAAAATGACACATTTATGAAACTACAGGGACTAGAATAACACTTTGTAAACTACAGGGACCAAATTGACATAAAGGGCAAACTAAGAGGATGTAAAATATAGTTAAGCCTACAATATATATAGTAAAATAAGTAAGGTGACCTTACTAATTAAAGTAAAAGGTAAAAAACTGATTTTTTAACTTAAATTTAGGTGTCCTAATTAAAAAATGAAGGTGCCTTTATCGCCAGCCAAAAACAAAATTGCCAATATGCATAAGTAAGACTTAATTGGTTTATAATTATATATACACATAATTACACACATTAAGCCAATTCTACACATAATTATGTACAAATAGGCCTAAAAAAAAATCCTGACTTCGCCCCTGGTGATAACATAATATGACAGGCTCACAACCTCATAGAATAACTTCTCCATGTGGACCCATTTAACTTAGTAGCAGACTAGCAGTGAGTTGTCTGTTGGAAAATCCAAAAATTTTGAATTTTCAAACTTCAATTTTTCTTGTTTTTGAAGGTGACCATTAGAGAAGATAGAAGATGGAGTCTGTTAAAAAGGGCTCGACCGTTGTTTAAGTGTGGTGTCTTGTCACTTTGGATACCTCCGAAATCAGTAATATTCCCACAAAGTTAAGATTATTCTTGTAAATGACTAGTCAATTTTTAACCTTTTCTAACCTTCTCTGTCCCAAAAACTCGAAATCCGATCCCATAAATGAGGGTAAATTGTTTGAATTTTTTACCCAACCTATTACATTGGGATATTGTTTTCTACACTCATAAACTTTTTACTTATTTTCTAAATTTAACAAAATTTTGCCTGAAGTCACATGTTCAAAATATGGCTTCTAGCTATATATATATATATTTTTTTTTTGTTGAAATAGAATTTTTTTTTTTTTTTTTTAAATATTGTCGCATTTTGAATTTGCAACTTTTAAAAGTTAATGAGTTTGAAAAATAAGTTTAAAATGAGATGAATTTGGAAAATATAACCCATCATTTGATAGGTAGGTAAAAAAAATTCTTGTTTACCCAAAAAATAAAAAAGATCCATACACTTTCAAGTGATAGACACTTCTGTTTGGCAATAGTTTTTGAAGATAATTCAAGAACTCTAGAACTAAAATAAGGTTTTTGTCAACGTGAAAATTTTCAATTGACAAAAAACCATCCTAAGCGACTTTTTTCAACAAAAAAAAAAAAAAAAAGCATAAAATTCATAATAATAATAATTTGAGATTGAATCATTATAAACAGAAGTTGTTGCTTAACAGGCCTTATATAGGCCTTGTTTATCAAAAGTGTTTTGGAGTTTATAAATTATTATAGATAGAAGTATAAAACCTGAAATAAAACTTTTTTGACAAATCAGCATGTCATTCAGTAGCAAAAAAAATGTAAGTCAATCAGGTTTATGATTGGTCAATAGTTACGTTAGACAACTTTTTGTTAAAATTAATTTTTTGCCATTGAAATGTAAAAACAAAAGTTGTAGCCAAAGGAGCTGAGAGGTACTTATGATATAGACACTGTTTGCAAATAGTTTATTTTTTCTTTTATTTTTATATATTCGCATGTAGATATGAAACTCCAAATGCATAAATAAATTTTTTTGACAAACCAGATTAGTTCATGTAATTAAATAAGCTAAAACTATTTTTTTGTCATTAAAAAAAAAGGATTAATTATAGAAACACCCCCTGTAGTTAGGTCTTTTATCAGTTACCCCCTTACACTTTAAATTTTATCACTAATACCCATTGTGGTCTGGACTAAAATGAAATAGTCACTTTTTCCCCTAAAGTTAACGGAAAATGGGTAAAAATATGAAATTAACCCTATTACTTGCTAATGAGAACACGCTTATATGCTTAAATGTTTATTTAGGCTTATGTGGTATACTACTATATTATTTTGATATTATATTTGTTGTTAGAGACCATTCTGTGGTCATTTTGAGGTACATTTGTGAGAGCGAATTTACTTAATTTTTTTATTTTTATTTTTGATCTACCCTTGGACACACACACACACACATCACACACAGTTTTAGTGATATATTATTTTGTTTTTATTTATTTTTATCAACTCTTGTGCACACAAAATCTTGGTGATATGTTGGTTTTTTTTTTCAATCTACTCTTGGCCACACACACAGTGAAATCCAGTGTAGTGATGTACTAAGATCTAAAATAAAATAAAATAAAATAAAATATCCCCAAAATTTTGTTTGTGTGTGTGTGTGTGTCAAATTCGCTCTCACAAAGATACCCCTAAGTGACCACAGAATGGTCTCTAACAACAAATATAATATCAAAACAATATAATAATATATCACATATGCCTCAATAAACATTTAAGCATATAAAGGTGTTCTTATTAGCATGTAATAGGGGTAATTTTGTCATTTTACCCATTTTCCGTTAACTTTAACGGAAAAAAGTGATTGTTTCACTTTAGTCCAGACCTCAAGGGGTATTAGTGATAAAATTTTAAGAACAGGGGGGTAATTGATAGAAGGGCTAACTACAGAGGGTGTTTCTGTAATTAACCCAAAAAAAACTACTTCGACAAATTTTAGTCGAAAGCAATTTCCTGCCCATTTGTTACCAAACGGGCCTTTATAGGGTCCTAGACTTCTAGACACACACACTAGACAGTGATGGTCCTTTACTGCAGGCCAAGGCCGGGTGGACACTTTCTCTCTCTAGCTTTTGATTAGATAATGCCGCCCCTCCTCGCAAGTTTAACCAAAGTAAATACTGTAATAACGAGAAAGAGAATATCTTTTAGCAAAAAAAAAAACGAGAAAGAGAATATCTGCTTTCTTTGCCTCGATTTTCATAATTTTCTCATTTTAATTGATAGATATATCATCGATTTTTTCAATTTTTAATTTTCAATTTTTTGTTTTTATTTTTTTAAAGGCAAGTCTATAGTGAGCAGCTTTTCACATGAAAATGCGTGTTTTAACAGTTGGATGAGAATTTGACAATAAATACAACTCCAGATGCTTGAGAATCTTATGGCTAGATTCGCATCTCATCTAAAGGTTAAAATTAGCTTTCTTATATGAGAAGCTTCTCACAATAGACTAACTTTTTTTTTTTTTAAATATATGAAATAGAGATATTGATGTCGTTTTGTGCAGCTTATAAACCATAAACAATCGCTTATAGGATAGAAAACGTTGCAGTGAAGGCTTTGATATCAGAGTAACTTTTAGATTTGGAACGGAGTACATCTTTTCTCAACTTGTAGCTTAGTTTGCCTTTTTTTTTATTGTCATAATGGTGGAGAAGGAATTTGAATCTGTGCCGAAGGGTGTAAGGAGTTGGCAGCGTTCAACTTGGATAGGATCTCTGTTGTACTTATTTTTTTATTTAGTGAATTTTTTATTTATTTATTTTTTTTGATGTAGGAGAGGGGATGAGATTCGAACCCGAACCCATGTATTGGTCAAACTTTTCTTTCTATTGATACCTCAAACTAATCAAATCCCTCAATTGTCCAAAACACCTGTGCATTTTAGACAATTGCATAGTAAGTATACATTTTGACACTTTATGCTATCTGATACCAATACAATTTAATCACTGCTTTTGAAAAGTTACACCGTACAGAGTTACAACTTATTTTGAATTCTAAGAGTTATAATCTGAAAAGCTAAAAACAAAATCTCACTGGTTAAACCGCACCGAACGGGGCATTACACGATAATTGTATTATTTTTTTAAATTAATTAATATCACCTAATACCTACCACCCCTGAGGTTTAACCAGAGAACAATTACCCCCCTCACTTTTGAAGAACAACATTTCTCCTTGTCTTTTTAACGAACCTCATGACTTTGGTAAAATTATAATCTAGTCTTCAAAATAAATGAATAAATTAATTAAAAATATTTACAAAATGTCTAAAGAACTCCTATGCTAGGTATTTACAAATTTAACGATTTTCAGGATTCTTCAAAAGTTATTTTTCTAAAATCTTTTTGAACAATTTTTCGTAATTTTTCAAAATTTTTTTTGAATCTTTGCCACGATTTTCACAAATGTGAAATACGTTTTCAACGATTCCTTGAAACACATCCACGTTTTTTTTTTCCTGTCTTGCGGTATAAATAAATAGTTTTCAAATTTATGTAATTTTCAACCAAAAGAGGAAAAGATATGTCTTTATGTCAGCCGTAAAATTATTTCAGTCTTCTAAAAATTGGATAAAAATAGTTTTGATGTATTTAAATAAATTCAACATTATTCAATAAATAATAAAAGCTCATAGTGAGAAAGTGTTGTTCTTCGTATCCGAGAAGTAAGTGCTCTGGGGTGAAACCTCAGGGGGTGGTAGTTAATATTAACCGTACTTTTTTTTAGTCTCTTTTGTTTCACACTTAGGTCCTCAGTTTTTCTTTAAAAGCCCCCCTCTTTTTTTCATTCTCAACTGTCGCTCCGTGTTCAACTCGCGTTTCAGCAGACAAATCCGAGAGAGAGAGAGAGAGAGAGAGAGAGAGAGACTTCTAGAGAGAGTTTTCTAGAGAGAGAGAGTCTCGTAGAAGCAGATTTCATCGGAGTTTTTAATGCGATAGCCACTGTGAAGAAGCGATTTTGTGCTTAATCTGATTTCATTTCCAGACTCTGAATTTCTCGATCACGAAAAATTAGGTTTTATATTGAGATCTTAATTCGATCGCACATTGAATAGTCGGAGAAAAGATCAGAGCTTTGTTAATTGTTCGTGGTTTGAATCTTCAATTACAGAGGTTTCATAGCTTCGTTGATCGTGAAGGCCCTTTAATTGCTGAGATTCGTTTTATAGTTGCGATTTTAGATTTTGAATATCGAAAGAGAGTTCGATTTTTAGAGAGAGAGAGAGAGAGATTGATGACGAATGATGTTGACCTTAACGGCTGGGTTGTAACGTAATATGGCACTGATTATCACACGCGAAGAAGATGACGTTTTACATTGGTCGCGAGGCTTCAAAGGTTCGACTTTCTAATCTCTTTTTTCCCTTTTGTTTTAGTTTACTTTTTATTTATTTTTTTAAAATTTTTTGGGTGCTTTTGATTGATCTGTTTTGTTGTTGTTGTTGATGATGAGAAGCTATGGAAGAGAATATGCGCAGAGATATCAACAGAACTCAAACTTCTTGCAGAGAATTGGAATTACCTTCTCGCTGGTCTCATATGTCAGGTTTTTATTTATCCCTAGATCAATCTCTGTTTCTAATTTTTAAAAGCTATTTCTCTTATTAATTGAATTCTCATTTTGGGGTTAAATTAACCTTTCTTGTAGGTTGCTTGAATATTTATGTGAAATCTATACAATTATAATGGGAAAGGGTGGGTACAAACATTATTTTTTAAGTTTTTTAATTACAGTTAAATCATTACACTTAATTTTTTTTTAAAATTATTAAAAGACTATTAAAATGTCAAATCACTTGAAAAAAAAAAACTGCTTTACAAATGGGAAAAAGCTGCTGCTAAAAAAAAATGTCTTAAAAAACAAACTGCCACACAATCCGAGTGTTTGGCCCTATTCTAGTAGTAGTGGATTAAGAGAATGCAGTCTTTGACTATATTCTGTTGACTTTTTCTCTTGTAGATGCCTGAATATTTTAGGCTAACCTATAAACATGCATTTTAGACTAACTTGGGTATCTGTATTGAAGTTTTTGGTTTGCTACAAATTAGTGTATTTGATGAAGGAAATTTATTTTCTTGCTGATAGAGTTAAAAATTCTGTGATATCTCATTCGTATTGTACCTTGAGTAATTAAATCAGTTCAAACTTCAAAGTTGTACCTGTGGGGTCCATCCCCATGTGGTCAAAAGAAGCTTTTGATGGGAGTCATGGGTATGTGTGTTTTTTATTGTATTCATGGGATAGGGATGGGCATTGTGTGGTTTTATATATATATATATATATATGTGTGTGCAGTATATATATATATATGTGTGCAGTGTGTATATATATATGTGTGCAGTGTGTGTCCAACAATGGGAGTGAAGTGAGGCTCTCGGGTGTGTGAGAGAGTTAAGAGAAAAAAATATTGCAAGGGGTTTTTCTTTGGGGTATTGAGTGTGTGAGTACAAGGGGGGTTGGGTTATGTGATTTAATTCAACAAGTGTCTTGTACCAATTTATTCTCAATAGTAAAGAAGAAATCTCTTGAGGGTGTGGACGTAGGCAGGGTTTTGCCGAACCACGTAGAAATTCTCTTGTGTTATCTTTTTCTCTTTCTTTCTTTTTTCCCTTGTCATTTTCTTTCATTGTATTGCTTGTTTAATTCCGCTGCGTAAATCTCAACAAGTGGTATCAGAGCCAAGATTCGGTGTGCCAGTCAATTCACCATGAAGGCGATGATCAACTCACAATTTACGGTGGAGCAGTTCAATGGAAAAGGCAGTTTTACTCTCTGGCAGAGAAGAGTAAAAGACATTCTTGTGCAGCAAGGCTTGTACAAGGCTTTGAAGGGAAATGATGGAAAGCCGGAGGCCATGAAAGATGACGAGTGGGAGGAGTTGGAGTTGCGGTGTGTTAGCACGATCCGACTTTGTATTGCTGATAACATTATCAATAATGTTATGGATGAAGATTCTGCGTCAGGCTTGTGGGAAAAGTTGGAAAAACTCTATATGGCCAAGAGTTTGACTAACAAATTGCATCTGAAGCGCCAGTTGTATCGGCTGAAGATGGAAGAAGGCGGGGATCTCATGGAACATATGAGTGTGTTCAACGGGTATTTGGATCAACTGCGGAAAGTTGATGTCAAGATCGAGGAAGAAGATAAAGCTCTCTTACTTCTTACCTCTCTTCCAGATTCGTATGACTACCTCGTGACTGCGTTGCTGTATGGTAAAGATACAGTGATTTTGGAGCAGGTGGAGGCTTCACTAGTGTCCCACGACACTCAGAGAAAGACAACTAGTGAGAGTGGACACGAAGCTACGTTGGCTGTAGCAAGTGGGAATCGGGGAAGGACGAAAGATAGATCTGAAGGTAGCAGCAGGGGTAGATCTAGTTCTAGACGGAGAGAAGTCCAATGTTATCTGTGCAAAGAATTGGGTCACATCAAGAAATATTGTCCTCAACGCAAAGGGAAGGATGATGGTGGGAAAGGTGGTGATGGTGAAAATTCTTTGGTTTTATTGGGAGATGATGGAGATGTCCTCACAGTCTCCGAAGGTATACATACTATTTCTCGTGATGATTGGATTTTGGATTCTGGTTGTACAAACCATGTATGCTCTAGGAAGGATTATTTTGATACGTTCCAAGAAAATAATTGTGGTAGTATGTCATTGGGTGATGGAACTCCATGTAAAATTATGGGAGTTGGAACGGTGAAGATCAAAATGCACGATGGAGCGGTTCGTACTTTGGGTGGTGTGAGATTTGTCCCAAAATTGCGAAGAAATCTATTATCACTTAGCCAGATGGATTCCATGGGGTGCGGGTATTCAGCTGCAAGTGGAGCCATGAAAATCACACGTGGCTGCATGGTAATTATGAAGGGAGAAAAGTGTGGTGAGTTATATCGTCTGATTGGAAGTACAATGAAGAAAAACTCGATTGGTGTTTGGAAACGGAGTGCACAGGAAAAAGGGTACCCTAGACGTGTTTCTTTTGCGGTGGAGGCGAAGACACGGGTGACAAGTTTCCAAGTAGCAGACGATGGTGAGGGGAAGAATACTGCTAGTGGTGGAGGGGGTGGATCGAGACCCTACTCCGGTGTTAATGAGTAAACTTAACGGAAGACGGTTACACATGTTCATTGGCCGTGGTGAATCAAATTGTGATTATATTGATTCGGTATGTGTAACTGGGTTTTTTGGCCAATGGTTTGGGCATCTTGACGGGTTGTTCAAGGTGGGATATTTTTTTTTCTCATGGGTATGGAGGTGGAGATTTGTGGGGTCCATCCCCATGTGGTCAAAAGAAGCTTTTGATGGGAGTCATGGGTATGTGTGTTTTTTATTGTATTCATGGGATAGGGATGGGCATTGTGTGGTTTTATATATATATATATATATGTGTGTGCAGTATATATATATATATGTGTGCAGTGTGTATATATATATGTGTGCAGTGTGTGTCCAACAATGGGAGTGAAGTGAGGCTCTCGGGTGTGTGAGAGAGTTAAGAGAAAAAAATATTGCAAGGGGTTTTTCTTTGGGGTATTGAGTGTGTGAGTACAAGGGGGGTTGGGTTATGTGATTTAATTCAACAAGTGTCTTGTACCAATTTATTCTCAATAGTAAAGAAGAAATCTCTTGAGGGTGTGGACGTAGGCAGGGTTTTGCCGAACCACGTAGAAATTCTCTTGTGTTATCTTTTTCTCTTTCTTTCTTTTTTCCCTTGTCATTTTCTTTCATTGTATTGCTTGTTTAATTCCGCTGCGTAAATCTCAACAGTACCCTTGTTATACAAAGTTCTTTTTTGAGTTAGTTTCTTTGTTAATTTGACTCTTTTCTGGAAAAACATTAAACTATCTAGTGTCTGCTTAAACTATAAGCCATGCCCGATAGAAGATAAACTTAGGACAGGTAAAATGTTTTTGGTTTTTGCATTGCCATCTTGCGAGTATGTGAGACTACTCTGTGTTAAAATGAATTTATCTGTGATGGTTTACCTCTCTGAAATATTGGAGAGTTAGGAGGAGGAGGTCTCCAGTGGGTAATTCTTGGATTAAATGTCAAATGAAATTTACCAACATGCAATTCCAAAGGTGCAATCTGGCAGAACAACACTACTATGAACATAAAGCTTAAAGTGTATTTCCTAAAAAATTACTCCTTCCGTCCCATATTTAGTGTCCATCTTTGGGAAACCAACTTATTAAGGGAGCATCATTATTGCGTAAAAGAAAGCATGTTTCTTCTAAATTGCACCTTGGAACATCTTCAATGGTGTATTGGCTTATAGGGTAAAACTAACTTAAGTTACTATACCAAACAACGAATTCACACAATGGTGCAATGTGGTAACCGACATTATTTTAGCCAGCTAGGGGGGCTGGCTGAGTGTTTTCCGTTTGGCCCAATTATTTATTTATTTATTTTTAATCCATTCTTTGCCTACACACACAAAATTGCAAAATGCTCCCAGTCGGCAGAATCTTATGCGGCTGGAGCATAAACCGGCTACTCTGTAGGGTAAGAAATTTAGCTGAATTGTAAACTTAAGTTCTCCGACCATACAGCTATCTAAGTTCTCCTAAAAGCTAACTTTACTTACTCTACCAATAACACCATTGGAGATGCTCTTATTAAAGACATTTCATCTTAAGTAATGAGGGTAAAATTGGTAAAGTAGGGAAAAATATGCATCAACTTATCAAAGGTGGACATAATTTTGGGACATCCCAAAATGGAATACAGGACTCTAATAATGTGACAGATGGAGTATTTCATTAAGAACATTATTCTTTACGAACATAATTTTTGTTTACAGCTTCTTTTCACCACGTAATGCATGATTTTGTATTATTTACTGATTGCCAGTTTCATTGAAAGGACTTTTAAAGTTGAAGTGTATAATGTGTCATTTGCATAGTCAAATATGAATTGAAATTTTTCTGCACTTCTGTTTTCTTGGTGTTTGTTCAATTTGATGTGGTTGTTACAAGATGGTTAAGATGTGAATTTTATCTCTCTTTTTTCAGTATATCCATGGGCTAGCTGCTCGAGGAGTCCATTATTTTCATCGGCCTGGACCAATTCTTCAGGATGTTGGTTTCTTTCTTCTTCCGGTCCGTATCATTCCCTTTCTTCTTTTTTTTTTTTTGGATTAAAGTATAGTCTGTGAAATACACTGTTCACCTTCTCAAAAAAAAAGAAATACACTGTTCACTCTCGAGCATCTCTTCTAGACTTGAACTTGTGTTCTCACAGGAACTTGGGCAAGACAAAGCTTTCATCAGTGAGACTGTGTTCACATTCATGTTTTTATCCTTTGTCTTGGTGAGGTTCATCAATCTTGATAGCTGCCTTTGTTTCCTGTTGAAGTAGTTTGAGAATGGGTTGTAGCCTGGATGTTGATTGAGATATAGGTAAATACTTTGCAATGTTTTCCTTATTTGGATTATGTTCGGCTGCAGTGGACTTTCCATCCTTTTGTTTTGAAGAGCAAAAAAATCTACACAGTTCTACTATGGTGTAGGGTTCTGGCCTTTTTAGTTGTAAGTAATGATTTTATTCCTCTGGATTTATTTAGAATGCTTGTTTCTTCCTTGGTATAACTATACGACTTAAATATTTTTGGGATAGGGTGCTTATTTGCAATGATTAACAAGCAAATTATTTTAAGCTAGGGTTCAGTAATAATTTTACTGAACCTACCAATTATCTGTCTTGTACAAGATGGGAGTTAGAAATCTATATTTGTGACATATTGTGTGTACGAATCTACCCTTTGTTTACTTCTTACAAGGGGAGGGAGTTGTGGAGGTTACTCAAATGTCATTTGACTTAGTTTGCTTGGAACCTTTTGACTGGTGGAAGAAATTCCTCAACATCTTTCTGAGCCTTTGACAGTTGTTTTCGTATATTTGTTTGCTTCAGGCTTGTCAATTTCTTAGGATCATAACTTTCTATTCTACTCAGCTTCCTGGTCCTAACTATCATTGCCGTGAGGTAAAACTTTCAGAGATTTTTTTTTTCATTTCTACTAACACTACTATACCTTATTTACATGGTACGATATTAACTTGAGTTTCTAGCTATCAAACTTCGTATGATGTATCTTATTAAACGAAAAAATGCTGTTGCTTTTCGTTAGATATATTACAATTAGTAAGATTGTTGATCATATAGGGTTCAAAGCTTGCTCGGCTGCCTCCTCCTGAGAGTGTGCTCGAAGTTCTAGTAATTAACTGTATGTGACCTGTTTTTATACTACCATTTTCCATACCCATATGGCTTGCTGATTGGAATCGGTTTATATTTATTAAGACATTTTGTTCCTGTGCATCTCATTTGGTTCCCTGGATGTGCAGTTTCGCGAGGCATATTGTATGGTTGTGGTGACTTGATATTTTCATCTCATATGATCTTTTCTCTAGTCTTTGTGCGCACTTATCAGAAATACGGCACACGGAGGTGATACTTGAACTTTATATACGAGATGTGATTCTAATCCCATTGAACTTTCTGTCCTATGTTTTAGACTCGAATCGATCTGGTTAAACTTCTCTAAAGGAGTTTAGCCAAATTTTCAACAGTGATCGGAGAAAGTTTCGAACAAGAGACACAAAAGCAAGGTTGAATATTTGGCCAACCTCTTTAGAGAATTTGGCCTTGTTTTGGTTGGTTGGCGAAAACTTGGATGAGTTTTTTAAGATCTGGTTGCAATTTGGACAAAGTAGTGATTTTAGTGAAAGATATGCAAGATTTAAACGGTCCAATTTGGTTCAATGTTTTAGCATTTTAGAAATGAAAATTGCTCAGCAGTATAGGATAGTAATCTCATTTCGATTGCAACACTTTACCGGTTAATGATCATTCCCCTAGGAGGATTTTTTCTCTATCTATGTTGAAGTATTTTGATGTTTTTGCAGGTTTATAAAGCAGTGTGCTTGGGTAGTTGTGGTGCTTCAAAGCTTGTTGATTGTGGCATCCCGCAAACATTACACTGTGGATGTCATCGTGGCGTGGTATAGGAACTTTATTTCATTATCAGTATCCAACTTTGATCGCCACGTTTCTCATATCCATCTTACGTAGTTCATCAATATGATTTTGCAGGTATACTGTTAATCTGGTGGTGTTCTTTATTGACCATAAATTGCCAGGTTAGAAGGTTACATGAATTGTTTGCTATATATTCACACTTTCCCCTATTGTAATATCCTTATTGTTCAGCCCTGCATTTGTACTTGATATCATTATTTTCATATCATCATGAACGAATCGCGAATCGAATTGCCAAAATTATGACTTGTGAATCGTATCAATTTGTGAATCACAAAATTCAGCGTTTTTAGACAATAAATTTAATTTATGTTTGAATAATGTAAAGGTATAAAATATACACAGGTATATTGCTTAAAATGAACAAAACAACAATTTAAAACTAGTTCATGCAAAATCAAGGCTTTGAAAGTTTTCCACTGAGAACATGAAGCTTAAAACTTCAAAATTATGGATCATGAATTTAATTGAATTGTGATTTGTATCGAGTTGTATTAAACTTCAATCGACACTCTAACAATCATACTTAATAGTGACTTCCGGTTGTCTCAAATCTCAATACAGAACTGCCTGACCGCTCAAGTGGAGCTACAGCTTTCTTGCTACCATTGAGCAAGGATAGTAAGACGAAAGAAGAGCATCACAAGAACTTAAATGGGAATTCTGTAGATCCCGCAGATTGGGTATGACAAACTTCTTATTCTGTTACTTCATAACTAATATTTGTTTTAAATACAAGAACTTGAATTTGACATTTGTTTAATGTATTTTTCCCAGAGGCCGAGAACCCAAATCAATGGAAAGAGTTTGGAAAATGGCAACACAGTCCATGCTGATTCAGTGATGAATGGTGTATAGATAAGTGAAGCTCTCCCGAGGACCGCTCATAAACAAATCACTGGATCCGGATGACTGGTAAACCTAAATTTTATTTCCAATGGAAATGGGATTTGGGTTATGAGTTTAAACATTTTTCAACCGGCTTATGCGGTGAATGCATTTCATCATTAATTAGTATCAGCATGTACTGTGGAATTCTCGGTTGTTTCTATTGCTAAAATCGTTTTACTTCTGTTTGGTATATTACTTGTGTTCCTGCCGTTCCTTGCTTGCGTTTTTGTGTGTGTGTGTGTGTGTGTGTGTGTGTGTGTGTGTGTATTTGGCTTCCCTTTTGGTCTAGTCATACGTCGAAACCAGAAAAGAGTAAAACAAAGCAAAATGGAACAAATAAGTATTGTTACGTTCCTTTTGACCCAAGTTAAAGGCGAGAGACGCGTGAAAAGACATAATTGGGAAAGGTTTTCTTTTAAAAATGGAGACCATTTTATTCATGAATTTGAGGCTAGGTTTCCTTTTAAAAATGGAGACCATTTTAATCATGAATTTGAGGCTATCCATCTTTCTACCTTCACTTCTTCTTTTTCACACCGACATCATGTTTGTACATATTCTCTTTTCATGATATTGCGTACTCTTGATTGTGTGTGGAGAGAGAGAGAGAGAGAGAGAGAGAGAGAGAGAGAGAGAGAGAGAGAGAGATTTATTACTGCAGGAGAGAGATTTATTACTGCAGCTCCTCGAATTGTTGGCTACATATATCTATCATGCTGTTGGCCTACCACGAAATATGTAGTTTCTTTTCCTAATTTCCTTAACTATTGGTTATAAATGTGACCCATTATGCTCAAAATACGAGAGGATGAATTATTAATGCTATGTTTGGTACGGAGGGAGGAATGAGATTGGGGATGGAAGACTATCACTGGAACAGAAAGAATGTTTTTTCCTCTAATTTTTTGTTTTTTGTTTTGGTTGAATAAGAAAGAAGCGAGGAAAATAATGTAATTTGTGTATGTTCTAGAAATCTACCCTTACATAGAAAAAGCATATCTATGTGTGTGTGTATATATATATATATACTAGATATTGCCCGTGGCTAAAGCCACTATTGAGCAATTCAAACCATACACGTGTTTGGCTATTAGTCAACTCTACTTGCATGAAAGCTTCAAATTACAATGAATTGTGCTTACAACAAAAATAGAACCATCTCAAACCAGTAAATAAATTCATATGAAAAAAAAAACTGGATGTGAGACCCTTCACTTTTTGCTTGACTTGGTCCTCCATTATTAACTCTTTCACATTGACCTTCAGACGCCAAATATTCTTTTTCGACTATTAAAAATAAATAAATAGCAGCATGCACTGTCATTTTTCAGAATTCATTCACCAATTCTTGTTCTTATGCATTAATAAGTGATGCAGTAGGCGGACATAAAAGCAGACTTAACTTATCATATTTAACTACAAAACCATAATAGATTGGGTTTATATATATTCACTTATTTCATGAGCGTTCATTAGAAGAGAGAAATCCACAAACAGAAAAAATAAGAACATAAGGAAAAAGAAATACATTAATTTTTTTGGACAAAAAAAAAATGACTACATACTCGGTCCTCATCTGAAGATATTTTATGGTAACCCATCTCTAATGTTATATGCTTAACACAATAACAGAAAATCCTGAATAACTCTTGCTTACTCCAATTATAAACAAATCCTGTTGAAACACAAAAGAAAAATGGAAAAAGGGTAACATTTGATTAGAATAAACATTAGGCAATTAAGATCTGTACGTAAAGAAGATTTTTACTTGCTGCTTCTATTAATCTAGAGATGTGTTTGTATTCAAAGGCTAAGAATTTCAAGGTATAAAAGGGTGGCCAAAAAATAAAACTCAACTTTAGGCAATGATGAAAGCGTTGGCCGTGCCCGAGAGCACTACCGGGAAAAAAGAAAAAAGGATTTCATCTCAATTGCTAATCCATTCTAAACTTTAAAACTCATCAAATTTACCTCCATTTACTGATTGAGGGGCTGTTCAGGGGCTGATTGGCTATCGTTAAGGGCTGAGTAAGCTCCCACATTTTCATCCAGTTGGGATTACCACTGTGCCTACAATAAGTTGAGCATCTAACATTCAACTTTAAGCCTTCTCATTTTTTAACATAGAAAAAACATTCAATAGTTATGAATAGTAATTGAGATGAAATTACCTAAGAGATGAAATAAATGAGAATTGTCCTATGAGAGCGAAGAAATCTGAATGCAGGCTCTAAGAACTGCAAAAATTCAAATACTTATAAGTCCTGAATCTAAAACTCAAATACTCCCCAGAAAGTTAAAAAATTTAAAAAAAATTAAAGGGTCTACTACCCAAGTGGGTCAGCATTGTTACACCATAGCTTAGTCATAAATCATGATTGTTCCAGTAAGGGGGTATTGACATGGCAACTGAGCGACTCCAATTAAAGAGAGCAATGAACATAACAATCAAAACTAACTAATTAGGGGTTGAACATTCCTTACTCATGGGAAAAGAATTTTCACAAAATCCATCAAAGCCAGACGGGTAACACAACCAAACCTAATCCATGCCCAACCCTCAACTAAAAATCATGCCCATCCCTGATGTGCAATTAAAGAAACACCTAAAAAAAACACAATGAACAACAATCCACGAAACAACAAAGAAGCCTAGCACATTTCATATCATGGAAAACCAACTTATATCCATTGATGTAATTTTCTTGGTTCATTGTGGAAAAATTAGGAAAACACAAAAATTCTTATGCTAAGCAAAGCAAAACATCTCTTTTACTGATTAAAGGTTGTCTAGGTTATTCAACCTTCAAGTGAAGGCTTATGAGCTTTAAGTTAAATCCGAATACTTGTGAGAAACATTTAATTCTTTAATCCAAGTTATATGTTCTTGAATTATTAGAAGGGCCGGACCAAAAACAAACTTTCACCTGTATATCTATATACATATTTTTTTTATCCATGAAAGCTATGAAGAGAAATAAAAATCAAAATATTGTATCAACCACAAAACAGTAACCATACAACAAAAAAAGAATAAAGCCAATCTAGAATGTAGAAAGAAATTTTCACCCAGGGAATATATGGACTCATGTGACTCTCAATTCTCCACGCCCGAGCCAACTTGGACACTGTAAAGGGAAAATAAAATTTTACTTTTAAGCACCTAAACAATATTAAATCTAGTTTAAAAATTTTCATTAGGTCATAGATTGGTTTTTAAATTTCAGTAGCTACTCCCAAACAGACCCTTTTTCCTATTTCTTTTTTGGACTAAAACAAACCCAAATTCTGATATCCAGATCCAACAAAGAAAGTAAACACAACTTACTGTTTTATATATGTACTTATGCACCTAATTATTATTATTTTACTCTTCTAAGTTCATTATAAGCAATAAAATTGGGAAAATTTTGATTTTTCCCACACTATTTGGTTAGATGTGAAAAAATTTGTTACAATCATTAATCCAAAAAAAAAATATTTTGAAAACAAACCCTTTTTCCTATTTTGAAAATATTTTGAATGTAAAACTTAGAATGAGAAGAAGAAAAAATTCTCGTTGATCTTTGGGTTTCCCATTCTTTTAATTTTAAGAGAGGAACAAAGATAATCGAAACCGAATAAAAAAATCAACTAAATATAACCATACCTTCGCCGCATTGAAAGAATTTTTGGTTGTTCGGTGACGGTCCGCTTGTGTGGTGGTAGCGGGGTGGCGTTCCGAATGTATCGGTGATGGTGGTCCGGTTGAGTGGTGGTGGAGAAGAGAGAGATTAGGAGCAGCCCAAATTGCCATCCCAAATCTACCAGACCTGTCACAGAAAGAAAAAATTAAACAAAAAAATCATAGAGATAGATATAAGAGAGGAGAGGGGGATCAGAAACATAAAGATCAATGTAAGGGACTCGACTCGAGTGCCTCCAGCAGAGAAGATGCCATATCAGAGTGTCTAGAACATTAACGTCTGACCTCTATATGTCGGTGGGACTGTGTTCAAGTGTGTGACTGCGTATGTGTGTGAGCCACTGTGTTGCAAGCAGAGAGTGAGAGAGAGTACTGGGAGTAAGCTTACCTAGGCGACAAAGTGTTGACCGGCGGCAAGGCAATTATGGCGATGGAGAGAGAGGGTTGATGGTTTTGGGGCGGACAAAATTAAGGTGTGAGAGAGAGAGAGAGAGAGAGAGAGAGAGAGAGAGAGAGAGAGAGAGAGAGAGAGAGAGAGTATGTGAAGACAGACACAAATTAGCTGGTTTGGGGGAACAAAATGGAGCATAAAATAAGAGAGAGCTTGACGTTGAGAGATACATTGCGAATTTGCTGGGATAAAGGAAAGAGATGATGGAGCGTGAGCTGTTAAGGGATTAAAATTGTCAAATTTGTGAGTCATTTATTAGTTTAAGTTTCCTTATTGATTTAACCGTGTATTTGTGTATTCACTTTCCATGTATATACACAAACCGTGTATTATATGCATATTTATCACACAATCCCTAAATTACCTCTAGAGAGTGAAAAGGGAATGCTATGTGTTGGCTAGATTGATCAAATATGAAATCAACCCAATTCTTCCCCTAAATTAAACCCAACCATCCTATTCATCATCCTAATCATCAATTGCACTCATCTTAGTCATATTTTTTCTGGTCCTAGTCATATCTTTTCTTGTCCTTGTCATATTTTTCCTTCCTACAATATAATATAGATATAAAATATAAAGACCGAAGCAAATGAAGCCTTTACAAGCTCCCACATCATTAACTTTCTTTGCACAAAAAATTCCGTGGCATTTTATTTATTTATTTATTAGATATTTAGATGGTTCACGCATGTAGGATGTCTTTTTTTAATTAAGTTCATTGAATCTATTTTTTACATTTGTTTATTCATGTTTTACATAGGCTCATGTATTAGTCTTAAAAGTAGTCTTGGAAGAATAATGATATTAAATGTAATGAATACATGAACTTTGATAGATACATTATGTTTGAGATCCTATAAATACATATGTAATCCTATTATTTGAATAATTCAACGAATTGAAATAGAAGGATCATTGTGTAAATTTCATTCTTTTTAGAATGTGTTTATCTTGGTTTTCCATTTTCAAATATCCTATTTGTCCATGTGTATCTATTTCATATTTATGATTTAATATAAATTATTTTATTTAGGCACTATTGGGATAAAATGATAATTGGATTTTATTTTATTTTATTTTTGAAATATAATTGGATTTTATTCAGTATATTGTAATTTGTGATAAATCTTTGTATGATGTTCTTTGTAAGTGCATTTTTTTCCTTTCAATCTCTAAGCTCCAGTTTTAGAATGTTTTTATTGTTATTTGTACAAATTTGTAATATGGTTAAAATGAAAAAATTAAAATTGTTGGATAGAATTTATGTTATTTAATTTAGTATGCATTTTTTTTTGTTGATAATTTTTCTGCCTATGCATGGGTGTTAAGAGGGATACTTTTTTATTGGGACGAATTGAATTTTGTGGACCCAAATGGAGATGCGTGCGCCGCCCTCCCAACCTTTCCCTCCTCTCTTTCCTCCCCTTTCTCCTTCCTTCCCCTCTTTCCTCATACCTAACATACTCTAAATGTAGATTCTGAATGGACAATAGTACGTTCTGAATCTTAAGCGGACCGTAAAAAATAGACTCACGGACGGACCCGTGTAAAAACTAAAAAACCAGAAATTCCCACTTAATTTCATATGTGAGAAATTTAAAAAAAATAAAAATTTCTCACTTTTTACACAATCCGTTCTTGAGTTCGTATTTTACGGTTTGCTTAAGATCACTGGACAAAAGTATATCTCCAGGAATCGGAGATTTGGGCTTTCTTGTTTGAGTTAAACAAAAAATGCAGGATATGAGCTGTTCAGTTTTGTTTACCTTTCCTGTTTTGAGGTCAATGTTTTGCTTACCCATCATGTGTGTTTTCGGTTCATGCTGATGAAAGAAAATCTGCCCCATACTAGATCTTAGTGCCAGTAGTTGCCCCACCTGTATCACCAATACCCAAAATAACATGTTGCTGTCGCAATTTAAGCTGTACAAGTCTCTCTCTCTCTCTCTCTCTCTCTCTATATATATATATGTAGAGAGAGAGGCAGAACCCAGAGAACCCATGTTCTTGACTGACGAGAGATCAGAGAGCAACGGATAATTTTTATTTTTATTTTTATTTTTATAAGAGAGCATTTATTTATATTTTTATTTTGAGTAATGATAGACACATAATGAATTGCACAAATGTGTAACACATTGTTGGAAAATGCTTCAGTGCAGTTCGCACTGTGCTACTCACAGTTTGCACAGTAAAACTGTCCAGTTTTCAGAAATTGCTTGTGCAAAAGCAGTTTTACTATACAAACTGTGAGTAGCACAGTGCGAACTGCACTGTGCTAACTGCACTGAATCCTTTTCCCACATTGTTAGACCTTGTGCTGAAAAGCATGTACATACCTTTTTGTGTGTACAGACTTTTCAGCACAAGGTCCAACTCTATACTGCACATTTGTGCATTTCGTTGTGCACCTATCATTATTGTTTTAATTTTATAAGAGAGAAACAGATTATTAATTTATTATTATCAAGGCATGTTTGCATAGCTTAACCACCGAGTAATTATGGCGTGTCTGAGTATTTGGAGGTTCGAGACGAATTATTAAAATAGAGGTTCTTATATGCTTTTGAGGCGATTTTTTTGGGTTTATTTATACATAATTTGTAATTTTTTTTAGGATCTACTTATACATAATTGGTGATTTTTTTGAAATCTACTTATAATATGAGTCTATTTGTGAAACTTAAATATTGTATGGTGTCTTTTAAAATTCTAGGGGAGTTTATTTCTAAATCTCAAAAAATTCTTGCATTAAAAGTGTAATTTTCAAAAAATTCTAGGGCCTTTTGATGTTGAGTTTTACATATACATATATAGTTGATGATACTAAATTGGGCATTCGGCTCCTTTGGAGGCCTAAACATAATTGAAGAAGGCCTAAATATAAAATATTAAAAAATCTCAACGTAAAAATATAATTATAAAAATTTTATGGGGGCCCTAAAAATTTAATGAATTTTGGTGGCCAATGTGGTTGACCTTCTTGCCCCCCCTTGGTCCGGCCCTGCGAGTAATGCTACACTCACACCAAATTTTACACTTAATACATCTTGACATTTGATTTTGGTAAATCCCGCATCAGTATGAATGTAAAATTTGGTGTGAATGTAGCATTTTTGTTAAACTTCCACCTTTCCTTTCTGCATTCTCATGTTTTACCCTTAGAAATGGGTCCCCTCCTGACCTCCATATGAGTGGTACAAGGAATTTTTTTTGAATACATCCATGTACTTATTAATATGATGCAATCAATTTTTAGTTCCTAATTGTAGCAACAATGTGTCTTTATTGTAAATCGGTGCCATGATTAGTGTTTTTATGATGCAATTTGGTAGTAACAATTTGCATTTTGATACTAAGCCTCAACGGTGCCATTTGACATTAACAATTGATCCTATCATACAATAACCAAAGTATGCAAAATATAACCAATTGGTTGTATGGAGCAATGTCCCGTGTTACCAATGGAGTTTCAAGGTGTGGTTTTGATCTTATGATACATAGTGTGATTTTGATTGATTTTGGTCCCAAGTTTTGGTTGTAACTGTATTATTGCATTTTAGCATAAAATTAAGATGTATGTTAACAATTAAAATTATTATGATGTATCATACAAGATTCTAATCCAAAATTTTGGGTAAAATTATCTTGGTTAGGGCCCACTTGGATTGGATGATTAATGCAATTACTTTGGGTTCACTTGAGTTATGTGGAATTGAATGGTTCTTTTCTCTTCAAATAAATCTGTAAAATTTTAAAGTCGTTTAGATTCTTAAGTTCAGAATTAAGGACTTGACGCTGATTATTCCTAAAAAAAAAAATGCATAAAAAGGAAATTATGTGGTAACGTAACTTTCTCCCCTCAATCTATATAGCACCATCAACTAATGATGTTTGGAATGATAGTAATATATAGATATATGTATATATTTATTGAAGTACATTTATTGATAGCTATATTTTCATACGAACACAGGAAAAAAATACAAAAAAAATAAAAATAAAAAGAAAAGAAAAGAAAAAAGAACAAGAAGAAGGTAGAGACAAAAGTAACACAACATAATAGAGTTAGGGGTTAAATACATTTTACACCCTTGTAGTTTGTCATCTGTGTCAGTTTGGTTCCTGTAAACACCATTTCTAACTTTAACTCAAAAACAAAAATTGTATTAGAATTGCACCTTTAGTTGATAATAATGAAAAGGATGATGCAATAACAGGTACTCAACAAATGTCTTCTCAAACACACCCTAACTCTTTTTTTTTCCTTATTACATATGTGAGAAGGAATGCCATTTGCTATTCCATAGTCCAGGGGAATATACGTGTTTTTTTTTTTTTTTGAAACACTAGTTTTAAAACCACCAATGTAAATCTTCTGCCCCCAATTCCCCAATGCCCTGAATTTCATCCATAGATCTATATTGAGGGCCCAAATATCCATCTTACTTCAAAACAAGAGAACCAATAGAACTATAAATATACACAAATATTTTTGGGGATAAACACATTTTATCCACGTGGATAAGAGTGACGTTAGACTAATTTTTGCTTTATTATTCCTATGATTCAAAAGTTGATACTTTAATCCATAGTGGTTTCTTGTTAAATGCAAACCTTAATGGTATTTAGTTTTGACTTGAAAGGACTAGAGTATCCATCATTTCAATCACAGCCACAATGGTATAAACTTTAATTTTTGAACCATTGGAGGGTAAAATAAAAATGAGTCCAACCGTCCCAAGAGGATGTACTTAGTCTCTTAGTTTTAACAAAAAAAAATCGGAAATGTTAGATGCACAAAAAAAGTGCACAACGAAATGCACAACCAGCTTAAAATTATTATACTTCGTGCTGAAAAGTTTGTACACAAAAAGACAAAAAAGGAGTGTACAACTTTTTCAACACAAGGTCCAACAAATTAAAGCATGTTGTGCATTTCGTTGTGCACTTTTTTTGTGCATCTAGCATTACTCAAAAAAAAAATTAACTGTTTCATTGTCGTCACAACCAAAAGGTGTCAAGTGTCAACTTTCAAATCATATGAGGATAAAGTGAAAACAAATCTAATTACATCAAGATTTTAACCCTATACACTACCCACGAATGACATAGGTACAATTACTAGGAACTCAAATCTTCCAAATTTCATTATCATAAGATATGCAAAATTGTGTCAAAAAAACAGTTTGATGGAACTTGTAAATAAGAAAGGTGGTAGTTTAAACCACTAAAAATGGCAATTGCTCATGTTTTCTACTCTCTGCAGCAAAATGAAGACTGATTAAACATTGTAAAGTTCATCTGCAAAAAGGCCAATAATTCAATCACATTGGAGGTCGATTGGAACCAAGCAGCTGCCCAACAAGGTTAGTCACCTGCAAGCACATTTATCAAAATCTTGAGAGAGAGAGAGAGAGAGAGAGAGAGAGAGAGAGAGAGAGAGAGAGAGAGAGAGAGAGAGAGAGAGAGAACTTGAAGCTAGTTTGGAAATAACACTACAATAGCATCAAGCAAATACTTCTCAAAAAACATTATGGCGTAACAAAATATAGGCTCCGGTATAAGGATACGATGAAATAGCTGCCTCACTTCTAAGAGTAGTTCTATGCTTCCCAAATTCTTAGCCAGTTGTACCACATGTGGTCGTATGTGGTACCACTGATCACTATCATAGCATGTGATGCAGATGTTAAAACCATATGGAAAGCCAATTTGGGATTCAAATTTAGGAAACATAACATTATTCCACTTCTAATTAACCCCAAAGCAACTATATTATTCTAACCTTGAAATCATAATGTGGACAAAAAAAAACAGAAACAGAAACAGAAACAGAAACAGAAGAAGGAAGAAAGTGAAAAGATGTCGGAAACTTGACTCAAATTTGTTTTAACTTGATTTCACCTTCTTTACTGAGAGAGAGAGAGAGAGAGAGAGAGAGAGAGAGAGAGAGAGAGATTGTGAAATGATACTCTAAAAAAAGTAACAAACTGGTGTGGGAATTTTCGAAACCGTGTTTCAGTAATGTAATTCCAAGATCTACAAGCTCAAGAATGAATGCAATAAAGCTAAAGCACATAATTTCTCATTTTACCTGCCAATACTTTGAAACACAACGGTCAATGCAACTATTTTCACCCATATTCAACTCAGATTCCTTGTATCTGCAAACAGAAAAGCAATTTTTCAGAGGAAAAAAAACCTTTTATGACGCTCCTAGAAAACATGAATAGCAAAACATTAGTAACAACAAAAAACAACATTTAAATTAAAGAATTTTAAACAAAAAATGAACACCCAAAACAAACAGGAGACTTAAATTAGTGCCAAAACCGTGCATGCCTCAAACCATTACCTTGGTGCAAGTTATAGTCTCTAAATATATTTCCCTTTTCTCCATATTTTGTTTTCTTTTTCTTTTTCTTTTTTTTCCCCTTCCCATTTCAGGTAAATAGGATTTTCATGAGAAAAAATCAACCGACTGGGAAGTTTTTAATGGCAAACTTATTAAAAAACCTCTCAGAATTACAAAGAGTACCAAACTTCATGAAATCAAGTCATGCATAGGAACAAAATCGGAGTGGCCTTTTTCTAAGAAACAAAAAACAAAAGAAATACCTGTTTTCAACGCATTTGTTAAAACATGTATGGGTAAGCCTGAGAAGAAAAGGAATAAATGGTTAAAGATAGAAGATCGATATGAGCAAGTGCATCACAACGTCAAAGTAATTCCATATGAACTGATTATACAATTATTAACTTCCTTCCTATCCATTTTATTTTGTATTTAGTTTTTTTCTTTTAAGTATATAGAGCTTCTAAGTGAAGGCATTACAGATCATGACTCATGAGGCAAAACTACCACGTGTAAATACATCACTGAGTATATATGCGTCTACTAGCATGTATATATATAACTCGGTGCAACCCAATACCAAACGTGTAGTTCCAACCAACGATGCCACAAACGATGAATGTGACCGCCTTGTTTCCCCGCAAGCTATACCACGCACCAATCTCGTGGCAATTGGCAGGCGCTCAGGAGAAATGTGGCACCACCCATGCCCCAACCTGGCATGTCAAAAACAGACATGTGTTGACTCCTTTGTCTCTTTTCACACTTAGGAAAATTATCCAAGTGTTGCATTTGAGCACCGCCATTGCAACATCCACCTCACGTGCCATGATGGTCCTTAATTTTGACTAAGGTAGATGTGCCATGACAGTCCTTAATTCTGCCTAAGGTACGTAGTGCCTTGGCCAAGGACATATGCATATAGGCACTAGGATCCCTTATAATAGCGCTATGCAAATTCTAGACACCTCTTTGTGAGAGCTTGCTAAATAACTCAAGACTCAAGTGATACCTCCCCTCGCCCCACCCCACATGGCAAACTATCTAAATGGTATCGCATGAGCATTGCACTCACAATACTCGTATGGACATACAACTATCCATGTACCACTTGGGGAACATTGGTAAATTATCCAAGCGATATTGCATGTGTATCGCTTGTGTTGGTGAAGAAGCCCAAACATGGCCCTCCTAGGCACCCATCTCACAAAGTTCGCCTCAAGTCCACAAAGCAAGTACCTCGCTATTGTGCCTGATTAGTCACGTCCACCTTGGATGTGATCACCTCACAAGTTCTATTAAAAGGGCGACCTTGCAAATCCACCAACTTCATCGTGCTAATCGGTTTTCAAAATCCGAGCTAAACACCTTACCACATGTCAATTTCGAAGTTTGCCTATGCTACTCCATGTGGACTCGAACCCTGAAGCATTCATTGTCTGCCATGGGTTGGTAACAGGACAATGGGAGCTCCTTGAGCTTAGGGAACCAAGGGTTCGTGGTTGTTTGGTCCCCACTGCGGGCCACACTCGGGGCGTCCTAAGAGAGAGACCATGAACCATGCACAATGTGACATAATAAACATAAATTATAATTGTGAGGAAAACTTGCTTTTCTCATTAGATGGGTTGGCATAATATAGCCAGAGGAAACAAAAAAAGGACTCCACTAATCAAGGAGTTTGTTACACTATTTATAGCTATTGCAAAGCTATTAACAAAAATACAATAGACAAACCTATTTACTAGCCTACTAACATAACTGACCAATTACTTGGTCAAACTAGAAAATATCCCTAATACTCCCCCTCAAGTTGGAAAGTGAGGATTCCGAACACCCAACTTGCCAAGTAACAAGTGAAATTGTTGTTGACCAAGGGCCTTAGTGAAGATATCGGCCGGCTGTTGGGATGACTGAATATAGGACGTTGAAATGTTGCCCGCAAGTAATTGTTCCCGCACATAATGACAATCAACTTCTATGTGCTTCGTTCTCTCATGGAAAACCGGATTCGAGGAAATATGAAGGGCAGCCTGGTTGTCACAAAATAGGCGCATTGGTTGCGCATGAAAAACGCCCAAAGAAGAAAGGAAGGACTTAACCCACGTCAATTCACATGTTGTGACCGCCATTGCGCGGTACTCGGCTTCAGCGGATGATCGAGCCACAGTGGGCTGTTTCTTGGTCTTCCAAGAAATAGGAGAAGAACCGAGTTGAACAAAGTACGCCGTGAGGGAGCGTCTAGTAAGGGGACAGGCAGCCCAGTCAGAATCACAGAAAGCATACAGTTGCAATGAGCTATCGGAGCGAAGAAATATTCCTTGGCCCGGAGAACCTTTCAAGTATCGCAAAACACGGAAGACAGCATCCAGATGGTCCTGCCGAGGCTCATGCAAGAACTGAGTCAAGATATGAACTGCATAACAAATGTCCGGGCGGGTAATGGATAAATAAACCAAACGGCCAACTAGACGACGGTACCGGTCTGGATCCCGCAGTACACGGCCTGTTGCACGAGCCAGGTAATGGTTTTGCTCCATAGGAGTTGCGGTTGGTTTGGCCCCAGTTAGTCCCGCTTCCTTCAATATATCAAGTGTGTATTTTCGTTGGCATAAGAAGAGACCAGAAGAATTGCGAGCAGCCTCGATGCCAAGGAAATACTTGAGAGGCCCAAGATCTTTGAGCTGAAAACACTTGTTCAAATATTGCTTGAAGGAGGTACATGCTTGAGAATTATTTCCTGCCACAATAAGGTCATCAACATATACGAGTACGGAAAGAAAAATGCCATGTTTCCGATAAGTAAACAGAGTATGATCAGCATGAGATTGAATGAACCCATAATGGCGAAGAGCGGCCGTGAGCTTAGCAAACCAGTTGCGTGGAGATTGACGAAGGCCATAGAGAGATTTCCGAAGGCGACATACCTTGTTGGGATGGGAAGAAGAATACCCAGGTGGAAGTCGCATATATACCTCCTCATGTAAATCACCATGGAGGAAGGCATTGTTGACATCTAATTGATGTATTTCCCAGCCTTTAATAACCGCTACGGCCAGAAAAAGGCGCACACTTACTATTTTGGCAATTGGAGCAAAAGTTTCTTCGTAATCGACACCTTCAACTTGGGTATCACCGCGAACCACAACCCGAGCTTTATGACGCTCAATAGAACCATCGGCATTATATTTCAATTTGAAGACCCATTTGCACCCGATGGGCTTCTTACCAGGAGGAAGATCAGAAATGGTCCAGGTGCCATTTCGTTCTAATGCGTCTATTTCGGTTTGCATAGCCTGTCGCTAATTCGGGTCCTGTATAGCCTCAGAAAAATGACGGGGTTCTACCCCAGCAGTTATGGCAGCCAAAAACTTAGAATGAAATGCGGAGAAGTTATCACAAGTAACATAATTGGCTAAAGGGAACCGCGTACCTGAGGACCCGGTGGAAGGGCGAGACGACTTGGGGTGTACAAGAGTAGCCGTGTGACACACATAATCACGAAGATAAGAGGGCGGGTGATGAGACCGCTGACTACGACCGAGGTGAGGCTCGGCAGGAGTGGACATAGGTGTGTTGATAGGCATGACGGGAGATGGTCCCAAGTCCTCCCGGAGTTTCGAAACAGAATCGGTCAAGTGGAGACCAGTTGGGGCTGCTCCCCCTGACTCGGCACAGGTAGCAGCAGTCTCCTCAAAGATAGAAGTGTTCCATGACCAAGTATTGACGCCATTAGAGTTTTGAGGTATTAAATTGGATGAATTATTAGTTTGAGCAAAGGGAAAGACTTTTTCATCAAAACAAACATCCCGTGACACAAATACTTTCTGGGTTTCTAAATCCATAACCTTCCACCCCTTTTTACCAAGAGGATATCCCAAGAAGATACATCGACGACTCCGGGGAGCAAATTTATCTTTGGACCGGTCTTTGTAATGAACATAACATAAACACCCAATGACTCGAAGATGATTTAGGGAAGGTGATTTAGAGAATAACTTATCATGAGGGGTGAGCCCATGTAAAAGAGGAGTCGGGGTTCGATTAATAAGATGAGCAGCGGCAAGAACACACTCCCCCCAAAACTCAATTGGAAGTGACGCCTGAAACATGAGAGCACGGGCGACATTTAAAATATGACGATGTTTTCTCTCGACCCGGCCATTTTGTTGTGGGGTATCAACAATGCTTGTTTGGTGCAAAAGACCATGTTGTGCATAAAATGATTGCATGGGTCTAGATACAAATTCCATACCATTGTCGCTCCGAATTATTTTAACCGATTTGGTGAATTGAGTTTTGGCCATAGAACAAAATTGTTGTAATAAGAGACTTGCTTCGCTCTTTTCATGCATTAAATAGACCCATACCGCACGACTAAAATCATCAATAATCGTAAGAAAAAACTTTGCACCAGAATTAGAGGACTTGCGATAGGGACCCCAAATATCACAATGAATCAATTCAAACATATCTGTAGCACAATGAGTACTTAAAGGAAAACTAGAGCGAGTTTGTTTGGCTCTACAACAAATATCACAAATAAAGTCTTTATTAGAAAAATCCACCGTATTGCCATTAATTCTCAAAAATGACATTGGTTTGGATGATGGATGACCCAAACGACGGTGCCACATATCATAAGATTCCGTCGCCCGTATTGCAGCAGCAGTCGCGATCGACACAGGCTTGTAGCGGTACACCCCACCTCGTGACTCACCCAGACCAATCGGGCTCCTCGTGGTGCGGTCCTGCAAGATACACATACGGTCAGTAAATGTGACAAGACAATTGGCATCACAAATTAATTTGTTAACCGAAATCAAATTCACTGTTAAGTTGGGCACAAATAACACATGGTGCAGGACAAGCCCGGGGTGAAGAATACAAACGCCTTCCTTGATTGCGGATGCTTGGTCACCGTCAGGCAGACCAACCGGGGATGAGGCAATATCATGAACATTAGTCAACAAAGAAATATCCCCGGTCATGTGATGAGAAGCTCCGCTATCAATTAACCAATAGGGATCATTTTTTGTCTTACCAGACATGGAATCACCCTCGGGGCTAGACTCGATCAAGGCCAACAAACGCTGAACCTGGTCGCTGGAAAAACCAGGAATGGTTGGTGAAGAGGAGCGCACTGGTTGTGGTTCTGTGGGGGCTGAGGTACTATGCTGAGCAGCAGCGGCGAAAATAGGGGCTGACTGTCCGCGTCCTGGGACAGAATGGCGGCTTCTGCCGCGGCGCCTGCCCCGGCCTGGTGGGGAAGAAATGCCAAGGCGGTTCCAGCAGCAGTCATATGTATGACCATACCGTTGACAGTGAGTACAGTATGGTCTTCCAGGGGACGAAGCGGATGGCTGACCCGGCTGAGATGACGGTTTGGACGGTGGGTAATGCGCTTGTGCCACAAAACCCACGGCTGGAACAGATTCTCGGGGCTGGAGCGCCGACTTATGACTCTCCTCTTGGCTTACCATTGCATAGACCCGGTCTATTTCAGGGAGTGGCTCCATATTAATGATTTGGGTTCGCAAGGTATTAAACGACTCATCCAAACCCATTAAAAATTGATAGGTTTGGAGATTATTAAACCAAGTGAGTATAGGAGAACCATTTTCACAACTACAAGACTCGAGTGGGGACAAAGTTGCAAGATCTTCCCACATACCAAGAAATTGAGTGTAATAGGACATAATTGACGACCCGGACTGTTTTGTGATGGTGAGGTCGGACCATATTTTATAGACTTTTGGACCATTTTTAACAGAGTATCGGGTTTTGAGACAATCCCACAAAAGTTTAACATTAGTGAGACGAGACACGGTAGCCCTAATTGGGTCGTCTAGTGAATTAGCAATCCAGGAACACAACATGGAATTGACAATCTCCCATGCGACAAATTGGGAATCACTTTTACTCGGTTTAGAAATAGACCCATCGATAAAACCGATTTTATTCTGAGATTTTAAAGCTAATTTAACAGCTTGTTCCCAAGACGAATAGTTTTCACCCTTTAATTTAATTTGGGTTAGAACTGAACCTGGATTTGCGGATGGGTGTAGATAGTAGGGTGATGTGGGAATGGTGAGGTCTGATTTACCTCCTGAAGTTTCTGATCCACTACCCATGACCGGACAGACAAGGACGTAGCGTGAGAGAGACGGACGAGCACTGGACACGCTGCACTTGCAGAAGCAGCGGAGAAAAGAGCACTGGACACACTGCACTTGCAGAAGCAGCGAAGAAGAGAAAAAAAAATTTGCCCTAAGGCTCTGATACCATAATAAACATAAATTATAATTGTGAGGAAAACTTGCTTTTCTCATTAGATGGGTTGGCATAATATAGCCAGAGGAAACAAAAAAAGGACTCCACTAATCAAGGAGTTTGTTACACTATTTACAGCTATTGCAAAGCTATTAACAAAAATACAATAGACAAACCTATTTACTAGCCTACTAACATAACTGACCAATTACTTGGTCAAACTAGAAAATATCCCTAATATGACACATATTCATTGCATGACACCCTATTTGTGGCTGAAATTTCTTCGCATGAATCTTCTTCACAAGGATGGCTTTGCCACCTGACTATTTCTCCTCTAATTAGGTAACTTGTTCCATGCAACATCTTCCATATCCTTTTACTCCTATAAAAAGAATCATCCTATCCTCCATTTGTAGAGGGGTGAGAGACACGAACCAAAGGGGGAACATCAGAACCCCTAGCTGCTTGCACTCTCCAGCTGCCACTCTCTCTCTCTCTCTCTCTCTCTCTCTCATACACACACACACAGACGACCTTTGTTCCCACCCTAGCCCTCTCCATGGGAGCGACCTCCAACAACTCCACGAGTCCACATCGATCTCAATACAAAGGAAAACAATACCAAAAGGAAATAAAAGATTTCTAACAAGTGCTTATTTCATTGCTGGATAGATAAAAATAATCACACGATTTCTTCTAATAAGAGTGTACGGTGTACCGAAAGTCGACTCAACCAAGTTTTGACTCAATTATTTGGATAATGACCTACTATAGCTAACGGACAAGAAAGCAAGTAAATGACCTATTATATGTGTTAAAAACTTTATATACATTGTTGGCCCATTCTCTAACTGTTGAAGCTTTTGGAGCAACTGGTAACTTAACATAGTACCAGTGCTATGGCTGTAGGAGGTCTTGGATTCAAGTCTCCTCTCCTGTTTTATCTTGCAACTGTGTTGCACCTATGATTAGATCCATTTTGTTGGAGCTCGCTCTTGCACTCTGTTAATCAGTGTGCCAACTCAACTCTCCATATACAACACGAGGTTACATCGTTGGACCCATTCTGTAAAAGCTTAAAGCTTTTGGAGTAAGTAGTTAAACTATATAGGGAAAAAAAAAATCTTCTCCAATACAACAGGATTTAGATATGAATGTCCTATATAAACACTGCGATTACTCTATAAACAAACTGAAAATATCATTCAATTGTAGTTTTGCATCACAAGACAGAGTCATAGACACCTTACTTGTTAAATAACTCGACCCTATACTCCATCTCCTTCTCTGCCATTCCAAATATCTGAAACAAATTTTTTACAAAAAAAGTAGTAATTAAGAAGCAAACCCAATTGACCACAAGAAAATGGCAATCAACCACTTAATTACATATATATATATATACACACACACATGTCATATATATATATATATATAGAGACACACTTATGAGTTGTTACCTGCTCCTTTTCCAAGGCAGAGGGGGAGTTGCTGGCGGCCATTAGAGCTGACGCAACTGAGAGGTCAACCAGAAAAGATCAGAAATGAAAAGAACCCCTAACCCCAAATCCGAAATTCGGAAAATATTGCAGAGGGTTTCGGAAAAGATTGGCAATAAATAGCAAATTGGAAGCTGAAGCGCTGTGGAAATTACTTTGAAACTTTTAGATTGAAGAAAAACCCTAGTGTTACAAGCAGAAAGGGAGTGTTTGGAACAGAGAGCAAAGAAAGCGAATAAAAAAAATCAGTTTGGCAAGTACTTTTAGAGTTCTCAACGTGATTAAAATAACATCCCCCTAGTGTTACAAGCAGAAAGGGAGTGTTTGGAACAGAGAGCAAAGAAAGCCAATAAAAAAACCAGTTTGGCAAGGACTTTTAGAGTTCTCAACGTGATTATAGAACTTCAAGAAGTTAAAATAACGGATGTTTATCACACCTGCTTCTGCGTTTCGATCAAAGAAGACAGTGAATCAAGAAAGTTGGGATTGACCAAAAGCTAACATAAGACTGATAGACATAAGCTTTTGTTCAAGAGTAACTTTTTGTGATTTAAATGCAAAAACATAAGCTATTTCCAAACATGCCCTTAATCCGGAAGTCGTTTGAAAAGAATTTGTGGTTGCAAATGCAAGATTGCTTTTCGAAAATTGATTCTAGACACATCAATTTCTGGATTGAGATGGTGAGACATTTTCAACATTAAATCTGATTTTATTTTATTACAAATTTAGTAAAAAGGTCCTCGTTTTAAACTTATTAAGTTTAAATGATAACCCGATTTTTAAAATTTATTTATTTATTTATATTTTTTTATGACTAGTGAATTGGATTAATTCCCTATGCTTTAAAATTTATACGAAATGTCACATAACTTTTTTATGTGAAATTTCACATAATTAGTTCAATTTTAACAAAAGTTATGTGAAATTTCACATAATTTTTATAACTGTGGATTTTTTACTGAAATAAAAAATGGATTAGATGTAATACTAAAAAAATTTTATTATAGAGGACTTTTGACTAAATTCTCTTATTTTATATATTACAAAATAGTCTTAACCAAAAAAATCTTGTAATCACTGTTTTCACATTGTGCCTTCATTTTGGAAAAATGTTGGTCTTTCGAGCAAAATGAACCAAATGTTTATTAGGAATACCTAAAATACGATCATAATTGTTCCTTTTCTCATTTTCTATCTGATTTTTGAGAACCAATATTATATTAATTTGACAAAGAATTTATTTTAAAAGCATTTTTTTTAATCTAACAAGGAATCCTTTGTAATAAAAAGCATTTACCTATTGTAAAAATCGTTTCTTTATAATAAAATTGGTTCTTGCGGTTTAGAAGAACCCCATAGAAAAGTTAATTTGTCCATAGTACTATATCTTTGTAATACAGTAACCCGTTCCATAGGTTATGGATTACCAAAAAAAATTGTTCCACTCGTATTGCAAAGAGAATGATCTCCCATATCTTTATTATTATTATTTTTTTTAGTAATCGATGGTGTTTGGACCAGCTTATGCGCAGTACTCTTCCATATCATCGGCTATTAATATTGTGAAAAAAGAAAATTGGATGTCACATGTCATCTGTTGCTGCAGAAAGTAAAAGGAACAATTTTACCAATATCAGTAGCCTGTGACGTTTTTCTTGGGATGAGTCGCGGACTTAGTCGCTCTCTTTAAGACGCTTCGCGGCTCTGCCCAAGTTGTGCAAGCAGTTCGGATGAAGGCTACGACGTCCCCAGGATAAAGCAGCCCAGAAATCGCCTCTGTCTCAAAAATCCTTGCACGGAGGATGATCGGAAAACCCACACCCTTTCAGAAATTGTTGCTCAGAAACTTGTATATAGAAACTGTGTATAAAAATATTTCTGTAACACTTCTCTCTGTAAACTGTATGTTTTTTTTTTCTGTAAGCAGTTTGTGTATATATAAAGAATATATTCTGAACGTTGCAAAAATTAACGTTGGGAAATTCTGAACGTTGGGAAAGTTAACGTTGCAGAACGTGGAGAGAACTGTGGGAACGTTGGAGAAAAAATCTGGAGACAAAAACGTGGAGGGGAGACTTGGTCTCCAACTGTAATTAAACTCTTTATAATTAAAAAAAAAATTTATTTTCCAAATAAACTTTGTATAAAAAGATATATAGGAGTAGGACCACACCCAAGCCCGGCCCGGAACGGAGCGGGGCGGCGGCGCGCGCGCGTGTGTGTGTGTTTTGTGGTAAACCCAATTGGGCCTAGGTCCTCCCCCTTCACAAAACTTGGTACCCCCAAGGGGCCCAACCCTTACTCCAATCTCCACTTATATATGTCCTTCCCACTACCTCTAATTTTCCTATGTGGGACAAGCAAAATATCATTTGAGTTAGTTTGTGAATAAGACAAAACTCAAAACCAAATTTCAAAGTTTTTCCCTCAACCTTTCCCTCCAAATTTTAAAAATACACTTTTTTCAACAATCCCCCACTTGTATTTTAAAAATTGATTTAAGATCATTGAGCAACGTATCATAAGACTGTGCATAAGTAAAGGTGTTTTTCAACTTGAACCTTTACGTAGTGATAGTGCTTCCGATTATACTAGAGTAACCGTAGTTTTGAACTCTATCTCAGACAACACCACACACACAATCCTACTAGGGTGAAGTTCAAAAACCAGCACTTTACGGCCGTGTGCTTATATCCCAGTATAGCGAATGATCTAGAGAATTTGCCCAAAATTTCATAGGAAGCGGCCTCACTTCCACATTCGCCTAGGTGAGTCCAACAAGGATACTCCTGTAGCTAGGTATCCCACTCCAAATGGAGTTTAGATCTCATTAAGAGTTATAAATAACTCAACCTTCTGTCCTTCAGGATGTCATGCTTCGTAGGGATGGACTTGGAGTGTTACCCCCATATATATATATTAGCATGATTCTATTCATATCACTTCATGACTTGTTATCACCCTTTGAACCTATTTCTTGGGATCTCCAGTCTATAGGTTGGGTTACTATCACAAGTGACTCAGCTATCTAAGGGCTTTAGTCCCATCCCTTTCGAGGTTTTACAAACCTTCTCTCGTGCTAGACCTTTCGTCAAAGGATCAGCCAAGTTCTCCTCAGACCGTACATAATCCACTCTTACAGCTCCAGAAGAGAGAAACTCTCTAATAGTGCTGTGCTTGCGACGTATTTGTCGCTTCTTGTCGTTATAGTAACGGTTCTCAACTTTTGCAATAGCCGCGGTACTATTACAGTGGATTAGGACAGCTGGTATCGGTCTTTCCCATAAAGGGGTATCTGATAGCAGATTTCTCAGCCAACCTGCCTCCTCACTAGCTGTAGCTAGTGCTATCATCTCTGACTCCATAGTGGACTGAGCCAATATAGTCTGTTTCTTAGACTTCCATGAAACTGCGCCTCCAGCAATACAAAAAATGTATCCACTAGTGGCCTTGGAGTCATCTGATAGGGTATTCCAATCAGCATCGCTATATCCTTCAAGGACAGCGGGAAACTTCTGATAGTGTAATTTTAGGTTCATCGTCCTTTTTAGGTAACGCATGACCCTTTCAATAGCATGCCAATGCTCTATACTAGGTCTACTAGTAAACCTACATAGTACTCCAACAGCATAAGCTATATCTGGCCTAGTGCAATCAGTAGCATAACGGAGGCTACCAATGATGCTCGCATACTCAGTTTGTCTAACACTGTCACCAGTGTTCTTGAACAATTTTACACTAGGGTCATATGGAGTACATGTTGGTTTACAATTAAAGTAATTGTATTTCTTTAGAATCTTCTCAATATAATGAGATTGATCTAAAGAAAGTCCCTTTTCGGAACTAGTAATATTAATTCCAAGAATTACACTGGCTTCTCCTAAATCTTTCATATTAAAGTTGGCACATAAGAAAGATTTAACTTCATTAATGACATGAATATTTGATCCAAAAATCAGTAAGTCATCCACATATAAGCAAATAATAGTGCAAGTGTTGTTTTCAAATTTGTAATAAATACATTTGTCACTTTCATTTATTTTAAAACCATTTGAGATGACTAAACTATCAAATTTGTCATGCCATTGTTTAGGAGCTTGTTTCAAACCATAAAGAGATTTATCTAATTTGCAAACTTTATTTTCTTGACCAAAAATAACAAAACCTTCAGGTTGGTCCATATAAATCTCTTCTTCTAATTCACCATTTAAAAAAGCTGTTTTAACATCCATTTGGTGTACTACTAAGTCATGAATAGCAGCTAAAGCAAACAGTACACGAATAGAAGTAATTCTAGTGACAGGTGAATAAGTATCAAAGAAATCAATATTTTCTCTTTGTCTATAACCCTTAGCTACAAGACGTGCCTTATATTTATCTATCGTGCCATCGGGTTTTAATTTCTTTTTAAGAATCCATTTGCAACCTATTGTCTTACAACCAGGTGGAAGATCTACTAAGTGCCAAGTTTTATTTGATTCCAATGATTCCATTTCATCATTTATGGCTTCTTGCCATAAATCAGCATCTATAGAAGTCAAAGCTTCTTGGAGGGTGTTAGGATCATCCTCTAAGTTGTAAGTATAAAATTCGGTCCCAAAATCTTTCGCGATTCGGGCTCTTTTACTTTTTCTAGGCTCTAGTTCATATTCGTTTGGTTCTACTAATCTAGGCATATCATATGATGTTGAACCCCCACTATTTTTAAATTTAAAAGGGAATTTATTTTCGAAAAAATCAACATCACTAGATTCAATTATAACATGATTCTTTAAGTCATAAAATCTGTAAGCTTTACTATTAATAGCATAACCAATAAAAACACACTCATAAGCTCTACTAGCTAATTTGGACCTTTTAGGGTCTGGAATTCTAACATATGCCAAACAACCCCATGTTCTAAAATAATCCACATTTGGTTTTCTTCTTTTCCAAAATTCATAAGGGGAAATATTAGTTTTAGAGTTAGGAACTCTATTTAAAACATGACAAACAGTTAATAATATTTCCCCCCACCAATGAGAAGCTGCCCCTGAATTTAATAAAATAGCAACTACTAATTCAGTAAAAGTTCTATTTTTTCTTTCAGCTTTTCCATTCATTTCAGGGGAATAAGGGGCAGTTTTTTCATGAATGATTCCATTAATTTTATATAAAGCAATAAATTCATCAGAATCATATTCATGTCCTCTGTCACTACGAAATCTTTTAATTTTTCTATTAAATTGATTTTCAATCTCCTTTAGGAAAATTTTGAACATGTCAATGGCTTCACTTTTATTTTTCATAAGATAAACAAATGAATAATTTGAGCTATCATCAATAAAAGTAATAAAATACCTTTTCCCATTTCTAGTTAAAATTCTTTTATATTCACAAAATATCTGAATGAATTAAATCAAGAGGTTTAGATTCCCTAGTAACAGATTTATGTGGTGTTTTAGTGATTTTAGCTTGGCTACAAAATTCACATTTTTCGAATTCATTTAAGGACAATTGTGGAATATATCCTAAACTACTCATATTTTTCACAAGCCTTTTATTCACATGACATAATCTAGCATGCCAAATATTAAAAGAACACAACATGTAAGCAGAAGAAGAAACTTTATTAAAATCAACATTTAATTTAAACATGCCCTCAGTTGCATAACCCTTTCCAACAAACACTTCACTCTTAGTCAAAGTAAAAAGATCAGCCCCAATAGTTTGAGTAAATCCAGCCTTGTTGAGAAGATAGCCTGAAACAAGATTTTTCCTCATTTCTGGAGTGTGCAAGACATCCTTCAAAATGACAGTCTTTCCAGAAGTAAACTTCAATTCAACCTCCCCAATACCAGCAACAGAAGTGGTGTGGGAATCACCCAACAGCACTTTCTTGTCCTTAGCTTCAGAATAGGATTTGAACATGTCACGGTCATAGCAAACATGGCGAGAGGCGCCAGTGTCTACCCACCACCCCTCGGATCCACCAACAATATTGACCTCGGAAATCATAGCAACGAGCTGCTCTTCGGCAAGATTTGCTTGGGGAGCAACTCGTCGTTGATTCCTACAGTTTCGAGCCATATGACCTGGTTTACCACAATTGTAGCAAACAAACAGTCCAGCTTCATTTATTCCTGAGGGGGGTATGTTCCTATTCTGATTTGGCTTCGGATTCTGATTCTTGTTGTTGTTGCGGTTCTTGTTCTGATTTCGATTTTGAAACTTCATGGTTTTTGCAGGTGGTTTCAGAACAACAGAGGCTTTGTTTTTAGAAAAATTTTGAGGTTTCTTGTTGTTGGAAACAACAAGAACCTGTTCTTTCAAATCTTGTTTTCTTGCCTCCTCCTCAATTCGAAGGCGAGTTATCAAACTTTCCAATGAAAATTCTTTGGTTTTGTGTCTTAAAATATTTTTGAAATCTTTCCAACTTGGGGGAAGCTTGTCAATAATGACAGCAACTTGAAACTGATCATTTAAATCCATGCCCTCAGAAATTATCTCATGAGCAATTTGTTGCAGCTCATGGGATTGAGCTTCAACAGATTTGTCATCCGTCATTTGGTATTTCAAATAACGGCTGACTGCAAATTTCTTTGCTCCAGCTTCTTCAGTGTCATATTTTTTCTGAAGGGCATCCCAAACTTTTTTTGCAGAATCACAGTTTGCATAATAGTCATAAAGACTATCAGAGAGTCCATTCAAAATATAGTTTTTGCAAAGAAAATCATTTTCATTCCATATGTCAGACTCTCTGATTTGAGCAACAGTGAGATTTTTAGAAAGAGTGGGTTTTTCAGAAAGACAAACAGATTGCAATTTTTTCGTAGTTAAGAAAAACATCATTTTCATCCTCCACCGTTTAAAGTGAAGGCCCTCAAATTTAAAGGGTTTGTTGAGGTCATGGGTAACAGAGAGCATTGAAGATTCCATGGCAGATGTAAAAACGTCTTAAAATTGTTGCTGCAGAAAGTAAAAGGAACAATTTTACCAATATCAGTAGCCTGTGACAGTCGCGGACTTAGTCGCTCTCTTTAAGACGCTTCGCGGCTCTGCCCAAGTTGTGCAAGCAGTTCGGATGAAGGCCACGACGTCCCCAGGATAAAGCAGCCCAGAAATCGCCTCTGTCTCGAAAATCCTTGCACGGAGGATGATCGAAAAACCCACACCCTTTCAGAAATTGTTGCTCAGAAACTTGTATATAGAAACTGTGTATAAAAATATTTCTGTAACACTTCTCTCTGTAAACTGTATGTTTTTTTTTCTGTAAGCAGTTTGTGTATATATAAAGAATATATTCTGAACGTTGCAAAAATTAACGTTGGGAAATTCTGAACGTTGGGAAAGTTAACGTTGCAGAACGTGGAGAGAACTGTGGGAACGTTGGAGAAAAAATCTGGAGACAAAAACGTGGAGGGGTTGGTGGGGAGACTTGGTCTCCAACTGTAATTAAACTCTTTAAAATTAAAAAAAAAATTTATTTTCCAAATAAACTTTGTATAAAAAGATATATCGGAACGGAGGCGGCGCGCGCGCGCGTGTGTGTGTTTTGTGGTAAACCCAATTGGGCCTAGGTCCTCCCCCTTCACAAAACTTGGTACCCCCAAGGGGCCCAACCCTTACTCCAATCTCCACTTATATATGTCCTTCCCACTACCTCTAATTTTCCTATGTGGGACAAACAAAATATCATTTGAGTTAGTTTGTGAATAAGACAAAACTCAAAACCAAATTTCAAAGTTTTTCCCTCAACCTTTCCCTCCAAATTTTAAAAATACACTTTTTTCAACATCATCATCACAATTTTCTTTTTTCTTTTCTTTTTTTCTTTTCAATTTTATAGTTGTGGTTCCTATCTTGATACACATTAAAGGTTTAAAACCAAAATTGTCTTCGTTCTTCCACATTTGCAAATTTCATCTTCAGACATTTAGACTCCAAGGTTCTTCCTTCTTTCATACTTACTATTTTGTACGAAACAATTAATACATGACAAGCATTTGTAGAGGAAAAAAAAAAGGTGTGTTAGACCGTTAGGCCCATTTTCACTTTTATCTCTAGTATTCAAAAATTACTTGATCCCATTATAGTTTTGTGTTGATTGCAAATCCTAACAGTGTTGACTTTTGACTAAGTCAACAAATGTACATTTTATTTCAGTCACAACTACATGGGTTAAGTGTCCACATTAAAATCACAGGGGGCTAAAGTAAAAAATAAATCTCACCACATATATTTAAGGGTAATACTTCACCCACAATTTTCACATAACTTTCTGTTCACAACCCACAAAACTGTGTCTCTCTCTCTCCCCTGATTTGTGAACAAAAGGTTATGTGAAAGTTGTGGGTGAAGTATTATTTTATATTTAATTTATTAGTTTTCATTAAAAAAAAAAACTTAACAGTTCATTTTAGTCACAAGCGCAAGGGGGTTAAGTATCAACTTTTGAACCATAGAGAGTAAAGTGAAAGAGTTTAAATACTATACGGTTCATCCGTAAACCTAGGGGTGTAAAAAAAACCGACTGAACCGATCAGACCGACCGAACCGGTTGATTTTGGTCGGTTTCGGTCGGTTCTATTACTTAGGTGGTCGGTTTCGGTTTTTATTTTTTGTAATTTTCAAATTTCGGTTCGGTTTCGGTTTATATGTATATTAAACCAAAACCGACCGAACCGAACCGAGAGAAATATACAACTATATATTTATATATATATTTGAAATTTTGAACCATCTCTCTAGAAATCACGTGCTTGTGCTTGTGCTTCTGCACACTTTGCAGACCGTGGGCTATAAATTAAGGCGTAGTCTTCGGTACGTAATGGCGGTTTGGTTGTATATACAACCAAACCATTTCTGTCATTGGATGATGATACTCTATCATCACAGCCGTCCACGTGTATTGCCCAAATTAAAAGAAAACCATGTGGGATTTTGAGCCAAAATCAAACCCAAAGTCTCTTTACCTTTTCAGCCGGTCCACTAACCTTTTCAGCCGGTAATTGCTTACTACCCACTTCTCTCCTCTTTGTATATATTATGTCCTACATAATATATGTAAATGTATATATATATATATATATTTTAAGCATTATTTTCAATTTAAACTTGAGTAATGTTATGTTTTCTAAAAAAAAAAAAATTCAAAAGTGTTTCTCAACACATGTAGCAGTGAGCCTAGTTGATTTTGATTGATTGATGTTGAAGTGACCCTATCATTGTTGAAGATGGTTTCACTATCACATGTGTTGGGAAACACTTTTGGGGGAAAAATTTGAGAACCATAGCATTACTCTTTAAACTTTTATTTCATTAGTCAAATAAGAGTAAGTGGTTTCTTAAAACACTTCTACTCTGATGGGTAAGTGGAACTATGGTAGTATAAGGAAATCGATCATCTTTCTGCCTGTAAAAGATAGAGCTAATATTATCTACCACTTCGGAGGTTTAACCGATAACACTTACTCCTCAGGTTTGAAGAACAACACTGTCTCCCCCTTAGCTTTTATTAGTCGTACAAAATTCCCCCTCTTTGTTGAATACTGTTGAGTTTATTAAAAAAAAAATCCCACTCCAAAAATAATGAAATAATGCACTCCTTAGTACTACTAACACACCATGCAATACCATATAGTCAATGCATTTCATGGAGTGTGAATAACAATTTCCTATTAAAATATACCAAAACTACCATTCCTTACTTTTTAGAAGACTGAAATGACCTTAGGGCTACCTTAATAACCCATCTCTTCGCGTCTGTTTAATAAAACTGAAAATTAAGTACTGAAAATAAATGTTAAATTTTAAGTGCTGAAAATTTTAAGAGATTAAATTTACAATATTGAAAACAATATTCAAGTATTGAAATATACTGTATTTTAGTGATTATTTTCAGTAGAATTTTTTTATTTAGAGTTTTAAGTGATTTTTTGGCTACTTTTTCAATTAAGTGATACGTTATCAAATGCACCAAAAAAAACGCGCGGGTCGTGTTTTCATTAAAGACAGTTTTGTCATTTCACAGTTTTTAAACACGATCCGACGGCCAAAACAGAGGCCATCTCTTTAATAAAGAGAGGATGCCCTCTTTAGAGACTCCCTGATATGTATTATATATATACATATATATATATGATAAGGCTATTAATGGTTGAGTGAACATATCCAGTGAACATAATATTTTTTTTAGCCTAAAAAAACGTGCCGGTCAGCGGGGCAGCCCGCGAATTTTTTTAGGCTAAAAAACATATTCACTGGGTATATTCACTCAACTCTATTTACTTAAGAACCTGACTATGTATATATACATGTATATTTTTTAAGTATGCTTTCAATTTGCGTAATGCTATGTTTCCCAAATTCAAATTTCAAATCTCCATTTCAAATAATGTGGTACTCCCTCCGTCCCATTTTATGTGTCCATCTTGGGGAGTCTAACTATTTAAGGGGACAAAAAGAATCTACACCTACTTTCCACAATTGCCCATAATCATTGCACCTTTTTTTTATTATTTTATTTTGGTATTAATTGCAAGGAAGGGTAGTTGGGGAAACTAAGTAAAATTTATATACTAATTTAGGAAAGTGGACAACAATTTTGGGACATCCCAAAAAGGAAAGATGGACACATAAAATGGGACGGAGGGAGTACCATTTAAAAAACAGTGGGTCCAATAAGCACTATGGCCCTGTGGATCACTTCAACATCCTCCAATCAAAATCCAATAGGCCCATTGGATTGTTCCATGATTGTTAAAAATTTGTTCCATGATTGTTAAGTTTTGTTTCTTTATCATAAATATTTGTTTTATGACCAAAAAGTTTTGTTTTTTCATAAAAAATATTTGTTCCATGACCATAAACTTTTGTTCCATATTTCTATGTCTTGTTCCTAAGGTAAGCAAATTTAGCTTCTTCATCATAAATACTTGTTTCATGGCCAGAAAGTTTTGCTTATTCATCAAAAAATATTTGTTCCATGCGCATAAACTTTTGTTCCAAATTTCTAAGTTTTGTTCCGTGACCATAAAGTTTTGTTCTATCATCATAAATATTTCTTTACATGACCAGAAAGTTTTTGTTCCATAGTCACTAAGTTTTGTTTCTTCATCAAAATATTTGTTTCATGACCAGAAAGTTTTGTTCCATGGTCACTAAGTTTTGTTCCTAAGGTATGCAAGTCTAGTTCTTCATCACAAATGTTTATTCTATGCTAAAAACTTTTGTTCCATGATCACTTAGTTTAGTTCTTTCATCCCAAATATTTTTGTCATAGTCAATTAATTATGTTCCTTCATCATAAACTCGTGCGAGCATCACACATCGTTCTCTTATAACCAAGATTATGGACGCACCAATACTCTTGCTCTCCGCTATACCGCTTTTAAGAACACTTGCGAGTATCGTCCGTTCACAATCAATATGTATTCGTACTCTTGTTCACCGCTTTTAAGAACTCTTACTGTTCACCGCTTTTAAGAACTCTTGCGAGTACCATACATAACGCTCACATCCCATGCAGACTGACTCATGATACTGACACACTGGCACTAACGGTCACCAACATCCCAAACGACTAAATCTCCTGAATTAACTAATGTTACCCACCATTATAATTCCAACCTTATCTCGTTATCGTGTCGTATTACTATTAACGTCTGAACTCGACTACGTTACTCACCACGTTATCTCAATCTCATTATCGTATCCCATTACTTCTGTAACCCATAATATCGCATAATAGAAACATGGAACATGAATTAAACAGCTAAGCTTTATGAATAATAAAGTCAAAGGAACAATCATATTCTGCTTAGGTTCGATCGATTGAGGTCCTCTCAATCGCTTGAAGAAAAGTGATGTTCGATCAATCGAAGTACGTTCAATCGCTCGAAGTGAAGATAGTCTCGATCGATTGAAGTCATTTCGATCGATTGAGACCTTGGGTTGTTTGATTGATTGAACTCAGTTCGATCGCTCGAACTTCGTCTTCTACAGATTCTGCAGTGAACGTCTAGAATTTGGTAGGGTGTGTTTGGGTCATTATTAATACGCCCAGAATACGTAAAACATCACAACTAAGCTACTGAGTGAGTTTGAAACTCACCAAAAGTTGCTAAGGGTGCGTTTGGCTTGAGCTTAAGCTTCTGAAGCTTTAATGGCGGCTCTTCCTTTCTTTCTCTCTGCTCCTCTGTCTCTCTCTGTTTCTCCTTCTCTTCTTCTTCTTCTTCTTCTTCTTCTTCTTCTTCTTCTTCTTCTTCTTCTCCCTGACTGTGTGTATATATATAGATATAGGTGTGTGTATATATATATGGATGTATATATATATAAACACACAAAACTCACAACTCTCTCTCTAACTCTCTCAAGTGTTCAGCAAACACCCACAACACACGAGCACAATGTATATATAGAGGGGAGGGGTGGGCAAGTGGCCATGTTTGCGGGAAACCTAGGGTTTTTGATAATTACACGTTCGATCGATCGAACGAAGTTCGATTGCTCGAGAGCAGATCGGTCAGGCTTGATCGATTGAAAAGGTTTTGATCAATTGAAGTGGGAACCACGTCATAAATTTAGGTCGGTAGGGTTTCGATCGATCGAAAAGGGTTCGATCGCTTGAACTTTGGAAATGCTCGATCACTCGAAAGGAGTTAGATCGATCGAAGATAGAATTTAAGCTATGAACAAGGGAAGTATATAGAATCTCTGCGTATAAATAATTATTGAAAATATAGGGTATTACATCATCCACTACTCTTATGTCTAAAACAAAAACGGAAACTTCTCACGCATCTCTGACTCTATTTCCCATGAAGCATCTCCTTCATCATGATGCTTCCACTGGATGTTGACTAACGGAATCTCTTTGTTTCTGAGCTTCTTGATTCCTCGATCTAAAATGCAAACTGGTCCTTCGTTAAAGGTAACGTTGTCGTTGACCTCGATGTCCTCGAAGTTGATCTCGTGCGCTGGATTGTGAGCACATTTCCTCAGCATACTGATGTGGAACACGTTGTGCACTCCTGACATCTTTGGTGGCAACGCAAGTCAATAAGTAACTTTTCCAACACGTTCCAGAATCTCAAACGATCCGATAAATCGTGGCGATAGCTTATCCCTCTTCTGACCGAAACGAACAATCCCTCGAACAGGTGAAACCTTAAGTAGCACGTGATCTCCAACGGCAAACTCTAAGTCTTTGTCTCCATTTGTTACAACAGACATGGGCCTCTTACCTTTAATTACTTGAATGAATGTCTCCAAACCCAAAGTTAAGTGTCCACCTTCTCATCAACTAGCAATGCGCAACCGAATATCGTAGATTGCCAATGATTATTGACGCCTACCAAAATCACAAACGGTTTCCTGTATGCATTTGTTTTGTAGGTTAATGTAAAAGACGAGAACATGATTGTATAGGTCATTTTGGGTGAAACCAACATTTTTATACCCGCCCGACTGGCACACCATTAAGTCCATAATCTTGCTTGGTTTGATTCCGACGGCACGCATCGAACTCACTTGCGCTTTATCGGGAGAATTTACTTTGTGATGTGACCACAGGAAGGGCACACAAGTCAGTGCAACTAGAGAATGATTATGCTTTTTAACAAAATCTACCACCTCATATTCTGACTCATTCTTCATCAATCGAATATGGAGCATGACAGTACATCCAACTCTAGTAAGTGCCCGTGGCTCTCTGAGTCTATCTTGCCTCTGTAAATGATGTTGTCTGAAACCCACTTTAGAACAATACCATCTTCTAAAGAGAATCATACCTTCATTGTTAACACTTTTGTTATCTTTTCTGATACTAAAACCCTTGACTTTTCCATATAAATTGTACCAAATTTCTGCTTCAGCCTCAGAATTGAATTTCAACGTGAACACATCCGCTTCAGTCAACTTTGACATGGCTTTATCTCTCCCGTCCGTTGCACAAAAGTCGCTTTCAAATCCACGTAAGGACCATTGAAACCCAACTAATAAGTCTTCTGTGTTATTAGTGTTACTCGTTGCACCAATGTTGTTTTCAACTCCACCTACAGAGTAATGAAACCCACCAAATGAGTCTTCTGTATTACTAGTGTTACTTATTGCATCAATGTTGTGTTCAACGCCATCTATAGAGTAATGAAACCCACCAAATGAGTCTTCTGTGTTATTAGTGTTAATCGTTGCACCAATATTGTTTTCAACTCCGCCTATAAAGCATTGAAAGCCACCAAATGAGTTTTGTATTTCTTCATCCGCAGTTGCATAGATTCCACCATTAATATCGAAGTCCTCATCATTCGTTAAATCAACATACACACTTTTGCCTTTGAAACATGAACCACCAGCCATTGTCCTCTGGAAATAAGAAATTTCATGTAGTTAAAATTTTGTTCCATAATCATAAATGATTGTTTCATAATCTTGAAATATTTGTTTTAAAATATAAGAGAACCTACAATTTTTGGAACAAACGTTTATGGTCAGGGAACAACTTATGATGATGAAGAAACAAATTTTCAGAAGTATGTTCGTAATTTAAAATTTTGTTTCATAACTATAATATTTGTTTCATAATCATAAAATATTTGTTTCAGAATCTATGAGAACCTATAGTTTTTTAAACAAATGTTTATGGTCTGGGAACAACTTATGACGATGAAGAAACAAATTTTCAGAAGTAAGTTCTGAATTTAAAATTTTGTTTCATAACCATAAGTATTTGTTTCATAATCATAAAATATTTGTTTCAGAATCTAAGAGAACCTAAAATTTATGGAACAAACGTTTATGGTTCGAGAACAAATTATGATGATGAAGAAACAAATTTTCAGAAGTATGTTCGTAATTTAAAATTTTGTTTCATAACCGTAAATATTTGTTTCATAATCATAAAATATTTGTTTCAGAATCTAAGAGATTCTACAATTTATGGAACAAACGTTTATGGTCTGAGAACAACTTATGATGATGAAGAAACAAATTTTCTTAGTAAGTTCTTAATTTAAAATTTTGTTTCATAACCTTAAATATTTGTTTCATAATCATGAAATATTTATTTCAGAATCTAAGAGGACTTATAATTTATGGAACAAACGTTTATGATCCGGAAACAACTTATATTGATGAAGAAACAAATATTCAGAAGAAAGTTCTTAATTACAAATTTTGTTTCATAACCATAAATGATTGTTTCGTAATCATAAAATATTTGTTTCAGAATCTAACAGAACCTACAAATTTTTGAACAAACTTTTATGGTCACGAAACAACTTATGACGATGAAGAAACAAAGTTTCAGAAATAAGTTCTTCATTCAAAATTTTGTACCATAACCATATATGATTGTTTCGTAATCATAAAATGTTTGTTTCAGAATCTAAGAGAACATACAATTTTTGGAACAAACATTTATGGTCAGAAAACAACTTATGATGATGATGGAACAAAGTTTCAGAAGTAAGTTCTGAATTTACAAATTTGTTTTATAACCATAAATGATTGTTTCGTAATTTTAAATATTTGTTTCAGAATCTAGCAGAACCTACAATTTTTGGAACAAACTTTTATAGTCATGAAACAACTTATGATGATGAAGAAACAAAGTTTCAGAAGTAAGTTCGTAATTCAAAATTTGTTTCATAACCATATATGATTGTTTCGTAATAATAAAATATTTGTGTCAGAATCTAACAGAACCTACAATTTTTGGAACAAACGTTTAATGCCATGAAACAACTTATGATGATGATGGAACAACGTTTCAGGAGTAAGTTCAGAATTTATAAATTTGTTTCATAACCATAAATGATTGTTTCGTCATCATAAAATATTTGTTTCATAATGTAACAGAACCTATAATTTTTTGAACAAGCTTTTACGGTCACGAAACAACTTATGGTGATGAAGAAACAAAGTTTCAGAAGTAAGTTTGTAATTCAAAATTTTGTTCCATAACCATATATGATTATTTCGTAATCATAAAAAATTTGTTTAAGAATCTAACAGAACCTACAATTTTTGGAACAAACGTTTGCGGTCATGAAACAACGTCTTATGATGATGAAGAAACAAAGTTTTAGAAGTAAGTTCTTAACTCAAAATTTTGTTCCATAACCATATATGATTGTTTCGTAATCATAAAATATTTGTTTCAGAATCTAACAGAACCAACAATTTTTTGAACAAACTTTTATAGTCACGAAACAACTTATGATAATGAAGAAACGAAGTAAGTTCTTAATTTAAAATTTTGTTCCATAACCATATATGATTGTTTCGTAATCATAAAATATTTGTTTCAGAATCTAACAGAACCTACAATTTTTGGAACAAACATTTGTGGTCATGAAACAACTTATGATGATGAAGAAATAAAGTTTTAGAAGTAAATTCTTAATTACAAATTTTGTTCTATAACCATATATTATTGTTTCGTAATCATAAAATGTTTGTTTCACAATGTAACAGAACCTACAATTTTTTGAACAAACTTTTATGATAACGAAACAACTTATGAAAATGAAGAAACAAAGTTTCATAAGTAAGTTCTTAATTCAAAATTTTGTTCCATAACTATATATGATTGTTTCGTAATCACAAAATATTTGTTTCATAATCTAAGAGAACATACAATTTTTGAAATAAACGTTTATGATCATGAAATAACTTATGATGATGAAACAAAGTTTCAGAATTAAGTTCTGAATTTACAAATTTGTTTAATAACCATAAATGATTGTTTCGTAATCAAAAAATATTTGTTTCAGACCACGGAACAATTATCTGTGGTCAAGGAACAAACACATTGTGTAGTATATGACTAACCTATGATAACCGGTTACCCTCCATTTAATGCATGTCAGTAAGCATTAAATGTCCATCATCTTTTGACTTTTATACACTTATCCTCCAATTAACGGCTGACAAGTGTCTTGGTGGTATGTTGTATATACAACAAAACCACCATTGGGTACCCAAGTGAACTCCATAAATTAAAGGTATAAATGTATAATTTTATGGGAAAAAGTGCTGACATGAGTGACATCTCTGAAGCTTTACTTTTTGAAAAGGTAAAAGACATCTAAAGCACAAAGTATGCTTATAAACACAGAGGGAAGCTTCTAGAAAAAATATAAATAACATTTAATATATATATACGTTATATTATGATACACAGACGAAAATTTTCACCTTCCCAACTACTTTCCCTCTGACCGAGACATGTTCAAAGTCAGGCATTTAATTTTTTCTTTACTTTTAACTTCTTTCTCTCTCTTAACTTCAAACCTCACCTCTCTCTCTCTCTCTCTCTCTCAAATCACAAAAAACATGAGACCCAAATAAAATACTCTATTCTCTTTCTTCTCTCACTATCATGGCCTCCTAACTCCTCCACCACTACCCACGGTCCCCTCAACCAGTCGCGGCTTCTGCCTCCATGATCTCCTCTTCCCTCCTCTATACTCTCTAATCTAACAAAGTTTTGAAATTTATGGACGTACTTCAAGATCTGTGGAAGAAATTCAAGATCTGGTCGAAACTTCGAGATCTATGAACTACAAGATCTGTAGCCGAAGCTTCAAGATCCATGGACGAAGTTTCATGTCCTAAAAGATCTCTTAGGTCTATCTTCACTTCTTTTTTTCTTTTAGATATATGTTGAATCGTTGATTACTGGTAGTTTTTCATGTTGATTAATGTTAATGTTGTTTTTTTGTTGATTTTCAATTTCAGATTTAATTTTTTATTTTGATTTCTGATTTTTGTGCATGATTTGTGTGCTTGATTTGGGGTATAGATTTGATCTCTGTTCGTTCTTTGTTTTTTCTTTGCCCATTCGGTTATCACCGAAACCGACCGAAACCGACCATTCCTAGTGCAGTCGGTTTTACACCAAGTTTACTCGGTTTCGGTCGGTTTCGGTTTCATGATTGGAAAAACCGACTGAATCGGTTCGGTTGAAATATAGACTGTATAACCGACCGAACCGAACCGATTACACCCCTACGTAAACCAATATATTTACGGAAGCCAACGTAATAATGCCAACTCAAGAAGTTGTGCCAATAACACACTAACTCTAAAGCACCGGACAACTTCCTCCATGAATCCAGTGCATTTTCTGCGATGACTCCTAAAGCCGATAAATTATTCAGTGAGTGTGTCACCGCGCGTCGAGGTAATGTGACGCCCCAAACTAACCCTTAATGTTTATATCGAGTTGCAATGTGCCCCTTTCGTTAGAATTTCTATTAAAAACTAACGGAAACTTACCCATGTGCTAGTCATGTGACTTATTTAAGAGTATTTTAGTTATTTACTATAAATTAAAAGCATTTTGCATCTTTGATGTTTGGTTCATTTAGCGATTTACACCTTTAATGTTTAAGGCATTTGGACAAGTTTTATTTTTATTTTTATGAAGAACAAGGTGTATTATTTTTGGGTGCCTCTACCGCTATCCATTAATAATAGGAAGAGGATTAATCCAAATAAAATGAAACAAATCTAAAGTTATCCAACCTATTCTAATTGGAATTTTAAATAAACTCTAATTCTAAAAGGATGAGGCTAAATCCACCACCTTTTTTGCTCAATTCACCACCTTTTGAGAGCACATTATTTACTTTTATCTTGTACTCCCTCCGTCTCATTTTGAGAGTCCATTATTCCATTTTGGGATGTCCCAAAATAGTGTCCACTTTCCTAAAATTGATGTACAATTTTTACTTACTTTCCAAAATTATCCCTCCTTGAAATCTACACCAAAACAAAACTAAAAAAGTTGTTGTAATGATTAGGGGCAATTGTGGAAAGTAGGTGTAGATTCTTTTTGTCCCCTTAATAAGTTGAGTTCCCAAAGATGGACTCTCAAAATGGGACGGAGGGAGTATATTTTAGGTTATATGTATCTACGTCCCCTCAACTTTTGATTTTTTTTTTTGCCAAATACATATATATATATAACTTTTTAATCGCAATGGGAATTATTATTAATTCGAAGAAGTGTTACAATCAGTGGCGAAGCCGTGATTTGAGCCTAGGGGTGGCTTGGGGGCAGCGCCCATGACCTATTATTCTTTTTTTTTTTTGGAAATATGTACCTTTGGGCTTAAAAAATTGCATCACTATTGCGTGAATTTTAGAATTACCCAAAGATAAACAATTAAATCTCTTCATTTTTTTTTTGTAGAAAAAGGATCATATGTGCTATTTCTTCTTTTATTTTTGACACTAGTTTCACCTACAAAACCAAAAATCTTTAGAAATTTAGGATCATAGTGAGATTTATCGATCAAAGTAATTTATTTAGTTAAAAAAATTTGTTTGTGGATCAAAGTGAGATTTTTGAGTTTAAAGCGATCAACCACATATAAATTCTGTCTCTTTTTCTTATGTATTTATTCACCCCAAAACACTATATCTGAATCGTTTGAAAATCTTTTGTTGTACTTTCTTTATAATTTATTCCTTCCATTTTATTTCCTTTAATTTTAGAATTAAAGTTTATTTAAAATTCCAATTAGGATATACAGTAATTTTACAACACAAAATGAAAGATTTTCAAAGCTATAATAAAATTACACTAAAATACAACTTAAAAGTGAAATATAATTTGATTTTTCAAAAAAAAACATAGGGTTTAAATGCTTTTGAGATTATAGTTTCACATCTAAAGCTGCAACAAATGAGGCCTTTTATTTTTATTTTTTTTAAACCACGATTAGCTGGGTAATCCCAGTTCAAGCACAAAAAAGCTTCATCCTAGTGACAAAATAATATAATAATATAATTATAAAAAAGATATAAAGCAAGTATGACATACTCAAACTTGTTTTATAATTTTTCACAACCACCCCAAAATCATTAATTACGACTTTATTCATAAATAAAAAAGTGTACGACTTTAAATTAACAAAAAAAAATTAAACTATGGACAACTGACACGAACTTCCCAATCGTTAACCATGGAATTTACCAAAACTTCCCAATTAGATGCATCTTCAGATCGAATTTTATACCACCATGGCACAATCTTTGGAATTGGTGCATCTTGTTTTAGCAAGATCTTCATGAAGTCGGAATCATCATACAAAATAATAGGAATAATCTGAAAATCAGCTGGTGGTCCAGTTCTCAAAGGTAAATACGTGCAAGATTGTAATGGCGAGAGAACACAAAAAACACAGTTGAATGTGCTAGCAAATAGTAGTCCCATTTCAGGGAGTTGCATCCAATACTTTTTTCCACATCCATATTCAGAAAAATAGTCTAACGCTCTCTCTACCACCTTGTAGTTTTTTTCACCACCCAACTGATAAATATAAGATTCTCTATGCTCCCTTAGTTCATCCAACATAGACCTCCTAACATCCATCCATCCATCATTGTTACTCTTACCCAATAATTTAGCGCAAGCTCTAAATCCACAATGGCCATCAGGTGCAACATCTTCCAATTTACGCACAACGTATTCTTTAATTTTTGGATTGAAGAGAGCTAAAACTTGTTCAATAAACTTCTCATCGGTTAAATCTTTCAATACTATCTTCTTTTTCATAGATTGTTTCCTTTGAGTAGCATTTTTTATCTGTTGTATTTCTTCGATGGTATTTGCATACTCAAATTCTGAAGGGTCCCTTTTAGTATTATGGGCTGCGATCGGTTGTTTTTTTTTCATTTTTTCAGGTCGCCCCTTCATAGCCCACAACATCAAATCCTATTAGAGAAAGACAATATATGTTACTTTAAGTGATACAAAAATCACATGTTAAACAAATAGGTAATAAAATCACATACCATAAAAGTTGAATGCTTAGGACCTTCGGATATAGAATACGTAGTAGATGAAGGATCAAGTGTTCTTGGTGAAACGGCCTAGAATAAATAATAGAACGATAGAAATTAACACAATCTAAGTAACCCAATATATAAAGAGCAAATGAAAAGTCATTACCTCATCAAAATTAGGATGGTAAGATGCACCTAAATTTATAGGTGACAAGTTTGTACCAGCATTATGTCTGCGTTCGGAAAAAAAAAGATATTATATGTGAGAATAACACTAATAAATATGAAAATATGGTAACTTGAAAAGTTATTTTAGTTACCTCATTTTTTTCTCTGATGGGCAATTGCTTTTGAAGTGCCCTATTTCCTTGCAATTGCTACACTTTCTTTTTTTTCTTTTAGCCTTATTTTCTATCGGATGATTTTGTCTTAGTGATTTTGGACGTCCCCGTGAAGGAACATGAAGAGGGTCTGCTAGAGTAAACTCCAAACTTGATAGAACTTGGTTACTAGTCTTGTGTATTATTTTACTTCCTAGATCACCTCCATTTTCATCACCCTCACTCTCGTCATCCATTGACAAAAGCTCGTTATGTACCTTTTCTAAAGCGAGTCCAAGGTGCTTGCATTTTTTTTGTGACTTTTGCCCTTCTTCAGCAACTTGTAAAAATTGTATCATAAGACTGCTTCTTCTTAGAGTGGAACAAATTTGTGTGTCTTCTTGTATCACATCATAATTAGATATTTCATGTATAACCCGTCGCTTGGCGTTCATTGTCCACCTTTCTAGAACATACTGTTGGGGAAGAGAGTTAACGAGTGACTTTTTTATAAATACAGTGAGTACATGCCTGCAAAGGATTCCAATGAACTCAAACATGTGACATGTACAAATGGCTTTGTTCTCAAGAAAATAAAGTGAAACCTCATATACTGGACCATGATTCTCGTGGGACAACACTGTGTATGTTTTTGTTAGGCTATCTTCACGATTCTTGCATGCTTTATATTTATGACTTGAGAATAGTTCTTTTTGAAATAAGTTAAATAACTTCCTCGTATAAACTTCAGCTGCCTCTGCTTCTATTCTATAACACGTCTTCAAAATTGCACAAGAATTCTTTGTTTTTACATCTTTCTCTTTCTCTTTAAGATATCTAGCATTCAGTGCTTTCTCATATTGAAAGACAAAGTCACTTACCAATGTACTAGAATGTACGAAATCCTTAAAAAACTTGTTCATACTCTCACTTCTTTGTGTTGTTGACATCCCAGCGCAAAATGTTGTGCGTAAGTAAGCAGGAATCCATTTCTCACGCCTTGCATGTAGATCTTGTAGCCAACTGTTTCCCCCTAACTCATATCTTAAAATCAATTCATTCCATGCCATTTCAAATTCTGTAATTGTGATAGTGTCATGAATGCATTGGTGAAATTCTCCTCGAAAAGAAGGGTATGTGTTATACACATGAGCCAAGTGTTCTGGAATCTTCTGTAAAATATGCCACATACACAAACGATGAGTAGTGTTAGGTAACACTTGGGTAATTGCCTTTGCCATGGCTTTGTCATCATCTGTAATGATTGTAGATGGAGCACGTCCAAGCATGGCCTCAAGCCAAGTTTGTAATAACCATATGTAAGAATCTGTTGTTTCATTCACTAGTAAAGCACATCCAAACATGATTGACTGATGGTGGTGGTTGACCCCAGTAAATGGAACAAAAGGCATGCTGTAACAATTAGTCAAGTACGTAGCATCAAATGAAACAACATCTCCAAAGTATTGATATGCTAATCTTGACCTGGCATCTGCCCAGAAACAATTCCCCATACAGTTATTTTCATCTACTTGAATGGCATAAATGAAGCCTGGATTTTTTGCTTGACACTCTTTAAAGTAATTGTACATTCTTTGCGCATCTCCACATTTTAAAAGTTTTCTCCTTCTGCTTCCTAAGTAATTTTGAATATCAACTGCTACACAACCGACATTGTAATCACCACCAGATTCTTGACTCAACACTGACATTATCTTTCTAGTAGGAACGCCGGCCTCGTTAAGCACATTAACAAGATTTTTCTGAGCTAATGTTATTCTTCTATGTCCACGAAGTAAACGTGTACTTTTTGGAGAACATAAGTCATGATTATGCCCTATTACGAACTTGCTAACAATCCATTTTGTTTTATTTTTTTTGCAAAGTCATCATTGCTTTACATCCAATCCTAGTAATGTTCTTCTGGCAACTTCGACGACAGTATCCTCCCCTTGAACAAGCATACTCCACTCCAATTAGTGACTTATCTTTGCGTGATAAACGTGTATGACTTTTCTTAATACTGAAACCTTTTCTTAATGCATATGCCTTATAACATGTCTCAGCATCTTCGAGTTCATCAAAAATCATCCCTTCACATGGTTCAGAAGGACCACTATATGTACACGATTTGACAAATTCCTGCTGCAAGTTTTTATTTGGCAAATTTGAACTATTCAAACCATCCACCACTGTTGGTTGAACATAAGATGCTTCTTTTAATTGGTCATGAGATAGTTCCATTTCAGGACTTTCATTAGAAGTGATTGACATAGTGATTCTACAACACAAAATGAACGTTTTTTAATCATACAGATACATGCTATAAATTTATATATACATATTTATATGGAACTAACAAAACAATTTTGTATCAAATGGTCTATGAATTTACAAATTTAGAACCAATAATTACAAATGAATAACTCGTAAGTTGAACAATTACTGCAACCAAATGCACACTAATGGAATTATAGCACAATTATTATATGTGAATTGTAAAACACGCACACACATATAAACATAGATGTATATGCCTTTAATCATATAGATACATGATATACATTTATAGATACATATTTATATTTATATAAACGAATATGTGTAATGTATAATTCTTAGATTGCGTCAATATGCTTTTGAAGTATGATTTCATTATTTTTGTTTTTTTTAATGGAGTACAACTCCTTTTATTTTCTTGTCTCATTTCCTACTACAAGTATAATTTCAGAAGAAAAAATGAAAAGGCAACAACAAAGAGACGTGCTAAAACAATATACATAGGTCCCACTGTATGTGGTCCAATTAACAAAATATTTGACTAATGTGGGATTCATAATTTGGGAAACAAAACATCATTTATGCGGTAGAGAGAAAGAAATTTTATGTACCTGATTACAATGATGTGTCTTGGACACTTTAAAATTTGGATCACAAACCTTAGAATATAAAGTCTTCAATGGCGTCACATTGCTTTGGAATTTTTTATTTTTTATTTTTTATTTTTTAATGTCGTAGAAGAACTTATACCTCTCTGTCAGTGTCCTAATTTAAATCTAATTTGTTCACTTTATCAATCCAACCAAGGATTCTATATAGCACACTCCCTAGATTTAAGCAGACTTGTTGATTTGATAAAAGTGAATGGTGCATCAAGTGTATACACTATACTTATCCTTTGCTTACATGTGGCATCACTTTATTGGGTGCCGTCAATTACCACTTATGACAGTATTGTAAAGACAGTAACATATGAAATTGGGCATAATTTTGCGTTTGGTTGATTTGAACAAACGTACCTGGTAGCATTATAATGACACTGACATTTGCTAAAATGGCCATACTTTGTGATCCTGTGGCCGTTTTGGACGATTTTTTTTTTGATTTGGGTTATTGTACGTTTTTTATTTTATTTATTTATTTATTTTTATTTGGGCTATTTTTTCGAGATCTACGCAATGGATGTGTTAATTTGACAAAAAAAATAATAATAATGTTTCAGTATCCGTGTTGGAGTTGCAAAATAACGTTTTTTTGTAAAACAAGTTTTCTTTATAGCCAATATGGATATGGTAGTGTAGATTTTATTTTGTAGATCACGATTGTATAAATTTTATCGAAACCGACTTGTAGTTTGAGAGTTATGGCATTTTAAATTGACAATTTCACAATCTCTCAGTGCTTGTCTTAACCTAACATGTGACGGATAAACATTACGCGTAACGTACTTGACAATTTATAATAATTTAAGCTAACAGTGTCAGAATTTGAGTCTAATTGAATGATTTTTTGAAGTTCAAGTATCCAATTGAAAAAAAAAATTTGTTTATGTACCCAATTGAAAATAAGTGTATAATTGATGATCTAAAGTATAATTTGCCCATTATTTTATACAAAAAATCACGCAGAATTAAAAAATAATAATAATAATAATAAACCACCTGAAATTCAAAATTTAGGAAGCAAAACATCATTATTGCGAGAAAGAAAAATAAATTGTATTACCAAATTTTAATGATGTGTCTTGAAATACTTTGAAGTTTGGACCACAAAACCTTCGAATATCACCTCTTGAATGGCGTCAGTTGCTATTGAAGTTTAAAATCATTTTTTTTTTTTTTTATTATTATTTAAATGGAGTGTTAAGTCGAAGTCCTACTAGAAATACAATTCTCGCACAATTGACAAAAAAGAAATTGATAAGGACTCCTAAATTGACAGGATGATGTAATGAGAATGGGACCCACGTTGGCTAAATCTCAGGAATGAAAGTGTATACCCACGTTGGCAATTGGTTGCCGTATATTCTATGAAATACGGTTCATCCGTATCAAATTTACTCCCAAAAATGCGTATAACTAACGGGGTAAAATGTATATATGTAGTTGTCTTTTTTTTTTTTACAAAATGTTCAATTCATTTGCAAAATGACTTGTGGAACAACAAAATGTTATTAGGAGAAACAATACATTTATCCAGTACATTTCATCAACATTTAAAAAGCTGTTACAATAAACCATAAAAAAAAAATTAAAAAAAAATTTTAAAAAATTGATCCTAAGAAAGCCAGGTATGGGAAACATGAAAGTATAAACATATATGTATGTATATGGAGGGCCAGATTTCATCAAATTGGTTCCCTATAAATATAACAATCTTGTTGTCTGTTGAAAGAACTCGATCATGAGCATGCATTTCTACGAGGGTACGTTGAAGTGAAAGAGCCAAGATATGACAAATGCAAATACCATACAAGCGAGAAGGAAATTTAGGATGCGGTGACCATTGAAGCAGCTGCTACGAGTCTCTGGTGCAGAAGGGACTGCATTTGTTGTTGTAGCACTGGCCTCGTTCACTTCATGTGTCGACTCGATCTCGTTTGTGGCAAAAACATTGCGTGCGACTGAGTTACAAATTTCGCAGGTCCTGAAAAGGGTAGAGCAAGATTTGATAGATGGAAAAAGTAGAAAAGACCATTAAAAAAAAAAAAATGTGAGAGTGTTCTGCTAGCACTGTTTTAACAAGTTCACTCGAGAAAAAAAGATGAGAAAGAATTACGAAGAGCAAAACAAGTGAACTTTTGATGGATATTACACTTTCAGGATAGGTATTCTAAAGCTATGTACATGCACTCGGTTACGGGTGTCGGGTGGTGTCGGACTTCCCAAGTTCATGAACACGGGACGGCAATGAAACTATAGTTCTCTTACATTTCTAAGATAAATTTGTATATATATATATATATATATATTTATGGAATAACAGGACTGTTAAGTCTTAACACATGAGCATTTTGTCCGTTTTGGATTAATAACTTTGTAGCAAAAGGAATATATAATTATGAGAGACATTAATAACTATTATACGAGTAGCTAACATACCTCTTGGTGGGTGACCAACCAGAAGTAACGGACATATATCCCATACCCTTGTCGAAACACAGGTAATTGTATACACTTCCAACTTCCAATCCCCAAAACTATATATATATATATATATATATATTTTCAAAATATGAGCTAAAGACATAAGCTTCTTATCATGAATTTTTACTCCTAAACCAAATTAGGCAAAAACTTGAGAGCTGAAGCTACTGTTTCCGTCAATCGCACATATACGCCTCCATGCCCAAGCTTAAGTGCTTGGGTTTTACTTTACAAACAATATTCATCCTATATATGTTCCTACAATTAGCATATTGGGCTTTGGTCGCAGATCATTTTACGCAGATTTTCTGTGGGTTTGATGCATATATAGATTTTAAAAAGAAGTAAGGTATATATCACGGGCTTTAGTCCAGGTATAGTACGTCCGTCCACCATGTTGGGCAATATCTCAAAGCACAACCAAAAAAACGAAAAAAACGAAAAGAGAATTTTTTATTTTATTTTATTTTTTTATATTCATTGCAAAACAAAAACTCAGTTAGCACAATTTGAACAGGATCAAATCACAATAGGGCTGGAGAAGGTAAGCCCGTAGTAATTCATGGAACAACACATATAATTGGTTTGGATCTTCTTGCATAGTTAATTTGTTAATCCAGCTTGTAATTGAGAAACTATCCCATGTGACCGTCATACAGTGTGACGGCCACTGTAATCTCTTTAACTATTGTAGGATTCACGTAGGATCCACCAAGGATGGATCCAGAGGGGGGCAAGCAGGGAAGATCCCCCCATAGCACCCAAAGAATACTCGAATCACATTAGAAGTTGTTAAGTTACCAACTACTCCAAAAGCTTAAGCTGTTAGAGAATGGGCCCAACAATGTATATTAAGCTTCAACACCCTCTCTCACGTGCAACCCCGACTTGCACGTGGAGAGCAAACAAACCAAACTCCATCATATTGGAGACAAATAACAAAGTGCAAATATGCACAACAAAGCGGGGATGGAGAGTCGAACCCAGGACCTCCCACAAACAAGGCTCTGATACCATGTTAAGTTACCAACTACTCCAAAAGCTTAAGCTGTTAGAGAATGAGCCCAACAATGTATATCAAGCTTCAACAGAAGTCACACGAAATAATGTCCCTAGGTAATCAAGTTTGTTTCTAATCATTATTTCAGTCAATATGGTTTTTTTCTACTTTCAAAGCCAGAGAGAGAGAGAGAGAGAGAGAGAGGTGTAGAGGTCTCAGGAATGAGATACCCTAGTGTGTGTGTATTCAGAAGCTTTGCCAAAAAAATGGTCTTATTAGTGGTAGTGTGATTCATCACTAGGGTAGTGGCAATTTTTGACACGATAATCCGTTTTACTGAGACAACCCGAACACGACACGACATGATATGATTAATTTAAAATAGTTTGTATTATAGATGAATAGCGCTCGAAACTAAAAATTAAACCCAAAGCACACAAACCGATTGGTGACACGATTATGACACGAGAACCCGAATTGCCACTCCTGTTCATCACGCATGCAGACAATACACAGCAGTATCAACATAAAATTTGTCAAAGTTAGAATCACAAGAAGTAATACAATTTGTACCTAAATTAACATCTAAAAAGATACTTGATCTCCTCATTATGCATAATCGAAAACATAGCTATCAAGGATATTTCAAAAATAAGAAAATCTGGAATCTGCAAATAGGGAATAAAGATACTAAATATAAAGTGGAGTTGTAGAAAGTCTAGCTCAGTCTTCCATCAAGAAAATGAAGGTATCAATAAGGGGTCAAATCTCCACTTCCATAAAGAAAAAGTGGGAACATCAAACATTGAGATATAGAAATTTCTAAACTTGGGAAAAAGGAAAGAACACCAAGGAATTATCGGTCGGTGCAGTTTAGTGACTAGATCATAAGTTTACGTATATATATCGAATTCTTCCTCCTGCTTTACTCTTTTGCTTTAACTTTTTCCTTTATTTTATTTGATTAGCATAACTGTCTTTAGCTTCTTTTTTTTTTTTTTTGTCCCTTACATTAACTAGCACTACTGTGGGAATTTAAAACTCACACGGCCCAAGGGCACAAACTAATTAGCATAGTTCTAATAATTTTTAGCGAAATAATAACAAAAAAAGTACAAGGAATCTAAGTATTAAGCAATGTTATGTAACCATAAATTATTCATCCAGATGCTATGTTTGGTTCGTGAATTTAGGAGGATAAAAAGATAAGAGAAGGGAAAAGTCGAAAACCTTAACGAAAAACTTGTTAGTTACTTTATGTTTAAATGGGATTAAAAAATAGAATAAAGTTACAAATATAGACTATAGTAGCAAATCAAGTAAAGAAGGAAAACTGAATGATAAAGTTCAATGTTTTCGATTTTATTTCTCACCAATTTTTTTTTTAATTTTTAATTTTATTTATTTATTTTTAAACAATTTTACTCATTACCATACAAATTACAAACATTTTACTTTGTTTTATTTTCTTTTATTTCTCTCAATGTCAATAAATTCTACAAGCAAACATAGCCTAAGTTTATGAAGATGTTAACTTGCATAACCCAAAGAACTACCAAAGGTACTTAAGGCTTTGCTTGGTTTACGGATTCATTGAAAGCAATAAAGAAAATAAAATACTTTTGCTCACCCCAAATTTGGTACACCAATGCTCACCCAAGCATCCCATTGGTCAATGCAGTGGGGCCCAGGATTAAACAAATGTTGTTTAATATTGTTTAATCCTGGGCCCCACTGCATTGGCCAATGGGATGCTTGGGTGAGCATTGGTGTACCAAATTTGGGGTGAGCAAAAATGCTCTCTAAAGAAAACTAGTGCGTTTGTGTTTTCCTCTATATTTAAACAACATTAAAAATATATATATATATATATATATATATAATTGAAACTTAAGGACTAGTGAAGAAAAGTGAGTGAAAACTCAAATTTTTTAATTTACTCCACACTATATTTTATTTTTAATTTTTTTTTTCCTCACTAAATTCATTAACCAAACAGAAGTCATTAAACGTAAAATTCAACCCTAAGCACCAAATAATCAACCTTAAAAAGCAGAGGGTTAAGGTTTAAACTCACTTGTTTCCCTTAATCTTGAACCAAACCTCAGCACAATGCTTATGTGCAACAGCCAAATCATCTTTACAAGAACAACCCAATTCAATAGCAATTCCACACTCAGCACTATTATTAGTACCACTCTCCAAACCCAGATGACAAATTCTACAATCTCTCTCTACTTTTCCCAAACGCGCCTTAATTTCACCAACCCCATTTTCGATATCCACCGAACAATCCGATTCCGAGTCCGAAGCGCCGCCGTTTTCAGGATCCGACCCACAAGCAAAACTGCGACCATCGTACGACCCGGACCCGGACCCATCATGGGTGGAGTAGAACTGAGAGTGACAGGAACCCTCGTCGGCGTCGGAAAGACAGACGCTCCCGCTGTCGCTCGCGACGGAGGAGCGACGGTGACCACCACCACCACCACATTCTAAATCCATGTGGGACATCTCAACGTTCACCATTTCAAAAAAAAAAAACCAGATAGAATATAAAATCAAATCAAATACAGAGCATTAAAAGCCTCCATAATTCGAAATTCTGAAAGTTTAAGACCTCAATTCATCAGACTCTAGAGTACGAGGAAAATTTGGATTAAATATGGAAATTTTCAAATGGGTTATGGGTGGGTGATGGATTAGGTGACCTTTTTAACCCCCCACCATGTCATTTAGCAGATATATGTATAGAGAGAGAGGGAGAGAGAGAGAGAGAGAAGCTGGAGTGAAACACTGAAGTTCAAGTAGGAGAGAGGATGTGAGGTGGAGACAGGAGAGAGAAACAGAACTGGGGATATTCTACAGTGGAGCCAAGGTGTTTCGCCTGCGAAGCCACTGACCATGTGGCGAGCTGTTATTGGGCGAGAAGGGAAAAAAGTTGACGCACTATTAATACGTCTACGCACGTCTGAAAGTCTTCATCCCACCGTGGAATTTCCGAGAGAAGTTTATGAATAAAATTAGAGAAACGATTGGATGCTTTTAAGTTCTAAAGGTATATCGCATATATAGGTTTTACACTGTTGATGTTTTTTTTTTTTTTTTTTTTGGTTGGTGATGCATGAATCTTGTAAGAGCAACTCCAGCGGGCTCCCATTTGGGTTGCTAAAGCCAAATTTTGACAGCCAACACCCTTTTGCTCCTCTTCAACGGCCTATCATATGGTCTCTCATAATTCGACAAAGTCAAATCTTCTCTTATACGGAGTATTTGAGAGAAGAAATGGCAATGCCAAATCCAACTGCTGATATAGACTAGCTTGTACAGGACAAAATGCCAGCTATCAAAATTTTCTTCCAATGAATACATTTTGTAAAATTACTATTATACTCTCACAAATAATGCCTATAAATTAATAGTAGTTGAGCTAAAAAAAAATGGTATGTTACCATTGGAGTAGTATTGTCAAAATATAGCATTTTAGTACTGTAGCAGTGTTAAATTATAATTTTGAAATGAAAAAAACGACATTTTGCATTGGAGTTGCTCTAAAATGATGTTATGATAATGATCTAAGAGGCTATATGGGACAGTCAAATAACTCATTTCAAAGTGATTCTATGTCAAATCAATGTAATACTCCCTCCGTCCCATAATAAGTGTCCACTTCTATTTTGCACATTGTTTAAGAAAGTTGTATTATTTTAATTTTTTTGGTTCATTAAATGGTCACTTTCCAATTTTGCCCTTAGATGTGATGGGTGTTTGACTTTTTGCTTGTTTTGAGGCCACAAATAAATGCTACTTTGTCTTTATTATAAGGGTAGTTTTGGAAAGTAAGTAAAAGCTATATGCCAATTTAGGAAAGTGAACACTTATTGTGGGACATCTAAAAAAGGAAATGTGGACACTTATTATGGGACGGAGGGAGTAGTAATTTTCACAAAAACTAAATTAAAGTGAGACTTGCTTGAGGGTTTTTAAGCTTTCCCAATAGGTTCTGTGGATGAGTACTCATTTATTTCATCGCTTAGTCACATACGAGCTCCTAACAATTGAGTTAATCTCACACGGCATAATGATTAAAAATATAAACTCATGGGGTGGGGGTGGGGGGGAGGCAGTGACCAGGGTGGATGACTTTGGGTCGTTGATGTTTACTTGTCCACCTTTGCGTGAACAATACAAGCTGTTTTCATTGTGAAAATTTCATCTTGTTACACATTTGACAATAAAATGTTTCAAGTGGAGTTTCGAATTAAGAAAACTGAACTTGGGATATATATATATATATATACACATTATGTATGGAAAATCTGCTAGTGACCTAGGATGTATCATACTTTTTGGGAATTTTGATGTTAAAATATTGTACTCCCTCCGTCCCATAATAAGTGTCCACTTCTTTTTTGCACAATGTTTAAGAAATTTGTATTATATTAATTTATTTGGTTCATTAAAGAGTCACTTTCCAATTTTACCCTTTGATGTGATGGGTGTTTGACTTTTTGCTTGTTTTAGGACCACAAATAAATGCTTCTTTGTCTTTATTATAAGGGTAGTTTTGGAAAGTAAGTAAAAGCTATATGCCAGTTTAGGAAAGTGGACACTTATTGTGGGACATCCAAAAAAGGAAATGTGGACACTTATTATGGGACGGAGGGAGTATATAGTACTAGAAAGTTGTACTACTAGAAATTACTTTCTTTTCTTTTTTTCTTTTTTTCTCAATAATTAAAATTTCATTAATGAAAAGTAAATTTTACAAAGAAAACCAAACAAGTAATAAAAATAAAGAAAAGAACAAACAAAAGCAAAACAATAAGATGTACAATAGATAAGGAAGCATAAGCGATCACAGAAAACGCTCCGTCGGCTGCACAAGGAATCCACAAAAAAAAATTACTATGAACCCTAACCAAAAAAAAAAAAAAAGTTTGTAGAACCTAAATTAGTTGTATTTTTATAAAAATAGTTTTATAATATTAATACTTATTGGATTAGATTGAATTTCTTTTTCCACTTTCGTTTCACAAAAGCTGTTTGAACACAAGCTAACCCAACAAAAGTGGGCCTTATCAGATTCAGTACCTACCTTGATAACTTGACAAGTCACGTTTATGTGGAACATTCTCTCGTGTCACATGGAAATGTTTCTGTATTGGATAATGTACAAGTGTACAACACACATGAGACAGATAAGCATTTGTTCTACATTTCTTGTCTTTTTAATCTTCAAACCCTCTTTCTTCTATTTGCCTTGTTTATTGTGCTTTTGTTTTCAGATAACAGATTTGCAAAGAGGCTCAATCTTGAGTGTTCTTTAACTTCAACTTCAACTTCAAATTCAACCAAAACAATGATGTGCTTGGAATGATATTTATAAGTTGCATTCTTAAAAATTGTAATTAAATATCCATTTCAATTTTAACTCATATGACATTCTGCATATAACACTCGTGCTCCTCAACTTCTACTGTAACATAACTCATACTTATCATATTTCTATATCCACATCCACTCTTTCATTTTTTTCCCTCTCTATATATACTGACACGTATACCACAAAAAAAAAAAAAAAAATAAGAAAGAAAAAAGTAAGTTAATCCTTACCAAATGTAGCATAAACATTTTCAATCAAACATCACTAGTGGGCCAAACTAGTTGGTATACAAGCCAACCACCATCTCAACCCCCCAAAAAGGTGAAGTGTAACAATTGAGCTTGAGAACTTCACTCAGTATTCAATAGGTCCTAATCTAGATGTTCAAAAGGCAATCAGATAAGATTGCACTTCAGAATAGCTTACCTTATAAGAACATGAAGTACACAGTTAGGCGAATGGAGACCGGGATCATTTCCTAGAATGATACAGAGATAACCTTGACATTATTGCCTAAGTAATTTATTGACTTTCATGGAGGAGATAAGACATGGAGGTAACATTGCAACATTTCCCTCAAAAGAGAAGTTAGGTCGATCAGGAATTTGGAAAATGACTCGCTTTGTAACGCCATCGATAGTAGCATATATCGAAGATAACCAATCCGTACCTAAGATGACATCAAAGCATTTGATCTCTAAAAGTATCAGGTGTACAAGTAATGGCACATTACTTATTATGATGTTGCAAGATCGATACACACTAATGTACCAATCATAGAAATTCCAGAGAGAGTAACGACGGATAGGTCATAACCTAAAGGCTCTGGTAACTTATTGAATTTTGAGGCAAAATATGGTAGTACGAATGAATGAGTAGATCCTGAGTCCATAAGTGTATGAGAATCAATACCACAAATAGAAATGGTACCTGCCACCACAGTATCAGTTGTAGCCTCGCCACTTGGGACTAGGGCAAATATACGTCCCTGACGTTGTTGATTATTCCCTTGGTTCCCCTGAATTTAAGCCGGACGTTGGTTGGTTGGTTGGTTAGAGTGGCAACTAGAACAACTTCTTTTCCAGTCTTCCAAGTAGGGCATTCTCGGATCATATGGCCTATTTCCCTCTTGCACTCAATCGACAGATACCCCAATGCATCTTTTGCATGGAGATATGGTTCCACCCTGTGGTCTACTCTTGTTCTGAGAGTTATTAGACATTCCCGTGAACTATCTTTGGTATTTCCTTGTCCTTTTCACTGGTTTTCTGATTGTCTTTTAAAATTGTCTCGATTTTTCTGAAGTGTTAAGCTTGTTCTTTCAGCCACGAGAGCACAGTCTAGCACTTCCTTATATGACTTGAGTTTGAACATTTCTACCTTGCTGTGTATGTGGATTTGCAGGTCATCTTCAAATTTCTTTTTCTTTTTCTCCTCTGTATGGATTAGATACGTGGCAAAACAAGATAAGACAGAGAATTCCGTAGCATATTGGAGCACCGTCATGTTTCCCTGCTTCAAGTTTATGAAATCCTTAGCCTTTTGTTCCTTCATAGAGTCTGGGAACTACGTGCCGTAGAATACCTCCAAGAATCGCTGATAGATCATCTCGAGCTCGCTTTCCTCCATTGTAGTCCACCAATGATCCACCTCCCCTTCAAAGTTAAAGGTGGCATATTTCACTTTCTCTTCCTCGGGACAAGGTAAGACTTTGAAAATCTTTTCCATCCGAAGGACCCATGCTTTATCCTTAGCAGGGTCTGTACTGCCATCAAAAGTTAGTGGTCGTAGTTTCTGAAACTGTTCCATCGTTACCTGCTGAACGAGAGTGAATAGTCCCTATTTACACGCCTTAATTCACATTTGTTAGCACTTATTATCCTTTCGTGTACTTTTACTTCATTTTCTATTTTCTGTCATGTTATAGAAGAAAGCGAGAGTTCCAAGCTAAAAAGGGTGTGAAAACAGAAGAAAAGAAGTAGAAAAAGTCACCTCGCGTGCGCGGCCTACTCTCGCGACTTTCCGGAATCGCGCTCGCGCAACCTATAGAAAAAAAAGTAAAAACACGTATTTCAATCAGCTGAAAACCCCTACGCGAACAGAATTTCCTAATTACGTCCAGAAAGTGAAATATAGCTGTTTCAGACAGATTAGGTTTACAAAAAGCCTTCCTAATCCCTCTACACTATATATACATCATTCTAATTCACTTTTGGGGTTACACACATCATAATATACAACTTTTGGAGGCAGTTTGGGAGAGAAAAGCTAGAGAAGAGAAGATCTAGCTTGAAGGTCTCTAATGGCGACAATCATCTCAATCTACTTGTTTTCATCGAATATGCACAACTAAACACCTATTCTAGGGTTTCAATGAAACCCTAGCTATGTAAAGGGGGATTCTTTGCTTTCTTTCTTTAGAATTTTATGTATTAGGGTAGTAATTGTATGTTTGAGGATTATGAATATATAATCGGATTTTGAATATTTATAATCAATAATATTTTGGATTTATTCTTGTTTTGAATTCTTTCTTGTATTTATTGAACCCAATATTCTTTGATTTCTATGATTGATAGGAATATTTACATACAATGGTGCTTATGTGATTGCGATGTTTATATCTTTTATGATTCATGCTTAGGAAAGATGGGTTGTACTACACCCTAATTATAGGTAGACAATCCATACCAACCGAATATGAGTTGTGCTTAGATTAAACTAGTGATATCTTCTTGTCGATACTACCGGGCTTGTAGCTACGGTAGCTCATAACTATCCAATCATAAATTTTAAAGTAGGAAGTATAGACCCTCGATGCATAGTTAGTGGTGAATTTGTAATCCTAGATTCCATTCACTCATATCAAAACAATCTTAAATCTTGCACTTTTTTACTTAGTTTTAATTTTAGTATATTATTTCCAAAATTTTATAGTTTATTTCATAGTAGTAGTTAAATCAACAATCAATTGAATTTCCGTTTTCTATAACTAAATAGATTTAGGTTTTATTAATTAAAGGACAAAAATAATCAATCTCGGTGGGTTTGACGTTTACTTCCGCACTGCAAATTATAGAAAGTAAAGCATACTTTTATATCTTGATTTTGACGAGATCACCTGCATTCCCCGTTGTCCATTATTTTCACTTCCATTACCACTATCCTTAGAATTAGCTATTCTATCTTGTGCAGCGTAAGCCAGTCCTTCGATGATTTGTTCGATATGTTCAAATCTAGCATTTGTTGCTTCATCCATGTTGGTTGAGCTTACTCCTTGTTAGTACTTCTCTGACTACATAACAATAATGTAATTAGTAGTATTTCTTACCTTATATTTATACCCAAATAGAAATTACCATACATAAGTATAGGTAATTAGCGTACAATTCTACTAAATAGTTGAGGCATTCTAACAGCCCTAGAACTATTGCTCTGATACCAAGCTTATCACGCCCCAAAACCCAAATAGTAGATTTAAGGCACGTGACCGGCTACCAAGCTCTCATAACTTGTACAGAAACTAGCTGAAGTAACATAATTAAATCTTATTTCAAATAAACCATAATATTACATATCCCAAACTTATTACATTTTATTAACGCTGGCTAATTTGAGCCTTTAGATATAACCTTTGAGAATGCTATTAGAATTACTCGTGTTATTTAATTAGGTAGCTAGTATTTTAAGTTCTTCTTCTTCTATATGGCTTCCTCAACCGAGTTATCTCTCACATTCTTATACTTTTCATCACCTGAATGAGGTTAGAAAGATTTGGAAATGAGTAGAATACTTAATGAATAATCGTAACCTTGGATGATGAATAAAATAGGAATCGAAAATGCTAGATGCACAACAAAAGTGCACAACAAAATGCACAACTAGCTTAAAATTGTTGGACTTCGTGCTGAAAAGTCTGTACACACAAAAAGACAAAAAAGAGAGTGTACAGCTTTTTCAGCACGAGGTCCAATAAATTAAAGCAGGTTGTGCATTTCGTTGTGAACTTTTGTTGTGCATCTAGCATTACTCAATAGGAATTTATATATGGTAAATGAGATAAACATAATAAGATGTTTATTGAGAGTGTAGAACATCATTATAACATGGTTAACAAATACATAGAAGGTCAGATTACCAGCCACTATTCACGTCCACATATACTTATATATACTGCAATAGCTAACTGATCAGAAGCACTCGTATACCCAATAAGGAGGGTTGGCCAACTTTGGGCCACTCGTAGATCCAATATGAATCATCCCACATAAGGGCTCATAGATTCTTATTAGAACCAATATATAATCACGTAGAATGGTGATAATTGACATTTGAATCAATGAAATATGGAACTTACAATAACTTCAAATAAGATAACCTCTTTCAGTGGAACGAATCGAAGTGTTCCAAAACAATATAAGAACAACAATTTTATAATTAAAATAAAACTTATTCAAGTAATAGGATAGGATTCACTCGTGAGGAGAATCAGTAAAAAGTAAAACAATCACTCACCTTGATAGTTTGTGTGATTAAACTACTTCTTTTGTAGCTAAGTTAACCCTCAAGTCCTACACAATGTACTTGATAAAACTCGTCATTTAGTCTAATTTCAAAGTGTAGGGGCAAAATTATAATTATAGCTTCTTAGGGGTATATATATATATATATTTTTTTGTAATTTTACCAAAATAGGATTTTTCCCTTAATAAAATAATCTTATATTATTACAATCCATTGACTAAAGTCGATTCAAAGTTTATTACAATAGCATTTGAAAAATATATAGCTTTTCTATAGCAATTTTGCTCCAAGACAAGTGATACAAATTTTTGTCTCCAAAATTTACAAAAATAGTGTATAAATATTCTAAATATTATTTTGGTCACAGCGGTACCGGCCGTTTATTTTTCGGGGTTATACATAACTTCAAAAGTATTTTTAAAGTTAAAAACTCATATTCTATAGTCATTTTATAGACTCGAAATTCCAATAAATACCAGACGGTGTCCGAAATTTACCAAAATTTGAAAAATGCTATGAAATGATTTGTGATGAATTAACAAATTTGAAATGACCAAAATACCCTTAGTGTTGTTAATGAATGATTGAAAATGTGAATAAGATGTACAAAATACCAAAAGGAGTAAAGTATATAATTTACTCACCTTAGTGACTTAACACCTTTTTAATGGAGCATCTGAATGTACCAAAATACTTTCTTCTACAAAACTCCACTAGGCTTAAAAATATTTTAGTACCCTGTACTTTACCCAAATTTCACTTTAGGCCCTGCACTTTCGATTGCAACACTTTGGGCCTTCTATTTTCAGTCTCGTTTCAATTAAGGACAATTGATCACGCCGTTAGCTAAAATGGACGGAAATCATCACGTGGGGGCCACGTGCATGCTTTTTTGCATCACCTCGTGTGATTTTTCCCCTTTCTCCCTTAAAACCTAACATTTCTCCTGCGTTTCCTCAAGCTCTCTGTAATGGATTTTCTCAATATCTGCAAGCTCTGTGTAATGGATTTTCTCAATATATACTTAGATCTGTTAGATTTTAAGGGAAAAATGGGAAAAATCACGTGAGGTGATGCAAAACAGCATGCACATGGTCCCCCACGTGATGATTTCCGTCCATTTTAGCTAATGGCATGATCAACTGTCCTTAATTGAAACGAGACTGAAAAATAAGGGGCCCAAAATGTTGCAATCAAAAGTGCAGGGCCCAAAGTGAAATTTTAATATAAGTGCAGGGTACTAAAGTATTTTTTAGCCAACTCCACTATTTCCTCCTTTTCTTTATTTATTGTGAGAAGTGTGAGGTGTTGTGTCTGAGGTGATTTGAGAGGATAATTTATAGGTTTCTTTTTCTTTCAAAAACTTAATGACGGGAGTTGTTTGTTTAAGCATTAAGGGAACATTTCAGTTATGAGGCATAATTGTTACAAGATTTAACATTTACTAAAGTACGTGTTCATCTGTTTTAATCTAAGACGAGGAAGGCTATTCCTCTACGTCTCTCAGTTTCTCCTCTTCTCTTTCCCACGACATTAATTCTCCTTTTCTTATTCTCTATCTATTTTCTCCCGTATCTCTCTAACCTTCTCTATCAATATCTCTCTAACTCTCTTTATTAATTGCTCTTCTATTAATTTCAGATGTGTTAAGGAAGCATTTGTATTTAATAAAAGTGAGAAAGCTTATTAACATAAAGGAGTCAATGCATGCTTCATTAATTGAAGTTTATGCTTTGCTTCATTTGAGAGTAAAATGTCCCGTAACATTTTTTTTCAAAGTACATATGTTGTATACCAAATATGTATCTTACCATGTATTTATTGTTTGTCTTAATAATTGAATTTAATGTGTATGTGTTAATCAGTTGTGTCTGTGATATAAGGGGTGCGTTTGTGTCCGGTAAAAGTCTACCGATCAGATCATTTGCTAAGGTCATATGTAGGTTAGTTAGTTAGTTGAAAGACCAATGAGTCTTTGACATGTGTCTAAGGTTGATTGGTTAATACATAAAATATGATTTGAATTTTACTAATTTTAATAATGGAAATTCGGGTATTGACAAGTACCGTATACACTACATGAACCGACAAATTATATGTACACAACCATATAGGCACACGCAAACACGAATTATAGATAAGGTAAGTTCCACTTAATGATTCCACAATCAATAATGCTACACACACAACCTATTTCACAACCTATTCCACTTCCTCATTGTCCAAACAGGTCAAACGGGTGGGGGTAGGGGTAGGGGTGGGGGTGGGACAGGGGCGAATATACAGAGGGTAAAAGGGGGGCTGAAGCCCCCCCCCCCCCCCCCACCCCTCCCCAGACTTTTCAAAAATTGCACACTGACCTTAAAAAAAAATTTCAGTTAAGCCCACCACCCTAAAAATTATAAAAGCCCCCTCTGGCATAATAAATTTGTCATATTAGGTCTAAAATATACACAACATATGTATAAATAGGTTTAAAAGCCCCATTGATATTATAAAGTTTGTCATATTAGATCTAAAATATACACAAAATATGTATAAATAGGTCAAAAATTATTATAAATTTGTCATATTAGGTCTAAATATATGCAAAATATGTATAACTAGGTCCAAATTTTTTTTTTCGGGGGCACCGTACCAAGCCCCCCCTAAAAAGATTTTCTAAATCCGCCCCTGGGGTGGGATCATTCACACCGCAAACATAACAAGTTTGTGTAAGTCTATAATTGATAAAGTAATCATACTTTCATGCAGAAAACTTATGGATCTTGAATCTAACACATCTCAAGATCTATCAATTACTAAAATTAAATGTGTACCGTCGTTTGCCATTTTCAATTGATAGAGATGGTGATTGGAAACCCCTTAATTGAAGACTTGATATAAGGCTTCTCCTTCTTCTCTCTGTCTCTCAATCTTTACAAACTTACTGTAACTGATGGATATATTGAAATGGGAAGTTTGTATATTTTATAGAGGAGAGAAGAGGGCCCTAAAACAACTGCTTTAGAAAGAGTAATGTTTGGGCCACACTCATTCACACCCAAAAAACATTCACACCCTGAGGTGGACCAATTTAGAAAGAGTAATGTTTGGGCTACACTCATTCACACCCAAAAAACATCCACACCCTGAGGTGGACCAATAAGTTAAACATCCACACCCTGAGGTGGACCAATAAGAACTTATTGGTCCACCTCAGGGTGTGGATGTTTTTTGGGTGTGAATGGGTGTTCTCATTGGTCCACCTCAGGGTGTTGATGCTTTTTGGGTGTGAATGAGTGTGACCCTAACATTGTTGCTTTAAAAAACTGTTCCATCGTCAATTTTTATGTAATCTCCAAAGTAGTTATTTATTTTATATATTATATTTTAATAATTAGGCATATTTTCTATTGGCTAATAAAATAGTAGTAGAGTCTAACCAACTAAGGAGACTGATGGACCACTTTCGTGTGACTCAAAGTCACGTGAATAACTGTTTGTAGATTATAGAAAAAAGTTCGCAAGGCTACCACTCGCTATCGATAAATTGTGTGTTCCAGTGTGTGAAAATGCTTCAAGAAACTAATGATCCGAGAATCCAAAAAAAGGTTCTCCAAAAGTATTTGACAAGACTAAAAGAAAAGACTCTAACATATAACTGGAATAAGGAATGTTGCCCTAATTTTAATAGTCAACATTTTCACTACATAGTAATGCAATGTCCCCAGATTGGATGGAACAAAGAAAGCCACAAAACCACTGGTTTCATATTTCCATCCCAAATGAAGTTAGCCCCTTATAAATCAACAATCAGCCCATATTAGCACATTTAATTTCTTGTAGAAAAGGAAATTTTCAAACACCATAGCAAATTTTAAGCTACAACAACTCTGTAAAACCTGTCTCATTTTCTCACAGACCATACCTCCGCTTCCTCCAACTTCAGGTGAATAGCGCAAACACGAGTAGTCAAATCAAGTCAGACCCCCGAACATTTGCTGGTACTGGAAATGGTTGCCTACTGATGGGGGTTGATAGCACATCAGACATCACACCGTTAACTTGCTTCTTTCCTCTTCAAAATGTGATTGGTCAATCTTTCGACTGTCCTCAAAATTACCCATATGGATGTGAGATCCTCTACACATTACCCCCCGAGTAGCACTGTCTAGTGCTTTGACACTAGTACCATCCAATCCACTTTTGCACCATGCAATATTACTTATATCTGCAGCTATTGCAGCCAATTCATGACACGGAAATAACGGAGGCTCCGCAAAGTCAACAAATTCGGGGCCTAACAAAGAGCTTTGAGGAATTTCTCCACTCCCACAGCAACCATAGCCGCATCGGTGAGGCACCAATCGATCACCATAAGCTCCTTCAAGTAATTTACCTATCCCAAGATCTGGTTTCGAGGCTTGACTAGATGGCCGTTGCATAGGACCTGGCCTCGGACGTTGTGACAGGGTTTCAGGGCTATCCAAAAGACTATAAACATTAAATGCACTTATACGTGCCACAGGACGTGAAAGAGTAGGTGGGTCCTTCGTGTAATTACTATATTGACCTTCTGTTTGAACCCTATATTCAAACTGCTCATCCATGTTTTCCCGAGAGCTGACATCCTTTCCTTCCAAAGGCTTGAATGAATTGACATCCCCACATGATAGAGTTTCTTCAGTTGATGCTTTGGATTTGTCCACACTTCCATCTTCCGCCGTATTGGTGGATTCTAACTTACACTTGCCATGGTCCGTGGACCGCCGCCTCAAGGTAGAATTCCAGTGATTCTTAATAGCATTATCTGTTCTCCCAGGTAGAAGCCTTGCTATTGATGCCCATTTGTTCCCATGGATAGCATGTGCTGCAACAATGATGCGGTCTTCTTCATCTGCAACAACCTTGGTTTTGTCAAAGCCTTGTTTGTTCAGACAACAATTTATTACTTATATGACATCCTGACAAGTCTTGTGTGTTTCCAAATGTATATATATGTATGCGTTAATTGTATTGTAAATCTATATGAACTTACAAGAACACAATTACAGTCATTACCCAACGTAAAAAATTATTCCTTATTACCTCCTATCCCGACATGTCCATTTCCTCATAGCACATAAAAAAGTACTTCCATTTCGCAAGGGGAACTAGAAATTAATGCTGAACAAGTAAAATATCACCCAAGAAAAGGGGTATTGCTTGTTAACATGTGCAACAAAGCACAACCATGTACACAGATATAGGTCGACATTATGAGGGTACTAGGGTATTAGCTGTTAAATTTCCTATGCATGAACAAGATCTCTCTTACTCTGTCGGGTTGGTAGGGATTCAGATCAAGTTGACTGATGAGTGACGAGTCTTTTCATTTTTCAAGTCAGCATAAAGAAGGTAACCACCAGCTGTTAGCTTAAGTGATATCTCATACCACCCAAAATGGTGGAGATGCAAGGTAAGATACCAGTTGCCAGGTGGAAGTTATTATCACTAATTCAACCTAAAAAGCACCATATTGAAGTTTATACACATACTAAAAGGCCATTGCCAATAAATAACATGGCAAATATGCTGTGAAAATATACTTGAGAACTTAATAGAGTGGTGTTATATTTCACCAGTAATATTGAGATGATACAACTGAAGTCCCATGTAGATGAATAGGAAGATCAACTTATAATGGATGGCCCATTTAAAAAGGTCACCACATGTGATCCAAGAAGATTTAAATACAAGCGCATGCAACTACGAAATGTCCAAAAGCTTAGAAAACACTAACTACATTGACAACTACAAATCTACGAGCAACTCCAATGGGGGATGCAAATGAGTATCCAAATCCAAAAGATGCTAAAATGGATCCCTTCATCCCAAAAAATGCACTCCAATGGGGGATTCAAAAGGGGATCCATTATGCAAACTCATGGTTTGGGTCTCTAAACTTATAGTCTTTGGAGAGAGAAAGTGAGGGGATGCATATTTGGTGGGATGATCCTAGCCATTGGTTTGTGAATAAAATAATATTTTTAGTGTATCTATGGTTGAGATACATCAAAATATATTAAACAATAAAATGACTACTAGTTTTGGTTACTATGGTTGGAGTGCATGAGACTTATTTGGTATGTAAAACACTATTCAAGTAACCAAATAGCATTTTGGATACCCAAATTTGATGATTACCCTTGGAGTTGCTCTAACAAACTACAAATAAAATTAGACAAGAAATCAAAATTTCAAGCAATGTGGATTATTTGAACCAATTATGTACGTAACCCCCAACCCCCCCGGGTGCTAGGGCTACGTTAGGCTTTGATTTTCCACATTATTTGCATAAGTGGCTATATTCGTATTTGAACCAACTTTCTCGGGTATAAGTAGCCCTAGTAACTAGATATATCGCCTTCGAAGATAATGGAATTTCTTGTTTTCTCAAACTCGGAGTTAAAATCCATATCACAACTAAAGAATGCACCAACATGATGGTACCCATGCTATCCAAACATAAAGGTATTCTATTGGCAAAATGCCATCAAACTCCTCCATTGTCTTGTTTCGTTTCTCTTATTATCTTTGAAATTTCAATTTTTTATATTTTGTCCGTTGATTTTGTTTATGGCCTTGTAAAAAAATTCACTTTTAAATGTTACAAAGTAAATAAAAATATGATCTTTACCCCCATAAACCCCAATTAAGTGCAAAAATCAATTATTTCCAGCACAGAAAACACAATCAAAATCAATGCATAGATTGCATTACAATTTACAAATCTAAATAACTGAATGGCTCTAAAATCAAATTCTAAAATCAACATTGAATCATTTCAAACTATGCTTACATATATATAAAATCAAAAGCTTATTGATCAAAAAATGGGGGTTTTATTAAATTACCAGTAAAGGGTTTGCGCTTGACGGCTGGGTCAAGCTGATTACACCACCTAAGCCGACAAGACTTTCCCGATCTTCCGGCAATTCCTCGGGCGATCAAGCTCCAATTCCTCGCCCCAAAATTAATCACGAGTCGACTCAGTACCTCGTCCTCTTCAGGCGACCACGGCCCCTTCACTCTCTCTCCTGATTTTTTCCCAACTCTGCAGCTACTTCCCCCTCCATCGCCACTCCCTCCCTCACTACAAGCACCAGTAGTACCGCCGTCTGCGGCGGCGACGGTGACGATCGTTGCGTCCTCTGTTTTGGCGTTTGTGTCCATTTTATTGTTTTTCCATTCCGCCCGCCAAAATTGCAATTCTGTAAGTACAGCTAAACTGATTTTATAGGGCTATTGTTTCGGGAAAGTTTATGTTTCCAGTTTTGCCCCCGATTAATAGTTGTACAACATATTATAACATTTGTTAGTGGTACGAGATTTTAATACAGGTATAGATAATAATAAATAATTTAGAAGACAAATTTAAAATTCAAATTTAAAAATTATGGCATATTCAAAAGGAGGATGATGTGGTTTCCAAACTTGAAGTCTTAGGATCCCAAATGGAGAAAACTATTGGGTTCTCACTTCTCATCTATTACTATTATTAGCATGCATCATGCGCAATGTGCGAGTACATTGTGCATATAATAAATAAAAAATACTGGTGATAAATATTGTTATAATTGAATGTTCAATTAAAAACCACAGACCTGTAATTGTCTTTGTATAAAATTTCGTATAGCATGTACACAAATTTCTTCCTCTAGAATCAATTAATATATACAAATTAATAGTGTTTCTCTTAGAATTGTGAGTACTTTTATCTCAAAAAAACTTAGAAATCACCATACAGGTTTAAAAAAAACATGATTTATTTTTTTTGTTAAAATGATAATTAATGTTATTTAAGATTGTAGAAATATATGCACACAAGCATACTAGTCGGGTTTAGGTCACTTACCTAGCGGAATAACCCAACGGATTGCCGAACGGTGTTGTTACGAGCCCAATCAAGAAACACGAACCTGCTGCACCTTCATCACTTTCGTATACTCCATTGTGTATCGCCTAGGTCATAGAAGACGCTACTAGAGCTGTCTCCGTCAATGTCACGAGCTAAATCCCAAGCTCCGTGGTGATGGCTTTAGAGAGAGAAAATCGTGAGAGAGAGAGAGAGAGAGACTGGCTACTTGGTTGTAGTGTGTGTAACCAATATGTGTGTGCAATATAAATATAAATAGGCACACACCCTAGGTCACCAAAGCCAAAGCCCATTGGACCCGGTCCAATGTATGTGGGTGCCCGTATGGCCCACATATTTCTTACATCTTACACTCACCCACATAGGGCTAGTACTGAAAACCAATCTCTCGAAATTGAACTTCTCATTTCTTCATACAGGGAAATAGAACGTGCGACCTTACGAAAAGAAAGTACAGCGACAGGAGTGTAATGCCAAATCATCAACATAACTAGCAAGACACATCACTATGAAGCTTCTCGTGTATGCCTTAGACGACTCAACCGCACCGGACACAGCATTCTCAATCCCTTGGTGAAAAGAATTGCTGCACCACCTCAATGTAATGTACTCATGACATACAAAAAATACGATTGTCGCAGGCCTGCTAATGAGTCACAAAAACATGGTGTGTTATTGAATGGTCAGATCAATGCCTACCCTATCTGTATGGGTTAGGACGCATGCAAGAGTTAATGTTACAAAAATGGGGTCACTGCCCTACACTCTAATGCATGTAATCACAGCTTGCAAAAAGAGATAGAGCTACTAATCAAAAATAGTAAATATGTACAAGGCGACATCTAAACGGTCAGTCGTCGCCATAGGTAGCCATCAACAGGTCAAGCGAATCGGCCTGATGAAGTCGCTGAACATGGGAGGGGCCTGCCCCAAAGTTACAGCTGTGAGAGGTCATCAGTGAAGCAGGTCCAGGGACATCTGCCTCAGGCAAGGCTGGCTCAAGTGCAAGTACCTCCTCAAGGTCGACTGCAAAGTCGTCCCATCCTAATCCATCCTCCTCGGAAATAGAAGCGAGCACAATATCAACGTCACCGTCATCCTCAACAGCAGGGACGACCGGTGGAGGTACCTCCAGCTGTGCAAGGTGGGCCTGCACAACCTGAACCTCAAGGGGAAGATAGAAGGCATCGCTATTAACCAAGCGAACCATCTCAACGAGTACTAAGCGCTGGATCTCTATGAAGTAAAGAATCTCGAGGCGAGCACGAGACAGGTCGACCAGTCCTAATATATGAATCTGATGCCAGAGGTCTAGCTCGACGGTAGCAGCTGCACGCTGCCTAACAGCAGTGAAATAAAGGGTCGCCGAAGCCGGTACTATAGCTCCTACAGTAACCCAATGCCCTCCATAAGCATCAGGTACAAACAGGGGCTGAGCTGGATCCATACCTGAAAAGGTACTACTTAAGTCAGAACAGAATAATCTTAGGCGTTTGGGTTCTGAGTCTATCCTCCCTGTCGTATCATCGGGTGTGTAACACTTAATGGAAAGTGGTATCGGGTCTATACTGGTAAACCCTAACCTGGCTAAACTATCTTGTGATAAATAATAACCTGGCTCTGATACCACTAAATCCTGTCACGCCCCGACGTAGCATAAATAAGGAAAGCGTTTAATTTCCTTTATGGACCCGTAGGTCGCGACAGTTTGAAGGATCGATTCCGTCCCAAACGTCGAACAACAAAACATAATAATCAGAGTAAAGCAATCAAGGCTTACAAAAATTATTCTAACTTAAAGAATATTACAGCACGGGTTATCTAAAGGCACAGACCGCCTTGAATTAAAACAATAGCTTAATGTCTGTTACAGTCATCCTTAAAGCAAAACAGTTTAAAACTTAAACATGTAAACTTAAAGCATATATTTAAGGAACAGTTCTCTCATTCCAAAAGCAGCTATTCTCAATTCGCATAATCGTACGACTCCTCCTGGTTATAACCTGAAAAGCCTGAACACGAATGTCCAGGACGCATCAACGTCGTCAGTTTCAAGAAGCTGGTGAGTATTAAAAACATGACTTTAAATGTAAAACATACCCATTTACCTTTTTCCATTATCAGTTTGTAAAATCAATAGTTAAACCGCAGAAAGAATTCATTTATAAAACAACAAGGAATATATAAAAGGTCGTTCGTTCATAAAAACAGATACTCGTGTAATGAGACAATGCACCACACTCATCTGGCCGACTCTTTTCTCTCGACAGCCACAACAACCCACTATCTTACTCCTGGTATCTTTGAAACACTAAGATAGCCACACTTTAGCAACGGGGCGCCAGGGAGTGTCCAGTTTGCCTCACACTTTGGTCCGGGGCACCAGGGAGTGTCCAATGCCTCACACTTTGAATACCCTAACCGCCATGCAAATACCGGGGCAACCCCTCGCACAGTATCCAGACTCGAGTATCAGGGAGTGTCCGTAGGCCACACTTTAGCACTACCATGGGTGCCAGGGAATGTCCGAGTTCGGCTTCACACACTTTAACGCTTCCATGGGCGTCAGGGAGTGTCCATATTTGCCACCGTCGCATTTCAAAGATACCCTCTCCACAAACACAACCACAACCACAACTACAACCACAACTCAACCACAACCACAACTACAACCACAAGTCAACCACAACCACAACTCAAACTCAATAACAACCACAACCACAACCACAATTCAAACTCTAACTCTTTTCACACTGACCATTACTCTTTTCCACACAGACTGACACCCCCATGCATGTACCACTGACCCCACATGAATGATATGCACTTAAACGAAAGCAAAAATGCTGAATTAAAGGAACAACAAGCGTACGGGGATGGATGAGTCATACTACAATGTTTTAATCATTCAAACATAACCCAATAGAGTTCTAATTAACTAAATTTCCCAAACAGAGCCTTGACAGTACTAAAAAGTTGAACCAAACAGTCCCTTAGCATAAAACAAACAAAACCAGAAACTGCCAGACCTCGCGCGCGCGGGCCGCTCGCGCGATTTGCCCAAATTTCCTTTTTATAATATAACTTTTCTGTCTGCCTGAGGAAAGCAAGGTCGCGCGCGCGGATCGCTCGCGCGAAAGGGTTATCGCGCGACCCTCGCTCGCGCGACCAGCCAAATTTTACTTTATATATATATAAACTTTTCTGTCTGCCTGAGGAAGCATACCTCGCGCGCGCGGGCCGCTCGCGCGAAAGATCGCTCGCGCGGGCCGCTCGTGCGATTCTCGCGCGCGCGATCGTGGCGCGAGATGAAGCTGAGGCTTCATCTTCTTCGCAGAAACTGCTCTGTTTCAGCTTAAGGGGTCCAAAATGACCCATTTTGGAATTCTAAAGTATATAGGACATATAATATATGATTCTCTTCGGTTTTTCACAAGGATTAAGAATCTAAAGTCAATTTAACACCATTTGATCCATAGCTCTCCAATTTTAGGAAAAACTAAAACATGTCAAAACTTCATTTTCAATATACTTTCTTATATGAACGAATTGGGTTCTAAAACTTCAGACATATCATCAATGAGGTATAATCTTTCATAATCAACTCTGAAAACAAGTTTTGGTTAAGGTTTGAGAAATCATGATTTTGAAGCTCAAGCTTCCATGGACGAAATTAGCAATAGTAGTTACAATGCACACATATAAACAGTAAATAGACATGACTTCTACATTAAGAGTGAGTTTAAAATACTCACAGAGTTCAAGGATGAAGAGTTTGTTGAGAAAGATTAAGCAAATAAGAAACCAATTTCAAGCTTGGGCTATGGAGATATAGGCTCTCTCTCTCTAAAATGAATTCTGTATGAACTCTCTGCACTCTCTCTTTTCTCTCTGTGTGTTAATGCAGAATGAGTAGAAAAATGAGAGCCTAAGTGTGTGAGTGTTGTATGTATAGCAATTGCACTAGATGAACTTGGAGGCCAAGTCTTGTGTGCTATACTCAACAAAATCAATTGGTTTTTAAATCCTGATTTAGATGAGCAATTATACAAGTTGGAGAATATACACAGATGTATACATACGTGAATGATATATATTCACAGATGAGTATTAACTCATCTGTTAATCCAAGAGGCAAGTATATGTTTGAATAGGGGTCAATTAAGATTGATGTTGTTTGGCAATTTAGCTTATGGCACAACATTTGCACATACAAGTTGTATGTTCCCAAACAAGGCACAAGGCAATCATCACTTGCCATAATTGGAAATAAAGCAAATGTCCAAATCGGTCACTTCCAAAATCTGTGGAAGTTAAACACAACATGGACAGTTTTGAACATAAACTGGTATTTTCGGGGCGCGGTGGTCACCACAAAAATACGGGAATTCCATGTTAACTTAAGAATTGATTTTCTGGTTTCATAAAAATACTGATTGAGTCAATAGAAGTTATTTTCACCGTTATGAAATACAGATTTTGAAATCCATACAGGTATTACTAACTTTTGTAAAAATTGCAATTTGACCCCAATAACATTCTTAGCTTGCAATAATTCAAGAAATAAAATTTAGAACATGAGAAATGTATTAAAATGAAGCAGTCAATGCCAAATGAAATTTAATATGACAATGCAATTACAAATTAAATATGAAAATGCAGGTTATTACAGTGAATCACCCGTGTGAGTAGGTCGATTCAAGCCTGGCGACATATTATAAATGTGCATCCGTTCTATTTATAACAAATATATACTTATATATATATATATGAAAACCAGTTAGTTTATAAAAACTTAAATAATAATGTCAATGCCACAATAAAATGTCTAAGCACATCAAATCCCCAAGTGGAGATGTGCCTCAAGACAACCTCACTTTGTGAAAACCACATCTCAAATGTGACGAAAAATGAATGTCTACGTGCTAGAATGGTTTTTGAGATATTTTTGCATATGCTCAAGCTTACGTGCTATCACCGTAGATGTGCACAACCTCATCATTTATAAGGTGAAGTGCCTAGCCAATGCAAAAACTCTTCAACCAAAAACAGCTCCTCAAATAGCTACAGAGCACACCACATATTATGCTTCTATCGTGGACAGCATAAGGCAAGGTCCATAGTCCTGCAAAAATATCGCAAGATACTCGGTACTACTCTCTAGTGATAGGACTAGGGTTGCTACAACAACGACTAATTAAACCAACCGTATAGCAGACATCTGACCGAGTACACAACATAGCATACTTCAGATTCCCTATTTGCGGATGCATATGGCAAACTGGACATTTGTTTCCTCTTCTCATTATTCTTAAGTCATTGATCTAAGGTCAAGGTGAGTCCCAAACAAAAATGGGATGTCAATGGGTTTACAACTTTTCATGTGAAAAATATTTTAGAACCCTTGAGAGAAGCTTCTGAGAACGATCCTCACAATCTAAACTTGTTAGGAAACTGCGTTCCCAGAATTCGTTGACAGTGCGTATAAGTTGGTACTGCAAAAAATTTACGTGAAAACTACAATAACCCTACAAGGGTGGAACTAGGGTTACCTTAAACTGCTAAAACGGATTGCTATAATAGACGAATCGAGAACACGGGCTCGATGACAGCTCACGATCTTCTACCGTATTCCTTTACTGCCAGAATATCGAACTGAGTATGGGCTCTTTCAAAATCCTTTATGTTTTCTGCTCTCCCTCTTTTACGCTCTCTTTTTTATTCCGAGTTATAATTCTCTATATAGAAAAACGCAAACTGAGAAGAGAGCCAAAGCAGCATATATATAGGCTACGATAGGGACCATAAGAAGTCAATAAGGAATAGGCTTCCTTATGGAATTAGGAAACCCTAATTCGAACTGAATCAGATTCCTATTTCCATAAATTATAATTCATACCACTAAAGAATTATAATTGCACTCCTACCCTTATCTCAAAAATATATTTCGAGCTCCATGTTATTAAATGCTTATTATCTCCCCATGTTAAGATTACAGATATCCATTAATTAAATATAATTACTGACAATCATATTTAATTAATTTCTTAAAATTCCTTGAGATCCTCTGCTTAACTTATCTGATATGTCGGATACAAAATCCACCTGCAGAGTTTGACATAATCAAAACTTATAAGCTTTCTCAAGGGGATATCATCAATCCCAAAATTGAGACATGGATTTCATCATTAATTAATATCCACCACACAATTAATATTGCCACCCAATCCAATGAGATATTGACCCATTTAAGGATCTCACCCTTTTAGGGATCAAAGTATAAATATCAAATGTACGTGTCTACAAATTAACTTAGGATTTAGAGCATAAGCACTCATAATAGCCATGAGGTATTAATTATCTTATAAGTCAGTATAAAGATAATTACCCCAAGTCAGTCCCGTTTAATACACAAAGTGTACCAGCATAGTGAGTTGAAACTATTCCGTTTTCCGTAGTCAAGACAAACCTACTACAACACCATGCTGCAGTTCTACCGATGGTGTGTCCAATCCCATCTAAGACTATAAACCAAAATCTTACATTCTATAATATCTGATGGCCTGATCTTCCGTGTGTAAGCTGAACTCTACACACCAAACCACCTACTATATAGAATGAGAGACACACGTGCATAATATTAAATAAATAATATAATACAAATATTGCCCACACAGATTCTCATATAAAAATGGATTAACTGATGTTATTAAATGAATAATAAATCAACTACATAAAGCATGGCTTTTAGTATATATCCCTAACAATCTCCCACTTAGACTCAAAGCCATGATGCGACACACCTCACTCCTATCCCTTCTACATGACTGTCAAAAGTCTTGGCCGGTAAGCTCTTGGTGAAAGGATCTGCCAGGTTATTTGCTGATGCTATCTTGGTCACTTCAACATCACCTCTTTGCACGATCTCTCGTATCAGGTGATACTTACGCTCAATGTGTTTTCCCTTCTTATGGGCCCTTGGTTCCTTTGAGTTAGCAACCGCTCCGCTATTATCGCAATAAAGGGTAATAGCCGATTGTACCACAGGTACTACTCTTAGATCCATAAGGAAGTTTCTGAGCCAAACGGCCTCCTTAGCGGCTTCCGAATCAGCCACATACTCGGCTTCCATGGTAGAATCAGCAATTCATGACTGCTTGATACTCCTCCAACTAATGGCTCCACCTCCTAGGGTAAACACATATCCTGAGGTAGACTTTCTGGAATCCCTATCTGACATGAAATCAGAATTTGAGTGCCCAATGGGTACAAGACTGTCTGCTTGGTAAACTAACATATAGTCTAGAGTCCTTTTCAGGTACTTGAGAATATTTTTCACCGCAGTCCAATGTTTTTGCCCTGGATTAGACTGGTATCTACTAACCATGCCAACATCAAAGCAGATGTCAGGTCTAGTACATAGCATAGCATACATTAGGCTTCCTACTGCCGAGGCATAAGGAACTGCCTTCATCTTCTCTATCTCATCAGGTGTCTTAGGACACGGATCCTTAGATAGAGTAATTCCGTGTCTAAAGGGAAGGAATCCCTTCTTGGAATCTTGCATGCTAAACCTAGCAAGAATATTGTCAATATAAGTGCCTTGTGACAAGCCCAACATCCTATTCTTGCGATCTCGCATAAGCTTGATCCCTAGGATGTGACCGGCTTCTCCCAAGTCCTTCATATCGAATTGACTGGATAACCATACCCTTACAAAAGATAGTACCCCCACATCGTTTCCGATTAGCAAGATATCATCCACATATAGTACTAAGAACACCACCACTCTTCCATCATGTTTCTTGTACACACAAGATTCATCTGAACATTGATCAAAACCAAAAGACTTGATTGCTTGATCAAAGCGGATATTCCAAGACCTAGATGCCTGCTTAAGTCCATAAATGGACTTCTTAAGCTTTCACAACATGTGTTCTTGGCCCTTCGCAATGAACCCGTCTGGTTGCATCATATAGATGCACTCGTCAAGATTCCTATTTAGAAATGCTGTCTTGACATCCATTTGCCAAATTTTATAATCGAAATGTGCAGCAATGGATAAGAGAATCCGGATAGACTTTAGCATGGCCACCGACGAAAAGGTTTCCTCATAATCGATTCCCTCTTTTTGAGTGAACCCTTTCGCAACAAGCCTTGCTTTAAAGGTTTCCACCTTACCGTCTGCTCCTCTCTTCTTCTTATAGATCCACTTACATCCAATGGGTTTTATTTCACTGGGTGGTTCTACAAGATCCCAGACTTGATTGGAGTACATAGACTCCATTTCAGATTTCATAGCCTTTTGCCAAAGATCTGCATCTTTATCTTGGAGTGCTTCATTGTAGTTACAGGGGTCGGTACCTTGTTCATCAGGGACTTGGTCATAAGACTCTCCCAAGAACATATACCGGTCAGGTTGAATAATAACCCTCCCACTACGACGAGGCACAACCCGTATCTGTGTATCACTGATATTTCGTTGTGAAGATTCTGAACTTAATACACCATTATCTACACGTTGTACTTGTTCAGGAACTTGCGTGTTAATGGTTGGTTCGGGATCTACACGAGTTTCGATAATCCTCCCACTACGAGGTGGTAATGGAATATCGATAACTCTTTCTTGTGGTGTTTCTTCTCGTATCGTTGGTATCGAAGAAGTATGTCTCGGTGTCTCTCCTCTCATTTCCTCTAGAACAATACGACTTCTGGGCTTGTGGTCCATAACATAGTCCTCTTCTAAGAATGTGGCATTGGTGCTAACAATAACCTTCTGATCCTTAGGGCTATAAAATAGACCACCTTTAGTTCCTCTTGGATACCCAACAAAAAAACATACTTCTGTTCTTGATTCCAACTTTTCTGCATTCCCTTTCAGCACATGTGCTGGACTACCCCAGATCCGAACATGCCGCAGACTAGGCTTTTGCCCAGTCTACAATTCCGTGGGAGTAGTAGGTACTGACTTAGATGGTACCAAGTTTAGAATGTAGGCAGATGTCTCTAATGCGTGTCCCTAAAACAAAATTGGTAAATCCGAGTAACTCATCATAGATCTTACCATGTCCATGAGAGTCCTGTTCCTTCTTTCTGCTATACCGTTCTGCTGAGGCATACGGGGTGCAGACAATTGGGATGTAATCCCTTGCTCCAATAAGTATTCCCTAAACTCTCCCAAGAGGTACTCTCCACCACGATCAGATTGTAGTGTCTTGATACATTTACCTAGACGCTTCTCCGTTTCAGCCTTGAAGTCTTTGAATTTCTCAAAGCATTCAGACTTACGCCGCATCAAATAAATGTACCCATACCTTGAGTAATCATCGATGAAAGTGACAAAGTACTCAAATCCCCCTCTTGCTTGGACAGTCATAGGACCACACAAATCAGAGTGAACCAGTTCCAACGGCTCTTTTGCTCTATAGCCCTTGACCGAGAATGGCCTCTTGGTCATTTTAGCTTCCAAGTAGGATTCACAAACTGGAAGTGCCTCCACTTCCAATGAGCCTAATGGCCCATTTTGAACCAGTCTTTGAATCCTTTTCAAATTAATATGACCAAGGCGTAAGTGCCAAAGATGCATTTGGTTCATCCTCGAAGGTTCTTTTCTCTTAAATGGCAAACTATTTATGTTATTCAATTCATTAAGTTGCAGTATAGGAGAGATATGATTTATAATATAAAGATCATCCACCAATTGACCAGAACAAATAAAACGTTTATTTTCTTTAATAACTACTACTTTATTAAAATGAACTGAATATCCATTCTTTACTAAACTAGAAATTGAAACTAAATTCCTTATAATAGAAGGTACATAAAAGCAATTTCTTAATATTAAAATCCTATCTCTACCAAAACTAAGATGTAGATCTCCTACTGCAACTGCTGCTACTCTCGTAGCATTTCCCATATATAGATAAATCTCTCCATCACTGAGCTGCCTGGTTCCCTGGAACCCCTGCAAAGAATTGCATACATGATCAGTGGCTCCCGTATCTACACACCAGGTACCGGTAGATCAGACCGCTAAACACGATTCAACAACTAGTAAATGAGATTTACCTTGATTGTTCTGTCTGGCGAGATAAACTGGACATTGCTTCTTCCAGTGTCCTGGCTGCTTGTAAACAAAACATTTGCCTTTAGGCTTTCCCGGTTGTCCTCGTGGCCTTTGAATTGGTGGAGGACCCGCAGCCTTCTTTTGAGCCTTTTTCATTTTCTTCTTGCCTTTCGATTTTGAAGCAGAACCTTTCTCAAACACAAGAGCACTCCCTAACTTTCTGTTGAGACCCTCAGCTGCCTGGAGTTCTTTAAGCAGCTCCGCCAAAGTATATTTAAATGTATTCATGTTGTAATTGAGGCGGAATTACTTAAAAGACTCTGGCAGTGACTGGAGTACGATATCGACCTGGGTTTCCCCATCGATTGTAGCTCCAAGGATCTCTAGTTCATTAAGAAGAGATCATCTTAAGAACATGATCCCTTACAGGCGTCCCCTCAGCCATGGTTGTGTTCATCAAGTCTTTCATGGTAACCTGTCTAGCAGCACGACTTTGATCCCCGAACATCTCTCGGAGGCTCTCCATCATGTCATAGGCGCTGGCCATTGACTGATGCTGATGTTGCAGCACATTTGACATGGATGCCAAAATGTAACACCGCGCCATCTCATCAGCCTTGACCCATTTCTTGTGAGCATGGGTTTCCTTAACGGTTGCCCCCTCACCAGGTTGCTCAGGACATTCTTCAGTAAGCACAAACTTGTATTCTTCAGCAGTTAACACAATATCCAAATTTCTTTTCCAGTCTATATAGTTTGGTCTAGTAAGTTTGTTTTCTTTAAGTATAACAGCAAGTGGATTGAAAGTACCCATTTAAAAGCCTGAGAATCACTTAACATAAATAATTACGTTTGGGCAAAAATTACTATGGATTCGAGTTGAAAATATTGGTTCCTTCTACCATATTTGAAAGGAATCCGCCAGTAACCTGATACACTGCGAATAGTATGATTCGATGGGAAGCCATATACTATCCATCATTTGTTCAGATAGACAATTGCCTTTTAATTTTACTATCCAGGCAATGTACTTTGCCTAATAAAATTAAACTGCTGACTTGCTTTGGTCCTATAAATAATAACAGTGACTCAGATGGAGAGGATATTATTATTTATAGCTAAGTGTATGATGATGCCGAAAACTGGTGAGGGCAATTCTAAGAAGAAAATGAAATCACAGAAGGTTTGTGTGTGGTTCGGCCCTGTTAATGAGGTGACCTACGTCCACTGTTGTGTCTATGCGCGTTCACTAGCAGATCACCGGCGGCCTGGTGAGCCAACAAAGTGGGGCGGCACTACCAGTAATACCAGCCGGGTGTATGCGTGTATGTTGGTGATTTATCTAAGGTGTATTCCGCTTAGGGAGTTGATATTCGGATCCCCTTTGAGAGGGTAGGTGGGCTCTTTTATAAGTGTAAGAGTCCACCTTTACATGGTAAGCTTCACTAGATTAGGAAGCCTAATCTAATCACAATAGATTTGCCCAATATTTGGTGAGTTTCCTAAGCAGTTAAGGAAACCACTAATTCTCTGGATCGAGCGACAGCTGTGTAACGATTTGAGGGGAAACGTGATTGATGCCGTGATCCTCGGGGCCCCACTACGACCGCTCGAGTACCTCGGGTGGCAACTGCAGCATCCCTCGGGGGCGTGGGCTCCATGCCTCAAATCTGTCTTCCCCGGGTCATTAGCTGAATCACGTGGCGGTTAGGTAGTTACAAGATATTTCTGGACATATCAGCTGCCCCCCATTTTCAGAGCTGAGATGACGCTTTATCAGATGAGGTCGGAAAATTAAGAACGCCCTTCATAGACCGCCCGGGAAAATACCGGGTCCCCCACCGGACCACGGCTAACACGGGATGACCCGGCGGCTTAAGGACCGAGCGGTAGCTGTACAGGCCTGAGATCCCCGACGCCACGTGCCTACTGGTTACAAGCATAGTTCGGGCTTAAAGCATCTAGTTTAAGAGGTAACTGAATCGTCCAGCTGGCAACCAGACTATCACATCCCACATTTAATGCTCACGCCTTCTGAGGCGACGCCCCACGTGCCCGAAACGACAGTTTCGGCGGGAGAGTACATGAACCGTTCGATCAGATTGGATCCCATCCGTTCGTTCTGCTTATATAATGAGCACTATTTATCCTGGCTTCTTCACTACTCAACACTAGCTGAATCGCCTGAGCAAACTCTCCGAGCCTCCTATCCTTTGCTGTCTTTGCCTTTCCAAACTTTTATCTTCACCAAATGGCCTCACACGTTGACCTAACATCAGACGAGGGGCTTAAGGCATTCCGGGAAGATTGCCAAATTCCCGAGGACGTGGTGATCCGTCCGTTCGTTGAAGGAGAAGAAGTAACCCCTCCTTTCTTCCTCATCAGCAGCTATCTGCTGCTGATCGTGGGATTACGCTTTCCTCTGCCGGTCTCCTTCTGCGACCTTCTTCAGGGTTTGCAGATTCCACTACACAAATGCCGACCAAACGTTGCCCGCCTCTTATGGGGAATTTCGGCGCTGAACGAGCGACTGGGGTTGTTTCTCCGGGCTGCCGACGTTGCGAGGTGTTACATACTGGGCATTGACAGCAGAGGCCCCTACTTTCGCCCTAAGACCGAGGGGAAAGACCTTGTCCGAGGTCTAGACTTCCCAAACAAGAACTGGCAACGGTACCCTTGGGTGCTGGTTGCTGGTAACTGGTTGGAGTATGACGGTCTCTGCCCTCCTGCGGGTTATAATCCCGATCATTGCAAACAGGCCTTCATCGCCCTCCGTGGAGTCGTCCCGTCCGAAGATGACATGGAGGCTTTCGACCAAGCCATCGAGGCCGGTATGTCGTTCTCCTACTTGAAAGGGAGACCTGCGGAGAATTCGGGCGTCGGATCGTCTTCTGCAACCGCTGCCGCTGCGGCATCTGGATCGCGCCGCTATACCCGGTCGATGGCGACCGGGGCGCGCCCGGCCAGCAGGACGGGCCAACCCGAGGGGCCGGTCACCTTGTCCACCAGCAATGACTCCTCCTCACCTGAAGATGTAAGCCCGCCTCCGGGCCCGTCCAGAAAGGGCAAGGAGAGAGAGGTCGAAGAAGAGCCTCAGCCCCCACCGAAGAGGAGCCTACCGGAAATATTCACCGGCCCCCGCATGCCGGGCTCATGGTCGGATTTCTCTCTCGCGAACATGGAAGAACGCTTGCAGGCGGTGGAGAAGATGGGCGCCGAGCTGCAGATGGACTCCGCCCTGCGGGGGGTGGATGTCCACGCCTTGGAGCTGGCCGTAGAGGGGCTGACGGCGAAGGTGGCTGCCCTGGAAGAGGAGGTCAAGGCTTTGAAGGGCCAAAGACCTTAAGGGCATTTTTTGTTTACACACATATGTACATTTTTCCTTCTTCTTTTTATTTTCTTCCAGGAAGGCTACTGTCATTGCTCCCGTCTTTGTATAGTTTCCCTTTTATAGCAATAAAAAGGTCCCTGAGGCCATCTTTTTCCTTCATTAAGTCCCTTAAACTGTGTATCAATTCTGTACAACTCTGTGAGGTTAATTCCCGACCGGCTCGCAAATGCGCCCGGGCTATGGTTGCTCGGGCCTGGACCGCTGCTTCCACGCGTCAACCAATCGTTGGTCAGGTTAGATCCTAACGAATGGAGGCGTGGGCGTAACCAAACCGTTCAGAAGCCAACGGAAACGTCTTTTACGTGTACTTAATGCGCTCGCCTTTTGAGGCGACCCCCCACGTGACCGAAGCGACGGTTTTGGGCGGGATATTTTCTGGACCGCTGGATCTGTTCTGATCTGGGCCGTTCGAGGTCTTTTATATAAGGAGCACTCGCCCCACCTCCTGCGCACCCTCCTGATTCTCTTGTCTCTGATCTTTCTTTTTTCTCTTCCCTGTTCCTTTTTCCTTTCGAAGCAAAACTGGAGAGAACGAATCTTGTGGGGTTTGAGCGGGAGTGGGATTTCTTCCTTCTCAGATTCGTAGCGTTTTTCGAGTCAGGTGGAACCCTAACTCACTTGAACCGGACGGGTGTTCTTTGCGTGGTTCTGAGAGAGTGCTACCTGGTGTTGCGGAGCATCTACTTGCTACCATTCAGGTTAGTAACCCTGCCCCCCCTGTATATCAGGCTCGGGGTTTTCGATCCCTTCGCGAGTCGTCCTTTGTGTCGGTTCCTTCCTGCCGGAGGGCCAGAGATGGAGCACTCCGGCTTCAATTCCGCGTCGAGATCGGAGAGTGAGCAATACCAGTCGGGGTCCCCGGGTGCTAGCCAAGGCCAGCTCCCGGAATCCCCGTCCGACCACCAAAGCGGGGCCTGGATCCCCATTCGCTTGTCCAGTAGTCAGTCTTCCGAGGAGGCCCCTGTCGCCTCCGTTTCGAGGGGATTAGGCGACGAGCTACCGGAGGAGACCGACCGCATGGTCTTCGCTTGTGAGTCCACCTCTTCCGTTCTTCATTCTGGAGACTTTCGCCGGATTAGGGAGAGGTACTCCCTTCCTGACGGTTGCGCCCTAGCCGTGAATTCCGGCGGCGCGCACCTATATCAGTCAGGGTTTGTCACCCTGTTTGAGGACGCTATGATGGCGGGCCTCCGACTTCCGCTTCACCCGGTGGCTCGGGACATATTGATTTTTCTTGACATCGCTCCCGGCCAGTTGGCACCCAATGGGTGGAGGTTCTTGATGGGGTGTATATCATTGTGGCCCCAGGCATTCGGGTATGATCTTACCCTACAGGAGTTCCTTTGGGCTTACCGGCCATTCCCTGTGCATAATGAGTTGGGGTTTTTCTCGTTCTCCGCCCGTCCGGGCAGGAAAATCATTGACAACTGCCCTAGTAACAATAAAGGGTGGAAGGGAAAATTCTTCCAGGTATCTACCCTTCATCTCTGTGACATGGCTCCGGGGAGCCAGCTGAAGACATCCTGGGCCAGGGAGTTGAAGGGTAAGACCGCCCTTCCGTCCTTATCTGCTATTCCGAACTATCCGGAACACAGTGGATTGTTGACCAGTTTTCTTCTCTCTTTTTTTTTTTTTTTTTTTTTTACAGCGGGCTCACCTAAACCCCCAGAAATTTCTGAGGCGTGCCAGGCCAGGATCTTGAAGCTAGCGAAGTCGCCCGTCAGCATCTGGAACGTGCTGTCCCGGTCGGGAGGGCTCATCGCTAAATACTCCCCTGAGCCGCCTATTCCGGCCCCCAGCTCTACACCCATCACCCCTGGTAAGTGTGCCAGTAACATGTACTTGTACTATTTCTGCCCCTTGCACCTTTGATCGTACGATCTTTGTTTCTACAGAAATGGCTCCCAAACGCAACTTGGATCAGCTGCGGGAGAGACAGGTCGCCGCTACCGCCACTGCTGCCGCTCGGGTGGCAATCGCCCAAGGAAAGAGGCCGGCCACCGAGGTTCCAGGCGGCGACCGCCCACTCAGGCGCATTCGCCACGGGACCAATACCCGTCCAAGTCCCGTAGGGACATCGATTCCCCCCAGGCCGGCTGTTGAAGAGCCTGTGCCCATGGCTGATGTTCCATCGGGTTTGCCCCCGGGCGGGCATGATGAGGCCCGGGAGAGGCTCAGGCCCTGCCTCGCGCCAAGCCAGGTGACGGCGTGTGCTGAGCTAACCCCCCAAGGGATCCAAGGATGGCTATACAGCGTCTCCCACCTGGTGAGTGTTCCGCTTCTTTTTGTTTAAACGCGAACTTGCCCTGCACTTGTTACTTGTTTAACCGATGTGTGTTCTCCTGCCGTAGGTTGGCTGCATAGCTGCGGGGTCCGAATCCGTCCACTCATCCCTGGCCGCGAAGGTGGGCGCCGCTGAAGCCGCCCTTTCGGAGGAACGGAAAGAGCTGCAGGTAGCAAAAGCTGCCCTGGCCGTGGAGACGAGCAAGACGAAGTCGCTGGCCTTGAGCTTAGGGGCGGCTCAGGCGAACCTGGCAGCGGCTTTGGCCGAACTGGAAACTTCCCGGGCCCTTATCGCGGCAGCCGAGGCCCAGGCTAAAGCGGTGACCGAGGCGCCTTCCGCAGAGGCCTTGGAAGGAGCTTTTGACGATGGCTTCTTCCAAGGTTATGAGGATCTGAAGCGGCGGGTAGCTCGGGACCACCCCGAGTGGGTTCTCTCGGCCTACGCGGGGATTGACTCGGATTACTGGGACATCGGTGAGGATCCCGGACTCGGTGAAGCTCCAGCCGCTGGCGAGGGGCTTGCGGCCGTTGGAGATCCTGAGGTCGTTGCTGAGGCCACCGAGTTTACCCCGGAGGGAGGCTTAGCGGAGGGGGGACTTACCATTCCGGGGGAACAGGCCGGGGAGACCGAGAACGTGCTTAATGCGGAAAACTGACTTCCCTGTTATTTGCTTTTGTCGTTTGTAGACTTTTATTTTTCGGGGAGGCTACTACAATTGCCCCCCAAGCTCTGTACACTCATTTTAATTAATGAAAAGGCCCTTGAGGTCATCCTTCCGTTAACTTTGTTGTACTGTGCTTTTATCTTTTGCTAGTATCCGTACGGCCTTGGCCAACCTAACATCTGCCTTAGCAAATGCTTTAGGACCGTAACCCACAGAACACCTAGTCGAATGATATAATTCCCTGTTTTGGCCTTAGCGTTACCCTTTTGTCCTCCTGTCCCCTGCCCCCCAAGCATTTTGCAAAGGCAGGAGTGCGGGTGTGCGGGACTGAATGGCCGTAGGGAATCGACCTGGAACATGGGTGGTTGCAGGAGCATTTGAAGCTTGCCATCGTTGGCCACCTAGGGGTTTTGGCCCCATCGCTGGCTGGACCTAGGCGAAACTTTAGTTAATTTCCTGTTTAGGTATGGGACCCTCTTGCCCCCAGGGCTCCTGTTAAGGAGGGGGCGTGTTGGGGATCCACCATAGGAAACCGACCTGGAACATGGGTGGTTGCAGGGTCCTTTTGAAGCTTGCCATCGCTGCCCACCTAGGGGTTTGGCCCCTTCGTCGGCTGGACCTAAGCATAGCTTGAGTTAATTTCCTGTTTAGTTGGAGGACCCTTTTGCCCCCAGGGCTCCTGTTAAGGAGGGGGCGTGTTGGGGATCCACCATAGGAAACCGACCTGGAACATGGGTGGTTGCAGGAGCATTTGAAGCTTGCCATCGTTGGCCACCTAGGGGTTTTGGCCCCATCGCTGGCTGGACCTAGGCGAAACTTTAGTTAATTTCCTGTTTAGGTATGGGACCCTCTTGCCCCCAGGGCTCCTGTTAAGGAGGGGGCGTGTTGGGGATCCACCATAGGAAACCGACCTGGAACATGGGTGGTTGCAGGGTCCTTTTGAAGCTTGCCATCGCTGCCCACCTAGGGGTTTGGCCCCATCGTCGGCTGGACCTAAGCATAGCTTGAGTTAATTTCCTGTTTAGTTGGAGGACCCTTTTGCCCCCAGGGCTCCTGTTAAGGAGGGGGCGTGTTGGGGATCCACCATAGGAAACCGACCTGGAACATGGGTGGTTGCAGGGTCCTTTTGGTGCCTCGGGGTTAGGCCCGAGGTCTCTTGGTGCCTCGGGGTTAGGCCCGAGGTCTTTTGGTGCCTCGGGGATAGGCCCGAGGTCTTTTGGTGCCTCGGGGTTAGGCCCGAGGTCTTTTGGGTTAGCCTGATGTACCGAAGGGAATAATGTGTCAAAGCAAACTTTCCATTTTATTCAAAAAATAACAATCTGTAACAATTGTCCTATCAAGGCTACGTAGAAAAAGAATTCTCCTCATAACACTAGATTCCCGTAGCTATGTGCTACTGATAGTACTTGCGGAGATGTTGCACGTTCCAGGGGTGGCTGAGGTCGTGCCCATCCATACTTTGTAGCCAATAGGTTCCTGGTCGGTTGACCCGAGTGACTGTATATGGTCCTTCCCAGTTTGCTCCCAACTTCCCATGGCTTGGGACTCGAGTTGACTGGTTCACTGCTTTAAGAACAAGGTCCCCAACCTGGAAACTACGATGCTTCACCTTACTGTTGTAATACCTTGAGACCCTTTGCTTGTAAGCTGCCACTTTGAGATAGGCTTGGTCTCTTTTCTCCTCGACCAGGTCTAGTTCCGTCCTGAGGGCCTCTCCATTATCTGGGTCAGTGAAGGTGGCCACCCGGTATGTGGGTAGCCCGAGCTCCGTGGGGACTACCGCCTCAAAACCATAAGTCAAGGAAAAGGGGGTTTCGCCCGTTGCCGCCCGGGGTGTGGTACGGTAGGCCCACAGAAGGGCTGGGAGTTCGTCGGCCCACAGGCCTTTAGCACCTTCGAGCCTCGTCTTAATCGACTGCAAAATCGTACAGTTGGTTACTTCGGCCTGACCATTAGCTTGTGGGTGCTCAGGAGAAGAGTAGTGGTTCAATATTCCATAGTCCGAGCAGAACTGTCTAAAGACGGGTGTATCAAACTGTCTCCCATTGTCGCTAATCAGGACTCGCGGAATACCGAACCTGCTAAGGATATTTCTTTCCACAAAATGTTCCATCTTTCTCTCGGTTATTGTTGCCAGGGGCTCGGCCTCCGCCCACTTTGTGAAGTAGTCCACGGCTATCACAGCAAACTTGACCTGCCCCTTCCCCGTTGGCAAGGGACCAACGATGTCAATTCCCCATTGGGCGAATGGCCAAGGGCTTAGGACCGGTGTCTGAAGTTCTCCTGGTTGGTTTATCATGGGAGAGTACCGTTGGCACTTGTCACACCTTCGAACGTACTCCTGCGAATCCCGAGCCATGGTTGGCCAGTAGTACCCCTGTAGCAGGGCCTTTCTTGAGAGTGTCCGACTCCCTACGTGGTTCCCGCACACGCCTTCGTGAATTTCGTACAGTATTGCTTGAACTTGCGTGGGATGGACACAACGAAGGTACGGGATGGTGAACCCCCTTTTATAAAGGACACCGTCTAGGACATGATATCGTGCTGCTCGGTACTTGACCCGTCTTGCTTCCTCTTTCTCGTCCGGTAGCCTTCCTGTCGTCAAGAAAGTCATGATCGGATCCATCCAGCTGGGTCCCAGAGTGACCGGGTCGACCTCCATGCCTTCTGAGTTGATCACACTTGGCTCGGGTAGGAATTGTATCCTTATCCCGGGCAAGTCTGACTCAGCCGACGATGCGAGGCGGGCGAGCCGGTCAGCCCTGGTGTTCTCTTCTCTGGGTATTCGAGTGATGGAAAAGCCTTGGAGTTGTTTGGACGCTGTTCGGACGAGTGCTAGGTAGGCCATCATGCTATCTTCCCGTGCTTCATACTCTTGGTTTACTTGATTGACCACGAGCTGGGAGTCGCTGTAGCTCTCGACCTGTTGTGCGCTCATCGAAACGGCTAATTGCAGCCCAACCAGGAGGGCTTCGTACTCGGCCTCGTTGTTGGAGGCACGAAACCCGAATCTCAAAGCATATTCAAGCTGGATGCCCTCGGGGGTGGTCAGGATAATTCCGGCCCCACTGCCCTGCCGGTTGGAAGAGCCATCAACATGCAGTATCCATGTGGGGATGCCGGCGAGCAATCCGGGCGGTAAGGCTGGAGGCTCGAGTTCTTCTATCGGGTCCTCTGGATACGTAAACTCGACCAAGAAATCTGCGACGGCTTGTCCCTTGATGGCCGTCCGCGGTCTATAAGTTACCTCAAACTCCTCCAGTTCCAAAGCCCACTTGACGAGCCTTCCGGATGTGTCCGGTCGAGAGAGGATTCTGCGGAGGGGTTGGTCTGTCAGTACTACGATGGCATGGGCCTGGAAGTACGGGCGGAGCCTTCGGGCCGATGTAACGAGGGCGAAGGCCAGTTTCTCGATGCGGGAGTACCGGCTTTCCGCGCCTTGCAGTGCTCGGCTGGTGTAATACACTGGGAACTGTATCCCGTGCTCTTCCCGGACAAGCGCTGAGCTGACTGCCGATGGCGACACCGCCAAGTACAGGAACAGTTCTTCTCCGACTGTAGGTGTCGACAATAGAGGCGGAGAGGTCAGGTATCTCTTGAGTTCCTGGAACGCCTCCTCACACTCCTCCGACCATTGAAAAGCTTTACGGAGAATTTTGAAGAATGGTAGGCAACGGTCAGTTGCTCTGGAAACGAATCTATTCAGTGCGGCCACCCGTCCGGCTAAGCTCTGAACTTCCTTGGTTGACTTGGGTGACCGCATGTTGATGATGGCCTGGATTTTGTCAGGGTTTGCCTCTATTCCCCGTCTGCTGACCAGATGACCGAGGAACTTCCCGGATGAGACCCCAAAGGTGCACTTGGCCGGGTTCAACCTCATCCTGAATTTTCTCAAAATGCTGAAGGCCCCGGCCAGATGCTCCAGGTGATCGGGTTCATCTCGGCTCTTGACCAGGAGATCGTCCACGTATACCTCCATGGACGTTCCGATAAGATCTTTGAACATGAAGTTGACCAAGCGCTGGTATGTAGCCCCGGCGTTCTTAAGGCCGAAGGGCATGACCCTGTAACAGTACGTGCCTTGGTCGGTGATGAACGCCGTCTTCTCTTCGTCTTCGGGGTACATGCTGATCTGATTGTACCCGGAGTAGGCGTCCATGAACGAGAGGAGTGAGTGGCCTGCCGTCGAATCGACGAGGAGGTCTATCCTGGGCAGCGGATAACAGTCCTTGGGGCAGGCCTTGTTGAGGTCAGTGAAGTCCACACACATCCTCCATTTACCATTACTCTTCTTGACCAGAACAACGTTGGCTAGCCAGTCGGGGTAGTGGACCTCCCGGATGGAGCCAGCTTTTAATAGCTTCTCTACCTCCTCACTTACAGCTTTTTGCCTTTCGGACGCCATGCCCCTTCTCTTCTGCTTTACCGGACGGCAGTCTGGGCTAACATTGAGGTGATGGGACATCACCCGGGGATCAATCCCGGGCATGTCCTCATGGCTCCACGCAAAGACATCCTGGTTTTGCTTCAGGAACTGGACCAATTTTTCTTTCAAGGCAGGCTCCAGCAGCGCGCCTACGTTGATCGTCCGATCCGGGTGCTCCGGGTCCAGCACAACTTGCTCCAATTCTTCCATCGGCCCTATCATGTCTCTCGGGTCCCGGGGATCCATTTCTTGGACATTCAGAGTCTCGGTGATTGCCCCCCGTCGCAACGAGCTAACATAACAACTCCGAGCCGTGGTCTGGTCTCCTCGCAAGCATCCCGGTCCCTGAGGAGTCGGGAATTTTACGGTTAGGCTGTATGTGGAGACAACTGCTCGTGCTCTGTTGAGGGTCGGCCTCCCAAGGATGACGTTGTAGGCCGATGGGGCATCCACTATCACGAAATTGGTGAGCAGGGAAACCTGTTGTGGATAGGTCCCCATGAGTACCGGGAGTTCGATCGTGCCGAGCGGTTGGGTGCTAGAGCCGTTGAATCCAACCAGGGGAGTAGCGACTGGCCGGAGCCGATCTCTATCGACCCCGAGTTGGTCGAATGCCGCTGCGAACATTATATCCGACGAACTGCCCGTGTCGACTAGTACCCTCTGGACCATGTAGTTTGCTATAGACAGTGTCACTACCAGCGGGTCGTCGTGGGGGCAGTGGAGGCCACGTATATCATCGGATGAGAACGTCAGGACGTCAGTTGGTGAGGGGTCGGTGGATTGGACCTGCCATACATCCGCTCGGGATGCTCGGGCATGCCTCTTCCGTGCCGACTGTGAATCACCTCCGCCAGATGTTCCTCCGGAGATCACGTTGATGTGGCCGAGCAGTGGAGGAGGCTGACCGGGAGCCCGGGCATCCTGTCGGGGCTGTCTGTCCACTGTGACAAACTCGGCAAGATGGCCCTGCTCGATCAACTTTTCGATTGCTATTTTCAGCTTGAAGCAATCCTCCGTTTCATGGCCGTGATCCTTGTGATAACGGCAGAACTTCTCCCGATTCCTCTTGCCGGGAGGGGCTCTGAGCTTGGTAGGCTGCGGAAGCAACCTCTGCGCCTCTGCGGCGGCCATCACCTCATGTATGGGTCGGGAAAGAGGTGTAAAAGCTGTTTGGGGCTGACCCCTAGCCTCTCTTTGGTCTTGCTTTGGCTTCTTTCCCGGGCCTTTCTCAAATCCCTCGCGTTTGCGCTTTGCCTTCGGGGACTCGTCTCCCGTCTGGTTGGCGCGCTTCGCCTTCAGGAATTCTTCGGTGTCTATGTACTTCCCTACTCTTTCCGAGAGTTCCACCAGGGTTGCCGGTCGATTGCGATGAAAGGACGTGGCCACCTTGTGTGCTGAACTCCTGAGCAGAAAGCCATGATAGCGGCGGTCTCATTGAGGTTGCGAATCAAAAGCCTCTGCTGGTTGAAACGATCTACGTACTCCCTCAAAGATTCCCCCCTTTGCTGCTTGACAGCCAGCAGCTGGGTGTCTGGCTGCGACCGGTCCAGCATCCCGACAAACTGACTAATGAAGAGTTTGCCGAGGGTCTTGAAATCGTCAACCGTCCGCGGTTTCAGAGCATGGAACCATTGCGCGGCTGATCCCTTTAAAGTACTGGGGAATGCCAGGCATAGCAACTCGTCCGTGGTAGTGACCAGTGCCATCTGCGCCTTATAGGTGCGGATGTGGTCCACTGGACTCCCCTTGCCGTCGTATGAGCTGAGATGAGGGGGTTTGAACTTCCGCGGAATCGGGAACTGTGTCACCCGGGCTGTGTAGGGTGACTCCGTTTCTGTATTAGTGAGGTCGTGGCCGGACTTGCGGTTCAGCCTCTCAATCTGCTGCTGCAGCTCCTCGACCTGGGCCTTGACATCAGTACGCCCGATCCTTCTCTCTGCACCTGAGTAGTAGGTTGGATCGGACGATGATGCCTCGTCCTCGAAGCGCGTCGATCTTGGGGATAGCACTCGGCTACGAGTCCGGGATAGCCTGTGCCTGAGATCATCCCGGCTTAGGGCGGGCGGATCGTCGACCGGTTCCCTGACCTTTCGTCCGGGTGCTTCTCCCCTTGCAGCTCGCCGCCGCTCGATGAGGATCCGGGCATCCTCTACTCGTCGCGCTCGGCGAGGGACATACCGAGGTCCTTCCTGTGGGCGCTTGGCAGGCTGGCTGCGCTCCCCCTCTGCCCGGCTTTCCCGGTTTAGTTGGGACCCTGGGGCGGACCTGGTCTTTCCGTGCGTCCGGGCAGGCTTCTTGCTGGGAGCGCTCCTTTCGGGCCTCTGACTGGGAGTGCTCTTTTCAGGCCGCTTCTCCGACGAAGGGCTTTTCTCGTAGTCCTCGACCACTTTTTCATTATGGGCTATGAGCGCATCTATTTGCTGTTGTGTCCGGAGCTGGCCTTCCAAGAGCCGCTCCAGCGCTACTGCGACCTGGTCGGAGGTCATGGAGGTCGCCCGCGTCTCGATCTGTAGGTCCTCCTGACCGGTTGAATCGGCGGTCTTCTTGCCCTTCTTCTTTGGCATGTTGATCAGTCAAAGATTTTTGTTAACAAGGAAATCGTGTCGTTTTCCACAGACGGCGCCAAACTGATGATGCCGAAAACTGGTGAGGGCAATTCTAAGAAGAAAATGAAATCACAGAAGGTTTGTGTGTGGTTCGGCCCTGTTAATGAGGTGACCTACGTCCACTGTTGCGTCTATGCGCGTTCACTAGCAGATCACCGGCGGCCTGGTGAGCCAACAAAGTGGGGCGGCACTACCAGTAATACCAGCCGGGTGTATGCGTGTATGTTGGTGATTTATCTAAGGTGTATTCCGCTTAGGGAGTTGATATTCGGATCCCCTTTGAGAGGGTAGGTGGGCTCTTTTATAAGTGTAAGAGTCCACCTTTACATGGTAAGCTTCACTAGATTAGGAAGCCTAATCTAATCACAATAGATTTGCCCAATATTTGGTGAGTTTCCTAAGCAGTTAAGGAAACCACTAATTCTCTGGATCGAGCGACAGCTGTGTAACGATTTGAGGGGAAACGTGATTGATGCCGTGATCCTCGGGGCCCCACTACGACCGCCCGAGTACCTCGGGTGGCAACTGCAGCATCCCTCGGGGGCGTGGGCTCCATGCCTCAAATCTGTCTTCCCCGGGTCATTAGCTGAATCACGTGGCGGTTAGGTAGTTACAAGATATTTCTGGACATATCAGTGTATACCATCACTTAATTCTAGGTCAAGAGTTCCATGAGGAACACCTCTGATGGAGAGGTGACCCACACCAACAATCACCCAAACACATTCTTTTAAAGAAGTTTGTACTAATGATTCCATGATCAACTTCATCCGATAGGGAGGATGACACTAGAGCCATCACACAAAATTAATCACATCATCTACAAACCAGTGATGGAGACCATGGGATTTATACTTGATAAATTCCCTCTCCCACTTAGAATTTTTTTTTAAAAAATTGAGGGTTATAATTTTTTAGAAAAACTTTTAATTTAATTAATAAAAAATAATGGAATACTTGACAAGGATTAATTCATCCTTACTAGCGAAACCCACATGTGTAGATAATAAAATTATTCTATTCTCATGATTTTAGAAAATAAGTACTTATGTTTTCAAATTATGGAATTAGTTTTATTTCTAAATACACATGTAGTTGTCCACCATTTTAAATTAATATAAATTAAACATGCAACTAGACATCTGAAATAGGTCTAGGAATAATTATCCATATTGTCCTATTCATTAAACATGAAACAATAATAATCATTCAATCACACATAAATAAGGAAACCACAATAAAATAGGAATCCCACTATTATGGTCAAGCTGCAACTCTTGTGAAGAAATCTTCATTGAACTCGATTAGCTCTATGTCGCCACTACGCAACGGGGTTCGAGCTGCCCGGTCAGCTCGCGTGGATCGAGCTGCCCGGTCAGCTCACGGGGGTCGAGGGGGCAGCGCCCCCCGCGGGATTTCCGGGACAGCGCCCCGGAAGCTAAATCCGATCTACCATCAGCAACTGCCTTCCAGAACTATTTTCTGAAACAGTCTTCTGAAACTGCCTTCTGAAACTGCTTCTAGATCGCTTTTGAAAACTGCTTGTAAAACTGCTCTCACGAACCATCTTCACGGATTTACTTGAGATATATTACATAAACCCTATGCCTCCGTGAAGGAGTTCACATGCTATATATTTGCAGTAAATTAACCACGCATCAATCAAGCGTGGGATCCAATACATACAAATCCTATGCCTCCATAAAGGAGTTCACATGCTATATAAAAACAACAATATTAACCACGAATAAACCCATCGTGGGATCCAATCACACAAAACTAGCGACCATAATAGTAGAATAAGAACGCTGCAAAACAAGGGTTAGCACAGATCTACGTTCTATCCATCCATCAATGCATGCATAAGATCTGTTTTATTGGACAACATGGTTGCTTCCAACCTATATGCAGAATCAACGTTGCTCTGATACCACTGTTAGGAAACTGTGTTCCCAGAATTCGTTGACAGTGCGTATAAGTTGGTACTGCAAAAAAAATTACGTGAAAACTACAATAACCCTACAAGGGCGGAACTAAGGTTACCTTAAACTGCTAAAACGGATTGCTGTAGTAGACGAATCGAGAACACGGGCTCGATGACAGCTCACGATCTTCTATCGTATTCCTTTGCTGCCAGAATATCGAACTGAGTGTGGGCTCTTTCAAAATCCTTTATGTTTTCTGCTCTCCCTCTTTTACGCTCTCTTTTCTATTCCGAGTTATAATTCTCTATATAGAAAAATGCAAACTGAGAAGAGAGCCAAAGCTGCATATATATAGGCTATGATAGGGACCATAAGAAGTCAATAAGGAATATGCTTCCTTATGGAATTAGGAAACCCTAATTCGAACTGAATCAGATTCCTATTTCCATAAATTATAATTCATACCACTAAAGAATTATAATTGCACTCCTACCCTTATCTCAAAAATATATTTCGAGCTCCATGTTATTAAATGCTTATTATCTCCCCATGTTAAGATTACAGATATCCATTAATTAAATATAATTACTGACAATCATATTTAATTAATTTCTTAAAATTCCTTGAGATCCTCTGCTTAACTTATCTGATATGTCGGATACAAAATCCACCTGCAGAGTTTGACATAATCAAAACTTATAAGCTTTCTCAAGGGGATATCATCAATCCCAAAATTGAGACATGGATTTCATCATTAATTAATATCCACCACACAATTAATATTGCCACCCAATCCAATGAGATATTGACCCATTTAAGGATCTCACCCTTTTAGGGATCAAAGTGTAAATATCAAATGTACGTGTCTACAAATTAACTTAGGATTTAGAGCATAAGCACTCATAATAGCCATGAGGTATTAATTATCTTATAAGTCAGTATAAAGATAATTACCCCAAGTCAGTCCCGTTTAATACACAAAGTGTACCAGCATAGTGAGTTGAAATTATTCCGTTTTCCGTAGTCAAGACAAACCTACTACAACACCATGCTGCAGTCCTACCGATGGTGTGTCCAATCCCATCTAAGACTGTAAACCAAAATCTTACATTCTATAATATCTGATGGCCTGATCTTCCGTGTGTAATCCGAACTCTACACACCAAACCATCTACTATATAGAATGAGAGACACACGTGCATAATATTAAATAAATAATATAATACAAACATTGCCCTCATAGATTCTCATAAAAAAATGGATTAACTGATGTTATTAAATGAATAATAAATCAACTACATAAACCATGACTTTTAGTATATGTCCCTAACAAAACTCCCAACACATAATTGGCATCACCCATATCCTCAATCTCAAACAGAGAGGACAACCAGTCTCAAGTGGTGACTATGGAACTCATCTCATTCCCAGCTAGAAGAATGTCATCAACATATAAAGAATTAGAACACTTTCCTTGGACCATTTAATGTACACACATTGTACCACTGCCTAGACGATTGCTAACTTGAGATAATAAACATATCGTTTGAGACGACATACTTTTTCGCTCATTCCCTTTAGTCACAACACCAATGGGATGATCTATATTTATCTCGCTGTCTTGTTCTCCATTGAGAAAAGAACAGTTTAAACATCTAACTAAAAAAGGTTCTAAAACTAAATATGCAACAATTGCTATGATAAGGCGAATGGAGTCAGATCTCACCCTTTGGGAGAACATGTTTCCATGGTCTATACCCGCTCTGGGTACAAACTATTGCCACAAGGCGCACCTAATACTTGTCAATTGAACCATCTGCCTTGCTTTAGATTTTGAAAACACACTTGTCTCCAATCGTTTTACACATAGGCGGATTGTCAACTAACTCTCAAACCTTATGCGTGTCCATAGAGCTCATCTCATCTGGCATAGCAACTATCTACTCAGCTTCAGCAGATAAAAAAATGCTTCAACAAAAGAAGCATGCTCAACCTCATCCACTTGTGCACACATTTGCACACATATGAAAATGTCTTCCTCAATATCAAAACAGCAATAGGGAACTTTTTCCTCATCACCATACAGTGTACTACCTGAGAATCTTGAGTGCCTAGTGGTGCACTCCCACTATTTGGTACACTTCCACTAGCGTCTAGCGGTGTACTCCCACTCAGCTGGAGACTAGTACTATTTTTCAGCGATCACTGGATGTGGAATTTCTCAATCTCCCCACCCTCGCTTAAAGATGGTATGTTGTCTTTAACATCCTCCAACGCATAGAGGTCAAGATATCTCTTAGTAATACAAATTTGGGGAAGTCATTCTCAATATCATGTGGCACTATTTCTATCATTCCAATATCTGTTTGTTCATTATACGTAACATAGGTTGTCGAGCTATTAGCTCTCGAGCATAGTTTCTCGCACTTATACGAGGTATAGTGAACATAACCTCCTGAGCTCCACGGGCACAAATGCTCTAAAATGAGCTTTTCGCCTTTCCATAGCTCATAAGGGGGTAGAGGGAACTGACTGAGAAGAGGCACTCTAGTATGTAGGCAACAAACGAGAGTACATCCCCCCAAAACAACATTGGGAGGTTGACTTGCACCATCATAGTCCTAGCCATATCTAGGAATGTCCTATTCCTTCTTTCTGCAACACTATGTTGTTGCGGAGTTTCCGGAATAGGAAGTTGTCTGCGTTTCCCCTTTTTCCTCACACGGTTCCCTGAACTGATTAGATAAGTGCTGGCGATTCTCATATCTCGCGAAATCATCAATAAAAGTGAGAAAATAAGAGGTGCCATGACGTGCCTTTACAACCATAGGTCCACAGATATCTGAGTGAACTAGCTCTAATGCTTGAGTTGCTCTAATAGCCTCTCTAAAAGGCTTTCGACATGCTTTACCAACTAAGCAAGACTCTCACATAGGTAGGTCAACCTTAGCGAGTGGGCCCAAAAAGGGCTTCTCGAGCTAATCAAGTCATCCTATCACATCCTATGCGTTCAAGTCTAGCATGCCATGTCTCAAAATAAATGAATAATAGAGGAAACTAGAATTATTTAAAACAACTCTTAAGTAGCTATCCCTTGATAACTATGTCCTAGTAACACTACCACCCAAAAATATCCATCCTATTATCACCGAATTGAAAAACGCCCTCGTTTGCGCTCTTCCACCTTGTTAGCCTTGGGTGCAAACTCGCTAGCCCCACCCTGCCTAGGCGGGTTTACCCTTACCATAGCATTTAGGGCCACTGGCCTTGCGCTTACTTCCACTAATGGAAGTTGTGGTCAAGAGTGTAGCTATACAACTTTTTGGCGCTCTGTATTCAGCTCAACATGTCAGAAAATGTCAAAAAAACAAAAAATTTAACATTTCTGTTGTGGATCATGATTTGTTTTCTATGGGTCGACGAATCAGGCAAAGAACTAATCATAGCCTGAAACTGCAGTCCGCCAGTAAAGGTGTTCCAAGTAATCTGAAATCACGAATCATACCTGTCATCGACCTTAGATGTTCAGTCATCGTGTACTTGGAACGTTTCCTTTACTTTCTCGAACTTCATAACTAGATGCTTAATCTAGTAGTGAATGTGCCATTGAAAACAAATTCGAGCTGATCTCACAATTCTTTGGCTATTGGGTAGTACATATACTTGTCAACAAGATCATGGTGCATGCTGCTTATCACAAAGCGCGTGCTATGAGGCTTCTCGAGCCAAGTATTATAGGCTTTCAAGGTTAAAACAATGTTGGACCAGAGGCCCATTATTCGATTGAATAGGTTGGACCATAGAATAAGTTTAAAGCCCATAAGCTCTTATTTATTCTATAGGTATGTTACTTTGCAGTGCCACATTACAAAATTAGTCCCTTTTAAGCTCGTTACTTTTGTAAAGATCAACAAAGTGTGGTTTAAAAACATTTAAGAACATGCGCAAGGATTTGCACATTTCATAAAGTTTGTTTTAAAATCTAATTACAAATGAGTTTTCCCCTCTTTACAATTTAAGACAAAAAAATTTGCTATTGCTCATTAATAAAATCTTAATTTTGTAAATCAAGAAAAACCTTTTATAATTGATTTTTCTAAACAAACATCAATTAGATGGTACAAATACCTATCTAAGATCATCCACAATAATATAAAGTGCGCCATACAATAAAAGTGTGCATGAACCCCCACGTGGGTCCGAATTGACAACTTAGAGCTCAAGCTAAGGTAATTTAAGTGTATGATGTATGAATAAAGAAAACCATCCCTTTACAAGTAGGCTTATCCAATACATGAAAAATAACACTTGTCCTCACTTTACATTTATAGCCCATAAAAAATAGGGATGCTTTGTTCATATACATACACAGAAACAACCTTAAACATACATCGCGAGGACACAAGCCCCATAAATCGTCAATTAATTGTCCATTCATTTTATCAAGATTAATGCATTAATCACATACACCAAGCTCTTATGCGGTCTATTAAAAAATGAATGAACTTTTTCATCACTCCATTTAAGGAGGAGGAATAGAGGTCTCGGGTCATCCAATCACAAACAACAGTAATTAAACGTGACCTATAATGCAATGAGCCTCTAAAAATAACAAAATGTGCAATAAAATGATTATTGCATAGCCCGGATAGCTCCCATAAGCTAAGTAAATCAATGAAAAAATCCTGAATTTTCTCACTAATTTTAACCTAATTTTAGTCTTAAAACATAATTTAAAACCAATTCATTACGGGCTTTTAAATTAACATATTAGTTTAATTCCTCATGGAAAGATTTAAATAACTGAAAAACTGATTTTTCATTATAAAGAATTTTCCAAAATTTATCAAGGCCCAAAAACACTTTGAATCAATTTAACAGAATAAATTGATCTAGTTAAACAAAATTAACTAAGAGCAACTAAATTTCCAAAAATACAAAAAATTTGAGGAATTTGTTCTCCAAGGATTTTTCAGTGGTCTAATATGGTGTTCTAAACACCCCATATTAATTTCAAAAATTAATAGTCTATTTTGACTATTTTAACCAATCCAAAAAATGCCCATAAGCATAAATTTTTATGTTCTAAAATACCAAAACAAAAATGAGATAATTCAAGAACATTTTCTCAAGTCTCCAATAAGTGTACAAAAACACTGTACATTAAATTCAAGAATTAACAACTTTAATTGATTATATTTTAAGCAATTAATATTGCGTACTCTACACAATATATATGCTCTGAAATATGTCCCAAAGAGCGAGAAAATTCACTAAAATAATTTTTTCAAGCTACCACTAGTGTTCTAAATACATTGTGTTAATTCAATGAATTAATGATCAATAAAAATGTTTTAAGCAATTTAATACGTGTACCAAAAACACATAATTATATGCTCTAAAATATTAATATGATTTATATAATTTACCAAAAATTATCTATGGATCCCACAAAATTTTATATGGTCTCAAAATAGTTTCCCTTATGTCTCTTATTAATTACAAAAATTAGTAAAGTATTATGGCTATTTTAAGCAATTAAATAAATGTCCATAACCATAAATCATATGCTCTAAAATACCATAATACATAATAATATTTTCAAAAAAATTATCTTAGAGTCCCATCTAGTATTCCAAACACTAGAAAAATTAATATTACAAAAACATTATTATTATTATTTTTTTTTTTGAATTTAAAAAAAAACTTTTCAATGCTTTTCCCAACTATTTAATAAAGTATTATTTCGGAAGTCAAACATTTGACAAAATACTGATTGGTTTGTATCATAAGTAGGCGCCGCTATGGGCCTTGTTTGGCATTAGCTTATAAAGCCATAAACATGTTCAAAGGAAAGTCAAACAATAGTTTAATTTTCCTTACACCACACTACCAAGCTTTTAAAACCCGGAAATGCTAGATGCACAAAAAAAGTGCACAACGAAATGCACAGCTAGCTTAAAATTGTAGGATTTCGTGCTGAAAAGTCTGTACACACAAAAAGACAAAAAAAAGGAGTGTACATCTTTTTCAGCACGAGGTCCAACAAATTAAAGCAGGTTGTGCATTTCGTTGTGCACTTTTTTTGTGCATCTAGCATTACTCTTTAAAACCTATTTGTCATGACTCACTCACCATAGAGTGGCTCCCACGTGCCCCTGACGTGGCTGAGAGAGGTTGAAAAAACCCGGTCCATCACTTCATTTCCTTCACCAAAAGAAGAAAAAGCGGCAGCCCTAGGCATGCACGACACCATATTTGGACATCGTATCTTCTTCATTTTAAATCAAAATTTTATGAAATTGATGATTTCAGTGGCATCAAATGGGCATTTTGGAGCCAGCACTAAAAAAATATCAAGAAGAAGAGGCAATTTCTACCAACCATCAAACATATCCCACATCCAATGCATAATTTCTGTAACATGAAACAAATTTATAATTCTTATCCCAAGTGCATTTATTTATTAAAATACCAGGGTTTAGGAATATTGGGGGCTGAAGGAGCCACAACAGTAAACCATCGTATATGTATTAGAAAGAAATAGAGAGTGTGTCTTGTTGTATATATTATTTGTGTTTCTAAATACAATTTTTTTAAAAAATAATTATATGATATGTGAATCATTATCCATAAAGGTTGGCCTAGTGTAAGCATCATTCTAAAATATTTAGTCATTTGTAATTTTTAGTGTGAGTTAAGACCGTATCAAATTAGTTACAGTTTTGATTCATGAATTAATTGATGAAGATTTACAAACCTCTACAAGAAAACAACAAAGGAAAGAGGTGCAGGTTGAGTATGATTTAGTTTACCGTCACAACTGAAATTCAGTTGAAAATTTGAATTAGAAGTGCATTATGCAAAGTCCTTTGAACATGATCCTGAAGCATTTCACTTGAGTCATTTGATCCATGCGAGTTGTAAAAATGTTCAAAACCTTTGTCTTACTAGTGATTCATTTCATTCTCAGAGTATTTTGGTGAAGGCATGATCCTTACATAATTTGTCTCTTGAACTTATTCTTATCGAATACTTAGATATTTGCATATAATACAAGGAGTTAGATGTCGTGCCACTTTAGTCTTTGTCATCCAAAATTTTTGCTAGATTTTGATTAGTGACACAGTTACATACGTCTTAAATAATATTTGATATTCCTAATGTGATGGTTACATCATTTTGTGGATTTACAATAATTTAGTTTTGAGAGTAATAGCTACGGAATATATTCACATAAGGTAATTCATGTTTACTTAAGCTTGAAATAAACATTTCAAGATTTAGTGCCACATTTTATTATAACTTCTAAGTGTGGGGGTGTAACATAATTCAATAATAAATAAGTTGTAAATGAGTTGTTTATATGCATGTTCAATATTGTGTGAGACTGTCACGACCGTCCCAGAAAATCATTGTTTTAAAATACATATTTGAAATTTTGTGAATTATCAATGTCGTTTGATAATTGAGAATGAGGTTGATTGGAGGTCAACGGCGAGGTGTCAATCGAAGACACAGTAATATGAAATCACATGGCATCAACAAGATTTAAATGACATTTATGTGATTAAATGTTATTTGAGATATCTGGTATTTTCATGAATAGTAATTATACCTGTGTAGAGTAAATTCTGGTGGTTTGACCCTATTTTAGATCATTGTGAACACTGAGGTAAGAACGTGAGATTCCACGAAATTAGTTTTAGAACATATATATTGGGAACCAAACGAGACTTAGTCGAAAGCTTCTGAAATTTAAAATTTTCACTTGTAAAGGCATAAAATGGACGTATGCGACTTTTCAAGAGTTAACTAGAAGTTTTGAGAACTCGTGGAGCAGTAAACGCGATTTCTAGGAAGTTTTTCTATAAATAGGTGAGGGTGGATTTTCATTTGTTACAAAACTTATATAAATATCTTGGGAGAAGAGAGAGAAAGGAGAGTTGATCCTACGACCTTTCTGACGACAAACGACGAGCGTTCGTCCGTCAGTGTTCAGCTAGATTTGATATTTGGACTCGTTGAGGTAAGAGCTTCATTTTGATACCTCTTAGGCCTCGTTTGGAAAAGTTTTTCCGAAAAGCTAATTTTAAGAATTTGGGAAAAACAAGGCTATACTTGTAGAAATCGCTTGAGATCGGAGATCTGACGTTTATTTTGTCTCCTAGTAATTCTCCTAAATGTTGAGAGATAGAGGTATGAATTCTGAACCTATGTAATATAGGGAATTTTGGATGTTTTAGATATTTTGTATGAATATTGATCCGGGCAAACTCATGTGTTAAATTAGGCCCATTAATTTTAGCGAGTACGTATAAAAAAGTATGATGACATGATTATGTGAGTATGATAAATGTTTATGTGGGTCAAAGGGGAGTTTGATATAATTTCATGCCGGTGCACGCCTCTCGATATTTGAGAGTTTATAGTGGTGACGACTACTTGCTTGGTGTGGAAAGTGGCCAACCAGAGCAGGTGGATGCAATGGTTAAGTGATCCTTGGCTAACCATTGCCATCACGGTTTAAGATTTAAAACTTGCCAATATACTGGGTGGATTCGTATCTCTCTCCCTGGAGACTAAATTATGTGATTTAGATGTTTAAAACATGAATTGCCTCATATGCATTTGTTTAGAATTGTACACTCAGCATATAGCTGAGCAGTGGAGACTTCCTCCATTGCAAGTGAAAAGAAAAAGGGAAAGAAGAAGCGAGAAGAGTAAGGGCGAGGAATGCTGGGGGAATCACACTTGTTTTATACTTTTGGGTTCTTTCTAAACTTGTAATAAGATTTGGAAGTTGTAATATGTTGTAATAGCATCTTGGCATGGTCTCAAGATCTTAAAATCTGTAATAGAATTCATGTAGATTATGTTTTGTTATGTTAAAGATGGTTGTAATTATGTTGGTAATTGGTTGGAAGAGCTTTGGTTTGAAGTTGCTGCAAATTGGGCTTTTCTGCTAAGAATCAGTCGACTAGACCCCTATGTTTCAGTAAGAATCCCTTCAATTTTGGAAGACTTCAGTCGACTGAAGGATGTTTTCAGTCGACTGGTTTCTGCACAAAAAGAGGACATTCTACATGCATAGTGTCCAGTCGACTGGACAAGGCACCAGTCGACTGAGTCCTCGACGTAGTCGACTGCACAAGGCTGGGAAGATTTTTCTTACATTCTGTTTTGAACCTCCAGTCAACCGAACCCTCTATCAGTCGACTGGACCTCTGTTCTTCAAAATGTATCCTTTTGGAAGTGTTTTCAATTGGGCAAAACTTATTATAGCTCTGTTTTAATGGATTTTACTTATGTTTTCCGCTGCTAGTCTACTTTAAAGGAATTAGATAAGCCTTGATGGCATGCCATGTGCCCTATTCCTGCGCGTAGCAGGATGGGTCGTGAAAGAGACCTCCTATTATGATAAGTTATAATTTATCGTTATGGAATTCAGATAGCTATGCTGAATTGCTCATAAATGCGATCTGGTGGTGGATTTCAAGAAATAAAAAATCTGCTTCTTGTAATTGGAAGCTAAATTTGGGAAGTGTCAGAATATCAAAACATGGAAAGTGGGTTGTTTGGTGGTTTTGCACTAACTTGGTTATATGACCATTTCAATCATATAATATTATTATCCTATTTACCCAAAAAAAGAGGATAAAGTTTTGAGAAGGCTACAGAATTTTGTAAATTTATGTCAAAATAGCTTTACAAGCTTTTGGAAAAATTCTGCCATTCTTCATAATTTTCTTGAAAGTATGTCTAAAATAGATGGTATAATTTCTGACGAATATGTGAGACTTTTATTTCAAATGAAATATGAAAAGCATTTTGTCGTAATAACGAAGCCAGTGTATTTGATGTGTCCAATTTATGTATGTTTCAATCAAATGTTTTCTTGTGCGATGACATAAAAAGTGTGCAATATGGTTATGCTAATCTTGACTAGTGAAGTGGATTAACATTGTGGCTTTGTTAATTGTGAACTTTAAATTGTAAGTTGATGATCACGATTTAAAGTTTTGTATATTTAAAGTGTGGGGGCTACATGAGAACATATTAGTTGTTCTAAATGGACAAATTGACCAAGGTGATACCGAACATGTTTCCCAAGTTTCATGAGTTCAACAAATATGGTGTCCTATACTATGAATGGTTGTGTTACTCCTCTAAGTATAGATTGGGATTACAAATGTTCAGGGAAAATTAAATGTTCAAATAGATCAACTTATGTAGAAGCTGATGTTGAATGAATTGTTGATTCATATGTAAATTCATTAATTAGTCATTTTCATGTGTCTGGTAGGTGAATTCTAAGAACTTATCCAGTAAGGTTCTCGTACTAATTGGTGAAGAAGTGTGGGCATGTATACTAATGGTGGCAAATGTGAAAAGTTTGAGTAATCCATTATACTTGGAAAGTATGTGATGAACATTTAATCTGAGATGACTAAATGTACTTGTGGCAACCTTGGATATATTCCAAGATGATTAAATTTGGTGACCTTGGAATTATCTAAGAAGACTTGTTGCGGTATCCTTGATAACTCTAAGATGATTACAATCCATACTCCCTCTGTCCCATTTTATGTGTCCCTCTTTGCTTTTTGGGATGTCCCAAAATTATTGCCCACTTTCCTAACTTAGTGTGCATATTTCACTTAGTTTCCCAAATTACCCTTCTTTGCAATCAACATCAAAATAAAACAAAAAAAGAAAGTGCAATGATTATGGGCAATTGTGGAAAGTAGGTATAGATTCTTTTTGTCCCCTTAAATAGTTGGATTCCCCAAGAGGGACACATAAAATGAGACGGAGGGAGTATTACTTGTGAGCCCTTAGATATTTTCCAAGATGAATATTTGGTTAGCCGTGGTTTTAATACAAAATGATAGAATTTGGTAGCCTTGGAATTACCCAATTAAGATGTCATGAAACCTTGAGCTTGATTCAAGATGATGTAAGAAATATATGATTCCTTGGTGTTAGCCAAGTCGAATTTTGTGTTACCTCAGAATCTAAGCTAGCCTCAAAAGACTATGGGAGGCTATGAGGTACAAAACTCTTAGCAAACCTAAATGAGATTTTATGAGTTGTGAATTGCTTGCAATTAATAATGAGATGGCTAATTGCCAAGAACGCGTTAATTTTAGTATTAGCTACTTAGTCAGAGATGAGTTTATATATGTTAATCATCTGACTTGTTCACTTAAATAGTGAATTGAAACATTGAGGGGGATGAGGCTTATGCTTATACAGGAATCACAAGTGATGGTATCCCAATTTACATGAATGGAGATCCCAGGACGTAAGTTCATATGGATAATAACAGGTCATTGGGTGATCGTTGGTACACTATCATTTTTAATTATTGCGAGTCCATCCCTATGGTATTGATAGTGCTTACTACTGTCATGCCCCAGTGTAGCAAAATAAGGAAAAAAAATTCATTTCCGTTTTGGACTCGTAGGTCATGACAGGTGATGGATCGCTTTGTCCTATACTTAGCTTAACATGTATTAGAAAAACAGAGTCTATAAAGCAACAGGGAAGATTATATTAAACATATTACAACTTCAAATAATATTTCATTATCCATAAATAAAATATCTTTAAGGCACAACCGCATTATTCAAATTAAAAACTTATCCATATCCTTATTATAACTTTATTAAATTAGAAAAGAAACGCTGCAGGATCCTCTAGCTGACATAATCATATTGCCTTGCATAACTATTTTCTGAACATTTTGGATGTCCAGGACAAAATAAAGTCATCAGCTAATGAAAACCGAGTGAGTATAACGAACACACAAGCAATGTATATAAAAGTACATTAACAGTTATTATAAATGTTCGGTACCTTAGAGTATGATTAATCCATTATTCCAATTGTCACATGATAACAATTAATAGCAATTCGAGTAATAAATAATTAAGACCGTGCATGAACAATGAAACTGTCTCATCCCACTGACTCTTTTATCTCGATCACAATCTCTTGACTCATTCGGTCCACCTAGAACCATCCGGCGCAATGCCGTTAGTTTAGAAGGTCTGTCGATATGTCTGCCATATTTAGGGCGGCCTAGACGTACCTAGACATTCAAGGTTACAATAACCTGTGGAATACTTTAATTAATCTGCCATATCTGAAGTGGCCTAGAATAATTTTATGCTACCACCAGACTGACCTACCATATCAAAAGCGGCCTGGGCTCAACCCTCTTAATTAATCTACCGTATCTGCAGCGGCCTGGAATAATTAAGGCTATCACAAGACTCTGATTGACCTACCGTATCAAAAGCGGTATGGGCTCAATCCTTCCTAATCAATCTGCCGTATCTAAAGCGGCCTAGAATAATTAAGGTTACTCGTCCCGAGACATTTCTCACAACATATATACTGACTAATGACCCCTTTCCATACATACCATCTCGACTATGAAATTGAGTTATTTATTCTCTTTCTTGTTTATATAGAGGTATCAGAGAGGGCATACAACTTATTCTTTCTTTGTATTTTTTCTTATAAAGGTAAAAGAGCAATATGACTTAATTTCTTCTTTTCACATTTGCTTTATAGAAAGTATCAGAGTGGTTTGTTCTTGTGATTATTTATCGATTAAATCAACTTATCTAAATCTCGCTTTCAAAATCTATTTTCCTTTTCTTTATTAACAAGTACAGTGTACTTAGAATCACTGAGTTAACATCCACGATCTAAATTATCAAGTCACATATGAGACAACATGTAATTTCATCAAAGAATGCTTTAATACGCTTTTTCAGCTACCAGTACACAAGTGGGTCCACTTTGAAGCAATGCCCTAAAAAATGAGTTATAATTTTTGTATATGAATTACATATTAAAGGAAAGGTCTATGAGTCTAGTTTCCACTGCTTCGAACGGTGCGTGTTTTCGAGCTTTCTAGAGTGAGTTATGACCGTTTTACTAAAACTTGTCAGTATTGAAAAATGGCAATCGATTGGCAAAAATGACAATCGATTGGGAAGAGCGGCAATCGATTGGGATCTGATGGCAATCGATTGCCACTGTATCTTCTTCCTGCAAATGCTAAAAAATCAAGTTTTTCTTCCATTTTTCAATCTGGAACCAACTAGGTCATGTAATATACCGTTCTCTTCCTTTTTTTCATGTAGATTATGAATATATAAGTTTTAGATCTTGATTATTACTGTATCTCTACTTATAGGTGAAAATCCGAGAGTCGTCAAAATTTCGTTTTGACCATACGTCGTAACCGTTACGAATTAAGGCCTAAGATTTGAAACTGAACCAATGGGGACTGCAATCTATCATTTCCAATATACAGAATCAATTTTAGTTGAGTTTTACAAAATCGCTGATTTTGTACCTCTATGGCTTTATATACATATATAGGCATATACACTAACTTTCAATACCCTCGGCTTGTACGTAATGACAAATACTACATTATGAGTGGGTTCGAGAGACTCACCAGTCTTTAGATAAGGTGGTGCGACTTGCCGAAGAAAGACGAAAATTCCGTAATAACTTCGATCTTAACAATGTCTATGGCTATGGCCTTGGAGCTCACTGCTGTGTTCTAGCTTTTGTATTTCTTTTCTTTACTTCCAGAAATAAGAGTGGCTGAATGTGTGTGCTTGTGTTTGTTCTTAGAGAGAGAGAGAGCCATGGAAATGGGTGTGTGTATATGCATATATATTGCCGAGAGAGGGACAACTAAAGGGGGGTGAGAGAGAGCTTGGGAGATGGAAGTTTCTTTGAAAGTTTACTAAAATGTGAGAGGTATTTGCATTTGTGTATGAAAAACTTTTATTGTGTTGTGCTTGTTATATAGAAAATCTCTATCAGTGAGATTCACTGAATTTGCAAGTTGTAAGCTCAAATAATACAACGTGATGATTATTAGGATAAGATACAACAGTGAAGATTAGACAACCATCAGTCTCGCCAAATAATTCATTTGGTTCGTTAATCAATTTGATCAGTTAGTTCAATTAGGTTAGTCCGGGAAGTCTAAGAAAATACCCCAAATAAATATTAGGGACCAAAAATGTAAACAACGTGATAAATATTTTTATTAGTAGTTTTAGTCCCAAATTATTGGGTAATATAGGGGCGTAGTCTTAAGCATAATGACTACAATTAAATTACTAAAGGGGGTCACAAAATTAATGTCATGTAATTATAATAAATCAACATAAATATTTTTCGTTTATGGAAATAGTATCACTATAAAAATAATACATCGTAGTAAATAAATTGACATCGTATTAACAACTAATAAAGCGAGTATTAATATGTATTTATTTATATAATACCATAACTAAAATTGACAAATAGTAAATAAATAAAAACTGACATCTCTTATTTATTATTAGGGGCGCGAAAGTACAGGTTGCTACATTACTCCCCCCTTAATAGAGATTTTGTCCCGAAATCTAAGCTGATTAGTCTTGGAATAACTTCAAGTACTTTGTTCTTATTTCTGATTCTAATTCCCAAGACGCTTCATTCTTATCGTGATACTTCAATTGAACTTTCACTAGAAGAATATCCTTGTTCCGCAGCTTCTTCATACTGTGATCCAAAATACGTACATGTCTCTCATTGTAGGTGACATTCTCGTGGATCTCTATGTCGTTGAAATCAATTACGTGTGAAGGATCTCCCTTGTATTCCCTCAATATACTGATATGAAAGACATTATGTACTCCAGACATCTTGGGCGGCAATGCGAGTCGATAGGCTACTTTTCCAACACGTTCCAATATCTCCAATGGTCCAATGAAACGAGGTGACAACTTACCTCTCTTCTGACCAAATCGAACTACTCCACAAATTGGTGAAACTTTCAAAAGTACGTGATCTCCGATAGTGAACTCTTTATCCATTCTATGCTTATCGACATAGCTCTTTTGTCTACTCTGTGCGGCACGCATCATCTCTTTCACAACTGCTATCTTCTCATTGGTTTCTCTAACCAAGTCTGGCCCTAACAGTTCTTTATCTCTAATCTTTGCCCAACAAAGTGGGGATCGACACGGTCATTCATACAATGCTTCGAATGGAGCCATCTTTATACTTGAATGGTAACTGTTGTTATAAGCAAATTCGATCAACGGAAGATGCGTTTCCCATGAACTTTCAAAGTCTATAAAACATGCCCTGAGCATATCTTCCATAACATGATTGGTGCGTTCAGTTTGTCCATCAGTCTGTGGATGAAAAGAAGTACTTAAACTTAATGTAGTTCCCAAAGCTTCTTGAAGACTTTTCCAGAATCCTAAATTAAACTGTGAATCGCGATCTGATACGATAGACACTGGTACTCCATGTAGTCGTACAACTTGTTGAATGTACATCCTACTAATCTTCTCTACTAGATAAGTCATGCTGTAAGCAATAAAGTGGACAGACTTCGTCAAACGATCCACAATGACCCAAATAGCATCATGGTGTTGTTGTGTTCGGGGCAATCCAACTACAAATCCATTGTGATGTGTTCCCATTTCTAACCTGGAACAGGTAGGGGCTGCAAAAGTCCCAAGGGTCTTTGATGTTCGGCTTTCACTTGTTGACAAGTCAAACACTTAGACACGAACTCGGCTACATCCCTTTTCATTCCTTCCCACAAGAAATTTCTCTTCAGATCCTTATACATTTTAGTTCTTCTTGGGTGAACTGTCAATCTAGACCTGTGTGCTTCTTCAAGAATATCGTTTCTTAGGCCATCTGTGTTGGTCACACATAATCTATTTTTGCACCGAAGTGCTCTTTTGGCCCCAATTTTCCATTCCTCTGCGTCCTTTGCTGACATTTTCTGAAACCATAGTTGAAGATCGGTGTCTTTCTGTTGTGCTTCCGAAATTCGATTTATAAGTGTCAGTTGCACTACAATAAAGTGTTGCCCTTCACCCTCTGTAGAAACCTGAACATCAAATTCAGTTATAGTTTCCAAGGCTTTCCATTCTCTAACCATTAGAGATGCAACTATACCTCAAGGTTTCCGATTTAAGGCATCTGCGACTATATTAGCTTTACCAGGGTGGTATTCTAATGTGAAGTCATAGTCCTTAATCAATTCCATCCATCGGCGTTGCCTCATATTCAACTCTTTCTGGGTAAACAAATATTTCAGACTTTTGTGATCAGAGAATAAATCAAAATTCTCTCCATATAAATAATGTCTCCAGATCTTAAGAGCAAACTGCTGCCAATTCTAGATCATGAGTTGGGTAGTTCAATTCATTTAGCTTCAATTGCCTTGAACTATATGCAATAACCTTGCCGTCTTGCATAAGTACACATCCCAACCTTTGATACGATGCATCACTGAAAATAGAAAGCTTCTCACCATCTCTTGGTATTGCCAATACTGGTGTTGTGGTGAGTCTTTCTTTCAATTTCTGAAAAGCCTGCTCACGCTTATCATTCCATTCGAACTTCACATCCTTCTTTGTCAAACCAGTCAGAGGAGCTGCTATCTTCGAAAATCTTTCTATGAATCTTCGATAGTAACCCACGAGTCCAAGAAAACTCCTGACTTTTGTAGGATTGATTGGTCGAGTCCAATTTGAAACAGCATCAGTCTTTGATGAATCTACTGCGATTCCTTATTGTGAGAGCACATGCCCTAGAAATTTCACCTCTTGTAGCCAAAACTCACACTTACTGAACTTCGCATATAAGTGATGACTCTGAAGTGTCTGTATGGCAATTCGCAAGTGTTGCTCATGTTCGTCCTTGGTCTTTGAATAGATCAAGAAGTCATCTATGAAGATAATTATGAATTGATCCAAGTAAGGCCTGAACACTCTGTTCATCAGATCCATGAACACTGCCATGCCATTAGTTAATCCAAACGATATTACCAAAAACTCATAGTGACCGTACCTTGTTCTGAAAGATGTCTTTGTACATCCTTGGGTCGTATGAGTAGCTAATGGTATCCTGATCGTAGATCTATCTTGGAAAAGATCGTAGCTCCTTGTAATGATTAAATAGATCATCTATTCTGGGTAGAGGATACTTGTTCTTGATGGTGACTTTATTCAACTCCCTATAGTTAATGCACAATCGAAGCGATGCATCCTTCTTCTTTAGGAATAACATCGGTGCTCCCCAGGGTCATGTACTTGGATGTTTAAATCCTAGATCTTCAAGTTCTTGAACTTGTTTCTTTAGTTCCAGCATTTCTGTAGGAGCCATTCTATAAGGTGCTTTGGATATTGGGATAGTGTTAGGCACTAGATCAATGCAGAAATCAATCTCTCTCTTTGGTGGCAGCCCAGAGATATCTTGAAAAACATCCTCAAAGTCTCTGACTATGGGTATCGACGAGATAACCACTTCCGTACTGACAGTCTTGATGTTAGCTAAGCAGTTGGTAAGGAACGTATCACTCATAGGGTTACACTATAATTCAAAAGGTTGACCTCTAGGTACCAAAAAAGTAATACTCTTCTTAACACTGTCCAACTTAGCATGATACTTAGTGAGCCAGTCGATTCCTAATATCATATTAAATTCCTTCAGTGTTAGGATAACCAAATTAGTTAGAAAATTCTGATTCTCTAGGAGTATAGGGCAATTCTTGCATACATGTTTCAGTGCGACAGTATCTCCTAGCGGTGAGACAACATTCAACGCTACGTCTAACCTCTGAGGTAATATACGTACATTAAGAAGAATTTTGGCAGTAATAAAAGAGTGTGTGGAAGCCATGTCAAATAAGACTTTCACACGATGATTATAAAGTGTTAAAGTACCTTCCATGACTTGCTGCTCTGGCTGTTCTTCATATTGGGTTCCTTCATACCCAGGTTCATCATAACCACCTTCTTCATATCCTGCGGCATCGGGAATGATTGCATTCAGTTGGACCTGTCCCTGTTGACCATAGCTTCCTCCTTTGGGGGCACCATAATGTTGGCTGATGTGACCAGTCTTGCCACAGTTATAGCACACCACATTCGGACGACTATTGCGCCTTGGTGCCTTATAGTCTCGAGATATATGACCGGGTATACCACAATTAAAACAATTATTGTACTCCATCCTATACCCAATTGTGGCTAAGTCTGATATGGGGTTGGATGAGGTTTCCGGTTTCCATCAAAAGTCCTCTTCAAACCTTGATTCCAATATGGTTGTCTATTCCCAAAATTACTCCTTTGTGGTGGGTAGAAGTCAAACTGCTTGCGGTTTGATCGCATGTCTTCTTCTAGTTTGGTGGGCAGTTCCACAAGAGATTCAAATGTCTTGTCCAAGTGTCCAATAGTCATATGACGAATAGGCGGTGCTAACCCTTGATTAGATTTTCAGATTTTCTTTTCCTCCGAGTCCACCATATGTGGAGCAAATCAAGATAGTCTCTCAAACTGAGTTATGTACTCGTGCATAGACTTATTTCCTTAGACCAGGTTCATGAATTCCCTTTCCGCTTGTGCCTCTTGGTTGCTGGGAAATACTTCTCCAAGAATTTTTTCCTGAAAGTAACCCATGCAATAGCTTTGACAGCGTCTTCTCCCATGGTGGCTTTGACAACTTCCCACCAATCTGCAGCAGCTTATATCAACTAGAATGTTGCTAGTATCTTCTTCTCCTGATCAGTACAGTCTATAGTTTCAAAGATATGATCCATCTGCCTCAGCCATTTTTCGGCTTTCCACGGTTCAGCAGTGCCAGCAAATTGCTCTGGTCGCAAGGCATAGAACCTCTCTAATCGTTTATCCCCCATTTGACGGACTGGAACTTCATTTGTAATACCCCGTATTTTATTTTCGCTTTTTAATTAAAAAAAAATACCAGTTTTGGAAATGGGCAGTATAAATTTTACCTGTGTGTGTGTATCATTGCGTGAGCTCAACACACACAAGGGTATCTTGTGTACACATGGAAACCACTCAAGAAATTAGTGCAGTGTGTGTTGTGTTTAGTGGAATGTGGGTGGAGTGTCTTGTGTGTGTAGTGCAAACATAATGGTGTGTTTTATATGCATAAGTGCCAAGCACTTTACATTTATATATACACCCATTAATTACTCCCCTCATCAGACTCTCTATCTCTCATCTATCTCTCAGTCTCTCTGCAGCTCTCTCTCTCGGCAAGAACACACACACACACACATATTATTACATACACACAGATTACATATATTGATACACATATACATATATATTCAGAGATTGGAGAAATTGCTCAACATTATTTTTAAGGTACGGGGTTGTGTACAATATGCTCTTAAATCTCCGGAGTATTTTCTTTGTCATCCCTATTTGTACTCTTTTTGATTTATGTTGTCTTTTTATTGGAATCCATGTCTTTTTGGTTAAATAATATTAATATATTATTTTGGCTAAGTGCTATGGGACTAAAGGGTACATGAGCAATGAGCACCTACCAACAGTCCAACAGGCCTCAGGGACCAAGGAATGGTGACGGGTGAGGTGAGGTGAGGTGGCTCTTTACTATGTGACCAAGAGGAACCTGGTATGAGGCTCTTGTGGGTGAGCGGGTAAATTGTGTGAACGGGTGGGTTGAGTGATTGGTCTATTTTATTTAATCCTAGCAACTTTTATGTCGTCGCGGTTGTTCATTGTACTTTTGAGCCTTTATTATTCCTGTCATATTGTATACTTCCCCGTGTGTTATTTTAGATGCAGGTACCATTGGTAGCAGTCAAATTGGAGCACATTAGAGTACCGTGTGGGTTCGAGTTATTTGGGTCCTAACCATGTAAATGAATTTAAATGTAATTTTGGGCACTCAAATGTAATTCATTTTATTTATTTTTAATAAAAATACCCTTTATTTTGCGGGGCGTTACAAATGGTATCAGAGCCTGTACCCAGCCGGAAATGTAGGATTTAGTTCCACATCGCCTGGGCGAATCAATGAGGGTAGTACTATTTATTTGTACTACTTGGATTTTTGTCTCTAAAAAAAAAAAAAAAAATTGAAAATTTTCAAGTTGTTTGTCAAAATATTTATGCTGTAATTTCGCGGACGAAATTCTTTTAAGGAGGGTAGAGTGTAATACCCCGTATTTTATTTTCGCTTTTTAATTAAAAAAAAATACCAGTTTTGGAAATGGGCAGTATAAATTTTACCTGTGTGTGTGTATCATTGCGTGAGCTCAACACACACAAGGGTATCTTGTGTACACATGGAAACCACTCAAGAAATTAGTGCAGTGTGTGTTGTGTTTAGTGGAATGTGGGTGGAGTGTCTTGTGTGTGTAGTGCAAACATAATGGTGTGTTTTATATGCATAAGTGCCAAGCACTTTACATTTATATATACACCCATTAATTACTCCCCTCATCAGACTCTCTATCTCTCATCTATCTCTCAGTCTCTCTGCAGCTCTCTCTCTCGGCAAGAACACACACACACACACATATTATTACATACACACAGATTACATATATTGATACACATATACATATATATTCAGAGATTGGAGAAATTGCTCAACATTATTTTTAAGGTACGGGGTTGTGTACAATATGCTCTTAAATCTCCGGAGTATTTTCTTTGTCATCCCTATTTGTACTCTTTTTGATTTATGTTGTCTTTTTATTGGAATCCATGTCTTTTTGGTTAAATAATATTAATATATTATTTTGGCTAAGTGCTATGGGACTAAAGGGTACATGAGCAATGAGCACCTACCAACAGTCCAACAGGCCTCAGGGACCAAGGAATGGTGACGGGTGAGGTGAGGTGAGGTGGCTCTTTACTATGTGACCAAGAGGAACCTGGTATGAGGCTCTTGTGGGTGAGCGGGTAAATTGTGTGAACGGGTGGGTTGAGTGATTGGTCTATTTTATTTAATCCTAGCAACTTTTATGTCGTCGCGGTTGTTCATTGTACTTTTGAGCCTTTATTATTCCTGTCATATTGTATACTTCCCCGTGTGTTATTTTAGATGCAGGTACCATTGGTAGCAGTCAAATTGGAGCACATTAGAGTACCGTGTGGGTTCGAGTTATTTGGGTCCTAACCATGTAAATGAATTTAAATGTAATTTTGGGCACTCAAATGTAATTCATTTTATTTATTTTTAATAAAAATACCCTTTATTTTGCGGGGCGTTACATCATTCCTCTGGTTGTTGCCATTTCTATTATTAGCGGCATTTAGGTCTCCAATACGTTCGATCCTTCGAACAAATGCCTCAAACATACCGATAGGATCAACTGCTGGTGGTGCTCCTTCAATCGCATTGCGGTTTCTGGGACTCCTTCTTGCCGTAGTTACAACTTAAATCTTGATAGTACAATAAAGTTAGCAATTAAGCAATTATAAGAAGGAATACAAGTATCAATACGAGGTTTCAAAATATTCTATATATATCTTTTATAAGCAGTTACATATATCATGTCAGGTTAATGCTTCTATCTAACCAAAAGATGAGATTTTTGGGACTAACAGTCCGATGTACAAAATGTGGGAGTCATTGTCCCGCATGCATTCTAATGCTAACATATAATATCCGATAAGACAAAAAGTGGGACTACTTAGTCCAATATTTACAACATGCTTGCAAACATAAAGCTAAACACGCTTACTGAGGGATACGAGGCCTACGACGCCAAACTCCGAAACGGTGCATCAGGTGATCATTACTACTCTCAACATTAGACACTAGAGGTGGAACACCATCCATGTCTATGAGGTCTATGGGTAGCGCTGGGGGTGGCTCAGGTGCCTCAACATCATGAAGCTTGAGCTCAAATCCGTCTAGGACTACCTCCACTCCTCCTAGCTCCATAAGGGTAGCCATAGCAGCCTCGGGTACAGCTGCCATTGGAGCTACAGGTGGTAGTGGAGCAGCCTGAAGTGCTAGGTGCAACTGTACCATCTCCATCTCTACAGGTAGATAGAGGTCAGGGGTAAGGATCATTTTGATCCTCTCCTCTGCTATCAATCTATCGATATGGGCCTGATAGAAGGCCTCTAACTGAACTCGGTGCAAGTCTACCATCCCCTCGATGTGGATGGCCCTCCAAATACTATCCTTTACGCTAACCGTAGCCTGGAACTGTATCATAGTAAGATAGATCTCTAAGTCGTGCGGCGCTATCCGTCTGGGCCAATCACATGTCCGCCAAAATCATCGGGTACGAGATATGGGTCCTGGGAAAAGCGAACTATCTTATATCAGGGCTAATCTTAATACATCTGGATGTCGGATCCTAAGTACAGAGGATACTCGACTATGCCTATCCTTTTGCTATCATAACCTGTGTCTAGGCTTAAGCCTAATTTATACAACCTGGCTCTAATACCAAAAATCCTACCACGCCCCAGCGTAGCAAAATAAGGAAAATTTTTCATTTCCGTTTTGGACCCGTAGGTCATGACAGGTGATGGATCGCTTTGTCCTATACTTAGCTTAACATGTACCTAAAAACAGAGTATAAAAAGCAACAAGGAAGATTATATTAAACATATTACAACTTCAAATAATATTTCATTATCCATAAATAAAATATCCTTAAGGCACAACCGCCTTATTCAAATTAAAAACATTATCCATATCCTTATTACAACTTTATTAAATTAGAAAAGTAATGCTATAGGCTCCTCTAACTGGCATAATCATATTGCCCTGCATAACCATTTCCTGAACATTTTGGATGTCCAAGACAAAATAAAGTCATCAGCTAATGAAAGCCGAGTGAGTATAACGAACACACAAGCAATGTATATAAAAGTACATTAACAGTTATTATAAATGTTCGGTACCTTAGAGTATGATTAATCCATTATTCCAATCGTCGCATGATAACAATTAATAACAGTTTGAGTAATGAATAATTAAGACCATGCATGAACAATGAAACCATCTCATCTCACTGACTTTTTATCTCGATCACAATCTCTTGACTCATTCGGTCCACCTAGAACCATCCGGCGCAATGCCCTTAGTTTAGAAGGTCTGTCGATATGTCTGCCAGATTTAGGATGGCCTGGACGTACCTAGACATTCAAGGTTATAATAACTTGTGGAATACTTTAATTAATCTATCGTATCTGAAGTGGCCTAGAATAATTTAAAGCTACCACCAGACTGACCTACCGTATCAAAAGCGACCTGGGCTCAGCCCTCTTAATTAATCTACCGTATCTGCAGCGGCCTGGAATAATTAAGGCTATCACAAGACTCTGATTGACCTACTGTATCAAAAGCGGTATGGGCTCAATCCTTCCTAATCAATCTGTCGTATCTAAAGCGGCCTAGAATAATTAAGGTTACTCGTCCCGAGACATTTCTCACAACATATATGCTGACTAATGACCCCTTTCCATAGATACCATCTCGACTATGAAATTGAGTTATTTATTCTCTTTCTTGTTTATATAGAGGTATCAGAGAGGGCATACAACTTATTCTTTCTTTGTATATTTTCTTATAAAGGTAAAAGAGCAATATGACTTAATTTCTTCTTTTCACATTTGCTTTATAGAAGGTATCAGAGTGGTTTCTTCTTGTGATTATTTATCGATTAAATCAACTTATCTAAATCTCGCTTTCAAAATCTATTTTCCTTTTCTTTATTAACAAGTACAATGTACTTAGAATCACTGAGTTAACATCCACGATCTAAATTATCAAGTCACATATGAGACAACATGTAATTTCATCAAAGAATGCTTTAATACGCTTTTTCAGCTACCAGTACACAAGTGGGTCCACTTTGAAGCAATGCCCTAAAAAATGAGTTATAATTATTGTATATGAATTACATATTAAAGGAAAGGTCTATGAGTCTAGTTTCGAATGCTTCAAACGGTGCGCGTTTTTGAGCTTTCTAGAGTGAGTTATGACCGTTTTACTAAAAGTCGTCAGTATTGAAAAATGGCAATCGATTGGCAAAAATGACAATCAATTGGCAAGAGTCCCAATCGATTGGGAAGAGTGGCAATTGATTGGGATCTGATGGGAATCGATTGCCACTATATCTTCCCTACAAACGCTGAAAAATCGAGTTTTCTTCCTTTTTTCAATCTCGAACCAACCAGGTCGTGTAATATACCGTTCTCTTCCTTTTTTCATATAGATTATGAATATATGAGTTTTAGATCTCAATTATTACTGTATCTCTACTTATAGGTGAAAATTCGAGAGTGGTCAAAATTTCATTTTGACCATACGTCGCAACCATTATGAAGGCCTAAGATTGAAACTGAACCTATAGGGACTGCAATCTATCATTTCCAATTTACAGAATCGATTTTAGTTGAGTTTTACAGAACCGCTAATTTCGGACCTCCATAGCTATATATACATATATAGGCATATATACTAACTTTCGATACCCTCGGCTTGTACGTAATGACAAATACTACATTATAAGTGGGTTCGAGAGACTCACCAGTCTTTAGATAAGGCAGCACAACTTGCCGAAGAAAGACAGAAATTCCGTAATAACTTCAATCTTAACAATGTCTATGGCTATGGCCTTGGGAGCTCACTGCTGTGTTCTAGCTTCTGTATTTCTTTTCTTTACTTCCAGAAATAAGAGTGGCTGAATGTGTGTGCTTGTGTTGTTCTTAGAGAGAGAGCCATGGAAATGGGTGTGTGTATATGTCACGCCCCGACATAGCATAAATATGGAAATCGTTTAATTTCCTTTATGGACCTGTAGGTTGCGACAGTTTGAAGGATCGATTCCGTCCCAAACGTCGAACAACATAAAACAAACCATAAATCAGAGTAAAGCAATCAAGACTTTCAAAACTTTTCTAACGTAGTAAATAGTACAGCACGGGATCATCTAAAGGCACAAACCGCCTTGAAAACAAAAAATAATAACCATCATCTATTACAGTCATCCTTATTACAATTCCAGTTCATAACTTAAAATGTAAGATAATGATAGACAGTTTCTTTCAAAAAGCAGCCTTTCTCAATTAGCATAGTCATAAGGTCCCTCCTGATTATAACCTGAAAAGCCTAGACATGAATGGCTATGATGCATCAACGTCGGCAGCTTATTGAAGCTGGCGAGTATTAAAAACATATGCTCAAATGTAAAATATACTCATTTACTATTTTCCATTTTTCAATTATTCAACAGATGAATATCATAGAAGTGAGTCCGCATGATGAATTAATAAAAAAAATAACATTAGTAAAAACTTTCTTTCATGTTACATGTGACTGTGTATGAAAACAATGCACCAACTCATCTTATCGACTCTTTTCTTTCGACAAACACATAACCCACTCTCTCACACCAGTATCTTTGAAATACTCCGATAGCCACACTTTAGCACAGGGGTACCAGGGAGTGTCTAGTTTGCCTCACACTTTAGTACGGGGTACCAGGGAGTGTCCAATGCCTCATACTTGAGTACCTAATCCGCCTCATAAATACCAGAGGAAACCTCACGTAGTATCCAAACTCGAGTACCAGGGAGTGTCCGTAGGCCACACTTTAGCACTACCATGGGTGCCAAGGAATGTCCAAGTTCGGCGTCACACACTTTAACGCTATCATGGGTGCTAGGGAGTGTCCAGTTTTGCCACCGTCGCATTTCAAAGGCACTCTAGCAGCAATCTCAAAAACATCACACTTTGGTACACAATTACCAGGGAGTGTCCACAATACATCCTCAACCTCATACCCTTTCCCACATTGACCATCACTCACCATGCATGAACAACTGACCCCACATGTATGTCATGGAACTTTATACAAAAAACGTGTACACAACTAGAAACAAGAACATCACGCGTACGAGGATAATTAAGTCGTAGTTTCTCGCTTTTATAAACCAAACATAGCAAACAATATCCTGATTTAGTAAATTTCCCAAACAAAATCCTAATTGCCTTTAAAAATTATTCCAAACAGTCCTTTAGCAGAAAACAAGCAAAAATTGAAAACTGCCAGGTTGCGCGCGCGGGCCGCTCGTGTGGATCGCTCGCGCGATATGCCTATTTTTCAATTTTCTTTATAAAAACTTTTCTATCTGCCAGAAATCACACACCTCGCGCGTGCGGGCTACTCGTGCGAGGGGTCGCTAGCCCGGTTTGCTCGCGCGACCCTCGCTCGCACGATTGCATGCACGAGTTCATGCAGTGTCTTCGTCTTCTTCGTTGAAACTCTCCTGTTTCAGAATTTGATGCCATTTTAACCCATTTTGAAAATTGAAAATAACCAAGCCTTGTAATATACGATTTTCTTCAATTTTTTGCAAGGATTATGAATCTACAATTAATTTGACATGAATCAAAACGTAGCTCTCTAATTTTACAAAAATCCGAAAGATGACAAAAATTTTGTTTTTAATATACGTCATGCTATGAATGAATTAGGCTCCAATATTACAACCGTAGTCTCTACATACGATAATCTTGCAAAATCATCTTTAACAACTCAATTTGGTCAAGGTTTGAAAATCCATGTTTTTCAAGCTATGATGTTCATATGTACTTTATCAATGATGGGTTTAAAAATCACACATACAAAGGCAGAAAACAAGTATGAATTACATTCATAGTGAGTTGATAATACTCACTGTAAACAAGGGTTGGGGTATGTGTAATACCCGCTATTTTCAAATATTTATTTCCTAACATGAATAGTGTTTTTATGTTGTTATTATAATATTCAGTATTTATAGAACTCGATTATAAATTTTCAGAATTTTTAGAAACAGAAATTTAGCAGATTTGTGAATATCTGGTATATTTGGACCAGTTATGATTTTATTGCACATCCAACCAAACATGGCCCTAAGGAAATCATTATCCTTTGAACCTTTAACTCTTGGTAATTGCAAGGTGAGGTCCCTTCTTGGTTCCTATATATATGAGACCATTCCATTACATTTATCCTTAGACTTATGAGGTTGAGAACTCATCCTAATGCTTAAATATCTTCATCTCACACACACAAACACCAAGAACACCAAGAACACACCTAGTACACCAAGAACACTACTTGAAGCCTGAATTTTATATTCGAAGATTCTTCGGGTTTTCTTCGGGTTTTCTCGGCATTATTATTCTGCGAATTTAGGTGAGTCTCCAACTCACTCAGCTATTTATATTACACTTTGTTATGAACACATGATTATGATTATGATTATGATTTATATTAATTATGTGATGCTTATACGTATTATATTACGTATTTAGATTTTTATACGTATAAATACGATATTCTGATATAGTATAATACGGTATAAATAGGGTATTCTAATATAGTATAATATGGTATAAATACAGTATTATGGTATAGTATAAATACGGTATTCTGGTTTTTCAAATACGGCATAAATACGATAAACTGGTATTTTCAAATACGACTGGAATCGAGATGGATTCTTAATGAGGATCGAAAACTCTTAACTTCCAACATGAATACTTATTTATTTAATCTCACGGAACTTTTCTAAATTCGGTTGTGGACGTACAAAACTGGAAAATGACTAAAATACCCCTGTGCCCTATTTTTACTAGAATCATACACGATGTCTAATATTTCATTCTAGTTTTGGTTTGAATGTTGTTATGTGTAATACCCTGTATTTTCCTTGTATTTTTATATCCTTTTGATATATATGAGATAATAACGAGATAGAGAAGCCGACGTGCATATTAATGGGTCTGTCAACCACAGAGGTCGATACTATTTATGGGTGCGCAGGAATCCGGTCGCTAAGACCGTATGATGTTTAGTGTGGAATCCCAGGTGCTGGGATAGGACCGGGACTTCGTGTCAAATCGATATATGATAGAGTTGGACTTTGTGTCAGATTTCGGAGGTTATGTGATGTGGGGCTTCGTGTCGAGGTTAATATAGCGGGACTACGTGTCGAGAATAATATGTAGGGGCTGGAGTGCCGGGGTATTCTAGGGCTGGGTGTCGTAGTAGCATGTCGGGGCTATGTGCCGTAATAGTATCAAGGAGTTGGGTGCTATAGTGGAGCTGTGTGCGATAGTATGGAGTTACGTGTGGTAGTATGAGGTGTGTACAATAGTATGAGCTGTGTGCGATAGTATGGAGCTGTGTGCGGTAGTATGAGCTGTGTGCGGTGATATGAGCTGTGTGTGGTAATGATATGAGCTGTGTGCGGAAGTATGAGATGTGTGCGGTGATATGAGCTGTGTGCGGTGATAATTACTGCGTGTTGTTGAATGACGGAGCTGCGTGCTGTGGAATGTCAGGGCTGCGTGTTGTATCATATAAGGGCTATGTGTCATAGTAACCATGTCAGGGCGGGTTGGCCGAAACGTTGGGACTGCGTGTCAAGGGTGAACAGACCATAGGTATGGGACTACGTGTCTGATTAATGTGGACCCAAGAGTCTATGTTATGTGTGAGACTACGTGTCGAGGATAAATGAGTCATGAGTCTTTGGGCTACGTGCTAGATGGGAAAGGGGATGACGTCCGTATTATATCTTGGATTGGTGCATACATGCATACGAACGATGAGATGATCCTTTTTATTGATGTTGTTGTTATATGCTACATATCTGTAGATACTCTGTTAGTATTTGCATTCACTCGGCTTTCGTAGCTGACGGCGTTTTATGCAGCTGGATATTCTACGTCCAGCTGGCCAGGGCTTTGAGTATGCAGGTGATGCATACATGGACAGGTACTACGAGGAATGAGCCTACGATGATGGAGGCTATGCCGGTGCTGACTACTACGCAAGCTGAAGGCTGGAAGCTGTGCCGTAGTTAGCTCGTGTTTATGTTTAGAGACTTCTGAAATAGTTACGTTTATTATCGGCGTATGTTGCCGTAATACTTTATTTATACTTCTATGATACTTATAGTTTGTAATAGTTAGTATCGGACTTTACATACGATTAAACTTAGACATCTCAATGCGTGGTTTAATCCATTACTCTGATGGTTTGACTTTGGTTGTGGACAATGTGGTGACTTTCAACTGTCATGGCCTACGGGTCCAAAAAGGAATTTATTTTCTCTATTTTTGCTACTGTGGGGCGTGACAGTATGTGTTGAGAAAGAGAATCAAAATAAGGAAACCCCAGGAAGCTTCAAGCTATGGAGATTGTTCTTTCTCTCTCTAGAAATTCTACAACTAAACTCTCAAGCTCTCTATTTTCTCTCTGTATTTCTGGAATTAAGTAGAGAATGTGTCTATAAGGGGGTGTAGGAGGTGTATATATAGAAGCACACTTGGGAGAACTTGGTGCCCAAGCATGTAAACAAGGCACATACATATATATATACAAATATGTGAACTCTACAGTTCACCAAGGGTCAAGTAGACTCTTAGGGGGTAGATTGAAGTGTTTGGGTAATGAGGCTTATGACTCAAATCAATACACACCATAGGAGTACAACCAAACAAGGCTCTATCTAGTTGGTTAGAATTCACTTGTGGTGTTTGGCAAATTAGCTCATGGTTCTAGGAATGTACATACCCAAAAGCAACATCCAAACAAGGCCTCTTCAATCTCTTCTTCAAATTCTTCAAAGTTTTCTTCAAAAAAATTCTTGTTTTCTCTCAATTCTCTCTCTAGATCTCAACGTATATCTCTTGTATATATGAAAATGATTCAAGTCCTCTATAATAGAGATGAAATCCAGCTTATATAGACCTTTCCCATGGGGTTAATTGGGTAAATTATGATGAAAATCCATGTGCAAAGATTTCTTCTAAAATATGTGAGAAAAACAGACTGTTACACCACGCAACACTCGAAGAGTTGACTGCGGCACTCACTGAATGTCGTTCCGGCACTCATTGAAATTAATTTTCTTATATATGAAAAATTCTTATATATTTATAGTTTTTTTTTTAAATTAATTTTTTGGCTGTCTCTCTCACATGTATCTGGGTCATTCCGAACACCCAATTGTTTCTTTCTTTCTCTTAATTTGGAAACTTGTTTTGAAGAATTGAAAGGCTTGAATTCTTTGGAAAGTTTTTGAATTTCACCAGTCATTGTTATCATTGGTCTTTTAGAGGTTACCAACCCTGGATTCAACGGTTGGTCAAAATTGGGGTGCCTATAGTCTGCCCCTCTTCGGCAGAGCTAATGAAGCAACGCGTATCACAAGTAAATGTCGAAGCCTGTGTGAAAGATGAGCCTTTGACCAAACTGTCGAATCCAGGTAAAAAAAAGTGTGTTGCAAAAACAGGCATATAGATGATAAGGTGCTGGTCTTGCTCAAGGTTGAGCTGCCTACGTATCCCAACGGGAATCAGACCAGGATGTAGTTCGGGCAAGGGATCGAACATACGTAATCACAAATAAGCACACAGATGAATGCACTTATCCTATCATGATGCACGTGCTCAAGCAAATTCATGCTTTATGCTCTCAGGTTAAATGGCTTAGGACAATGTTGTCCCTTTTAGTAACAAATCGCGTCTTATGTCTTGAAACTTTCTTATGTCGATGGCATCTTATCCTGGGAAAGTCGTGACTATTATTTCAATATTATTTAATTGAATACTGATCGACTGAGATGCGCTTTATGTCTTATACCCCGGTGTCGAATCAGGAAGTGTGCTGAAAGACTGAGATGCGCTTTGCGTCTTATACTCTGGTGTCTTTTGAGAATCATCTGATCGACTGAGATGTGCTTTGCGTCTTATACCCCGGTGCCAAATTAGGAAGTGTGCTAAAAGACTGAGGTGTGCTTTGGGTCTTATACTCCAGTGTCTTTTGAGAATCATCTGATCGACTGAGATGCGCTTTGCGTCTTATACCCCGGTGACGAATCAGGAAGTGTGCTGAAAGACTGAGATGCACTTTGCGTCTTATACTCCGGTGTCTTTTGAGGATCATCTGATCGACTGATATGCGCTTTGCGTCTTATACCCCGGTGCCGAATCAGGAAGTATGGTAAAAGACTGAGATATGCTTTGCGCCTTACACTCTGGTGTCTTTTGAGGATCATCTGATCAACTGAGATGCGCTTTGCGTTTTATATCCCGGTGCTGAATCAGGAAGTGTGTTGAAAGACTGAAATGCACTTTGCATCTTATACTCCGGTGTCTTTTGAGAATCATCTGATCGACTGAGAAGCGCTTTGCGTCTTATACCCCGGTGCCGAATCAGGAAGTGTGCTGAAAGATTGAGATGCGCTTTGCGTCTTATACTCCGGTGTCTTTTGAGGATCATCTGATCGACTGAGATGCGCTTTGCGTCTTATATCCCGGTGCCAAATCAGGAAGTGTGCAGAAAGACTGAGATGCGCTTTACATCTTATACTCCGGTGTCTTTTGAGGATCATCTGATTGACTGAGATATGCTTTGCGTCTTATACCCCTGTGCCGAATCAAGAAGTGTGACTTGTGAATCCATCACATCTTTGTAGCAAAATTAACACTGATTTAATCCACTTTCAAGATTCATAAGGCTTAGGAGTCCATTCGATTCAATTTCAAATTAATTTTCAAGAAACATTCATACTCGACTTTGATTTATTTTCTAGAATCGGAGTCAATTTGACTCAAATCAAATCAAATTTTCAAGAATCGAGAGTCAATTTGACTCAAATATATCAAATTTTCAAGAATTAAGAATCAGGAGTCAATTTGACTCAAATCAAATCAATTTTTTAAGAATCGGGAGTCAATTTGACTTTAAATCAAATAAAATTTTCAAGAATTGGGAGTTAATTTGACTCAACTCAAATCAATTTTTCAAGAATCGGGAGTAAATTTAACTCAAGTCAAATCAATTTTCAAGAATTGGGAGTCAATTTAACTCAAGTCAAAATATTTTTCAAGAATTAAGAATTGGGAGTCAATTTGAAAAAAATTGAATTATTTTCAAAAAATCAAAAGTCAATTTGACTCCAATCAAATCAATTTATAGAAATCCAGAGTCAATTAGACTTAAATGAAATACTTTTACAAACTCGGGAGTTAATCGGACTCCATTTCAATTTATTTTCCCCAAATTCAGGAGTCAATTATGTTCTACTTTAATTTGATTTTATCGATCAGAAATCAATTCAAGAATTTCATTTTTCTAAAAGTTCAGAATTAAGTAAACTAAAATTTATCTTATTTACCAAAACGGGGAATTTCAACACGATTCTCTCATAATCAGGGGCTAATTTTTATTCACAAAAGGCCTTAAGAAGTTTATTTTGAAATCTCGGGGGTTCTTTCAAAATGAGCGAAAATCTTTAGGGATATATGAGCAAAATTCGGTGGTTCCTATCACAAATATGGAAAACTTAGAGAGAGGGGCCACCTATCATATGCAGCGGCACTCAATGATGCGCGGCGGTACTCACTGAGTGCTGATGCGGCACCCGCTGCCTATTCACCGACTGTCGGTTTTGACTGGCAGTGTTTAAAACCCAATTTTCTTTTTCATTCTTCTCATTCTCTCCTTCTTCTCTATTCGGATTTTCCCCTCCAAGATCCTTCTTCCTTTTGATTCTCTACTCAAGAATCAATCAAAATGAAGGTATGTTCACTTTCTTAACCATCAAGATTGCATCTTTGCTAGATTTATGGTTAAAATCATGGTAAGTTTGTAGACTTTCTTTGTATTTCCCCGAATTTCTTCATGAAACCTTGAATTCTCATTTTTCTTTTATAGATTCAGCAATGGCTAGTGGTTCCGGCTCTAATGGTCCCTCGAGGAAGAAATATAAGCCTTCCCCTGGCCATGATTCGTCGTTCCTCCTTGCTGATCCCGACAAGCACCTCTCAGCACGAGCTTTTAATAATCTGGTATAATTTCAGTTCTCTTGTTCTCTTATGATAATGAATGCAATGCCATGCTATGTGTGATGATCAAATGTTGAATATGCCCTAAACTTTGTGCATTCTAATGTTCCCCCAAACTACTGTTATGCCCCCCCTTTTTTTTTTAATTGATTTTCTTTGAATGGATTGCCATGATTGCGTTCAACGCTTGAACATGTGCCTTCGCCTGTTCTCCTTAATTCATTCATTCTGTTTATGCCAAGATTACGCCTACGGATTTCATTGTTTTATTCGTCCCTTGCTAGCATGGAGTTGCACCAACCCCTGTGAGGCATCCAAATTTTTTTTTTGCCTACACTAGACTTTTATGTGAGCATATATGAACCCAAGATTCATGGAGTCGTTAGACTCAAGAATTTTTTAATTCCAAAGCATCGAGTCGCTTAGACTCAAAAATCAAGAATTTTTTATTTCCGAAGCATGGAGTCACTATAGACTCAAAAAATATTATTTTTCAAAGCATGGAGTCGCTATAGACTCAAAAAATATTATTTTTCAAAGCATGGAGGCGCTATAGACTCAAGAATTCTTTTTTTCAAAGCATTGAGTCACTTAGACTCAAGAATTTTAGAATTTTTTATTTCCAAAGCATGGAGTTGCTTAGACTCAGGAATTTAAAAGCATGGAGTCATTTAGACTCAAAAATTTGTTTTTCATTATTTTTCAAAGCATGGAGTCACTTAGACTCAAGAATTTTATTTTCAAAGCATTGAGTCACTATGGACTCAAGAATTTTATTTTTCAAAGCACTGAGTCGCTATAGACTCAAGAATCTTTTCATTACTTTTCAAAGCATGGAGTCGCTTAGACTCAAGAATTTTATTTTTCAAAGCATTAAGTTACTATGGACTCAAGAATTCCGAAGCCTTGTTGATCTTATTCCTCTCTTTTTATCACCTTACCTCTTTGCTTTTCTTATTCTCATTTTATTCCTGTCACTTTTTTGCAGATGCACGAGGCTCCCCTTAAGGGCTATGGGAATTTAGCTCATGGACGCCGGTGGTACAACGAACTTTCAG